>CM050509.1:1837500-3037500 GCA_027563665.1 Antrozous pallidus
TCATTTGTCCAAGTAGTTGGATTCCAACTTAAATTTCTACATTGGAGAGCAAGGAAAAGAAAAGTTTCTTTATATAGTTGGGATGGTTTGCATTTTCAAAAGAAGGCTATATATAACCTTATTCTACATGTTTTCCTTCAGTGTGACACCCCCCTCTCCCTCCCCACACACACACAATTAAGGAGACAGGTCTGTTTCTCCACCTCCTTGAACCTGGTAGGTCCTGTGACTGCTTTGACTGACAGAATGAGGTGGAAGTGATGCTGTGTGATTTTTCACAGGAAGCCTAGCAGCTTCCACCTGGACCCGCTAGCAGGCTCCCTTTTGGGACATCCCTCTTGGTACCCAGCCACCGTGATGTGAGAAGTCCGAACTGCATGGAGAGGACACGTGTAAGACAGTTTCTGTGGGTCAAGAATTCAGGAGCAGCCTAGCTGGGCGGTTCTGGCTTAGTGTTCCTCATGACGTTATAGTCAAATTGTTGGCTGGGGCCACAGTCATCTGAAGGCTCGACTGGGGCTGAAGGATCCACTTCTAAGATGGCTCACTTGCGTAGCTTTTGGCAATATGTCTCTGTTCCTCGCTGTTGGAGGGAGCCTCCTATGGATCTCTCTCCATAAAGTATCCTCTCGCAGTTGGCAGCTGGCAACTGGCATCCCCTGGGTAGGTTGCTTGCTCCAAGCGCAAGCAGGGAGAAGACACAATGTCTTTGATAATCTAGCCTCAGAAGGCACATTCTGTCATTTTTACAATGTCCTATTGGTCAAGGAGGGATATACAAGGGTCTGAATAACGAAGGTTGGGCACATTGGAGGCCATCTTGGAGGTGGGCTACCACATGCCTTGTGTGGCCAATGTTCGTAGCTCTGTGGTTCGTGGCTCTGAGGATGAGGGTCCTGTGGGCCCAGAATGCACTCAAGAAAGTAAAAAGCTGCCCTAGCCTGCTTGGCTCAGTGGATAGAGTGTCAGCCTGCGGACTGAAGGGTCCCAGTTCGATTCCGGCCAAGGGCACATGCCTGGGTTGTGGGCTCGATCCCCAGTAGGGGGCATGCAGGAGGCAGCCAATCAATGATTCTCTTTCATCATTGGTGTTTCTATCTCTCTCTACTTCTCCCTTCCCCTCTGAAATCAATAAAGAAATATATATATTTTAAAAAGTAAAAAGCTATCAGAATCCGACAACTGCTATAAATGTCTAAAAAGGAAACCGCACATTCTGACTATGAATGTAGGGGCACAAAGACTCTTATTTAATTTCGCCATTTTAGAAGTCAGGAGGGAGAAAATGTTTGAAAAGGCATCAAACTGAATGACGATGGGACCAAGACTGGGTCCCAGGGTTTCTGACACAAACTCCATGACCTTCTCTGCTCTCCTGGGAGCATGCACTGGTCCTTGCTGGTTATATTGGTTGAAGTCCACGCGAAGAAACAGGAACTACTCGGGTGTTTCAAGCAGATGAAACTTAATATACAAAATTATTTACACATGGCATGGCCAGCTGAGCTGCCAAGCAGGAGAAGGTAAGGCAGAGAGCGAGGAGGAGTACTCCCGGCTTCTCCTTCCCTCCCATCTCCTTCTAATAGCTCCGCGGACATCAGAGCAAAGGAAAGCGCAAGGCCATCAGAGGGCACCTGGCCTGGCACTGGCACGCTGGAGTTGGGCACGTGGTAGATTTTATTTTCCAAAAACGGCCGCAACACTCCTGATCCTCCATGCTCTTGTCGTTGTCAAATGATCTTTGACTGAAACATTTTCATTTGTGGTTCTTAACTAGCTGGGCATGACGACACCACTGCTGACGTCATCTGGGATGTCATGATGGCGGTGGCCATCAACATTGCAGCCCACAGCCTGGGCAGGCCCAGGGTCTCTTTAATGGTTCCAGAGAGTTCTCTGGCTAAAGGTGGGGGCCGCATCTGTCGGCCAATGCTGACAATCTCATCAAAAGTGATATTTCCACTGTGCTTGCTGTTTCTTTAAAAAATATATATGTTTTTATTGACTTCAGAGAGCAAGGGAGAAGGAGAGAGAGAAACATCCATGATGAGAGAGGATCATGCACCGGCTGCCTCCTGCACTCCTCACACCAGGGTTGGAGCCCACAACCCGGCATGTGCCCCTGACCTCCTGGTTCATAGGCCAACACTCAACCACTGAGCCGCTCCAGCCAGGCTGTGTCTCTGCTTCTCTCTGCTGCTGGCGGCGCTTTGGGGGCTCCGCTGGCCCAGGCAGGGGCAGAATGCTCAGTCTTCCTGGGATCCCCGGTTGCTTTGGTGACGTCATCACTGCCCCTTCCTGAAGACAGGCCCAGGGGGTGGATCTTGGGGAGCAGGCACCTGTAACACCCACTTCCCACCATTGCATCTCAGGTGTGTGATTTTCATCTCTTTGGGGTTGAACTTCGCTGGCACAGTCGAGGCGAAGGGTGTCAGATGGGCCTCGATTCAGAATGAATAAGGAAAGTGGCCCCTAGACCCCCTCTGAGCCGAAAGCTGAGAGCTGGTGCCCGTCTTCTTCTAGAATGACACACCCTCATCAGGTGGAGCCTGAGCCCCACCAACCCCCCAAACAGAATGAGGCAGAAGCGACATTACATGCCTTCTGAGGCTGCGTCATAAAAGGCCTCCTGGTTCCCACTTGCACCGCTCTTACTCCTGGGATCGCTCCGTGAGCCCCGCCGCGCCCTGGGAGCCAGGCAGCCGCAGGGAAGTGCCCGTGGGGAGTTCCTGCAGGGAGCGGCTGCGGGGGGTGGGGGGAGAACCGAGGCCCCGGCTGAGGACCAGCCCCCTCCAGCCCCAAGGCTTTCAGCCCAGGCCCAAGACGCCATGGAGAAGGACAAGCTGTCCCGCTGTCCCCCGTCTGCACTGACAGGCGTGATCTCAGGAACAAAAGAAACTGCCGACCCCAACAGAAACAGAGGCGCAGACCAGGCACAGACTGACTGCTGTCAGGGGGGCGCGGGGCGGGTGGGAACAGGTGAAGGGTGTCAGCAAGGAAACGCAGACACATGCAGCACACACACACACACACACGCGCGCGCGCGCGCAGAACACACACATGCAGGACACACACAGAACACACATACACGCAGAACACACAGAGAGAACACACACATGCAAAACTCACACAGAGAACACACACATGCAGAACACACACACAACACACACAGAGAGAGAACACGCACGCACAGAACACACACATGCAGACACACAGAGAACACTCAGAGAGAACACACACGCAGCACACAGAACACACATGCAGAACACACTCACGCAGAACACACACACTCTGAACACACACACGCAAAACACAAATATGCAGCAGTGTGATGGGGGGAAGGGCGGGGCTGGGTGGAGGCGTGCAAAGGGGGTGATGGGACACGGAGAGAGTCTTTGCTTGGGGCGATGGGGGCATAATGCACTTGAACCTGTGTGGTTTTGTGAACCAATGTCACCTCTGAGGCCCAAAAGCCTTGTCCCCTGCTCCCTACCCCCGGGGCAGCTATCACAGGAGCCCGTTTCCCACAGGTCACTGTAGGTGCTGGGCACCCGGAGGCCCAGTGTCATCCCTTCGTGGGCCCCATCCCTTCCTCCAGTTTGGACAGTGGGGAATTCTCTAGAAGCCTGAGGCCTGCCTTCCTGCAGGTGTTCCCAAGTGCTGTATTGCTGTTGGCGTCTTCATTAGGTTTTGATTGATTTTGACAGAGGGAGACAGAGGGAGAGAGAGAAACATCAATGAGAAAGAAACATGGATCAGCTGCCTCCTGCACGTCCCCGGGGCACTGGGGATGTGCCTGCAACCAAGGTACATGCCCTTGACCGGAATCGAACTCAGGACCTGTCAGTCCACAGGCCGACACTCTATCCTCTGAGCCAAATGGGTTTCAGCCATCATGACTTTAAAAAATACATATTTTGTTGATTTTTTACAGAGAGGAAGGGAGAGGGATAGAGTTAGAAACATTGATGAGAGAGAAACATCCATCAGCTGCCTCCTGCACACCTCCCACTGGGGATGTGCCCGCAACCAAGGTACATGCCCTTGATTGGAATCGAACCCTGGACCCTTCAGTCCGCAGGCTGACTCTCTATCCACTGAGCCACACCGGCCAGGGCTCTAAGGACTTCATTCTGGGTTTTTCTCTCCCCGGGCAGGGACCTCCTTCTCTTCCTTTCCATCTGCCCTGGGCCAGGGCTTCCCAAGCCCTGGAGAGAGCGAGAGAGCGAGAGAGCAAGAGAGAGAGAACAGCAGACCAGGCAGAAGAGGTAGGAGCAGGGCTGTGGGCTCTCTCCCCACCCCTCCCAGCTGCCTGCGCGCCCCTCCCGCCCGCTCCCTCGGAAAACGTGACCCAGCGGCCCGCCGGCAGCCACCCCTCCCCTGCGCTGCGGCGGAGATGGAAAGCAGATGACAATAACTTTCCCAGGGACCAGCCCCTCCTCCGGGATCCCCACGCTCCATACGGTTCTCATTTGCAGCTCGTTGCTGCGGAGGCCTCATTTCCTTGCCACACACCCCTGATGTGGTCTGGGGTGGGGAGGGGCTCCCCTGCGCTCTTCCCTAAGGGCGGACCCCTTTGGCCTCCTGGGCCTCCCTAGACCCCTCTCTTGGCCTCTGCCCTTCCCCTGCCACCCAACAGCTCGGGCCTTTCAGCTCCTGCTTCCCATGCCCAGGGGCTGTGGGCAGGGCCGGCCTGTGCCCAGGCAGAGGTGCCCTTTCTTGTGCTCCGGGGATCACCATTAGCACTGGATCCCGGTGAATGGCGCCTCCTGGAGGCACAGACAAGAAGCCCCCACAGGGGAGTTCAAACCCCTGCTACCGGGCCCTTGGCTCCCAGTACCCCCCCCTCCTCACACCTCTGTATCGTCTCCCCGAAACCCCGAAACCCCGGGAGTGGGGAGGAAGAAAGAACAGAGCCCATCATTCTGTGCTGGTTTCTTCCTGTTCTGTGTGTGTTACAAATACCCGAGGATATTTTCCATTGATTTTCAGGGAGAGTGGAAGAGACAGGGAGAAAGAGAAACACTGATGTGAGACAAACACATCTATTGGTTGCCTCCAGCCCGGGGGACAAGCCTGCAACCCAGGTACATGGCCTTGACTGGAATCAAACCCGGGACCCTTTCAATCTGCAGACCAGCGCTCTATCCATTGAGCCACACCGGCCAGGGCTCTGTTGTTTCAAAATGTTCACATTCCTGGAGTCTCTCAAGCTTCACTCCCCCCGCCTCCCCCCCCCCCCCCCCCCCGTTCGGGAGGGGCTGAGACCAGCATTTCACACAACAGATGAGAAAGGGACGAGCCAGGCTGCTGGAGCAACCCGGACCGCTCCTGTCCTGGTTCTGCCTGGACCGATTTCAAGCATGCAGCCCCTCTGTTAGGGTCCGAGCGCCCTGCACCACCATCTGCAGATCAAGTGACCTTGTGTGAGTCACTTACCCTGTCTGTGCCTCACTTTCCTCATCTGGAAGGTGGGGATAGGGTAGTATAGCTGTGGGTGAGTAAAGGGACGGTGCCAGGCACACAGTAGGTGCTGTGGCCCCTGCAGGTGATGAGGTGATGGAGAGCTGAAGGCAAGGCCTGCGCACTTGACCTCTCCCACGTGGCCCACCTGTCTCCATAGCAGGTGGACAAGGGCACTGTTCTCGCTTCTGTGTCTGTTGCCCCATCAGGCCTGGCCCCGCTTCTCATTTTCAGGGCCTGGTTCCGAGGCTGCACAGGGGTTTCTATCTCTTTGTCCCTGTTGGCAGGTCTCAGGGCCCCGGTTAGCCGGATCCTTCCAGGGCCCAGGGACCTGGGACCGCCTGCCTCCTTGGCTGCCCGAGCTCCCCAGTGCCCACGGAGAAGCATGTAGGCAGAGTGGCCATCGGGAGCTGGGAGCCGGGAGCCCCGAGGCGCTGGCTGGCCCTCAATGGCCCTCAAAGGATGCTCCTTCCATGGCTCCGCCTCGCCTGGGCCCAAGGGAAAGCGAGGCGATTGGGAGGTGAAAGCACTGGCCCCAGATTTGGCCTGAGGGATCCTTGGATCCCTTCCACTTTCCCCCACCACAGTCACCTCCTGCCCTGGGCTCCTCTCGGCTCAGAATCTCTCCCTGCTTTTTTTTATTCCTGTTCTTTTTTTTTAAAAATATATGTTATTAATTTCTTACAGAGAGGAAGGGAGAGGGTTAGAAAGCTAGAAACATCGATGAGAGAGAAACATCCATCAGCTGCCTCCTGCACACCCTCCACTGGGGATGTGCCTGCAACCAAGGTCATGCCCTTGACCAGAATCGAACCTGGGACCTTTCAGTCCACAGGCCGACGCTCTATCCACTGAGCCAAACTGGTTTGGCATTCCTGTTCGTTTTTCAAAAATATATTTTTATTGATTTCAGCAAGGAAGGGAGAGGGAGAGAGAGAGGTAGAAACGTCAATGATGAGAGAGACCATGGACCAGCTGCCTCCTGCACGCCCCACACTGGGGATGGAGCCCACAACCTGGGCCTGTGCCCTGACCGGGAATTCAACTGCGTCCTCCTGGTTCAGAGGTTGAAGCTCAACCATTGGGCTGCACTAGCTGGGCTGGACTGAGATCTTTGTCGACAAAATGATGTCACTGTCATTTCAGTGGGGACTTAGAGAGAGGCGGTGGAGGTGTGGGAATGTGCTCAGCAGTGCATTCTCACAAGAACACTTGCCGTTGCTACATCTGTACAACGGAATTCTGCGCTGCAGTAAAAAGGAAGGAATTGTTACCACTTGCAACAACATGGATGGAGCTGGAGAGCATTGTGCTAAGCGAAATAAGCCAGTCAGAGGAAGATAAAGATCACATGATCTCACTCATTTGTGGAATATAACGAGCAACATAAACTGATAATCAAAATACAACCAGAGTCACAGAAGCATCAATCAGACCAACCTCAGAGGGAAGGCAGGGAGGGTGGGGGTAAGGGAGAGACCAACCAAAGGACTTGTATGCATGCATATGAGCCTAACCAATAGACACAGACACCAGGGGGGTGAGGGCATGAGTGAGGGGGTGGGGGGCAATGGGCGATAAGGACACATATGTAACATCTTAATCAATAAAGAAATTAAAAAAAAACACACACACTTGCCATTGGAGCGTCAGCCACTCCTGGCAAGAGGACCTGGCTGATTGGAACCACCTGTGGCAGCTGGAGAACTGGCCACAGCTCTTCGACACGACACGCTGTCCACAGCAAGGAGGTGTCCCCTCCCCTTGGACCTGCTGTTGTTGTTTGCAGAAACACTTGCCTTTGGGGCCCTCAGCTCTCGGAGAAAGCCCAGGCCACACGCGGAGGCAGAGCTGTTCTGCCCAGGAGCTCCGCGGAGACAGGGGGTTAACACAGGTGAAGTGACAGCCGGGCCCCATCTGCAGATGACTGTAACCCCCAGTTGTCGAGTGACCCCCCAGCCCAGGGGTCTCCCCAGCAGAGGCCTGGAAATCATGGAGCAGAGACAAGCTGCCCCTGCATCCCCGGGGCCCCCGTATGCATTCCTGACCTGCAGAATTTAATGGGAATAAAAGCACATTTTATGCCATGAAGTTTGGGGGGACACGCAGCAATAGGAATCAGGACTCCTGCCCCAAATAAGGGGTTAGTAGGTCCTGAGAAACAGGCCTGACTCAGAGAGAGACCTAGAACGTCCTGTCTGAACAGGCATTCACCCCACTTCCCAGTGATTCTGTGATGAAGGATGTGGGGAGACGACACGGGGGGCGGGGGCAGAATATGGAAATGGCTCCTCTCAGCCTGAGAATCTGGCTCTCCCCAAAGCCACTGGACCACAGAGCCATGTGGCCGAAGCTGGAGCCAGGCCTCTCCGCCCAGCGCTGGCTGCGGTGGGGCTAACTGGGCGCCCCCTGGCCACCTCACAGCCCCGGGCTCAGCCTGACCTATGCCAGGGCCTGGCTGCCCCCCCATCGTGCCTTCGCCAGGGTGCTCATTCATTTGCCGGATGGGAGGTTTGGATTTTGTCATTTGCAATGCAGAGGTTTGCTTTCTGCCTGATTTGTTTACCAGGTTTAATTCTTCAATCATGTTTTCATTTGGACAGATTTCAGGGTAATTAGGAACTTTGAATAACTCCATCTGAGGCACCAGCAAGCTCGAGGCTCGGCTCTGCCATGCTGTCACTGCACTTGAGCTCTGGCGTGAACAGGACCCCTCCTGCCACCCCCACCCCAACCAGCGATTGGAAACAGCTGGGCTGCTAGGAGCCAAGGTCAGGGCTTGCGAACAAAACACCCACAGCTGAAACCCTCACTGGGGCTGGGGCTAGATGGAATCAGGCTGGTGTGTGCGCGGGGGGGAGGGGGGTCCCAGCCCCTTCCACCTACCCTGCCAGGCTGCACCCGGGGCATTAGGCAGCTGGGCCCCAGGCCTGGCCCCAGCCCTCCCAGCTGAGTGATGGTGGAGGCAGGACGTACCTGGGAGAGGCCGTAGGCAAAGGCCAGAACCTGGGGCTCTAGGGGCAGCCCCAGCCCCTGAGCAGTGGGGCCGTACTCACAGCTTCTGAGTCTCCCCAGGTGTGAATAGTAACAGATGGGGAAGGATGACAATTCCTGTCCCCCACTTTGCTGAGGTAGGAGGAGGCGTCCTGTGTCACATTGCACAGTTGGGAGGTGTGTGTGGAATGAAGTCTCTTAGTCATAATCGCAGGGTCACACCCGTAGGCTGTGTCTTGGCTGTGTCATCACCTCTCAGCCATGCGTCCAGCTCCTGGGTGTGCTGTCCTGGCCGCTGCTGAGTGCGTGAGCCTGTGAATTGCGACTCTAAGTCCCGCTTCCTGCCTCGGCGCCTTATCAATGCCACGCAGGAGGGCCGCCCGGGTCCAGTATCTTGTCAGCATCAACAAATTAGGGTTGCCTAATTTGCATATCCATATCCATATCCATATCCATATCCATGTCCAACCTTCAGCCAGCCAGGCCGGCAGGTGGGTAGGTAGTGCAGCCTGCGCAGTAATCACAACCGGCATCAATGGATAAGGCTGAGCTAATTTATATGGAGCCAATCAGAGCCCGGGTATGAACAGCAAAGCTGCCAGAAGGAACCAATCACATGAGGGGACTCTCCACCGCAGACTACCCTGTTTCCCTGAAAGTAAGACGTCCCCCCAAAATAAGACCTACTTGCTGTAATATAAGGCATCCCCCCGAAAATAAGATCTTGCACATCTTTGGGAGTAAAAAGTAATATAAGACACTGTCTTATTTTCGGGGAAACGGTACATATAAGCCCTGAGCTTCCAGCGCTGGGTGGTCTTTCTCTCCCGCCTGGGCAAAGCGGTTCTACCTTCATTGGGTTCCCCCACAAGCAAGTCTGAGACAAGAAGGACCTTGGCCGTGAGAAGCAGATCACGTGCTTTCCCAGTGTTACCCAAACCAGAAGATGCTTCCAAGTGGCAGGGGCACTTGTCCTTGGCACACGGGTGGGTGAAAACTCTGGAAAGGGGGAGTAGGGGGGACTTGTTTCTGAGTCTGGGCTCAGTTGGTCAATCTCGGGCCAGGTCAGTGTGCGGGGGCGCCAGATGTGGCACGGCAGGGGGGGGGGTTCACTATGGGGGGGGATCTCCCTTTTCCGAGTCCAGCATGGAAGGAGAGACGGAACCGGTTCGGAATGGAGGCGGCCGGGATTGAGAAAATGAAGAGAGAATAGAAGAAAGCTGGGTGCTGGGTGGGACGCTGTCTTCTCTCTCATGGAGAGACAGGACCCCCGAGACCAAGCAGCAAGTTTATTTTATACCCCCCCCCAAATACCAGGAAGTTACGACAAAAGGTCAAAAGGAGATTATTTGCATTCTTGAGTAGGTCCTGAGCATTCTTGGCGGTAGGCTGGATTTACATATCAATACCTGCTCCCAAGGACACCTGGGCAAAGTCAAGAGTCACTACGGATAACACTCAGCCTTTTTGGTGAAGCGTGTTCCCCGGGCGAGTTCACTGACAATAATTAAAGAAGTGTCCATGTGTCTTCCAGGAGGCCCTCTACAGGTAGACTAGATGTCTGGCTGGACGTAGGGTGAGTGCCCTTGACCGGGGGGCCAGTGGGCACCAAGGCAAGGGGCAGAGGCAGGGCACTGGGTGTTGTGCTTACCCGCCTCTATGTAATGCTACTCGGCAACAGTGGTTCAGACCATGACCGTCACTCACACTGCGCGTGAGTCTGGGCTTGACTGGGCTCCACCAGGCAGTTTTTAAAAAAAATATATATTTTTTTCACAGAGAGGAAGGGAGAGGGATAGAAAGAAACATCGATGAGAGAGAAACATCCATCAGCTGTCTCCTGCACACCCCGTACTGGGGATGTGCCCGCAGCCAAGGTCCATGCCCTTGACCGGGATCGAACCTGGGACCTTTCAGTCTGCAGGCCGACGCTCTATCCACTGAGCCACACCGGTTTCAGCTGTGTGGCCTCTTTGCACGTCCTTCCCACCGGGCAGCTCAGGGCAGTGGGATTCCTTTGGCCTCAGCTCTGGGCTTGCAAGAAAGGGAACGAGCCAGAGGCGGTCCCGCCCTTTATGATTTAGGAATCTAGTCTTCAATATACCCTCCTCTCCCTCCCTTTAAATGAGAGGGTTGTCAAAGAATTTGGGGACGCCCGGTCGGTGGGGCACAGTGGCTGAGCCTTGACCTGTGAACCAGGAGCTCAGGGTTCCATTCCCCGCCAGGGCACAGGCCCGGGGTGCAGACTGGGGGGGGGGGGGGGGGGGGCGTGCAGGAGGCGGCCCATCCGTGAATTCGTCTCATCATTGATGTTTCTCTCTCTTTCTCCCCTCCTCCCCGACATCAATACAGATAAAAATAGATGTAAAATAAAGAATTTGGGGATGTGTTGTACAAGCACCACAGTGGGGTAGCAGCTGGCAAACAGCCACTTGGCTTGACGGTTTGAACGGAACCACACGTTTCCCCATTTTCTCATCCGGCTGCCTGCCCGCTCCCCACGGTGCGCGAAGTGGGGGCCGGGCCAGACTCACGCTAACGCGCTCCACCTCGTGGGCTGCCCCCCCGCCCCCCCCGCAAATCCCGCTCCGTCACTGCGCCGGGAGCGCGCCTTCCCACTGAAATTTGACTATTGGTTTTTAATTTTGGTGCCATTTCTCACGCTGATGGCTCTGCTGGCTGACAGGGAATTACCCTGGGTGCAAATTAAATACAATCGAATTGCTAATCAGGCCATTAGAAGAGCGGGTGGGAGGAAATCTACAAGTTGTCAGACCTGAGCCGGCTGTCCCCTTGCCTTTGGGACAGAATGCGCTTGACTTCCAAAGGCCCTGCGCACAGGAAGCAGAGAGTTTGGAAACAGACACCTGCAGGCAGGGGGATGGGGAGGGGGGGCGCTGGCTCAGGTTCCGTCAACCCTTCTCCTGCAGGGAAACGAGGGAAACGGGGTTTCATTCTCATCCCCCCAGGGCCACAGGAAAGGCACCCCGTCCCTGGCATCATAAACACCGGTTCCTGATTTCTAAATTTAGACAGAAGGTGAGAACTCCCCAGCAGTTTCTCTCGTGTCTAATTTTCAGCGAAGACAGAAAGACTCTTAGCGGCTGAAGACGGAGTGGTGCATTCAGTCACGGTTTCTTTGTGTTTGTGATCTCTACAGACCCGATGAGCGGAAACAGATTCAGGAGCCGCCCCCTAAAGAGTGCAATGCTTGAGGCCGAATAGGGGCCTGGGGATCAGAGGCATGGACGTTGGGGGGGGGGGGGCAGAGTGTGTGTGGTCTTCCAGAGTGCAGGAGCGGCCGGGCGGTGTGGCTCAATGGATAGAGGGTCACCCAGCAGACTGAAGGGTCCCAGGCTCGATTCTGGTCAAGGGCACATGCCTGGATGTGGGGTGCGACTACAGTGTTTGTACAGGTTCAAGCCTCAGGCTGATAAGAGGGCACAGTCCTCTCAGGACCAAGTGCAAGTCCCACCGTGGAGGGCACAGCCTCCCAGCACAATAATAGCCAACAGCTGTGGTTGTGAGCTTGAACCTGTGGTCCCAACACGTGGCCCCACGTGCCTCAGTGTAGTGGGCTAGATACAGTTCAGGTGCCTGTATCGAGCAGGCAGGCAGCCTGTTGAGGAGGATCGAAACCCAGGAGAAGGTTGTCAACATTCTGACCAGCCCTTCCTTTGCCTCTTGGCAGCCTCCTTATATAATAAAAGAGAAACATGCAAATTTGACCTACCTTGGCTCCTGATTGGCTATGCTACCAGCCAATCAGGAGCAGGGGTGGGGCCAAGTGGCACAAGTGCCAGGCCCTGGGAGTGAAGATGAAACAGCAGTGGCAGCAAGCACCCAGGCCCCGGGCGCTGTGCAGGGAAGTGGCAGCAACAGCAGCAGCAGCGGCGGTGGTGGTGGTGGTGGTGGAAAGGAGCGCCCAGCCCCCGGGGCCAGGTGGTCGCAGGCAGCTGGGGCTGAGCTGAGCAGGGCAATGGCTGGGTGCCAGAGGCTTTAGGCCTTGGGCAGGCTGGCGGTGAGCCATCAGCTGGACATCCCCTGAGGGCTCCCAGTATGTGAGAGGGGGCAGGTTGGGTTGAGGAACCACCCACCCCCAGTGCACAAATTTCATGCACTGGGCCACTAGAAGGCTATAAAATAAAGATTCAACTTGTGGCACACAGCGCTGTTGTTAGCTCTCCATGAGAGAGGACAGTGTCCCACCAGGACCCAGCTTCATTCTTTTGTCTGTTTGTTCTCAGTCCTTCACCGCCTCCACTAGGGTTCATCCTTGGCTGTGCCCGCATGGCACACCTGGGTTGCGGACTCGATCCCCAGTGGGGGGCGTGCAGGAGGCAGGCAATCCTGATTCTCTCTCATCCCTGATGTTTCTATCTCTCTCCCTCTCCCTTCCTCTCTGAAATCAATACAAATATATTTAAAAGCCGAAACCGGTTTGGCTCAGTGGATAGAGCGTAGGCCTGTGGATTGAAAGGTCCCGACTTCAGTTCCAGTCAGGGGCCTGTACCTTGTCTGCAGGCACATCCCCACTGAGGTGTGTGCAAGAGGCAGCTGATTGATGTTTCTGACTTTCTATTCCTCTCCTTCCTCTCTGAAAAAAATGAATCCTATCTAATAAAAGAGTAATATACAAACTGACCATACCTCCAATCAAGCCACACCCACCAGACATGTCCACCAGCCAATCAGGAGCAAATTATGCAAATAAACCCCAACCAAGATGGCTGCCCCCACTGAGAGCAGGAGGGAGGCTTGAGTTTCCCCAGCAACGAAGGAAGCCAAGCTTTCTGCCTGCCCTTGCTGGCCTAAGCCTCCACTCAATGCTACAAAGTTTCAATTATAAAAGATACATAATCCCAACAGAAATGGTGGCAGCCATGGAACTGGAGAGAGCAAAGGCTAGGGTTGCCCGGGCGATGGAGGAAGCATAGCTTCTGCAGCCCTAGCGCCAAGGCCTCCACTCCAGGCTACAAAGTTTCAAACAGAAATGGCTGTCGCCATGGAGCAAGCAGAAGGCTTGGTTCCACTCCAGTCTACAAAGTTTCAATTGTAGAGCATAAATTAATCCCAGGTCCCAAGGCCTCCACTTGGGTTGCTGGGGGGCATGGCTGGCTTGAAAACCTCCACAGCTCCCTTGCCCAGGCCGCCCCTCACCCCAAGGGAACCCCACCCTGATCTGGGACACTCTTCAGGGCAAACCAGCCAGGCCCCACCCATGCACCAGGCCTCTATCCTATCTAATAAAAGAGTAATTTTCAGATTGACCATCACTCCAACACACAAGAGGGCTGTCCCTATGTGGTCAAAGATCCTGCCCCCATGTGGACACCAGATGGCCACCACAAGATGGCCAGCAGGGGAGGGTTATTGGAGGTTTCAGGCCCTGCAAGGGAAGGCAGTTGTGGCCGATCAGGCCAGCAGGGGAGGGCAGTTGGGAGAGACCAGGCCTGCAAGGAAGGGCAGTTGGGGGCAATAAAGCCTGTAGGGGAAGGCAGTTGGGGGTGACCAGGACTGCAGAGGAGGGAAGTTGGGGGCAAACAGGCTGGCAGGGGAGCAGTTAGACATCAATTAGGCTGGCAGGGTAGTGGTTAGGGGGTGATCAGGCTGGCAGGCAGAAGCGGTTAGGGGCAATCAGGGAGGCAGGCAGGCAGGCAAGCAGTTTGGGGCCAGCAGTCCTGGATTGTGAGAGGGATGTCTGACTGCCCTCGAGTGGTCCCAGATTGGAGAGGGTGCAGGCTGGGCTGAGGGGCACCCTTCTGCTCCCTGTGCACGAATTTCGTGCACTGGGCCTCTAGTAAAATATATTACACAGGCCAGTGTGGCTCGGTGGCTGAGCACCACCCACGCGGACAGGTGAGTGGGCACTTCGGTTGAGGAAGAAGCTAGGGGTCCTGCTCAGATACAGTCCCGCAGCTTTTTGGCCAGTCTCACTCAGGCTGGGGCAGAAGGGCAGGAGTGAACCTCAGGTTTGGGTGCCAGGCACCCCTCTTAGTCACTGTCAGGCTATCCCCCCCCCCACAGGGAGCCATCCATCCCCAGCTCCCCACCCTGACTACTCCCAGGGGCCCCAGGGCAGGTCCTGAAGAACAGAAGGTGCTTTGTTTGTTTGTTTGTTTGTTTTGTTTGTTTTTGTTTTTGTTTTTTTATCTTTATTGTTCAGTTTATTAATTACATTGTTTCCCCTTTTTATCCCCCTATAGCTTCCCTCCACCCTGTACCTATCCCACCCTCCACCCTCACCTCCCCCTCCCCACTGTCCTCTCCCATTGTTGCAAGATTTTTGTCCAGTCTCTTGCTGCACTTCCCACAACCCTTTTCTCCCCAAGAATTGTCAGTCCATTCCCTCTCTATGTCCATGTTTCTGTTATATTCACCAGTTTATCCTGTTCATCAGCCTATCAATTCACTTGATTTTTATGTTCATTTGTTGATAGATGTGTATTTGTTGTTCATAATTTACATCTTTACCTTTTTCTTCCTCTTCTTAAAGAATATCTTTCAGCATTTCATATAATATTGGTTTGGTGGTGATGAACTCCTTTAGCTTTTTCTTATCTGCGAAGCACTTTATCTGATCCTCAATTCTGAATGATAGCTTTGCTGGGTAGAGTAATCTTGGTTGTAGATTCTTGCTATTCATTATTTTGAATATTTCTTGCCATTCGTGTCTGGCCTGCATCGTTTCTGTTGAGAAATCCACTGACAATCGTATGGGTGCTCCCCTGTAGGTAACCAACTGTTTTTCTCTTGCTGCTTTTAATATTCTCTCTTTATCTTTTGGTCTTCGCATCTTAATTATGATATGTCTTGGTGTGGTCTTCTTTAGATTCCTATATTTTGGGGTTCTGTGTTCTTCTTGGGCTTTTAAGTCAGTTTCTTTCACCAGGTGGGGGAAGTTTTCAGTCACTATTTCTTCAAGTAGGTTTTCTTTAACTTGCTCTCTCTCTTTTTCTGGCACCCCAATAATTCGGATGTTGGCATGCTTGAGGTTGTCCCAGAGGCTCCTTACACTATCTTCAATTATCTGAATTCTTTTTGTTTCTTGCTTTTCCAGCCGAGTGGATTTTGCTTCTTTGTATTTCAAATCTTTGACTTGGTTCTTGTGGCCCTCTGGACTGCTTTTAGGTCTCTGTTGGATGGGGATGGCTGCAGACACCTCCAAGAGAAAGCCGCTAGTCTCTTCCCCTTGCCAGACAACTCTGCCTTTCCCCAAATGAGTCTGCACACCCAAAGTCTCGCCCAGGGTTGTAAAACAGGTGGTTTACGGGACCAGGAGACAAGTTTCCAGGGAGCAAGTCGCACATCTGTGCTGTCGCACAGTTTACTTGCACGCAAACTTCTTTTCCAGGCTACCTGGTTTCTCCGCAGACTAGGAGACCTCTGCCGCGCCCGGCTTCCAGGGTGCGTCCCCCGGACCTCGGACCTCGCCTGGCGCTGGGGAATCCGTGTAGTGGGACATCTCTGCCCTCCCCATTGGCGAAACCCAGCCGGGGTTGCTGCTCCAGCCCTACAGCCGGCGCGCGCCGACCAGGACGGCTCCTAACCTGTTTCCGTCTTCAAGGCTGCGCTCCCGCCGCTCCTGAGTCTCAGTGTCCCACCTTTACTCTTATTTGTGGAGTTTTCACTCAGCCAGCGTTCTGGCGATTCTGGGTGATGTTTGTTTTGTTGTTATGTTGTAGTTTTTGAATCGTTGCACAGGGCAGAACAATAGGTGTTTACCTATGCCGCCATCTTGGTTCTCCTCCAGAAGGTGCTTTTAAAAAAATATATAATTTTATTGATTTTTACAGAGAGGAAGGGAGAGGGATAGAGAGTCAGAAACATCGATGAGAGAGAGATATTGATCAGCTGCCTCCTGCACACCCCCTACTGGGGATGTGCCCGCCACCAAGGTACATGCCCTTGAGCAGAATCGAACCTGGGACCCTTCACTCTGCAGGCCCACCCTCTATCCACTGAGCCACACCAGTTTCAGCCAGAAGGTGCTTTCCATTGGCAATAACCGCTCCCTGAAGCCGGACGGCGGGAGGAGAGAGGGGGGAAGGGCAGAAACAGTGCAGAGGGATCCAGTGAAGCCAGGTGGCACCGACATTGGCAACAATGATTCTGCTGACGAACAAGAAGTCCGCCTGACTTCCTTGCCGCCTCGGGAGCCTGCTGGCTGCTCCCCCCGCGAAGCTTCATTGTTATTATCATCATCATCTCTGCTCTTGCTGGGAAGCCCGGGCAGGGGCAGAGGCGGCTGGCTTCCTCTCCCAGCCGTGCAGGAGGCCGGCTGCCGCGGCCTGAGTCACCGTCACCAACCGGAGGGCAGAAAGGATGTGCGGTTCGACAAGAGGACACACAGCACACTCGGGGTCAAGGGCGAAACCACACTCTGGGGAGCCAGGCAGAAGCCAGGGCGTGGGCCAGGGCCTTCGTTGTGTCTGGAATGCTGGCTTTGAACTTGAGGCCAGTTTGGCAGCCTCTCCGTTAAGCACTTGTCCCCTTGACTGAGTGCTTCCCGGGTGGCAGGTATCCGCACCTGTCCCTTCTTCTTTTATTTTTTAAAATATATTTTATTGATTTTCCACAGAGAGGAAGGGAGAGGGATAGTCAGAAACATCGGTGAGAGAGAAACATCCATCAGCTGCCTCCTGTACACTCCCCACTGGGGATGTGTCCACAGACAAGGCACATGCCCTTGGCCAGAATAGAACCTGAGACCTTTCAGTCCATAGGCCGAAGCTCTATCCACTGACCCACACCGGTTTTGGCCACACCTGTCCCCTCTTGTGTGTGGATGGTTCTGAGCATGGACAAGAGTGAGAGCAGAGAGAAGCGGGGTGCCTGCGGAGGGCCCAAGGGGTGCACTCACTCCTGCTGCGGCACTGCCTGGGCACTTATATCCTTTTAAACTTTGGAATTCTATTCTTTTAAAAAAAAATCCTCACCTGAGGACAGGGTTTTCATTGATTTTTAAAAATATGTATTTTTATTGACTTCAGAGAGAGAGAAACATCCATGATGAGAGAATCACAGATCGGCTGCCTCCTGCACGCCCCCCATTGGGGATGGAGCCCACAACCTGGAGATGTGCCCTTGACTGGAATCGAACTCAGGACCCTTCAGTCCACAGACCAACGCTCTATCCACTGAGCCACACCAGCCAGGGCTGCATCTTACTCTTTTTAGATCTGATTGTTACTCCCCTTCTGAAGCTAGAGGGCTCTGGGGACGGACTCACTGATAATTAAAGTCACATGACGTTGGTATAAACAATCTGGAAAGTCATGGTTAATGTACAGTGAGAAAGGCAGTCATTCATTCATGCATTTATCACAGAATACTGACTGAGTGCCCGCCTGGACCAGGCTGGTGTGTATGACCTGGAAGTTCTTCCGGCAGGAGACAGGAGCCACAGCAGTTACCTCAGCAGAGAAGTGAGTCTGGAGAAGGGGTGGCTGAGTGTGTAAGGGATGATTAGCTGGTCACGAAAGGACCCACAAAGCGAAAAACAGACTCCCAGCATCGGAAGGGAGAGGTTCCAGAAGTGGCCACCGCACCTGGGGGACAAATCACACGCCTGGGGGACAGATCACAATCCTGGGGGACAGATCACAAGCCTGGGGGACGATCTGGTGCAGCTGACACTCACGTGCCTGCAAAGGGCACCTGCGGGCTGATGCCGGTGTGTGAGCTCAGAGGAGGGGCCCCACGGAGGTGGAACCCAGATCCCCGGGGGGGGGGGGGCTGGCTAGCTGGTTTTGGTGTCTCTGATCTCAGAGAGGGAGTTCATGAGCTGGGAGCGGACCTCAGAGGTGGTGAGGCTGCCTGTATGGATGTCATATCAGCTGCAAGCCGGAGTCAGCTGCTGCCAGAGTGTGGTGGTGGTGGTGGTGGTGGTGGTGGGGGGGGAGAGGGGCCTCAGGATCAGGAAGCCGCAGGGAGCCAGCAGACACCAGAGGAAGACACAGCTCCCTCCTCTTCCTCTTCATCGAGTCCTTCCTCTAACACCTCCAATGGGCAGAGCGCAGAGAGAGCCACTGAAAGCAGCGATGTGGTTTGCAGAGTCCCGGCCACAGCATCATAAAGAAGGTGGCATGGCCCCGCCAGCATGGCTCAGGGGTTCAAGGTTGACCTAGGAACCAGGAGGTCACAGTTCAATTCCCGGTCAGGGCCCAGGCCCAGGTTGTGGACTCGATCCCCAGTGGGGGGTGTGTAGGAGGCAGCTGGTCCATGATTCTCCCTTGTAATTGATGTTTCTCTCTCTCTCCCTCCTTCCTTCTTCTCTGAAATAATAAAAAGGGGGTGGGTGGGATTGGAGTTGAGATATAAAATCTTAATAATAGACACATCTCCACAAAAGTGTGAGATGAGTGAGGATGAGCGAACCCCACCCCACCCCACCCCACACGCCTGGAGATGTTTGGCAAACATGCATTCATGAGCAAACAGCATGGTCCAGCAATCTGTCCTCTGGGCCCAAGGAGGTCCCACCTCTCAGCTTGCACTTGGCATCAAAAGTCCACTCAAGGCACACGCAACATTCCAGAAGCATCTGGGAACCAGAGATCCGCCAGCACCAAAGGTTGGACCAAGCCTCGAGCCCCCACTCAGGTGCAGGCCACAGGCCTGGCTGAGTCTGCTGTCTTCTTCGCTTAAAGGTGCAGAGCGCCCAGCGCAGAGTTAAGCAAACCCATAGACCCCGGTACCTTTCATTCCACCAACTAGAACTAGTTCTAACATTCCTCCTGCTAATTAGCGAGCCAGCGATGTCAGCAATGAAAACCCATTTCTGCCTTTCCCTTTGCTAATTAGCAACGCCACAGGTATCGCTGGAGCCCTTGTGATCTTGCATTTGGATGTGGCCTTTCTGAGGCAAAGCCAGCTGCCTCCCTGGAGAGGGCATTTTCCATAAGGGCACCTGACTGCCCCTGGAATTGAACTTTTAACGAACATGGCAATTTCAACAAGGATGCTTTGTATCAGGCGCCACCAGGATGGGGTGGTGGACCAGGCACAGTCTTTACTTTGAAGGAGCTCCCGGCTTGGAGACAAACGATGAACAGGCGATTGCTGTATGTGAGAAGTGCACCGATGGGAGTCAGCCAGCACAGGCTGGGTGCTTTCATGAAAACCTGGGAGATTCTGCCCCTCAACTGTCAGCGAAACTTCCCTGTAGGTCAAGTTGCCAGAGAAAACACAGGTGGCCCGGTTCAATTTGCATTTCAGATCAACAACGAATAATGTTTCAGGATAAGTACTTAGATTTTTATTGGCTAAATCTGGCAACCCTACTTGGAGCCAAAGCCAGAAGAAAAGTCAGGCAGGAGGGGAGATAGGTTAGGTTCTGTGCTTCAGCAACAATCTCAAGCGTTTTGGAGTCAAGGGGTCTGCTCCCCTGAGCCGTGCTGCTTACAAGCCACTTGTGGGCTTTCTGAGCTCCTCTTTTTTCTTTAAATCCTCACCCAAGGATATATTTCACTGTTTTTGTTTTTGTTTTTGAGAGAGAGAGGGACGGAGGGAGAGGGAGGGATAAATATCGAGATGAGAAACATAATTTGGTTGCCTCCCTCTAGGCGCCCCAACTGGGGAAGGAACCTGAAACCTAGGTGTGTGCCCTGGAATTGTGTTCCCCATCACAGAAGAGTCGCTGCTGGGGAAAGGGAAGGACACTGGGCTTGGAGTCAGGGGACCCAGGCCTCGTTCAGAGATTGAAACCTCAGGGACTGGCCTGCAGTGAGGGGAAGGCATCATGTATGTTCAACAGCTCACACAGGTTGAGCTGACAGAACCTTTGGATGAGCCCAAATTCTGGGCACACAGAGCAGCCCAAGGCTAGGTCTCGTCAGCGGCATCTTGCTGGAAGCCAATCATTGTGTTGATGGTAGCAACTTGTGCACAGGGAATCCGCAGGCTGGTTAACCTTGACTGCTCTGAGGGGTCGGAGCTGGTTACTGGATGTTGGTGGTTGAAGCAGCCCCACCTGTTAGTCCTAAGAAGATTCACTGATCGGCTTTTACTGGTGTTGTCTGGTGGAGGAGACTGGTGTATCTTATGATTTTAATCTTAATAAAAGGAATGGTGAAGGCAGAGCGGGGAGTAGTCCTCCCACTAGCGATGGACTACCGCCTGGCCCCCATTTCCAAATTAATGTTTTTCTAAGTCTATTCATTTGTGTGCGGCCTTCTCCAGAACCTGAACCCTCAACAGGGACCCTGAATCACATGGGATGTGAAAGGGGTTCCCACATTTGACGCCCACCCAAGGACGCCACAGCATCCCAGCCCCAGGAAATAGCAATAAAGGGAACAGCTGGGCCAAAGTCAGGAGACCCAGCTGGTGGGAGTGCAGGGCCGGCGGGGCCCACCCCACCTTGGTAACAGCAGACTCACACGCTTGTCTTGTGGCCTGGCAACACCCATGCTCATCTGGAAGGTTCCAGCGGATGGAAGGCAGGTTTGTGATCCGCCCGAGACAGCAGAAGCCAGAGAAACATTTAGTCACCACATCATCGGCTCCTCACGGAAGGAGGAAGCACTGCACAGAGCAAGGGGTGGGGCAGGACTAAGACTTCCAATCCTCTAATCATGTGCTGGATTTCCCCTGGCCACCAGCCCCATCCATAGTTCACCTCGGAGTTTTCCAAGTCACCTCATTAATATAACAAAAGATACCTTTGCTACGCTTATCACAGGGAAATCCCAAGGATGTTAGGAGCAGTAAGCCAGGAGCCATGACCAAATATGTACCCTATCTACTAAAGAGGGAATATGCTAATTGACCCTAGTGCCATTGCAAAGATGGCAGCACCCACAGCCAATAAGGAGGGAATGTGCTAATTGACCACCACAGTCTCAAGATGACAGCACCCACAGCCACAAGATGGTGGTTCCCAGTCCCCTCAGCCCTGCTGGGGCCTGGCCGCATGCCTGCCTCAGGAGTCCCTAATCTCCTCAGTCCCCCAGCCACCCAGGGCCGGCCGAGGCACAGGTAACCAGGGCCGGATGAGGCTTGTGCTGCTGGCAGTGGCAGCATCAGAGGGTGATGGGGGAGTTGCCTGCCTCTAATCGCCGGGTTGGCTTCCACTTCTGAGGGCTCCTGGACTGTGAGGGGGGCAGGCCAGGCTGAGGGACCCCCTCCATTGCAAGAATTTCCATGCACCGGGCCTCTGGTTTCTTGTAAATCACAACGTTGCAGTTCTTAACCCCAAGGGTCCCCCTTACGCTTGCTACTGGATTGGGACCCAGCTTTAATTTCTTCCATTTGCTGGGCCATTTTTTTTCAGCTTCACGTAGGTGTTCTCCAAAGCCTTGGTTCTACTATGAGTAGTTTGAAAAAAAAAATAGATCTTTAATTTTATTTATTTACTGGTGGCCCAGTGCATGGATTCATGCACATTGAAAGGAAATTAATTAGAAGGTGGCTAGCAGGGCAGGACTGGGTAAGATGGGCCAGACACACCCTGAAGCCAACCTCCCTCAGTCCCTCTCCAGCCAGCCACACCTGGGGGTGGCACCAAGGCTCAAAGGGTGTCTGCGGATTTATCGGGGTCCCTCTGGCAGGTGGCCTCCCTCAGCTTGGCCTGTGGGGATCAGGCCAAAACTGGCTCTCCAACATTCCCCGAGGCATCCCAGACTGCTAGAAGGCACTCTGCAAAGTGGCTGTCGTACAGGGTGTGGAACACAAACGCATGTGCGCAGTAACCCAGATTCAGGTCAACAGCGCCCCAGCAACAGCATAACCCACGGCCGGAGGTGGAATCATGCAGCCCTACAAGGAATCAGGTGCCCTCCTCTCTGGTTTCGGATTGCATCACCTGAGAACCACTGATGCCAAGTCACTGCAACTTGGTAGCTCCTAAGTTGAGTGTCTGCCCCCTGGTGGTCAGTGTGCATTATAGCAACTGGTAGGATGGTTGGACACTTGGCATATTAGCCCTTTATATACAGAGATTGATTTTAGAGAGAGGAAGAGGGAGGGAGAAAAAGAAAGAGAGAGGAAGGGAGAGAGACATTGATTTTTTTGTCCCACTTAATTATGTATTCATTGGTTGATTCTTGTATATGCCTTGACTGGGGATTGAACCCACAACCTTGGCACTCTAACCAACTGAGCTACCGAGCCAGGGCCCAAAAAAGAAATACCTTAATTAGAATTTGTTTCACTTTTTATTACAATGTGGCACATGTACCTAACAATTCTCAGATCACAAATAATTGGATGAACTTCCCAAAGGGAAAGCACCCTGGAATGGAACCCCTAAGGCCTCCTCCTTTCTCTTCATGTTTTGCTTTTTAAAAAAAGATTCTGTCTTGTGTCTGGCAGTCACACTCCACCTTCTGTTTGTAAGATGTCCCGTAGCGTTGCATCTAATTGTAGTTTGCTCGTTCTCATTGCTGGGGGCGACTCCATCACAGGGTGCTGCCAAGGGCTTATCCCACCATCATGGGCATGCGCGGAGCCTCCTGTTTGGTTATAGGGAGCAACGCTGCTGCGAACCTCTTTTACCTCCTCTTAGTGGGCTTGCATAGCCATTCCTCTTGAGTATCCATTCCTCTTGAGTATCCATTCCTCCTGGGCCACATGGATGCTTCTGCCCAACCTGAGTGGTTTCTGCCGATGTTCCCAACGTGGTTACCCCCATTCCCACTCAGGGTGCTCCCATCCTCATGCACACTTGGTACTTTCCATCTCTGCTCATGTGGCCATCCTAGGGGGCCTCAATGTGGCTTTAACTGGCATTTCTCTGATGCTTCATGAAGTTGGGTGCCTTTTCAGATCTTTACTGGCCACTTGAATATATTCTTTATAAAAAATTATGTATTTTTATTGATTTCAGAGAGGAAGGCAGAGGAAGAGAGGGATAGAAGCATCAATGATGAGAGAGGATCATGGACCACCTGCCTCCTGCATGGATGGAACCCACAACCCGGGCACGTGCCCTTGATCAGAATCGAACCTGGGACCCTTCAGTCTGCAGGCCGACGCTCTATCCACTGAGCCACCCCAGCTAGGTCCAAAGGTTTGTTTTTTTAAAAAAAGTCTTTTCAGGGAACTAGCTTTTCACTTTTAAAATCATGCTGATGGTTTTTGCTGCTGTTTCCCGTTTCTGAGTCCTGCCGGGATGGAGCCTGGTGTTTGCAGTTGTTTTCAATCAGAGCAGAACATGCAAGCTGAAGGTCAGTTCCGGCTTCAATGTATCAATAATCGGTCAGTATCTGTCACACAACAGTCTTACCCAAGCTGCAATTATTCTAGAAAGATGGTCACATTGTTACCTTGGCCACAGCACATCTGTCAGGAAACTGTTCACCAGAAAACATGAGAATGGAGTCTGGGATGGGAATGACAGCAATCTTGTTGATGCATGCCAGGACTTGCTGGGACTTGGGGTCTATTCAGCGGATGCGCCTCGTCCTGCTTGGGAAGGACCGTGGAAGCCTGGCCCAGAACTTTGGGGGGCTGCTCAGGGACAGGATTTCTGATTGGGGTGGGTTCCTCTTCAGAATCATTGGATGAGTGTGCTGTGCCAGCTTAGCCAAGGGTTCAGCGAGCCTGGCCAGAGGGTGGGCAGGAGGTGGTGGTGAAGGATGTAGAAATAAGCTGGGTCCTGTGCCTGGTTGAGGCCATAGAGAAAGATCCAGACGGCAAGCTGAGCCTTTATTTTACAGCCAGAGGTAAACAAGGTAGTGGTCACCACAGTTACAATGTCCTTGTGAGTTTCACTTGCTCTGGCAGCACTTGCTGTGCCTCCCACAGCCTGTTTGTGACCCAGGAAGGATATGGGGGGGTGGGGTCATAAGGTCAAGCTTAGTGATGCTAAGAGGGCTGTGCCCTCCAAGCTGGGACTCATTTGTGGCTCTGCCAGCAGGTCAGTCCCCAGCTCCAGCTCAGTTTCTGCCTTCGCGCGCTCAAGTCTTCCCTGGGCAATTCATCGCGCCAGCACTGCAAGTCACTTATTCCTCCTAACAGCCTGCCTCTGCCTCGGTTGAGTATGGAGGATTGATGGGCAGGAGCCTAGCCCACGGTCGCCATCCTCCTCCATGCCCCCGATAAGCGGGCAGATGATGAAGCTGGTACTGCGTGCGGAGGACGCTCGCAAATAGATTGCTGCGTGGATGGGCCCAGGGCGGCAGGGTGCTCGCTGCCCAAGTTGTTGCACACCAGTCAACCTTCCCGGCCAGGCCCGGGAGCTCCTCGGCGCCCATCCATTAGCAGCGGCTCAGCTGTCCCCCTCCACACACATCAATAAGTGTGACATCTGAATGCCATCGTGTCTGCATCTGCATTGCACTGCCTCTAGTTCACCTTTGCTAAGGCTGTGAGGCCAGCTCAAGGGTGGGGTCTGCTGCTAGAATAATCCATGCCAGTCCCCTCAGGGCGCAGTTGTCTGATTGACCCGATTGTTTTGTGTTATTTTCTTAGCAATTTAACCGGGGAAGATGGAGCAATAGAAATGGCCCCTACCGGGTCACTGGCATTGATTTTCCAGATGTGTGCAGTTTCCTCGCAGCTGTGAGGGTGCAGGCAATCAGTCCTCAGTGACTATAACTCTCCCCGCTCTTTTCCAGGGGGGTCTGAGGGATGCCAAACTGGACCGAGGAAGTGCACCTGGGATGGGGCAGCCATCCAGGCCCAGAGGGCCCCTGAGGGCTCTGAGCCTTGGTCACGGCAGCTCTTGGATCTGAGAGAGACGGGGACACGGGGAAAACTGTGCCCCCTGTAGGCCAAGGTTGCTGCATGTACCCATTTGCTACCAAAACTGGTAAAGGAAGCACCAATCGGTGCCCAAGATGGTCATTTGCCAAATATAAGTGCGCGCCAATGCCCACCAGAGTACGCTGGCGCAGAAGAGGGTCCTCCCGTGAGGCATGGCCTCGGGGAAGGCTTGCCGGTCCCATGCACTTGAATTCTGTGTGCGTTTGCTCCAGCCGCTGCGACAAAGGAGCACAAACTGCCCTTCTAGCATCCACCTCTCCTGCACGGAGCTTGGCATCGACCCCTCTGTCCTCACAAGTAAAAGGTGCGCAGACTGAGTGATCCATAGCCCCGGGATCGGGGAGGGAGGGACACAGGCCAGGCTGCTGCCCCCAAGATCACAGCTTAGCGGAGCGGGGATCCACGCGTGGAAGTCTCCATGGGAACCAGGGCTGTAACTGATGAATTGCTGGGGGCTCCATGGGGAGAACTCGGAGGAATAAACCTTTTAGGGTCACCCAGTCACAGGGAGACCTGGCAGTTATGTGAGTTTTATCTCCAGGAGCTCTACCTGTGCCTCACATTCTGTGTCATTTCTGAATCCTTTTGTGCTTCCGGCGTGGAGATATGACAGGACACGATTTTTCTTGTGTTTTTAAAAAAATATGTTTTATTGATTTCTTACAGAGAGGAAGGGAGAGGGATAGAGAGTTAGAAATATCGATGGGAAAGAAACATCAATCAGCTGCCTCCTGCACGCCCCCCACTGGGGATGTGTCCACAACCAAGGTACATGCCCTTGACAGGAATCGAACCCAGGACCTTTCAGTCCACAGGCCGATGCTCTATCAACTGAGCCAAACCAGTTTCGGCTTTCTTGTGTTTTTTTTTTTAAGTAAATATTTTTATTGACTTCAGAGAGGACGGGAGAGGGAGAGAGAGAGAAACATCAATGATGAGAGAGAAGCAGGGATCGGCTGCCTCCTGCACTCCCCACACTGGGGATGGAGTCTGCAACCTGAGCCTGTGCCCCGACCAGGAATTGAACCCTGACCCCCTGGTTCCTAGGTCAGGGCTCGACCACTAGCCACCCTGGTTGGGCCACTCTATTCTTCTTCCCAAAGCGTGCCCTCAGGAAAAAAGAGTTAACCAGAGCCTAACCTACAGAGGGGGTATCAGAGCCTCGCTGGCCTGAGGAGGGGAATACACAAGGTCAGCCAGCTCCAGTTTTCCGTGTGGGAAAAGGGAAGAACCAGGCCGACTTCCTCTAACCTTCCACGTGGGAGAGGGGAATCCGAGCTCCAGGCCCCCGCAGCCACCCTGTCCCCCATCAGGTAAGTGGGAAAACAGGGAGAAGCACTTGTGATGCTCACATCCAGAGGCACATGCTCTATCCCCCCTACCCCCCGCTCCATCTCTTCACTCAGACCTATTTCCAGCAGTTCCATTACCCAGCACACCATGTCCCGCTAGCAAGAGAAAATTGCAAAGTCTATTAAAAGGCAAAAGCCACGATTTGAAGAGACGGCGCAGGCATCAGAACCAGCTGTGGCCGGGCGGCTGGAATAATCAGACTAGGAATGTTGAACAACTATGATTAAAATGCCAGGGCTTCTAATTGATAGAGTAGACAGCGGGCAAAAACAGATGGGCAATATCAGCAGAAAGATGGAAATCCTAAGAAAGAGCCCGAAAGAAATACGAGAGATAAGAAACACCGCAACAGAAATAAAAAATGCCTTTGATGGGCTTATTAGTAAACTGGGCATGGCTGAGGAAGGAAGCTCTGAGCTTGAGGGTATATCAATAGAAACCTCCAATACCGGAAATCAAAGAGAACAAAGGCTGTTGTGTGTTATGTGATTTTCTTAGCAATTTCACCAGGGATTATAATTAACATGTGAAATTTATAACAGTCCGGTTCACATTGGAACCCACTTAATTTCAATAGTGCAAGAACTTTATATTAATTTGATGTCCTTTATATCTTTGAATGGGTTTGAGTTACAGTGCATTTTAACCTGAAGTACTTCTGATAGCATTTGTCTGCTAGTGACAAACTCATACAACTTTAATTTATCTGGGAATACCTTTTAAATACACACACACACACACACACACACACACACACACACATATATATGTATATGTATATATATGTATATGTACATATATGTATATGTGTATATATATGTATATGTATATATATTGATTTCAGAAAGAAAGGGAGAGGGAGAGAAACATCAATGATGAGAGAGAATCATGGATCTGCTGCCTCCTGCACGCCCCCTACTGGAGACTGAGCCTGCACCCGAGCATGTGCCCTTGACCAGAACCGAACCCAGGACCCTTCCGTCCACAGGCCAATGCTCTATCCACTGAGCCAAATCAGCTAGGGCTGGGAATATTTTAATTTCTTCTTCACTAAAAAATTATATCAATTATTTTCATTAGCTCTTTTAAACAAGAATTTACTTTGAAAGAAGTTTATAACACCAAATTTTGAGGATAAACTTCATTTGTGAGAGATCACAGAATTCAGGTAGGCTTGAAGAACAGTTGGGCCAGATACAGATTTCTTGGTTGGCAGGTGGTTGTTACTTCTTTCAGCACTTTGTGCCATCTCACTGCCTTCTGGTTGCCATGGTTTCCGACGAAAGATCAGCTGTTAGTCTGTGTCCTAGTCCAGTGGTTGCCAACAGAGCCAAATATCAACAGTACAACAATTGAAATTTCTTTTGAGGGCCAAATTTTTTAAACCTAAACTTCTTCTAACGCCACTTCTTCAACATAGACTTGTCCAGGCCATGGTATTTTGTGGAAGAGCCACACTCAGGGGGCCAAAGAGCAGCATGTGGCTCATGAGCCGCAGTTTGCCCACCATGGTCCTAGTCCATTTGGGTTTGTATATCTTAGATTGGGTGGCTTACAAACAATAAAAACTTCTCACAGGTCTGGAAGCCAGATTGCCCAAGGTCCAGGTGCCAAGAGATTTGGCATCGAGTGGAGGGCCTGCTCCTTGGTCCAGAGTCAGATGTCTTTTTGCTGTGTCTTCACTTAATGGAAGGTGTAAGGGAGATCTCATCAGGGCCCCATTCCATGACCTATCACTTCCCAAAGGCTCACCTTGGGGGTTCGAATTTCAACATATGAATGTTAGGGGGAACACAAATACTCAGCTTACAGAAATCTTATTGAAGATCCATCATATATGATGAGCTGATGCTTTCTTGCTGTTTTCAAAAACTCTCTTTACTAATATATGTTTACTAGAGGCCCAGTGCACAAATTCATGCACAGATGGGGTTCGGCCAGCCTGCCCAATTGGGGCCTGATCAGGGCCAGGCTGGCTGGGGAGAAGGGGCCAAGGGCAATTGGCTGGCAGTTCTGGCTCCCACTTGGGGCAGTGGGGGTCCATGAGGGTGAGGCCGGATGGGGGGAGGGTATACAAGGTGTTGGCTGGCCACCCCACCCTCAATCAGGGTGGGAGAGGCCAATCAGGCTGGTTCTCTGGATGCAGCAGGCATCATAGCAACCCTGGCCATTCTGGTCATTATGGTGTTTTAGTTGCTGATTTTATATATATATATATATATTTAAGAATTTGATTATGTCTCAGTGTAGATAGCTTTAAGTTTATCCTACTTGGAGCTTGTTTTGTTTCTTGAATGTATATATATATATTTTTTTCCATCAAACTTGGGAGTTTCTTTTTGCTGGGGAGGGATTATTTCTCCAAATATTCTTCCTGATCATTTCTCTGTCTTCTCTCCTTGGAAGTCCATTATTTCCATTAGTTATCTTAGGCTCTGTTAACTTTTATTTTTTGTGTCCCTCAGACTAGAGGAATTAACACATTTGAAAGCTTACTAATTCTTTCTTCCACCTGCTTGAATCTGCTGTTATTGTGACTTCAAGCCCAGAACTTTTATTTTGTTCCTTTTTATAATTTACATATCTTTATTGACATTCTTTTTTTGGAGACATTGTTCTCATGGATTCCTTTAGTTCTTTGACATATTTAAAGTACATGATTTAAAGTCTTGGTTTAGTAAGTCTAGCATCTGGATTTCCTTGGGAACTGTTTCTATTAGTTGTGTTTTGCTCTGTGTATTGGCTATAATTTCTTTTCCTTGCATGCCCTGTACATTTTTTGTTTTGTTGAAAACTGGACATTTTGACTAGTGTAAGGTGGCAATTCTGTAAATCAAATTCTCTCCACCTCCCCAGGATTTTTCATTGCAGCCTATTGTAGCAACTAGTTGTTTATTTAGTGACTTTTCTGAACTAATTTTGTCACGTCTGTATTCTTAGTGGTGTGTGGCTATTGAAGTCTCTGTTTCATTAATTCAGTGGCCAACTAGTAAATGAATAAAGATTTCTTTAAATTCTTAGAACCAAAAACCCAATAAAGAAAAAAAAGCTGTGTGTAATTGGGGGCAGAGGGGAGGGACATGCCCTTGACATTCAGCCAGGCAGTTCACAACTCTGCCTTAGGCTTAATTTCCTGCTTGTACAGAGACTGAAGGTCAGCCAGAGATGAGATTTCGGGCCTTCTCAGGTCTTTTCTGAGCAGGCACACAGCCCTGGACATGCACATGACCTTCTAGGATCCCGGGGCTAGTTCAGAGCTTTTCAAAGCTCTTACTCACAAAGCACCGCATTACTGGTGTTTTCTCCCAAACTTTTTCTACTGTTTGCCCCAAATGTTATCCGTTGCCCTAGACGGTAATGACTAACGCAACTGCCTGCGAATGTTTTTGACAAACGCCCCCATCAGCCTTCTCAGCGCTGAGAGAGTCCTGCGTTAGATGAGATCAAGGGAAGTCCTTTGAGCTGGTCCTCAGGAAGCCACAAGACAAACAACGGCAATGCTTGTGGGCAAAGTCTATTCTTCTCCCTCCAGTATAAACACTGAGGCTGGGAGTGTGGGCTGCTGCCAGTCAGGCTACTGTCGTGCCCGGGAGGTGGTGACCGGAGCAGGCTCAGGTGAGACACCTCACCGCTCACTGTTCTTGTTGGGCGTCGGCCTGTTGTCTGGGCTTGTTGTTTGGATTATGCATTCCGCTGGCTGCTGCAGCCTTCTGGTTACTTTCCAGACTTCTGAAAAAGTGGTCTCTGCCAGTTTCTGCTGGCTTTTTCATTGCTCTTCTGGAGGGACAGGCTTTTGGCATTGTGTATGGTGAGTTAAGACTTCTTTCATTGTGTGGATCCAGGTGTCCCTATTCCATATCTCAAGATCCCACTCTTTCTCAACCAGAGCCCCCATCTGACACAGAAGACTTACTGAAGTTAAAATGTTTCTTTCCCCGGAACTCGGCTAGGTCCTGGGCCTGACAGCTTCCTACCCACTGGCTGCGGGGATAAGAGTCTATTTTGATACAATTGGGCTGGGATACTGGTGGGAGGGAGTTCAGCACTCGGTGTAATGTGTCGGGCATGTAAGAGGTGCAGAGATAATGATAATTATAAAGACTATTAGGGGCCCAGTGCATGAAATTCATGCACTGGGGGTGGGTGGTCCCTCAGCCCAACCTGCCCCCTCTCACATACTGGGAGCCCTCAGGGGATGTCCTACTGACAGCTCACCCTTGGGCTCCCAGTGATCTTCCTGTGATTGGGCCGATTGCTGGCTCCACCCCAGCTCTGGCCTGCCCAAGGCCGGAAAGCCTCTGGCAGAGGCTTTCTGGCCTTGAGCAGCAGCCATCTTGGTTGGGGGTTAATTTGCATATCACTCCTGATCGGCTGGTGGGTGTGGCTGGTGGGCGTGGCTTGTGGGTGTGTCAGAGGTATGGTCAATTGCATATTACTCTTTTATTAGATAGGAGGATATCACTGGAAGGATGTTTCTGGGAGCAAGTGACACATTGGAGAAAAACAATAGCAAGTTGAGGATGATTAATCACCAATTAAAAGCTAAGAGCAACCTGGCCAGTGTGCCTCAGTGGTTAAGCGTGGACCTATGAACCAGCAGGTCAAGGTTCAATTCCTGGTCAGGGCCTGGCTTTCAGACTTGATCCTCCATAGGGGGCGTGCAGGAGGCAGCCTATCCATGATTCTCTCTCATCACTGATGTGTGTATCTCTCTCTCCCTCTCCCTTCCTCTCTCTGAAGTCAATAAAAACATGTTTTTTAAAAAAAGACGTTGTTTTGAATTGAATGATAATGAACATGCTATATACCAAACTTGTGAGACGCAGCTAAAACAGTGCTCACTAAGAGATTTAGAACCTTAAATGTATATATATCAGAAAAGGAGAAAGGCTAAAAACGAATGAGCTAAGCATCCATATCAAGAAGGTAGAAAGAGCCCTGACCGGTTTGGCTCAGCGGACAGAGCGTTGGCCTGCGGACTGAAGGGTCCCAGGTTCGATTCCGGTCAAAAGCATGTACCTACGTTGAGGGCACATCTCCAGTGGGGAGTGTGCAGGAGGCAGCTGATCGATGTTTCTTTCTCATGGATGTTTCTGACTCTCTATCCCTCTTCCTTCCTCTCTGTAAAAAATCAACAAAATATATTTTTTTAAAAAGAAGGTAGAAAGAGAACAGCACATTTAAAGCAAAGAAAGTAGAAAAGGTGAAATAATAAGGAGCAGAAATCCATGAAATACAAACTGAAGAAGCAATAGAGAGGTTCAACAAAACCTACACTTGCTTCTCAAAAAAAAAATAAGGACATCAATACATTCATGTCAAGACTGAGGAAAAATGAAAGGGCACAGTATCAGTAGCTGGAATGACAAAGGGATAGCACTGTACAGCTGGTAGATGTTACAGGGACAGTAAAAGGATATTATGAACAATTTTATGCCAAGACATTAAAAAGTTCAGATGAAATGGGTATATTTCTAGAAATAGAAAACAAAAAAGATGCGAGAAGGAATAGAAAATCTGCCCTAGTTGGTTTGGCTGAGTGGATAGAGCGTCGGCCTGCGGACAAAGGGTCCCAGGTTCCATTCCAGCCAAGGGCACATGCCTGGGTTGCAGGCTCCATCCCCAGTGTGGGGTGTGCAGGAGGCAGCCTGATTCTCTCATCACTGATGTGTCTATCTCTCTCTCCCTCTGCCTCCCTCTCTAAAATCAGTAAAAACATATTTATAAAAAGAAATAGAAAATCGGATGACTTCTGTAATTATTCAATACATTTACTCTTTTAAAACTTTCCCATATGTCTCCCCATCTCTTCCCCCCACACACCTGAACTGCAAGTCTAGAGGGCCACACCCAGGAGTCCGGACAGCATTGAGAGGAGCGGTAGCACCAGCATCACACGCTCTCCCGGAGAGGGGGACAGAGGGACCGCCGACGCCTCTGTTAGAGCTCCCGTCACCTGGATACACAACACACCGAGAACGGGGAGAAACAGGAACGCACAGGGCTGTCTTGCTCAAGAACACAGATGCCAAATATCCTAACCAAATATTGGCAAACTGCACCTCACAATAAAACGTAAGGGGAAATGGCCCGGCTGGTGTGGCTCATTGGCTGAGCGTTGACCTATGAACCAGGAGGTCAGGGTTCAATTCCCGGTCCGGGCACAGGCCCGGGTTGCGGGCTCCATCCCCAGTAGGGGGCGTGCGGGAAGCAGCCGGTCCATGATTCTCTCATCATCGGTGTTTCCGTCTTTCCATCTCCCTTCCTCTCTGAAACCAATAAAAATATGTTTTTGAAAAACCTAAGAGGGAAACAAAAGGCTAACATACCTTCACCATATGAGATTTAATCCAGAAGGGCAGTTAATTAGGTAACAGAAAGTCAACCAATAGGATTTGCCACATGAACAGAGAAAAGGAGGGAGCCACACAGTTCAGGGAGGGCTGGTGCAATGGGAGGGCTGTTGGGGAAGGAGTGTGGAGGGCGAACCCCAGTCAGAAAGAGGGGTGCGTGACAATGAGGGCAAGGAGGAGCTGCAGTTTTCAGTCCGAGGCCTAGGACTTTGCTGTGACAGTGAGTGCCTGAGGGAGGGAGGGGACAAGAGCAGTGGAGGACAGGAGGCCCGAGAATGGAGAGGCCAGACTGGGGGAAGGCTCATCTGCCCAGAGATGGACCTGCTCTCCCTTGGATTCGCACCCTCTTCCCCGGGTACCCTCAGTGATATTGAGGGAGGTCAAGGGGAAGACCTGTGAGCCTGGCCCCTCCCCCAGCAGGAGTACAGAGCGGGCTGTGGGCCTGGGACAGATCTCTCTCTCTCTCTCTCTCTCTCTCTCTCTCTCTCTCACACACACACACACACACACACACACACACACACACACACACACACTGAGCCTTCCGTTCCATTTCTCCATCAGGGATCCAGAGGGGCCTTTAAAGCTCACATCCTATCTAATAAAAGAGTAATTTGCAGATTGACCATCACTCTAACATACAAGAAGGCTGCCCCCATGTGGTCAAAGATCCTGACCCCATGTGGACACAAGATGGCCACCACAAGATGGTCAGCAGGGGAGGGCCGTTGGGAGGTTCCAGGCCTGCAAGGGAGAGCAGTTGTGGGCGATCAGGCCAGCAGGGGAGGGCAGTTGGGAGGGACCAGGCCTGCAAGGGAGGGCAGTTGGGGACAATCAAGCCTGCAGGGGAGGACAGTTAGGGGTGACCAGGCCAGCAGAGGAGGGAAGTTGGGGACAAACAGGCTGACAGGGGAGCAATTAGATATCAATTAGGTTGGCAGGGGAGTAGTTAGGGGGTGATCAGGCTGGCAGTCAGAAGTGGTTAGGGGCGATCAGGGAGGCAGGCAGGGGAGCAGTTTGGAGCCAGCAGTCCTGGATTGTGAGAAGGATGTCCGACTGCCCTACTGGATTGGGCCTAAACGGGCAATCAGACGTCCCTCGAGAGGTCCCAAATTAGAGAAAGTGCAGGCTGGGCTGAGGGACACCCCCTGCTCCCACCTTTGTGCACAAATTTCGTGCGCCGGGCCTCTAGTATATACATATTTTTTTAAATCTATTTTTGTTGATGTCAGAGAGGAAGAGAGAGGGAGAGAGACATGACATCCATGGTGAGAGAGAATCGGGGATCGGCCACAGCACGACTAGCTTCTGTTTGCTTCCTCCAGGGCAGGCACAGGGCTGAGTACCTGACACTTTTCCCTCGTGTAGCTCTTTGGACAGCTGTGAGCTGAGTGCTCTCCTTGGCCAGGTTTACAGTCGGGAAGAGGGGGGTTGGGAAGATCCCACCTGGTCTGCTGAGCCCAGCACATTCGGGGTCCCTGGACATGAGGCAGACACAGCCCCTGACCTCAGCCGTGTAAACAGTCATTGTAGAAATGTACTGCTCTGCCTCCTCAGGCCTCCTCTCCCCCCGGGGCCCAGACCGCACTCTCACCCTTCTGGGGGGCGGGGGGGAGTAACCATGTTTGCCTGGGGCTGAGGGTGTCCTGGGCAGGAAGCAGAGACGATTTGGTCTTCCCAGCTGTGGCTCACCCATCGGCTGCGTCCCCCCCCCCCCCTTTTTTTTTCCCCTTTTAAATATATTTGTGTTGATTTCGGAGAGGAAGGGAAACAGGGAGAGAGAGAAACAACCATGATGAGAGAGAATCACGGACCGGCTGCCTCCTGCACGCCCCCCACTGGGGATGGAGCCCGCACCCCGGGCCTGTGCCCTGACCGGAATCGAACCCTGACCTCCTGTTTCGTAGGTGAACGCTCAAATCTCTGAGCCACACCGGTCAGGCTCCTCTCCCTTTTTTGTCCTTCTCTTTCAGTGGAGGCAAAACAAACGCCATACATACAATGAGGGAAACCACTTGTTGAGCACCTACTATGTGCCAAGATCTGCTGTAGGCAGCAGTGAACAACCCAGATCGGGGTAGGGGCACAGTGTCACAGTCTTCCGTACACTTCAACTCCCAATAGTCAGTGTGGTGTCTGTCACACAGATGTTTCATAGTGTGACATGCGTACGTGTGGCTGTGTGAATGAATGAATGAATGAGTGAGTGATGTAAGGTTCTGACACTGATGTTCTACGTTCCTTCCCTCAATAAGGTCTCCCCATATTGAAGACAGGTGTCCCTGGGAGGGACAGTGGTCAGTAGTGCTCAGTGTAAAAACGTCAGCTGCTGGCCTGGGCCGGTGTGGCTCAGTGGTTGAGCATGACCTATGAACCAGGAGATCAGGGTTCGATTCCTAGTCAGGGCATGTGCCGGGGTTATGGGATCGATCCCCAGTAGGGGGTGTGCAGGAGGTAGCGGGTCCATGATTGTCTCTCATGGATGTTTCTCTCTCCCCCTTCCTCTGTGAAATCAATGAAAACCTTTTTCTTTTTTTTTCTTTTTAAAGTGCTGCGGCTTACACTAGGAAGTCCGCCTGGCCCAGCTGGGGACCGGAGGAGGTGTACAAGCGAGGGCAGAGCGGACTCAGTGGATGGGAACCATTAAGAGGAAACTTCCGGGGAGGGTGTGGGGGGCCAGGGATTCTGGGTAACCCTACTTGCTGAAGGCTGCGGGGGGGGGCGGGGGGGGGGGGGGGGGGGGCGGGGGGCACTTGATCAGACAGTAAGGATGGGGGGTTCTGACGAGTCAACAGGCTTCTCGCTAAAACTGGGTAAGGGGGCAGAGCCACTGGGCCAAGGCCAGGGCCCACCGCCGGCCACTGGTCAGGGTTCTAGGAGGAACCTGCTGGTCGAAGAGAGGGTCACTGTCACAGGAGGGCAACCGCAGCTGCCCCCAGCTGGCCCAGAGGGGGAAGCTGGAGGGGAAAGAGCCCAGCTTTGTCCTCAGAGCGTGTCCTGGTCCCACAGTGAAGAAGCAGCCCCAGGGAAGACCAGGTGGCTGCTGGTGCCCTCCACCTCCCCCGCCTTATGGTCTGTGTTACCTCTGGGCAGCCACTGCTACTCTGTGCCCCAAACTGCCTATTATCCAATGAGAGCACGCCCAGACTCCCTATTGGCCAATGAGAGCACGCCCAGACTCCCTGTTGGCCAATGAGAGCATGCCACTGCCTTCGAAGGCTGCCAGGGCCATCTAGACTGTGGCTCTTAATGGGGCCTCCAAGCCCTCAACTCGGCTGGTTAGAAATGCAGATGTCCAGGCTCCTGGACCTGCTGAGTCCGAGGCAGCGGCTCTGATGGGCCTCTGGGGGAGATGGGTTGTGGGGGGGTCCCACGCTTTGTCAGGGAGCAGCTCCCACCCCACCCCCCAGCGCTGATCACACAGCGAGCCCGCGGGTGCAGGGAAGCAGATCCAAATGGAGGTGGGCGCCAGACGAGGGGCCTGGGGGAAGGCAGCGCCCTCCGGCCCCGGCTGGACTCCCCCAGGAGCCGCCCGGAGCTCTGCTCGCACCCCCTGTTTTCCTGGCCTCCTCGGGGAGGCTTGGCTGACATTTGTGGAGAAGCCGAGCCGCGGGCGGGCCTGCCTCGGAGGGAGCGGCATTATCTCCGCAGGCAGAGCCCCAGGAAAAGCAATCAACCGCAGCCTCCCGGGCCAGGGTCCTCCGGGGGCGGGATTTGGGGGGGAAGAAGGGGAGGAGGGGGAACAGCCTCCCAGACCCCCGCCTCCGTCCCAGCCCGGCCCGGCCTCCTGGCTAACATTTTCTTAAGAGCAAGTGCTGGCTTTTCTTATTTGATTCCACTTCCCCGGACTCCTCAGCTCCCTCCCCACCTGGGGGGGGGGGGGGGGGAAGGCGGGCCAGGAGGGAGAGATGTTTTCTGTGGGGTTTGCAGTGGCTCGGAGTTCATTCATTGATTCAACATTCATTTTGCTCAGCAAATACCCAGGGCAGCTCGGGGGGCCTAAGGCAGACAGAGGCCAGGGCTGAGGCTTGGGGGGGGGGGCAGGAAAGGGCTCCCCAGGGAGGGGGCGTCAGCTGAGGCCTACAGGGTGCGCTGGCCACTGGTGGGGTGGGGTGGGGGGCTAGAGGGGGGAGCGGCTCTCATAGGTCCTTGGGGGGAGGGGTATAAATCGGTGCAAGGACTTTGGGACACAGGCAGAACTGTGCAGTTGAAATGGCAATGACACGCTTTAAAACGGTTCAAATGGTGAATCTTACAAGATGTGAATCCGACCTGACAGATGAAGTCCCATCTACCTCCCTTCCTGCGTTCATCTCCCGTTTCTGCTCCACAGTGCCCGACATTTCATTGTTTTAAAATGTTTTTTATTGTTTTTCCAGAGAGAGAAGAAGGGAGAGGGTGAGGGGGACAGAAACATCGATGAGAGAATCATTGATCGGCTGCCCCCTGTATGAACCCTGACAGAGGAGCAACTCTCCAATCTGGGCGGGGGTTCTGACCCGGAATCCACCCAGCGACCTTTCAGTGCATGGGTCAACGCTCAGCCCACTGAGCCACACCGGCCAGGGCAGTGCCGCCCTTGCTATACCAGCGCACGGCTGGTGAGGCGCTGTGAGACCCAACACCGCACTGGGGTTTGGGTCAGGCCTGAGTCAGGGGTGGTCTTACCAGAGACTTGAAGTTCATACTAACTTAAGGGGGGAGCAAAACTGTGTGTGTGTGTGTGTGTGTGTGTGTGTGTGTGTGAGAGAGAGAGAGAGAGAGAGAGAGAGAGAGAGAGAACAAGAGAGAGAGGACAAGAGAGAGACTGTATGCTACCTCTGTAGAGGCTCTTGAAAGGGGTTTTCCGATGGCTCTTCGGTCATGGGATGTTTTTATTACCTCTCCCGCTTGCTGGCTAAAAAACCCCGATGGCTCTTCGGTCATGGGATGTTTTTATTACCTCTCCCACTTGCTGGCTAAAACTTCTGGCTAGAGTTGCCAGATAAAATCCAGAGGCCCACTTACATTGGAGTTTCAGATAAACAACAAAGAATATTTTCAATATCCTGGGCAATATTTGGGGCATGCTTGTTCTCAAAAATTCTTCGTTCCTCACCGGGAACTCAAACGGAACCGGCTCTCCGCATCTTTCTTGGTAAACCCGGCCGGCCTGCTCAGGAGGATGCGGGCTGCACACAGGGATGCACACCAGGGAGTCTCAATAGATTACGGGCCAGCAGGTGGTTTCTCCCGGGAGGCAGGTGAGCCCTGGGCTACAGGAGGGGCAGCTGCTGTGTGTGTGAACCCCTGAGAGGGAAGCGGGGTGCTCAGCTCACATGGCCACTGGTGGATGCTGCTATACTCCACCTCACTCATTTCTTTTTCTAAATATATTTTTATTGATTTCAGAGAGGGAGGGAGAGAAACACCAATGATGACAGAGAATGATGGACCGGCCGCCTCCTGCACGCCCCACCCTGGGCATCGAGCTTGCAATCTGGGCCTGTGCCCTGACCGGGAATCGAACCCTGACCGGCTCACTTTTCCCAGACGAGTCCCCGGGAAGACCTGGCCTCCAGTCGAGTGACGGTTTGGGGCGGGCCGCTGGGACACTTTTGTCCAGCACAGGTGTTTGTAGACACCCCGGGCCATGCAGTTTTGGGGAGACAGTCTGACAGCTGAGGGCATTGGGGAGGATCTCAGCTCATGCTACCTTTTCGGTAGCCCCACAACGAGGATAAGTACCCCTTAGACCAGTGGTCGGCAAACCGCGGCTCTCGAGCCACAGGCGGCTCGTGAGCAGCGGTTTGCCACTCTGTTGATTAATGAGTTTGTCGACCAGTGCCTAAGGCATTACCCTTACCCAGGACTTTTGATGTCAGGTTAAAGATATTGGTATATTATTAAAATGTTAAAGTGTTTTTTCCCTAAGGCAGTGGTCCCCAAACTCATTACTCAACAGAGCAGCAAACCGCAGTTTGCCGACCACTGCCTTAGACCCAAGGCCATAGGGGCGTGGGCTCAGCCTAGCAGCACAGGTTGGGCTGGCCACTTTGCTTCTCTGAGTCTCAGCACCCCCCCCCCCCCTTTGTGGAAGAGAGTATAAAAATATCTGCCTGGCACAGGATTTGGAAGCCTTAGAGCTTGGCATGCCAGTGGTTTCTGGTGATGGAGCGGCGGAGAGGTGAGCTGGGAGTAACCCACAGGCACTTGGCTCTCGTGCTGCCGGAGGCTGGAAATCTGAGATCCAGGTGCTGGCCCCTCAGCTCTGGTGAGCACCTGCTTCCCTTCCTGGTGTGCAGATGGCTGCCCTCTCGCTGTCACAGTCGGGGCACGGGGGAGGGAGGGGAGAGTTCCTGTTCTTTTTCTAGGTATTCATTGTATCATGGGGTTCCACTCCCGTGACATCACCTAGACCTCATCGCCTCCCAGGGCCCCACCTCCTGCATCTCTGGATCCCATTGCACTGGGGGGCAGGGCTTGGCATGAATTGTGGGGACACAGCCCAGGCCGCCGCTAAGGAGCCAGTGCAAAATCGGGATCCACTGGAGGTGGGGGGCGAGGGGTAGAGCTGCAGATGATCTGGAAATGGTGAGTCTTGTCTGCATATTAGAAACAAATTATTTTTATCCTCACCTGAGGATATTTTTCCATTGATTTTTAGAGAGAGTGGAAGGGAGAGGAGAGGCAGAGCGAAACACCGACGTGAGAGAGATACATCGATTGGTCGCTCCCCCTCCCCACATGCTCCAGACCAGCACCGGGAGCCTGCAGCTGTTATGTGCCCTGGACCAGAATCCAACCAGGGACCCTTCAGTCTGCAGGCTGATGGATGCTCTATCCACGGAGCCGCACCCGCTAGGGCTGCACATTGTTGAGGGTAAGATGGTTCCATGGCAACTGGCCAATCAGGTATGAATTCTCTGACCCAAGCAGGTCAGGCAGGGAAGGAAGGAGAAGAATGCCAGCTGTTAAGAGTTCTCCATGAAACCCTGAGAATTGGCTGCTGTAGAAGCAGGATCCTAGGGGGACCCAGGATGCCATTCCCTGCTGTACACCCTGCCAACCTTCTTCTGTGTGAACGGGATTGGGAACTCCCATGAGGTAACGCTCTGGTGGCTGCTTTACGGCATAAGGGTTTTGGCTGTGAAATTCACAAAAGGTCCCTAATCAGTTGACGTTGACTTTATCAAAAGGGCGGTTCCCCTAAGAGGGTCTGGCCGGCCCAGATGAGCCCTTAAAGAAGTCTGGATTAGAGAGATCCCCAGCCGATGGCCAGCGTGAAGGGTGCATCAGTCCTACAACCACAAAGCCGCCGACAAGCAGCGAGTTTGGAAGAGGCCTCCCAGCTCCAGAAAGGAAAACAGTAGGCAGACACTAGGATGAGTCTTATGAGACACTGAGTGGAAAACACAGCTCCACGGGGCCTGGACTCTGGGACCTGTGGGGAACGAGACAAGCATGCAGGTGTGAGCTGCTAAGTGCGAGCTAATATGTCACATTACTGTTGACAGGCACACAGCAGGGAGCTTTGGATGGGCTCCAGGCTTCTGGGCGTCTACCAAGGGCCTCAGGCACAGCCCGCTTCCTCTCTCATTTCCTCCACAATGCTGCGGACCAGCAGCGAGGTTGGAAGAGTTCCTGTTCTTTTTCTAGGTATTCATTTTATCATGGGGTTCCATTCCTGTGATGTCAACTAAACCGCATCACAGGAACTGTCCCCTCTCTCCCTCATACCCGGACTCTGACACAGATTGGTCAGCAGAGAGGCAGCAAATGTTCACCGCCCTCTTTCTGCCCCAAACCCGTCTTCTCCGGCATGTTTTCTCTCCCATCCCACACCTACATGTGCCTTCCCACTCTAAGAACATGTCCTTGAACCTTGTCCCTCACCCAAGTGGTGTCGTTTACCTCTTCTTCACAGTAAACGTTTCTTTCTTTAAAAAAAATCTTGTCCCAACTGGTGTGCCTCAGTGGATAGAGCGTTGGCCTGCAGACTGAAGGATCCCGGGTTCGATTCCAGTCAAGGGCATGTACCTTGGTTGTGGGCACATCCCCAGTGAGGAGTGTGCAGGAGGCAGCTGATGGATGTTTCTCTCTCATCGATGTTTCTGACTTTCTATCCCTCTCCCTTCCTCTCTGTAAAAAAAATCAATAAAATATATCCTATATAATAAAGAGACAATATGCAAATTGACCCTTGCATCCTGGCACAAGATGGCCACCCCATGTGGTCAAAGATGGCTGCCACAAGATGTCGGGTGTAGTAGACACTTGTTGCTGGCTCACCTCACTCCTCTCACCCTTCACGGTAGCATCTGTGGGCCTCCACAGACCCCACTGTCTGCCCCTGTGTGATTGGGAGGGATGACCCCGTCCGGGCCAGTCAGCAGAATCCTGTCCTTTTTACCAGAGCAATTAGCTCAAGGCTGGGCCTGGGGAGAAGAAAAGAAACAGGTTCTGGGGGACATCAAACTGCTGAATCCAACTTGCCAGTCACGTGCCTTCCAGTCACGTGAGCCCATCCATCTCCTCAGGGATCGCAGGGGCTGTCTTTTCTGCCCACAGCATCCACCGCGGTGGGTCTTCTGACTGGTGATGGGAAACCCAAGGGTCGTGGCTGAAATGCCGGCAGCGCTGGCACTGGGCTTGGTTTTCTTTGGTGGAATAAGAATGCAGAGGGGAGCCCTGCCGGTGTGGCTCAGTGGATAGAGCGTTGTCCTGTGGACTGAAGAATTCCAGGTTCAAGGGTCCCAGGTGGTCAAGAGCATGTACCGTGGTTGGGGGGTGTGCAGGAGGCAGCTGATGGATGTTTCTAACTCTCTATCCCTCTCTGTTAAAAAAATCAATAAAATATATTTTACAAAAAGAATGCGGAGGGGAGCTGGTTGCGGGTGTTCGGTCATTCCCAGAGCTCAGAGGCATCCAGGCAGCTCCCTCAGCTTCTGCAGGTGCCACTGTCACATCAAGCTTCCCCTCCCTTTCCCCATCCCCCTTCCTCCTCCTCTCCTATTCCTCCCTTCCCCCCTCCTCCTTCCACTCCTCCCCTCCCCTGCCCCGTTCCTCCTCCATCCTCCCTTTCTCTCCCTCCCTCCTCCCCACTCCTCGTCCCTCCCTTCGCCCTCCCTCCTCCCTCTCCTCCCCTCCCCCTCCCCTCCTCCTCCTCTTCCCTCTCCTCCCCTCCCCCACTCCATCTCCTCCTCCCTCCTTCCCCTCCCTTTCCCCTCTCCTCCCTCTTCCTCCTCTTTCTCTCTCCCTCCCCTCCCCTTCCCCTTCCTCCTCCCTCTCTTGCCCTACCCCTCCCTCCTCTCCCCTCCCCTCCCCTCGCCCTCTCCACTCCTCCTCCCTCTCCTCTCCCTCCCCTCTCCCCCTCTCTTCTCCTTCCCCTCTCCCCCTCCTCCTCCTCTTTCTCCTCCTCTTCCCCCTCCTCTCCTCCTCCTCCTCCTCCTCCTCCTCCTCCTCCTCCTCCTCCTCCTCCTCTTCCTCCTCCTCTCACTGCCTTGCTGCCAGGCTCCTGGGTACCTCCACTGTTCTGGGCAGGCTGATCAGCCGCTAGGGGCTCCAGATGCCTGTCCCAGGGCCCAATGTCCCTCCTGTCTGCTCGCTCAGCTGTCTGCACAGTCCCTCTGCCTGAGCCCCGCCCCCCCCCCCCCCACACACACACACCTGGCCCATTACCCCCTCTGTCCAGCACCACTGTGAAGCCAGAAGTCAGCATCACCTTCAGATTCTCATCACACTTACCGGGTCAGCTGGGTACTTGGTCCTGGGCATCTGGGAAGCTAGAATTGTGTGGGCACTGCCACACAGAGCCTCCCGGTGGAGGGGAGGCAGGGGTGCGTCGGGGGGAGAGAGCCTCAGGAGACACAGCACTGTTGCTGGGGCTCCATTTCAGCTTTTGATCAAAATTCTCATGAGTCCACAGTGTGACCTTTTTTTTCTTTTTTAATGTAACTGCCCTCGAGGCTGGAGGCCCTAGAATGACCTGAGGAAAGGCTTCTGAGGAGGGAAGGGGAGGGGAGGGGAGGGGAGAGAGAAAGTAGAGGAGGAGGAGGCAGGCACATGGGGGTGAGCCACTAGCCTAGGGCTGCCTCCCTGTCTGTAACCTCAGGCCATCTCCTCCCAATCCCCCCCCCCCCCCGCCTCAATTTCCTCTTCTTCAGAAAGAAGGCCTGGATTAGGTCACTCCCCAGGCCGCTTCTAGCCTTGACGTTCTGTGATTTTCTAATTTCCTGCAGACCCGGGGGCCTGCAGACCCCATGCTAATGCGCATGAATAAAACATGGGCATCCTGAAGCTCTAAATATCGCGAGTGTTTGCTTTGGATTTGTTCCCACTTAGCTGTACGGGCAGCAGCGCCCAGCGGCCCGGCCTCCTGTCTGCATCAGTCACCTGTGGCCCGGCTCTCTGAGGGGGCTGAGCTGCAGGGAGAGGTCCCACCACCCCCGCTTTCTAACCCGCCTCCATGCCAACCCCAGGCGTCTCCACCCCAACCCCCCAACCCCTGTTCCCCTGTCTGTCAGCCCACCAGGCCCTGACGCCACGGCATCAGGGACATTGACCTTGGCTGTCTGCCCTGGCACCTTCCCCTGTGCCCCTGGGCCCACACTGGAGGCCGCCTGTCACCCATTGCATCATGGCCTCTTATTCCTGTGAGAATAAATAGGCATCTTTTCTGTCAAAGAACAATTTAGACGGCTGTCATTTTGGACTGCGTGACTTGGCAGCCGCCATGTTGGCCACACGGCTTGCAGCTCCCCTGGGGGCCGCCATCTTGAAACAGCAAAGGCCAACCCCTGGCTTTGAGTCAGCCAATCGCTAAAGACTGCACCTGAGCTCCAATCAAAAGCAAGAGATGGGTCATGGGGGTCAGGGATTATAAATCCTGAACAGATCACTTGCTCAGTGTGCAGGCACTTCCGGACCATGTGTGCGCACCCTTCTACATACAAGTAAAGATGTTTGCCTGCTGCCTGGCTCCCGAGTGTGTTTTGTGTTCGACCAGGACCCCTGACTTTGTGGGCTCGCCTTATTTCTACATTTCTAAGCGTTATTGTAAAAGTTATTTTTTAAAGAAATATTTGTATTGATGTCAGAGAGGAAGAGAGAGAGAGAGAGACATCCACGAGGAGAGAGAATCACGGATGAGCTGCCTCCTGCACACCCTACACTGGGGACGGAGCCCAGAACCCAGGCACACACCTGACCGGGAATCGAACCCTCACCCCCTGGTTCATAGGTCAGCAATCAGCCATGGAGCCGGCCGGACGGGCTTTCAGGGTTATTTTTAAAAGTTATGTTTTAAAGCAGTTTTAGGTTTATAGAAAATTGACCTGAAAGTACACCCTCTCACCCTGCCTCAGTTTCCCCTAGCAGTACCATGTGGCATGAGGGAGGTACAGCCCTCGTGGCTGATGAGCCAATGTGGGCACATTGTCGCTCCCTGAGGTGCCTGGTCTGCACTACGGCTTGTGCTTGGTGCTGTCGATTCTATGGTTTTGCCAATTTCACCCTGTCACGTATCCACCGTGACGGTGTCACACAGAAGTGTCACCAATGTGAACATCCCCTGTGCTCCCTCCACATTCATTCCCTCCCTCCCCCCGCCCAGCAGGCACACTCTGTTTATGTCTCCATGATTCCGTCTTGCCCGGGAGGCCATACAGTGGCAATCATATGGCGTGTAGCCTTTTTACTTTTATTTTTAAAAAATATATTTTATTGATTTTGTACAGAGAGGAAGGCAGAGGGAATTAGAAATGTCGATGAGAGAGAAACATCGATCAGCTGCCTCCTGCACGCCCCCTACTGGGGATGTGCCTGCAACCAAGGTACATGCCCTTGACCGAAATCAAATCCAGGACCCTTCAGTCCGCAGGCCGACGCTCTACCCACTGAGCCACACCGGTTAGGCTGGCGTGTAGCCTTTTTAGAGCGAGTTCTTTAACTCCTAACGGCATGCATTTTGGGTTCCTCTGTGTCTTTTTGTGACTCGATGGCGCGTTTCTTTTTTTTACTGGATACTATTCCACTGATGGACGCACCGCTCGGAAGATGTAATGGCACTCAAGGGCATGCACCTCAGTTGCAGGTTCGATCCCCACCCCTTTTGTGAGTGTCACTCTCACTTGCCCAGCCGGCAGCGCTGCCCACGTGGCCAGGCCTCTGCTGGGGCTCCGGGAGGCGGGGTACACCTGGCAGCCACGGAAACCCACTAAAAAGGAATCGGGTTGCAAACAGGGGCGCGCCACTTCGGAGGATCTGATTGTGCTGCAAATTGAAAACCTGTGGTGCGTGCAGGCGCTGAACAAGCTGCGGGGTGATTAGCCTGTGGCACGCCCGCCTTTTCCCGCCCAACTGGCCTTGCGTGGCGGGGCACACGCTGCGAGCTCCCACCGCACTCCGCTGAGCTGCCTAGCTCTGGGGGCGCCCCTGGGACCTGGGTTAGGGCTTTGGCTCCAGGCTGGGGAGCTGTCATCATCGGGGCGACGCCACCTGCCTGACCTGCGCAGGCTCTGTCCCCCGCACGATCCTTTTTAGGTCCAGGGTTCCCTCCCCACCCCAGTGAGGGGGAGTCTGTGTCCTAATGATGGGCCAGGCCTTTCCTTCCTTCGTCCTCACTTTGGGGTCACTGGCTAGGGGGCCACTAGAGTAGCTGTGTGCCTGCTGGACACATGGGCCAGAAGTCCCAACTCAGCACCCCAGGCCGGAATGGGAGTGTCCACAGGGCTGTACTCCCTCTGGAGCTAGGGGCAATCTGTGGCCTCTTCCGGCTGCTGGTGACAGCCGCCTGCCTTGGCTTGTGGCCACATCACTGCCATCACCACCTGCGATCAGCAGCCTGCTCTTCTCCTCTCTGTCAGGACGTGAGCGATAGCATCTGGCTGCCTCTGGGCAGCACAAGGTGACTTTCCACCTCTAGATCCTTCCCTTTCCACATGCTTCAGAGTGAAGCCATCTGGCTTCCCTTGGTGATGAGGGGGAGGAGAGGGAGGCCCTGCTGTGCCCGATGGTCCAGATGCCTTCCACGCCTCCAGAGCCCCCCGAGGGGGGATTCATTCCACTCAGGTTCCCTGATTGACTTCATGCTACAGCCCAGGAGAAAATGTTGGCAAGCTACACATCTAGACTAGTATCCTATCTAATAAAACAGTAATATGCAAATTGGCCATACCTTCACTACACCAAATAAGCCACGCCCATGAGCCACACCCACAAAGCCAATCAGGAGTGATATGCAAATTAACACCCAACCAAGATGGCTGCTGCCCATGGCAGGGTGATCACTGGGTTCCCAAGGCCAGAAAAAGCCTCGCCAAGAGGCTTTTTTCAGCCTTGGGCAGGCAGGCTGGGGTTAGGGCAGAGGCAGCTAGCAATCAGCCTGATTGCAAGATGATTGCTGGCTGGGGTCCCCTGGGCTGAGGTCCCTGCCCAAGGACAAAAGCCTTGGCCAGAGGCTGTAGGCCTTGGGCAGGCTGGGGGTGAGTAGTCAGTAGGACATCCCCTGAGAACTCCCATTATGTGAGACGGGGCAGGTTGGGCTGAGGGATCACTCACCCCCGGTGCACAAAATTTGTGCCCCTAATATAGAATAAATAAATACTTAAACAGATATTTTACCATAAAAGATGTGTGAATGTCAAATAAGCACAGGAAGAGATATTCATCGTTATTAGCCCTGGAAGAAATGCAAATTAATACCACAATGACGCATCCCACATAATCTATTAGAACAGCTGAATTGAAAAAAATTGTGATAACGCCAAATGCTGGCAAGGATGTAGGGAAATGATGTCTCATACACACAGTGATGCACATAGTCATCTCTGACCCCTTGCTATGTGCTAGTGCTGTGTGCTGAGTGCAATCCAATTATTACATTATATTAGTACATTTACAGCTGTGTGCCTCGGTGGAAGCTGCCCACGCTCTCAGTTCCGGGTGGGGCTGTTTTCAAGTCCCATTTCTCTTTTTAAGTATATTTTATTGATTTTTTACAGAGAAGAAAGGAGAGGGATAGAAAGTCAGAAACATCGATGAGAGAGAAATATCCATCAGCTGCCTCCTGCACGCCCCTACTGGGGATGTGCCCACAGCCAAGGCACATGCCCTTGAGCAGATCATGCCCTAGCAGGGCCGCCCGACTCCAGAGCCCAGCTCTTCCCACGAAACAGGGGAAGCTCTGCAGGGGCTGGGCGGGGGGCGGGAAGGGGGGGTGGTGGTGCAGGGAGGGCTGGGCCCGCAAAACGCCGTGATCCCCGCGCGGGGGAGAACCTGCCATTCTTTGCCTGTGATGTTGCTTTTTAGAATCAGTTTTTCACATTGTGTGCTGCTTTGGGGCAGTTGGTAAAAGCGTTTCTGTGTTCAGGGCTGTGTTACTCCGGACACACCTGGGCGCTGGGCTGAGGCCGGCCGCAGCCCGCAGCTGTGCGACTCGAGAGCCCGAGGTTGGCTTTTAGGAATGAGTCCAGCTTGGGCTTCGGCCAGTTTCGGGCACAGAGCTCCTCCCTGAACCCGGGGGGGGGGGGGGGGGGGGAGGTGTCTTTGTTATGCTAGTGAGGGGCTTGAGGACCTCCACTGTGATTGAAGGATTGGAAATCTCAGTCCCACCTTCCCCACCCCCCCCCCCACGCGGGGAGGAGAGGCGGCTGGAGTTTGAATCAGTGGCCAATGATTAATTGATCACGCCTATATAATGAGGCCTCCAAAAGTACCCAGAGGTCAAAGTTCACTAAGCTTCCGGTTGGTGAACACGTGGCGGTTTGTGGAGAGCGATGCCCCTGGAGAGGGCACGAAGCCCCGCCCCTGCTGCTCATCTCCAACTCAGTGAAGTGTTTCTGAGTTCTGTGAGCCACTCCAGTGGAGGAAGGGAAGAGGAGGAGTAGGGGGAGGAAGAGGAGGAGGAGGATGAGGAGGGCACCAGGGGAGTTTTGATTTTGGAGTTACAGATACATTTCAGTGAGCATGCAAATCTGAACAGACTGCATGACAAATGAGGATCGATTGGATATTTGTTATCTATTGACTATGTCCACGGGTTACCTATATCTATACTAATAAAACGGTAATATGCTAGTTAGACCAGGAAACCTTCTGGGAAAGCAGTTAGGGGTGATCAGGCTGGCAGGAGGGGCAGTTGGGGGCAAGCAGGCTGACAGGCAGAATGGTTATGGGCAATCAGGCAGGCAGGCAGGTGAGTGGTTGGAAGCCAATGGTCCTGGATTGGGAGAGGGATGTCTGACTGCTGTTTTAGGCCTGATCCCACAGGCAGTCGAACATCCCCCAAAGGGTCCCAGATTGGAGAGGGTGCAGGCTGGGCTGAGGGACATCCCCCACCCCGTGCACAAATTTCATGCACCGGGCCACTAGTGGTGTATAACTTCTTTGGTTAACCATTGGTTTTTAGAGAGAGTGGAAGGGAGGAAATGAGAGAGAGGGAGAAAAACATTGATGTGAGAGAGATACATCAGTTGGTTGCCTCCCTATGTTCGCCCCGACCAGGGCCAAGGATTGAACCTGCAACCCTTGTACTTCGAATGGAGTCCGAGACCCTTCAGTGTATGGGCCAACTTTAACCACTGAGCCCACCGAGCAGGTGCAGGAGATGGTTTTAATGGCAATGCTTGGGAGGAGTGGCTTACATTATTTCCACTTCCATCTTGTTGGCTAGCACCCCATCACATGACCTCATTCTCACCTCAAGTGAGGCTGGGAAGTGTAGTCTGTCTGTGATTCCAGAAAACAGAAAATGCCACAGGAACTGGCGGACGTATTCAATGAGGTCTTTCGCGCCCCTCATCAGGGCTCCGCACGCTCATTTCCGTCCCTGTCAAGTATCTAATGCTCCCTCGCTTGCCCTGTGCCGCACGCCTCTCCAGATCTCATTTGCACCGGGGACTGGAGATGACTGATAATGGCCCACCACATGACCCCTCTTAGAGACTGTCGCGTGTCAAAGCAAATGGAAGCTCTCCGCTGGAAGGTTAATGCTGTGATGTGGGGATGTCGGGCATGCGCAGGCCAGCAGGGGAGATATTCGGGGCTTTCTGAAACGATGGACCAGGTGCTGCTGTGTCATCTTTGAGGCCATCCTGCCTCTCTCTGGGGAATATTAGTGGGCGGCATTTCAGAGTCCAGAGACATCAGGCTGAGAGCATGAGTGGCCGTGTTATCCGATGCGCCCAGGCCATTAAAGTGTGATTTCCATCTGGCTCGCTAAGGTACTGATGTGAAGTAGGGAGAAATGATTGTCCTCTCCAGCTCATTTGGATCAGCTTTCGGATCATCCATCTGTCATGCCCCCCGCCCCCCCCCCCCGCGCCCCCCCCCCCCCCCCACCGAATGAAAGAGGCTTAATCCAGAGCTGGTCGGTAATGGGCCTGCAGAGAGGATTGGGAAGGTGAGGGCCTTCCCCAGCTCATCCAGAAAGCTCCTCTGAGCACCTCTTTCATTGCTTGCACCCAGCCCACAGCACACACCGAAGCCTTGTGGTGCCTTTACTTGTGGCCACTTAGTTAGGCTAGAACTACATTTCCCAGAGTTCCTTTCTTTCCACCCCAGTCCACACTGGGGTTGGCTGGGGGAGAAAAGTGCATGAGATTTGGAAGGTGGAGGTGACGCCACAGCCACTTTTCTCTACTGCAACTCGGAGTGAGTCAGCACTCCTGCCACTCATGCAGCGCGTGGCTGCCCATCCACTGGCCCCCCATTTCAGCCCAGGGAGCAGCCAGGCCCATGGTGCCTCAGCTCCAGCTGGATCCTCTCCTTTGGCCTGTCCGGACCCCAGGCAGGTGCCTGTGCAGCCATGGCTGAGGGCTAGCTGTTCCTGCAGGTGACCCACACCACGGAGATCCGAGCTGGTGAAATATGGCCTCTAGCTGTCAAGGTGGCTTCTCGTTTGTCTTTGTACCTCCCCACACCAGCCTTCAAGGTGGCCCCAATGAGTTCTGCCTCCTGCTATTGGGGTACAGCCTGAGGAGAAGGCCCAGAAAGCTCCTCTGAGCACCTCTTTCGTTGGCTGCACCCAGCCCCCAACACACACTCCAGGGCCAACATCTGGAAGAGGCCAGGAGGCAGGAGTAGGAAGAGGAGGGTCTCTTAACTGTGATGCGATCAGAACAGAGGCCTCCCAGCATCCTCTGGGAGCCTGGGAACTAGGGGGGCCTTCAGAGTGGTCCTGGATGCAGGGGAGAGGCTGAGCCTTCGTACCCCCAGTTGAGCAGTCACTGAATGGGGTCTGCCCCCAGGGAAGAGTGTGTGATTTGGGGTGAGTCCTATCTTTTGGGCTGAGGGCAATTCCTACAGAGCTCTCGGCAGCCTCCGACACCCTAGCAGCGAGAGGAACGACCCCTCAGTCTTAAAGCGGGAGATCTGAGCAGTGCACCCACTGAGCGCTGTACCTTGCAGGTCAAAGACTGTGTGAGCATAGCCCCAGCTGGTTTGGCTCAGTGAATAGAGCATAGGTCAAGGGCACAAACCCAGGTTGTGGGCTCAATCCCCTGTAGAAGGTGTGCAGAAGGCAGCTGGTCCATGATTCTTTCTCATCATTGATGTTTCTCTCTCGTTCTCCCTCTCCCTTCCTTTCTGACATCAATAATATATCTTATAATAATAAAAGAGTAATATGCAAAATGACCATACCTCTGATTAAGCCATACTCACAGCCACACCCATCAGCCAATCAGGAGAAAATTATGCAAATAAACCCCCAACCAAGATGGCTGCAGCCACTGAAAGCAGGAGGGAGGCTTGGTTTCCCTGGCAATGGAGGAAGCCAAGCTTCTGCAGCCCTAGTGCCTAGGCCTCCACTCTAGGCTACAAAGTTTCAATGATAAAATTTAAATAAACCCAAACAGAAATGGCTGTTGCCATGGAGCGAGCAGAAGGCTTGGCTCCGCTCCAGGCTACAAAGCTTCAATTGTAGAACATAAATTAATCCCAGATCCTAGGGCCTCTACTTGGATTGCTGGAGGGCGTGGCCAGCCTGCAAACCACCACAGGCTCCTCACCCAGGCTGCCCCATGCCCCAAGGGAACCCCCACCCTGATCTGGGACATGCTTCAGGGCAAACCAGCTGTCCCCCACCCATGCATCAGGTCTCTATCCTGTATAATAAAAGAGTAATTTGCAGGTTGACCATCACTCCAACACATAAGAGGGCTGCCCCCATGTGGTCAAAGATCCTGCCCCCATGTGGACACAAGATGGGCCATTGGCAGGTTCCAGGGCTGCAAGGGAGGACAGTTGTGGGCGATCAGGCCAGCAGAGGAGGGCAGTTAGGGGTGACCAGGCCGGCAGAGGAGGGAAGTTGGGGGCAAACAGGATGCCAGGGGAGCAGTTAGACGTCAATTAGGCTGGCAGCATAGTGGTTACTGGGTGATCAGGCTGGCAGGCAGAAGTGGTTAGGGGCAATCAGGGAGACAGGCAGGTGAGCAGTTTGGAGCTAGCAGTCCTGGATTGTGAGAAGGATGTCCGACTGCCCATTTAGGCTCGACTCTCGAGGGGTCCCAGATTGGAGAGGGTGCAGGCTGGGCTGAGGGACATCCCCCCCCCATGCATGAATTTTGTGCACCGGGCCTCTAGTATATAAATAAAATATTTGTGTTATTAAAAACAACAAGACTGTGATCATAGCCAGCCTCAGGGTGATCTGTGGGAAGATATTCCCTCTGGCTAGGCATGACATCAACACCCCAGGGGAGTAGCTGGAAGGTTCCAGAAGACCACAAGTTTGATGAACACACAACCTTCCTTAGCACCTCCCTCACCATCAGCAGAGGAGAGCCCGGGGGAGGTGAGAGGGCAAACCACCACAGAGAAGAAAGGCCCTGGGGCAAAGGAACAGCCACTCCACAGGGAAGGGGCGGCTTCAAGGACAGGCTCCCATGTGTAACCGCCTACTCCCAGCCCGAAGGTACCGGTGCTGCTATGGTCTGCGGTCACCATGGTAATGGCATCTTGGATTCCAACTGAAAGAAGCTCCTGATGGGCTTGTCAATCACAGAGTGGCTGCATTTTCATTGGAAACTGGTCTTGCAGCCAGCAGGGGTGGGGGGAGGAGGGACTGCCCCCCTCTGTGCGCACACAGCAGGCTCCTGGGAGTGCTGCAGCTCAGGTGTGTCTTTGCATATATGAGTCATAGTAAGAATGTCTGGGCACATGTCATGAGCATGGAAACCCGGGTCCAATTGTATGCGTGCGTTGGTCTTGGGGGCAGGGTCTGCATGCTGGACTCACTGCCCATGAACATCAGGTAGAGTGGTTACTGTAGTGGTCAGAAAACTGTGGCTCACGAGCCACATGCAGCTCTTTGGCCCCTTGAGTGTGGCTCTTCCACAAAATACCAAGGCCCGGTCTCCTGAGTGCTGGGCCCAGACTCCAGGTGTTGGGCAAGGCCGGGACACCAACCTCCTTCCCTGCCTTTCCCAGATCTTAGCCTGTCTGGAGTTTCAGCCGCATTTAGCCAGGATCCTAGGTGGCTCCCCGGAAGCAGACCCAGGACAGACATGAAGACAGACAGTGTGTTTTGGGGACGATCCCAGGAAACATCACTTGGGCGCTAGGGAAGCAAGACGGGGACCAGAGGGAGCCACAAGAGAGCAGGGCCCACTGTGGGTACCTAGGTTTGAGTCCCGGGGAGTGCGTGCACTCAGGCTACTGGCACATACTGATGAGCGATGCCGGGGGGGGGGGTGCAGATAAGGGTGGGGCATGGGCCCTTCTGGCAGTAATACCAGAACACCTGGTCCTCCCGGCCACAGTATAGCAAGCCCCATGGTGACACACGTCAGTCCTCAGATCTGAGTTGCTTCAGGGCCAGAAAGTCAGGATCTCTCTTTTTTAAAAATATACCCTGAGTGGCCAGATTATGGTGATCTCTGAATGCATAATAATCTGGCCACTCGGTGTGTGTGTGTGTGTGTGTGTGTGTGTGTGTGTGTGTGTGTGTATATATATATATATATATATATATATATATTAGAGGCCCGTTGCATGAATTTGTGCATGAGTGGTCCGGCCTGCTTGGCCAAGGGGAGGGGACATGGGCAGTTGGCCCACCTGCCTGCTAGTCGAACTCCTGGTTGAGGGGACAATTTGCATATTAGCATTCTATTCTATAGGATAGACACAGAGTGGCCAGGCTGTTATGTGTTCAGAGATTAAGAAGGAGTCCATGGATGAAAGATATTTCTGAAAGGCTTTGGGGATCAGAGGACCTTCCAGCTGAAGAAGCTAAAGACTCTTCCTTGACCAATGCCCGTGCTTTTATTAAACACAATTTTTTCCCAAGGCAAGGTGGAAATATACACTTGAAAGGGTAAGCTATCAAAGGGTTTACAGAAACATGGTCAGTTTGGAGAACAGCCTACAGCTGTTCAGGTGTTTGGCGAACAGGAGAATAAAATGCCCTGAGCTGTCTGGCAGTTAACAATCCCATTCAGGTTTGGGGGGAGTGTCTTTTAGCCGTTTCCAACAGGTAAACTACCTGTGACTCAACCCTGTTGAGCTCCCCAAGCTTCCCCAACCTTTTGGTGAAACTCTTGTAATTATTACATGCTGGAATCGGTTCTCAGCAGACAAGCATGGGTCCAGGGACGACAGCGGAATGCCGGTATCAGTTAGGACAGAAATGGCTGCAGCTCGCAGCAAACGCAGCTTACAGGGCAGACACAACACAGACTTAGTCTCATGCTACAGAAAACCCAGGTTGGTAGAAGGGCTCGACTATGTTGTCAAGACTCGATCTCCTACTTTCTTCATCTTCCATTCTTACCATGGGGCTTACCATGGCGACCAGATACTGCATTTGCGGGGATTGCAACTGTCTTTCTGGCAGGAAGAAAGCAAAATGCAAAAGACAGAGGGTGTTTTAAAGGGGGAATATTCTGTTTTCCCCGAAAGCCTCCGCTTGTGGGATTTATTGATGCCTCATTGGCCAGAAGTTGGACACGTGTCCTCCATCCAGCTGCAAGGGACTCTGGGAAGAGATTCACTTTAGTTTTTCAGCTTCTGTGGTAGAAGCTACTGGAAAAGAAGATCGGGAATGACCTTGGTGTTGTCATTGTAGTGTGTGCCATAATGTTATTCTTTTTTCTTTTTAATATATTTTATTGATTTTTCACATAGAGGAAGGAAGAAGGATAGTCAGAAACATCAATTAGAGAGAAACATCGATCAGCTGCTTCCTGCACACCCCGCACTGGGGATGTGCCTGCAACCCAGGTACATGCACTAGGCCGGGATCGAACCTTGGACCCTTCAGTCTGCAGGCCGACGCTCTATCCACTGTGCCACACTATTGTTCTGTAAGATAAACTGGATGCCAATACTTACCTGGCAAGGGAAATGCCATGATCAATAAGGTGGTTTCCCAGAGCGAGGCTTATCCATTGCACCCGGATGTGCTGACCGCGGCGATTCCCACAAATGTGGGAGACTCGGCTGCATGATCAGTGGCAGTGGGGGGCTGTGTTCCTGCTCTCCCCTAGGCGGAGTGGGGGGGGGGGGCGGGACGGAGCAAGTGCACACAACAGCTTCTCAACTCCTTCCAGCTGGGCTTGTGTGGGTGGGGTCTGGCAGAGGCTGCAGGCCCCCGGGAAGAAGCATGCCAAGGCTTTGTCACCCTCAAGGCTACCGTGTGGCCTTGGGTAAGTCATTTGACACCTCTGAAGCGCACTGGCTTTATGTGGGGAGTGCGGATGGTATTCCCTTCTTGAGCGTCTTAGGAGGGCCAATCCCGCACGTCAGTTTCCCAGCCGAGCTGGGCGAATGGCATCCGAGTCCCCGAGCTCAGGCTCCCCCTGGGCCAGGAGCCGCCTCTCCCTCCCTCTCCTCCAATCACAGCCCCGAACAGCGACTGCTAATGATGCGGATCAGACCGGAGCCCCTCAGGTAGCAAACTAATTGGTCCTGATGGAGACACGCTGGGCTAACCAGGCAGGCAGCCCGGCGTGGGCACAGCCACCTAGGTGGATAGTAAACGTTCGCCAGACAGCGGAGGGGATGTGCTGGCAATACTTGAATCAGAGCTGGTATCACGCAGATGCTGTGCGCTTCCTGGCCTGGGTGGCTGCCGCTAAGTTGGCACCAGAGTTGGTACCCCGTGCCTGCCTGAGCCAAGAAGTGCCTCAGGATATGGTTTCTGGGGAGAGGGCCCCCTGTGCGGCGCTTTAAAGTCTTAAAATCGAGCTAAAAGGCTCCTGCTGTCAGCAAGCGGCTACCAAGGGCTTTCCTTCTCCGCCTGGAGGCTGTGGTTCTGCCACAAGCTGGCCCCCTTGCCAGGCAGTTTAGCATGGCTGGCTCATGTGGAGGAAGCGGGGCCTCTGGTGGCACCAGCTGGTGACTCCGAGCTGAGCGAGCCTTGGGAGCGTTAATTGAGCGACTTGGACAGGCAGCTGGGGCCATTGTCTGCTTCTGGGGACCGATGGTGTAGACCCCACTGTGGCTGAGCTGCAACCCTCCCCCAATCCATACATCAAAGCCCTACCCCTCGTTATTTCAGGAGGTGACTGTATGTGAAAATCAGACTCCTCAGAGGTGATGGAGTTAAAATGAGGTCATGGGGGAAGGGCCCTAACCCCATGATCAGCAAACTGTGGCTTGCGAGCCACAGGTGGCTCTTGGCCCCTTGAGTGTGGCTCTTCCACAAAAGACCACAGCCTGGGCGAGTCTGTGTTGAAGAAGTGGCGTTAGAAGAAGTTTAAAAAATTTGGCTCTCAAAAGAAATGTCAGTGGTTGTCCTGCTGATATTTGGCTTTGTGGACTAGTGAGTTTGCCGACCACTGGCCTAAGCCAATGTGACTGGTGTTCTTATAAGAAGAGATGTGGACACAGACACCCACCGAAGGAAAATCACGTGAAAACACGGAGAGAAGGCGGCTGTCTACAAGCCAAGGAGAGAGGTCGCAGAAGAAACCAACCCTGCTGACACCTTGACCTTGGACTTCCTGCCTCCAGAACTGTGAGGCAATACATTTCCTTTGTTTAAGCCCCCAGCCTGCGGTTCTTTGTTATGGCAGCCAGAGGTGACTAATGTGGGTATTTCAACCCCAGTCTAGCCATTCCTCCTGGAAAACAAGAGAGAAGGAGAAGGATACCAGTTCGAGTTGATTGGCATTTATCACCCTTCTTCTCACGTGTATAAACTGCCACATGCATGGTCTCTGTTATCATCATAAAATATTAATGATAATGCCAATAGGAGCCGATTGTGGCTAATAGTTGGGTCTGAAGATTGAACACTTAGAGCTATGGTCGACAAACTGCAGCTTGCGAGCCACATGCGGCTCTTTGGCCCCTTGAGTGGGGCTCTTCCACAAAATACCACGGCCTGGGCGAGTCTATTATGAAGAAGTGGTGTTAGAAGAAGTTTAAGTTTAAAAAATGTGGCTCTCCAAAGAATTTTTTTTTTTTTTCGCTTTTTAAAAAAATATATTTTATTTATTTTTCACAGAGAGGAAGGGAGAGGGATAGAAAGTCAGAAACATCAATCAGCTGCCTCTTGCACACCCCCTACTGGGGATGTGCCCACAACCAAGATACATGTCCCTGACTGGAATTGAACCCGGGACCTTTCAGTCCGAAGGCCGATGCTCTATCCACTGAGCCAAACTGGTTCCGGCTCAAAAGAAATTTCAATCGTACTGTTGATATTTGGCTCTGTTGACTAATGAGTTTGCCAACCACTGACTTAGGGGGACTCTCCTTAAGAAAAAGAACACAAAATTGCAAATACAAAACCTATTATAAATGTTTAAATGAAAATAATTGCAATAATTAAAGGTTCATGAAGTCTGCAAATTTCACAAGATCCAGAAAAAAATATATAATATTTTTATTAATCAACTGTTAAGGCTCTGGCTGCCTTTTCATATTTTTTAATATCATTCACTCTAGAGACAATAGAAAGTTCTCCTTTTATAAACTTACTCCTCAGGCTGTAGCTCGCCTTCAGGCTCCCAAATCAGCCTTAGTCATTGGTTTCCACTGTGATGTAATCACAGAGCAACATTTTGCTTTTCTTTTCTCAAATATATTTTTACTAGAGGCCCAGTGCACAAAATTTGTGCACAGGGAGCAGTGAGAGTCCCTCAGCCCAGCCTGCATCCTCTCCAATCTGGGACACCTCGAGGGATGTCTAACTGTCCGTTGAACATCCTTCTCACAATCCAGGACTGCTGGCTCCAAACTGCTCACCTGCCTGCCTCCCTGATTGTCCCTAACCACTCCTGCCTGCCAGCCTGATCACCTGCTAACCACTACCCTGCCAGTCTAATTGATGTTTAACTGCTCCCCTGCCAGCCTCTTTGCCCCCAACTTCCCTCCTCTGCTGGCCTGGTCACCCCTAATGCCTTCCCCTGCAGGCTTGATCACCCCCCAACTGCCCTCCCTTGCAGATCTGGAACCTCCCACTGTTCTCCACTACTGGCCATGTGTGGTGGCCATCTTGTGTCTACATGGGGGCAGGATCTTTGACCACATGGGAACAGCCGTCTTGTGTGTTGGAGTGATGGTCAACCTGCTAATTACTTTTTTATTAGATAGGATAGAGGCCTGGGGCATGGGTGGGGGCCAGCTGTTTTGCCCTGAAGGGTGTCCTGGATGGGGGGGGTTCCCTTGGGGCATGGGGTGGCTGGAGCGAAGGGTCTATGGTGGTTTGCAGGCTGTCCACGCCCCCCAGCGACCCAAGCAGAGGCCCTGGGATCTGGGATTAATTTATGTTCTACAATTGAAACTTTGTAGCCTGGAGTGGAGCCAAGCCTTCTGCTCGCTCCATGGTGACAGCCATTTCTGTTTGGGTTTATTTAAATTCTATAATTGAAACTTTGTAGCCTGAAGTAGAGGCCTAGATGCTAGAGCTGCAAAAGCTTGGCTTCTTCCACCTCCTGGGCAACCCTAGTCTCTGCTCTCTCCAGCTCCATGGTTGCCGGCCATTTCTGTTGGGATTATGTATCTTCTATAATTGAAACTTTGTAGCATTGAGTGGAGGCGTAGGCCAGCAAGGGCAGGCAGAAAGCTTGGCTTCCTCCATTGCTGGGGAAACCCAAGCCTCTCTCCTGCTCTCAGTGGCCACAACCATCTTGGTTGGGGTTTATTTGCTCCTGATTGGCTTGTGGGTATGGCTTGTGGGCCTGGCTTGTGATGTATCAGATGTACGGTCAATTTGCATATTATTCTTTTATAAGATAGATTGATGTCAGAGAGGAAGGGAGAGGGAGAGAGATGGAAACGCCGATGATGAGAGAGAATCATGGGTCAGCTGCCTCCCTATGACCCCTACTGGGGATCGAGCCCACAACCTTGGGCATGTGCCCTTGACTGGGAATTGAACCATGATCTTTTGGGTCATAGGTCAACGTGCAACCACTGAGCCACGCAGGCCAGGCACAGAGTGACATTTTAAAGCATCTGTAGATTTTTCTGTTTGTTTTTGGCTACTATGAAGTTGCTCCTGTTTGAATTTGGATCTGATGAGTAATTCTAAAAAAATAACACAAAATTGCTATGCAGCTAAGGTGTACATATTGAGCTGTCTAGCTGCATAATAAAATTAAACTACTCCTACACTGTCCACTTTGGAGTGCTGATGAGCATGTGGCTTTGTGCAGGAGCACTCATTTCTTCGGGAAGTTTGGATGCATCGGGAGTAATTTTGTTTGCCATTTTTTTTCTGGTTCCACTGGACTTCAAGCCAAGATGTGTCAGCTCTGCTCCAACGCCATCTGAAGGCCTGGGCCCGAACCCTGCCTGCTCTCTGCACATGCGGGCTTGTGTTTGTCAGATTGCTACAGTCTCATGCCCTGCAAACACCTGAATTCTGATAAATCTTATCGTGTGCAATTGCCATCAGAAAGGAAATAAAACTAGCTGGTGCGTTATTAATTGCATACACTGCATTCTCCAGTATATTCTTGTCGGAAGCTAATCTCCATCGTGACTAGGCATCGGTGAGCATGGGATTCGTCATTTGCAATTTCCCACATCTGGTGAGGGGAAGATTTCCCCCAGACGAGCTCCTGGCTCCGTACATTTCAAGCTCCGTTTCTCTCCGCTACCTATAGGCGCTGGGGGCTGGGAGCCATAGGCCACTGGGGCAGACTGTTTTCCAACATGGTCACAACAACATCTCTCATCCATCATGTTCTTTTTTAAAAATATATTTTTATTGATGTCAGAGAGGAAGGAAGAGGGAGAGGGAGAGAAAAACGTCAATGATGAGAATCATGGATCGGCTGCCTCCTGCACGCCCCCTAGTGGGGATCTAGCCTGAAACCTGGGCCTGGGCCCTAACCGGGAATCCAACCATAACCTCCTGGTTCGTAGGTTGATGTTCAACCACTGAGCCACGCAGATCGGGCGACTGCTGGTGTTTTAAGTCACTGAGTTCTGGGGTGACTTCTATGTCGCCGTAGATACCCAGGATAGACACAATTATATTTTGAAATGACCGTCAAGTTACAGTTCTGGGCAAGTCGGCACAGATGAGAGTAGGAATGTCCCCAAAGTCATCGCGTGCAGTGGCAAGCACCAGCTTCGCATGGACGTGGTGACAAATCATACACACATATGCCCTTCGACAAAAACTGATGCTATCACACTTCCACTTCCCCTTCGCCAGGCCGCAGACATGGCGATGGCTGCTCTCTTACTGCCAGGCTGATGGGAGGCGTGGCGGAGGAAAGTCCAGCCGGAACCGGACAGCCGTCTGTGTCCAATGAGTAAGCGCCCGCCCCTGGCCCTTGGGAGGGACTAATGCGAGTGAGGGCCCGGAGCTTAAGCCAAGTTCACAGTGAATCTACTTCCACAGCCATGGTTATTAAACGCTCACACATGAAGGGACCTGTTGGAGCTGAAATCACGGCCCTGTAGGTGGGTGCTATTCTTATCCCCACTTCACAGATGAGAAAACAAAGGCTCAGTACAATTCAGATACGGTCAGCCGGGCCAGGTGGCTCAGTCGCTTAGGGCAGTGGTCGGCAAACGCATGAGTCAACAGCCAAATATCAACATCACAACGATTGAAATTTCTTTTGACAGCCGAATTTTTTAAACTTAAACCCAATAGGTAGGGACATTGTTATGAACGTAATTAGGGTCCTCCTAAGCTGGCCTTTGCTAAAAACTCAAGGGGCCAAAGAGCCGCATGTGGCTCGAGAGCCATGGTTTGCCGCCCACTGGTTACAGCATCATCCTAATACACCAAGGTTGTGGCTTCCATCTCCAGTCAGGTCACATGCCAGAAGCAACCAATGAATGCAAGGGTGGAACAACAAATCTCTCTCTCTCTCTCTCTCTCTCTCTCTCTCTCTCTCTCTCTCTCTCTCTAATGGTTAAAAAGTAATGCAAATATGTTCAGCATGTACTTACTGAGTTTTTACAACTAATAACTTGGTATGTTTTCTTACATGTACAAAGGATCTGCAAATGTATCGGATGTAACCAGCCACACATGGCCGCCTATTGGACAGCACGGAGCGGGGCTGTCTACGGGGGACACCTGCAGCTCTCTGCCCGGGCTTCTTCTGGTTCGGGGAGCACTGCTTCCCCTCCCCCCAGCCCTCCCCCAGCCGCCGCCTCCTGTGTCTCACTACCAAACCGCTCAGGTGCTGCCTTACCCCTGGGTGGGGGAACTGACACGGCTCCCCGGGGTCCCAGGGTCCCCAGGTGCTCACATTCAGAGTCACGGCACTGTATGGGGGAGCCCTTCCCTGGTCACTTTCCTCCCAGTAAACCACTTGCAGTGGATCCGTCTCAGGTTCGCCTCTGGGTGTTTGCACTTTCGTTTATTTATTTTTAAATATGTTTTTATGGATTTCAGAGGGAGAGAGAGAAACAGCAATGATGAGAGAGAAACATGGATCAGCTGCCTCCTGCACACCCCACCCTGGGGCCCACAACCCGGGCCTGTGCCCTGACCGGGAATCGAACCCTGACTTCCTGGTCCATAGGCTGATGCTCAGCCACTGAGCCCCACTGGCCAGAGTCTTTCTCTCTCCTCTCCCTTCCTTCTTTCCTTTCTTCCTTCTTTCTTCTTGTTAAATTTTTTTAAATGGATGTCAGAGAGGAAGGGAGAGGGAGAGAGAGAAACATCCACGATGAGAGAGAATCCTGGACTGGCCGCCTCCTGCACGCCCCCCACTGGGGATGGACCCCACACTCTGGGCCTGTGCCCCGACCAGGAATCGAACCGTGACCTCCTGGTCCCTAGATCAGCGCTCAGCCCCTGAGCCCCGCCGGCCGGGCCACTTTTTTGTGTATGTTTTTATTGATTTGAGAGGGAGAGGAAGGGAGCACGAGAGAGAGCTGGAAGCATCACTGACGACAGGGATGGCCTCCCAGTTGGGCCCCGCACTTCCTGTGGAACATTCCCGCTGCACAGTCAGCCACTGGGATGGGCTGAATGGAAACCGCTTGGTCCTGTTTCCCAAAGGGTTGGCGCGGCCTGTCCAGCGACGGGACTGAGCAGCTGTGGCCAGGCTTTCTGTCGCTTCACTGGAGACCCCTGCGTGGTGGGGGCCAGCAGTCTGCTGAGAGAGGAGGTGGGGGCCCTGTGTGTGGCTGAGGGGCGCACCCACTGGCTGCGGCACTGACCAGCCAGGGAGGCACGGCGGGGCCGAGGGGGACGTGTGGAGCCGCTGTAATTGCTCTGTAGCTGTAATTGCTCATTCATCATGCTAACGGGCCCGCAGTCCTGATCGTTCCCCGCGCTCGGTAATTAAAAGACGGGGCGAGGTGGGGAGCGGAGCGGCGGGGTGAAATGAGGTGAACAGAAGCCCCAGTGCGCAGCCCAGGCGCTGGGCCCGTTTCTGACTCGGAGCTGAAGCTGAGCCCCCCAGAGCTTCCCAGCTGCCGCCGGGACCCCAGAGTCCCCTGCTCCCGGCCCCCTGGTCTCCACTCCCCCCCGAGGGACTGGCCCCCACAGCCCTTCTCAGTTTGCAAACCCTCCCACCCGCATCGCCCCGGCTGCTACCTCCGGGAGGAAGAGCAAGCGGCGGGAAACGCTTTGCGGGCATCACACAGCCCGGCAACCAGTGGAGACCGAGGCCACGCCCGGCCGGTGTGGCTCAGTGGTTGAGCATCTACCTATGAACCTCCAATTCCTGGTCAGGGCACAGGCCCGGGTTGCAGGCTGCATCCCCAGTGTGGGGCGTGCGGGAAGCAGCCAATCCATGATTCTCTCTCATCACAATGTTTCTCTCCCTCTCCCTTCCTCTCTGATGACAATAAACATGTGTTAACAACAACAACGAAGCCAGTTTCTTTGGGAGGTGAGAGGGATGCCGGAAGGGCTGGGGGAAGTGGGCCAGGGAGGGCCTGTTATGACACATGTCACCTCTCTGGGCAGCATCAGCTCAATGGCACTGGGCGCCTCGAGGGGACAGCGAAGGCTGTGGCCCATTCATGTCACCCGAGGGGCAGGATGCTGTGTTCATCCTCCCGCTGCCCGGGACATGAGGGTGGGAACTGCCTGTCGCAGACCCCAGCGTTTGGGGGTGTCGCTGTGTGCACTGCAGCGGGGGGCCCTCAGGAACACGGGCAGGATGGGGCCCGTGTCCTTGCAGCAGGCATCTGCCACCGGCCACCGGGGAGGCTCCAAGCGCCCCCGGCCGGCCGTCGGGCACTCCCTTGCCTTCGCAGGCAGCTCGGCTGCTCCGTAAGCCATTTGCAAGCTGCAATGAGATTAGCGCTCCCCCAGGAGATATGTCTGGTTATTTCCCTCCTCGGCTTCCTCTTCTCCTCCCACTAATGGGGCACACGGCTGGGCTCTGAGAGCCGAGGGAAACGCAGCTGCCATCAGGAGCGTGCAGGCAGTGGGGAGGAGCTAAGAAGAACCTGAAACCTGTGATGCGATGAACTCCATTCATTCCAACCACAATTCAAGAGCATCATCCTGGCCCGGCCAGGGTGGCTCAGTGGTTGGGCATCAACCTGTGAACCAGGAGGCCAGGTTGCAGGCTCCATCCCCAGTGGGGGGCGTGCAGGAGGCAGCCATTCCATGCTTCTCTCTCATCATTGATGTTTCTCTCTCTCCCCTTCTCTCTTCCTCTCTGAAATCAATCCTAATAAAAGAGTGATATGCAGATTGACCATCACTCCAACACACAAGATGGCTGCCCCCATGTGGTCAAAGATCTTTCCCCCAGGTGGACACAAGATGGCCATCAGGGGAGGGTAGTGGGGAGTGACCAGGCCTGCAAGGGAGAGCAGTTGGGGGTGACCAGGCATGTAGGGGAGGGCAGTTAGGGGCAAAGAGACTGGCAGGGGAGTGGTTAGGCAGTGATCAGGCTGGCAGGTAGGTGAGCAGTTGGGAGCCAGCAGTCCTGGATTGTGAGAGGGATGTTTGACTGCTCGTTTATGCCCGATCCCGGTGGGGTCCCAGATTAGAGAGGGTGCAGGATGGGCTGAGGAACACCCCCTGCCCCATGTGCAGAAATGGCCTCTAGTAAAAATATATTTTAAAAAAAGAACCTCATCCCTGTTCCCAGTGCAAGACACAGACAGGTGATGTAGACGTGCACAGCCCCTTCCAGAAAATGAACCCAGGAACTCCTAGTTTGATGGCCAGGATTCTACAATGTTCTCTCCCCATCAAGAAAGCACATCAGAAGGCAAGTGAGCGAGAGTGATGTTATTACAGGGATAACCTCGAATGTATTCTAATTTATTTAAGCAAATAATTTGAGATTTATGTATTTTATCGTTAATAACGCATTCTGTATGTGGAACTCACAGCGGACGGAGACGTGTTTGCTTTCTTGGCCTCAGGGGCAGCAAACGGCTCGCAAATGGATTATTTGCATGCATGACCAACTTTGCATCAGTTGATCAGTAAATCAATCAACAAATATGGATTGAGTGTCTACACCCCGCCAAGCTTCGTTGGGACTTATTAGAAATGTGAACATGGCCCCTGAGCACACAGGGGTTCCCTAGCCCGGGGTGTGGTGGCTCTGAGATGCCACCTTTGTGATATGATCGTCACTTCTGCCAAGTCTGTGTCCCCTTCTTAACAGCTAGCAGGGAATCCCTTTGCTTCCCATTACTCTCACAGGGCTCTTTTCTGCTCTTTCTCCCCTAATGTCTAGCTGTTGTTTCTTTGAAAAAAAATTATATACATTATTTTATTGATTTCAGAGAGGAAGAGAGAAATAGGCACATCAATGATGAGGGAGAATCACGGATCAGCTGCCTCCTGCACGCCCCCCACTGGGGATGGAGCCCACAACCCAGGCCTGTGTCCTGCATCAAACCCTGACCTCCTGCTTCATAAGTCGATGCTCAACCACTGAGCCACACCGGCCAGGCTAGCTCTTGTTTCTTTCGAATCTTCTTTGTTTTTAAATTTCCTCCCTTCTTCCCTTTCCCTCCACACTCACTTTTTAAAAAAAAAAAAAAAAATATATATATATATATATTTGTATTGATGTCAGAGAGGAAGGGAGAGACAGAGATAGAAACATCAATGATGAGAGGGAATTATTGATGGGCTGCCTCCTGCGCGCCCCCTACTGGGGATCGAGCCCCTAACCCGGGCATGTGCCCTTGCCCGGAATCAAACCCTGGGACCCTTCAGTCCGCAGGCCGACCCGCTATCTACTGAGCCACACCGGCCAGGGCCCCACTCTCTTTTAAGAATGTCTAAGCCACATCCTTGGCGTCCCTGGACTGAAAGGACGTGAGGGCTGAGCCAAGCTGATCCCCTCACCCCTCCTCTGTCACAGATGAGGAACCCGGGGTCCAGAGAGGTCCCATCAAAGAAGATTCAGCCCCAAGTCCTGGCAGGTCATAGAGAACACGAAAGGCATGTGGTTCAGGGAAAGGCCCCGGGTAGGATTGCAGGAAGACTCTACCACAAAGCACTTGACCGCTTCCCATCCGTCCCTCAGGAGCTTAAAAGCCACCCCGGTCACCTCGGAGCTGCCAATCACAAAACGCCCAGGGGAAGTGCGGCCTGAGGCCGGAGGTGCCCGCGCTGCAGCCTGACTGTGGCGAGCAAGGCTCACCCGGGAGGAAATGAGCGCACATCACGAAATTAATTATAGAGTTAAAAAAAATGACTGTTTACGTGAAAAGGAAGGCCTCGTATCCTGCACGATTTCAGGAGAAGTCGTGTTTGGGAAAAATATTAATATTCAGAGCTGTGTTGATTAGCTTCACTCCCGTTGCTAAGCAACAGGGTCCTTTGTAGCCTCCGAGGTGTTGGGTGTTGGGGTGGGGGTGGGGCGGGGAGGGGAGGGGAGGGGAGGATGAGGGGAGGAAACACAGCTCGGTAAATTATTCCGCTGCTTCAGCCAATTCCGAAGTTGCCTCAGAAAAACAAATCGAGTCCTTTAAAAGCTCTACCATGGTTGTTGGACGAGGCAAACCGGACGGGACCCACAGCTCCCTGCTCACCCGCTCATCCGGGACTCGAGTTTCAGGTTTGGCGAGAAGGGTGTTTACCAGATCGGGGCTGAGCCGCATGTGGCTGAGCCTCACTCTGCTGGACTCAACCGGCTCAGCAGGTGGCCGCCAGCACCGAGGGGGGTGGGTGGAGGGGGTCACCGGCCGGCCGGGAGGACAGAGGGCCACGGATCAGATGGTCCCTCTCCTGCAGCGGCCGCGGCTTTCTGGGGAATTCTAGCACTGGAGTGGGGACCATCCTGGGAGCAAGCCAAGTAGCATGTTTTCTGCACCAAAATGGACACTCATGAATATTCCAAATTTACTGAAAACCCAAGCCCTGGCCGGTGCTGCTCAGTGGATAGAGCGTCGACCTGCGAACTGAAGGATCCTGGGTTCGATTCCGGGTCAGGGCACATGCCGGTTGCGGGCTCCATCCCCAGTGTGGGGCGTGCAGGAGGCAGCCGATCCCTGCTTCTCTCTCATCAGTGATGTTTCACTGTCTCTCTCCCTCTCCCTTCCTCCCTGACATCAATAAAAATGTATATTTAAAAAGTGGAGCTCTGGGTCAGGGGTTCAGGCTGGGCTCAGCTGAGTGATCTGTGGCCACAGGCACCTCCGGAATCCGCCATATGGCAGGCGGGCTGGCCTGGGGAGTCCTAGCTGGCTGTGGTCACACATCTGGTGCTGCATGCAATAGGGACAAGCCATACCGGGACCGTGCCCCCAGCACACACTCCCAGAGCGGTGGCACTTCCTACACAGTGACCAGCTTCCCCTTCCATGACTGTCCCCAGAGAGCCAGGCAAGAGCCAACTCAGACCCCAGCAGAGGGGTAGGGAAGAATTCTAGGGCCCTGTTTTACTTATTTATTTTAAATATTTTTGAAAATCGATTTCTAAGAAGAAGGTAGACGGAGAGAGAGAGAGAAACATCAGTGATTAGAGAATCATGGATCGGCTGCCTCCTGCACGCACACAAACACACACACACACACACACACACACACACACACACACACCCAACCCCAAGGGTCAAGCCCACAACCCGGGCCGGGCTCTAACCAGGAATTGAACCCTGACCTCCCGCTTCATACATGGACGCTTAACCACTGAGCCGCAGCGGCCGGGCTGGTTTGCTTACTCTGTCGCGGGCAGTTTAGTTTGAAATGATGACGATCTCGCCAAGCACGTCCTGAGAAAGCCCTGCTGAGACATCGGGAGGGGCGCATCTCCCCAGAAACCCGTCCTCGCCTTGGGGCGGGATCAGCAGGTGAGGGCTCGCCGTCCTGCTGAGCAGATGGCCACTGGCCCGGAGAGCCGGGTTAACGATGTGACGTGAGGTGAGGGCAAGGGGCATCATGTGAGATTCTTAAACCCTTTTTCAAAGACCGAGGGTTTTTTTTTTTTTTTAAAAAGCACAAGAAAACCGTAACAATGAGTACAAGGTTGGAGAGCAGGCAGAGCCATGCTGTATCCTGCCAATACCAGCACCTAGACCCATGGTCGGGAAACGGCGGCTCCCGAGCCACATGCGGCTCTTTGGCCCCTTGAGTGTGGCTCTGCCACAAAACACCATGGCCTGAGCGAGTGTATTTTGAAGAACTGGCGTTAGAAGTTTAAGTTTAAAACATTTGGCTCTCCAAAGAAATCTCAGTTGTGCAGTGTTGGTATTTGGCTCTGTTGGCTAATGAGTTTGCCAGCGCAGTCAGACATTAGGGGAGTTGACGCCTGGACCGGAGAATGCCGGCTCCCCAGACTCCCTCCTTCCAGGGCATTCTAGGGGCAGAAGCCAGGAGGAGGGAAGACAAGCAGACGGGCCTCAAACTGTCAGGATGGGTGACTGGGGAATGAGGTCTGTGATGCACTTGGAGTTCACTCCTGTGCATGGGTGGGCGCAGGCCTGTGGCAGACACGGGCCCACAGAGGTCACGGACGCGAGCAGACACCGGCCTTCATCGGTCACCGAGCCCAGGGTCCAGGCAGACGCCTCCTTCAGGGGCCAAACAGGGGGGCCTTGGTCCCAGTCTCATGGTGGCTTTAGTGCGGCCAGGGCTGCTGACTTGTGGCTCCTGAGGGCTAATGAGGACGGAGAGCCGCTGGCCTGGGGCAAGCGAGAAGCTGCTGTCTGAGCTCAGCGCTAATGCCGCCCTGAGGCCACTTCTCCGGGTGTTTTCTGGCTCCTGGGGGATGAAGGGGGGAGAGGCAGGTTTCCACTGCAGGTCACTATCTTCTCCCACAGCAGAGCACTCCTGCCGGGGGTGCTGGGTGAACGGCCAGCGTGGTCAGGGCTTGAGGGTGGACCTAGGAACCAGGAGGTCACGGTTCTATTCCCTGTCAGGGCACAGGCCTCGGGTGTGGGCTGGATCCCCAGTAGGGGGCGTGCAGGAGGCAGCTGATCCCTGATTCTCTCTCATCATGGATGTTTCTCTCTCTCCCTCTCCCTTCCTGTCTGAAATCAACACAAATATTTTTTTAAAAAACACAAACACAAAAAACAGCCCTAGCCGGTTTGGCTCAGTGGATGGAGCGTCGGCCTGCGGACTGAAGGGTCCCAGGTTCGATTCCAGCCAAGGGCACGTGCCTGGGTTGTGGGCTCGATCCCCAGTGCGAGGGGGAGGGGGTTAGGGGGGAGGGAGGATGTTTAGGGGGCAGCCGATCTGTGATTCTCTCTCATCATTGATGTTTCTCTCTCCCTCTCCCTTCCTCTCTGACATCAATAAATATATATATATTTTAAAAGTTGAAGTTGCTAATCCACAAAGACTTTCCCTGAATGAAGGCTTCTCCGAGGCGCTCCTGGTGGACTGGGTGGGGAGCCCCTTCCCTGCCCTGCTTCCCTCTGACCCCCCCATCTTCTCTCATCGTTCATCTCACACAACTGCTTGACATGACCACAGGGCAGGCACGGGGCCAGGCGCTTCTTTTCCTCCCGGGACGGGTTTGTCTGATCCAGGCCGCTGCGAGGACCTTCCCCTCCACCTGCAGGCCCAGCCCTGCCCGCCCGCCATGCCAGGCCTGACTTTCCTCTCGCAGCAGCTGGGGTGAAGGGAGGAGGGTGCTCCTGGTGGCTTCTTCCCATCGGAGCTGCCCATGTTAGAGGGTGATCGGCGAGGGTCCGAGGCCCACAAAGGTCTCTTTCTTCCACAAATGCCTGGCCTGCTCCTGGGGAGCACGGCCTTCCCGAGAGAACAAAGATCAGGGCGTGGAGAGAGGCCGCTGAGTACAGAGCAGGGGCCTCTAAGGGCTCTTCCGGCCCTGGCCAGTGCGGCTCAGTGGATAGAGTGTCGGGCTTTGGACTGAAGGGTTCTGGGTTCGATTCTGGGTCAGGGCACAGGCCTGGGTTGCAGGCTTGATCCCCAGTGTGGGGCGTACAGGAGGCAGCCGATTCATGATTCTCTCTCATCACTGATGTCTCTCTCACTCTCCCTCTCTGAAATCAATAAAAATGTATATTTTTTTAAATAGCTCTTCAGCTCCTGTCTGACCTCAGAAATGGAGCTTTGGGGTGGCACAAAGCCTGCTGTGTGCGGGATTGGGACAAACACATAGCAGCGCGGGGATCTGTCATCTCACTCAATGGCAGCTCATAGGGAGCATGGCCTTCGTGGGAGACTCCTAGTGGCCTGCGGCGGCATCTGGGGTGGACACAGGGTCCCCATCGCTGTCAGGTGCGGGCGTGCGGGAGGCCCTCGTGAGGAGGAGGGGCTGTGGCGGCCTCGGTCCTGCTTGGCTGGAGCTGGAGGCTCCTGATTAACGTGCAGCACAGACGGCAGACAGTTCAGGTCCCCGGGCGCCCGGGCCGGGGGAGGGAGCCGCTCCATCACTGTCTCTGCGGGCCAATTAGATGATTCAGCATCTTCCCGCCTGCGCTCCGTGATTTATAGGCAGCGCTGCGGGCCTGCCGGCGCTGAGTGATGGGGACAGGGCCGTCCTCTGCGTGCGTGCGTGAGTGTGTGTGTGTGAGTGTCTGTGAGTGTGTGTGTGTGAGTGTGAGTGTGTGTATGTGTGTGTGAGTGTGTGTGAGTGTGTGTGTGAGAGTGTGAGTGTGTGTGTGTGTGTGTGAGTGTGTGTGTGTGTGTGTGTGCATGTCTCTGTGTGTGTGTGTGAGTGTGTGTGCATGCGTGGGAGCATTTCGTGTGTGTGAGTGTGCGTGTGTGGGGGGGAGTGTGTGTGTGTGTGTGTGTGTGTGTGTGTGCGTGTGTGAGCATCTCGTGTGTGTGTGTGTGAATGTGTGTGTGCATGACTGTGAGTTTGTGTGTGTGAGTGTGCATGCGTGTGAGCAATTCATGTGTGTGAGTGTGCGTGTGGGAGCGTGTGTGTGAGTGTGTGTGACTGTGTGAGTGTGTATATGTGTGTGAGTGTGTGAATGTGTGTGTGTGTGTATGCATGTGTGTGTGCGTGCATGTACACTTTACACATCACGTACACAGCGCCAGATGGGGGAGAGGAAACCCGCCCAGGCCTCCCCCAGCCTTGCTCTTGCTGACAGTCCCTATTGAGAAATGCTCTCCTCGGTGACATACTTCCCTGTGGGCGCCCTCTTCAAGGGAGGAACATACGGGGGCAGGAGGTTAGGGCTCAGTCCACTTAGTTGTTGGGAATTAAGAGCTTCAGGGAGCCCAGCCGGCGTGGCTCAGGGGTTGAGCGTCGACCTAGGAGCCAGGAGGTCAGGGTTCGATTCCTGGTCAGGACACAGGCCCGGGTTGTGGGCTCCGTCCCCAATGGAGGGCGGGCAGGAGGCAGCCGGTCCGTGACCCTCTCTCATCGCTGATGTTTCTCCCCCCCATCCCTTCCTGTCTGAAAACAATAAAATACATTTAAAGAGAGATGGTTTGCACGCAGGCAGCGCGGCCTCAAGGCCCTCCTGCTGGAGGCTAGTTCTGCCCTCCGGGGGCCAGGCTGTTCCAGGTTCCAGGAGCCCCTGAGGAGATGGGCCTGGGGGATGGGCGTGGGGGTATGGGCATGGGGATGGGAGTGGGGATGGGCGTGGGAGAAGGAGTGGAGGAGTGTGGGTCCTGGGCCACCACTGACCTGCACTCCCTACCCAGACACTCATGGAAGGACAGGTGAGGGTCCCTGGGGGCTGGCTTGCTGCTTCCTGGGCTGTCACCCCTTGGTCCCCCCACCCCTAGAGGCAGCTGATGTGGGGGAAGCAGGAGGTGGGAGAGCCAGCGTCTGAGTCCACCTGCCTGCCCCCTGCGTGCGGCGGCCTCTGCTGCCCAGCCCCACCAGCTGCGGGGGAGAGCCCCCCCCACCCCCGCTCTCTGTGGCTTCGAAACCCTGGGTCCCTCAGCGAGGCCCCGCATCCTGATGGACCGCAGCAGCCGAGTCCCACTGCTCTGTGCTGGAGGCTGAGCAGGTTCCTCACCCTGCTGCCCGTCTGTGAAATGGGGGCAGGGACCCCCACTCCGGGGCCTGCAGAGGGGGGAGAGGAGGCCCGAGGCGCTTCCTCCGGGGACTGATCTATGTCTGCGGGCTCCTCTCCTAGCAGACGCCCCAAGGGGCTCCCATTTCTCGCCTCTTCCTTGTCAGGACTCTGAGAAAGCCTGGTGAGCACTGGGGTCCACCCCCTCTGAAAGGGTCAGCCTTGCTTTCTCTCTCCATCTCCTCCTCTCCCCCTTGTTCCCTGGCTCTACCCGCACCCCCAACCACATTCCTTTCTTTCTCTCCAGAGCAGTTGCTAAGAGCTCTCTATATGTGCATTTGTGCTGTTTCGTTCAAGGTCACATCTCTAGCAGCTTCTGCATGGGAAACAAATAGCTTCCCTTCTCAGCCCGTGTCACACGGCTGCTTACAGCAGAGAGGAGGAGGGAGGCCACATATGCACGTGTGTGTGTACATGCAGGCTCCCACATGTATCCATGTGTGGGCATCCACATATGTGCACATATGTATACAGTAGGGGCCTGGTGCACAAAATTCGTGCACCTGGGGTTGGTGGTCCCTCAGCCCAACCTGCCCCCTCACACATATTGGAAGCCCTTAGGGGATGTCCTACTGACTGCTCACCTCTGGCCTGCCCAAGGCCGAAAGCCTCAAGGCCTTGGGCACCCAGCCATTGCCTGCTGGCTCAGCCCTGGCCTTAGTCCCAACCACCAGCGACCGCCCGGCCCTGGAGCCACGCACTCACTGCCTCTGCTCCACCTTCAACCCAGCCCTGGCCTTAGCCCTGGTCTTGCAACTTCCCAGCCCTGGGGGCCAAGCCCTCACAGCGGCTGCTTTGGCTCCACCCCCAGGGGCTGCACACTGCCACCGCCTTGGCTCCACCCCTAGGAGCCGTAGGCTCGCCTCCAGGTGCCTCAGCTCTGGTCCAGGCCTTATCCCCAGCTGCCTGTGACCACCTGGCCCCAGCTGGATCTGCCCCAGCTCCTGATTGGCTGGTGGGTGTGGCCAGTGGGCATGACTTGTGAGTGTAGCAAAGGTATGGTCAATTTGCATATTACTCTTTTATTAGATAGGATAAGGACACCCATGTATGCACCAACACCAAAACATGATTCTCTAGCACCTGCATGAACGAGTGTGATAAGACAGACTCTGCCCCCAGTGTGTGACATTGCCAGCAAGACTATGTTGTCTCCCCACCTCCCAAGTTCTCAGGAAAGACTCCCCCAGGTGGTGCTCTCCACAGCTCAACACCAAACCTTTACCTTTAGAGATGTGCCTCCTCCCCGAGGAAAAGCCAATTCTGACATCAAACAGAACAAGGCGGGGAAGACACATAGCGGTTCACCGGTTAGAAAACTCAGCATGGCAAGAATGAATGCCCATTCCACCCAGAGCAGGCTGGGTATTTAACACACGTTCCACCACAGCGCCAGCAGGGTTTCTGGTAGGTCTAGCCCAATGGTCGACAAACTGCGGCTCACGAGCCACATGTGGCTCTCTGGCCTCTTGAGTGTGGCTCTTCCACAAAATACCACGGCTTGGGTGAGTCTACGTTGAAGAAGTGGCGTTAGAAGACGTTTAAGTTTAAAAAATATGGCTCTCAAAAGAAATGTCAATCGTTGTACTGTTGATAGTTGGCTCTGTGGACTAATGAGTTTTCCAACCACTGGGCTAGCCAACCTGACTCTAAAGTGGACAGGGAAGCTCAAAGGGACTAGAATAGCCAAAGTAATTTTTTTAAAAGAATAAAGTTGGGAAGAATCTCATGACTTGATGTTAAGAGTAAATATAAAACCACAGTGAGACAGTGTGGTATTGGTGGAGGGACAGACACACAGATCAATGGGACAGGGTAGAGAGACCAGAGATGGACCCACCAAAATATGGCCCATAGATTTTTTTGAGAAAGACACAAGGCAATTCAGTGGTCTTCAACAAATGGTATTGCAGCAATTGGACATCCATATGCAAAACAGTGAACCTCAATATCAACTGCACACCTTCTATAAAAACTAACTTAAAATACACTGAGTGGCCAGATTATTATGATCTCTGAATGCATAATAATCTGGCCACTCAGAACATATATGTTCCCATTTCTCTTGGGTAACTAACCTACGGATGGGATTGCTGAGTCATATGGAAATTGTATGTTTAACTCATTTATTTATTTATTATTTTTCAATATGGCCCAGTGCATGAATTTGTGCATGGGTGGGGTCTGGCCAGCTTAGCCAGGGGGAGGGCACATGGGCAGATGGCTGACCTGCCTGGGGGTCGAACTCCTGGTTGATGGGACAATTTGCATATTAGCCTTTTATTCTATAGGATATACACTGAGTGCCCAGATTATCATGCATTCAGAAGTCATCATCATCTGGCCACTGAGTGTAATCATAGGTACAGATGTAAAGTGTAAGACTGTAAAACTTTTAGATGAGAACCTAGGAGAAAATCTCCCTGACCCAGGGTCAAGCAGAATTCTTAGACCAAAATATAGTTGGTCTACACTTCACTTCATAGAAATGGAGAACTTTTGCTCTGTCAGACACTGTTGAGAGGATGAAAGAGCAGCTCGAAGACTGGAGAACGTATTTGCAAATGACGTATGCAATAACAGACGTGGGTACCAAATATATAAGGAATTCTCAAAACTCATTAGTAGGAAAACTAACAGCCCAATTAAAAATGGTCAAAAGACAGGCAGTTCACCAAAGAAGATAACAGATGGCAAATAAACAGAAAGTGATGTCAACATCATTAGCCATTAGGGAATGCAAATTAAAACGATAATGAGATGCACACCACACACCTATCAGAGCGGCTGAAGTGGAAACGCCGACCTTATGAGGTGCTGACAAGGATGCGGAGCCACTGGAACTCTCGCCCGTTTTCTCAGTTTGGCAGCTTCATATGAAGTTAAACATACCAGTGTTGCTCAGTGGCTAGAGCGTCACCTGCAGATGGAAGGGTCCTGGATTTGATTCCGGTCAAGGGCACAGGCCTGGGTTGCAGGCTGGATCCGCAGTGTGGGGCGTGCAGGAGGCAGCCGATCCATGATTCTCTATCCTCATTGATGTTTCTCTCTCTCTCTTCCTCTCTGAAATCAATAAAAACATAGTGAAAAATAAATGAGTTAAACATACAATGCCCATATGACCCAGCAATCCTACCCCTAGGTTAGTTACCCAAGAGAAATGGAAATGTATGTTCACATAAAAACCTGCCCATGAGTGTTCATAGCAATTCTAGTCAACATTACCCCAACCCGAACACAACCCAAATATCCTTCAACACAATGGGAAACTATTCAGTCATAGAAAGAAATGAACTATTGAACCGAAACCAGTTTGGCTCAGTGGATAGAACGTCAGTCTGCGGACTGAAGGGTCCCAGGTTCGATTCCGGTCAAGGGCATGTACCTTGGCTGCAGGCACATCCCCAGTAGGAAATGTCCAGGAGGCACCCAATCCATGATTCTCTCTCATCTTTGACTTTTTTTTTTCTCTCTCTCCCGTTCTGTCTGACATCAATAAAAATATATATTTAGCCCTAACCAGTTTGGCTCAGTGAATAGAGCGTCGGCCTGGGGGCTGAAGGATCCCAGGTTCGATTCCAGTCAAGGGCATGGCATGTACCTTGGCTGTGGGCACATCCCCAGTGGGGAGTGGGGAGTGTGCAGGAGGCAGCTGATCGATGTTTCTCTCTCATCAATGTTTCTGACTCTCTATCCCTGTCCCTTCCTCTCTGTAGAAAATCAAAAAAATATATTTTAAAAAAGAGAAATGAACTACTGATATTCTCAACTTGGACAGATCTCAGAGGCATCATGTTGAGCGACAGGAGCCCCTCTTCAGCCACATATGCGTCACATGATCCATTTGTAGGAGGGTCTGCGAATGGGAGACTCTGGTGATGGGCTGTGCTGGCCAGACATCGAGGTGGGAGTGGGCTTGAGTGCCAAGGGAAGCACGAAGAAGTTGTCTGGGTGAAGGAAGTGGTTCAAGTATCATGAATGAATCTGAACATGTTAAAATCCATAGAACTGTACATACACACATGTGCACGCACGCTCACACACTCTGAGGTTGGAGGGCGTCCCTTAATGAATGAAACGCCCAGCACCATTTGTCTATTGGGGAGAGCTATGAGTCCTCTCCTCTTTAAGAAGGGAGATGTGGTACCCTCCCTGGCCTTGGACAGAGCTTCCATTACCTGTAGAAGCTGGAGAGTAAGTATTTTGCACAGAGCTCCCTACCACCCCTCTGGATGCCTCTGTCCCTCCTGCCACCACTTTAACCAGCCCTAACCCGTCTCCTCCATTACAGTGTCCCCAACCTATGGAGACCGTCATTTGTAACCTTACATGGGCCACGTGGTCTCTGTAAGAACCAGCAAAGGTATGGACACAACAGTGTTGTAGTGTAACCCCCATCTTACAAAGGATGCCTCAAAAAGTTGAATTATGGAGTCATTTATTAAAGGCCGGCGGCATACGAGGGAGCAAAAGCGCTGCAGACCTCACGCCTGGACAGCTCGCCACGTCGGGCGTATATCGGCAGAAGAGCACAAAGGCGTCCTTTCCATCTTTGGGTCTGGAAGGAGGAACCTGTTTCGTGAGAAGCACTTTTTACAGAAGCAAAAATTGAGCAAGTTAGTTACCTAAAGTATGTAAGAATCCCTGAATCAACAGAAACACAGTATCTGGGACCACCTGGGCATTTAGAATAATGGTGCTGTCCAGATTCTGGGGCCACTGAGTCAACAGGAATGCACTATCTGTAGCTACTGAGGCAATTTAGGGTCTGTTCTGATTCCGGGATCACTGAGTGAACTGAAACTCAGTTCTGTGTAGCTACTGAGACAATTTAGGACAATTGTCCTGTCCTGGTTCCCAGAGGAATGGGCTTCGATGACCAGTGAGATCACAATCAATGGGATACTCAACCCACCATCCATGGCGTATTGGGAGAGCATGCGTAAGGTCAGAAAATCAAATAACTTTCTATTGTTTTATCAAGCAAATAAGTACCGAACCCAAACAGCAGTTTCTACCGGAGATGATTGCTGCCACACTTCAACAGGACAGAATGTTTGGAATGTGGACAGACTCCTGGATGTGCAAGGTCCATGGGAGGCCTGTCCTGCCGGTCTGTGGGGTTTCCCTGGGTGGCCCCTGGTAATGCCGAGTCCACTCGCTTCCCTGGTTCCACTCTCCTCCCCCTTAGACAAGGGGCTGGCGGCCGTGGGAATGCAACTCCTGATAAACAGATAAGCATATCGGGGCTGGCAGGAATTAGGCCCCTCAAAGCAATCAGGCTGAAGATAAAATAGAAATTTAATGAAAATTGAAAATACAATCCATATTATGTAGCCATTAAAAATGATGTTTACCGGGAGTTTGTAATAACGTGAAAAATGCTTGTATCACTGCGTTGAGCAAGAAAAGAGCAAATTACCAAATGGTGTGTACCGTTGATCACAATGATGCTTTAGAAGATGCGGGGGTGGGGGGCGGCATTAAATACGCCGGGGATGCCGCTGCCGCTAGCTTTCTGTGAGGGGCGGGGCTCCCCCACCTCCTGTACTGGAATCTGTAGATGCCACAATGACTGCAACCATCGAATTTAAATTCGTCTGTAGACTTAGAAAATTGGGCGTTGGGATTTTAGTTTTAAAAATGCAGTTCGGAGCCCTGGCGCAGGATGCATTCACGATCAGATATTGGCGCCGAGCGAGAGTCTCTGGGCCTTTGTATAATAAAACCGTCGCTGCCACCCCACCCCCACCCCACAGCAAAGCCTGGCGACACGCACAGTGTCATCATCTGCACACCCAGCGCCTCATCGCAGGCCGAAGGCTAGCTCAGAGCCCTGACAAGTCAGCTTCCTTTGGATAATCCGGCCAGGACATACACCCCGTAATAAGCCCAGGAAGTGGGAGCTCCCTGCGACCCTGGCTCAGCCTCCCCCATCCCAGCCCCTCGCCCAGAGCGCCTCACACTCGCCCCCTTTGTGTCCTGTTGCCCAGGCTCTCCAGCCCCTTGCCCTGATTGACAGAGCGCACCTGTCAATCACAGGCCCTTCTCTAGGCCCACCGAGTGAATGTCCGCCTCCCGCGTTCCCTTCCGAGCTGAGGCCTCTCCCAGCGACCCCGCCCCCCTCGAGGGTCCCAGGCCTCGCACCCGTGCCCGGTCACCTTCCTTAGCGCCCTGGGCCTGTGGGCCCCGTCGGCGTGCAGCGCCATGCGTCCGATGCCTGCCCTCCAAACGCCATGCTTGGCCGCCCGACCCCGATCGGCTACAACTTCTGGGCCACAGCTCAGTGTGGGAAAGGCCAGCGACACTTTCTAGAAGGATCAAGCCCCAGACATCATTCCTTTTTGTTTTAAAATCTATTTACATTGCTAAAATCGGGTTGGCTCAGTGGATAGAGCGTCTACCTGAGGACCGAAGGGTCCCAGGTTCGATTCTGATCAAGGACATGTACCTGGGCTGCGGGCACATCCCCAGTGGGAGGTTTGCAGGAGGCAGCTGGTCAATGTTTCTCTCCCATCGATGTTTCTAACTCTCTATCCCTCTTCCTCTCTGTGAAAAATCAATTAAATATACTTTTTAAAAAAGAGGTTCTTTTAAAAAAAATCTATTCACATTGATGTGGGACAGGGAGAGAGAAACAACGATGAGAGGGAATCACAGATTGACTGCCTTCTGCATGCCCTGCCCTGGCACGTGCCCTTGATGGGAATCGAACCCAGGACCCTTCAGTGTGCAGGCCCACGCTCTATCCACTGAGCCACACCATCTAGGGTGAGGCTCAGAGCTTTTGTAACGGTGCCCCCCACCCCCTATTGGGTGGTAGCTCAGTCACTCCTGTTGAGAAAAGAACCCCTCCAAAGCCAACGGCTTCGCACAGCCTGTGTATGTCCATGGGGTCTGCATCAAGACTCCGCTGGCGGCTGTCTCTGCCTGGACATGGGGGGCCGGGGCCGGAAGGTTAGAAAGACGGACTACAGACGACGGGGACGGCGGCCATGGAGAAGCTCTGGCCACCACCGTGGCTCTCGCTTGGGCTGAGCCACTTGAAGACTGGGCTCAGACGGGTTGTCAACCAGCGCACTTGGTCGGGGACCCCATGTGACCGGCAGAAGGCAGGGGAAGGGACGGTGAATGGCTCCCAGGCTGGCCAACCACAGCCATGAGGTTTGTGCCAGGTGTCCCGCCCCACGCCCTTGCCCGCTGGTCGTCACCTCCGGGCCACTTCTCTCAGAGCCCAGCCTCCATGCTTTCATGAGCTTCTAGAAACCGGCTCTGCCCCCTTCCGCCCTACTCTCCCGGCTGGCGTGCTTCCTCTCCCCGGGGGCCGAAACCGGGCCGCTCCCAGAGATCACTCAGCTTCTGGCAGCTTGTGCCTCGGCCGGTTCCTCCAGCGAGGCCGCAGATGACAGAGAACATGCTGGAACTGGCCGGGCGAGCGGACAGTGCTCTGAGCAGGGTGGGGAAAGCGTCATTGGTCCAGGCTTTGGAGAGGGTGGGAGAGGCGTGTGTTTGGCCTAAAGGCACAGAAGCCACTGGTGAAGGAAAGCTGGGTGTGTGTCTGTGTCAAGCATCGGGGGTGAGTGCTCAGGGTGAGTGCTCCGGGGTGAGTGCTCAGGGGAGCTTTGGAACCCTGAGATGGCCCTACGTTCAGGTGAGTTACTGCTGATGGGTGGCCTCTTGCATGAGCCCCGACCAGGGCACAGACCGGGGAGGAGCCTGCAACCGAGGCACATACCCTTGATCAGAATCAAAACCACAGCCCCGTCTTTCCCTTCACCTTTCCTTTTAACGACTCTCCACCTAAACTTCTTGACTTGCAAAGCGCCGATTAGAAACTATGAGCTGCTAATTAATACTAATTAACAGGCCACTCACAGGAAATGCTATTTTAAAAGTCCGAAGTGTTTGCCTATTGCTGAGTTCAATCGGAAAGGTCACGCCACGTTCACACAGCTGCCCTGCTGTCCTTCCACTCACCACTTTTCTTTCCAGTTTCTTCCTTCCCTTCCGGCTACTGCACTTGTCACTCCGATATGTCTTCCCCCCAACACAGGCCCTGCCTTTGCTCACAGCTGATCATCAGCCATCTTTTCTTAAAATATGTTTTTATTGATGTCAGAGAGGAAGGGAGAGGGTCAAAGAGAGCGAGACATCCACGATGAGAGAGAATCAGGGATCGGCTGCCTCCTGCACACCCGCTAATGGGGCCGAGCCTGCAACCTGGGCCTGGGCCCCGTCTGGGAATCGAACCGTGACCTCCTGGTTCACAGGTCACCACCAACCATTGAGCCAAGCTGGCAAGTGCTCACCCATCCCAGGGAATCACCCTCTCCAGCCAGCGGCCGCTCGCCTCGCCTCTTCCCAGCTCCTCACCTCCACACCTGACCTGCTCAGAACAATCCCATCTGACGTGGCGCCGGGAGGGGCTCGTTCTCCATCATCACTCTGTTGTCACAGGAAATCACCTCGCACTGCCAGGCAGTCCCCCCCTCCTCCCCAGGGATCACAGGAAAGAAAGGCTCGGGAACCAGGTAAAGAGCTCTAACCAGCCCGGCCGCCGTGGCTCAGCTGCTGAGCATTGACTCAGGAACCAGAAGGTCACGGTTCCATTCCCAGTCAGGGCACAGGCCTGGGTTGAGGGCTCGATCCCCAGTGGGGGGCGTGCAGGAGGCAGCCGATCCATGCTTCTCTCCCATCATGGATGTTTCTATCTCTCCCTCTCCTTCTCTGAAATCAATGAATATAAATATATGAGCTCCAAGCACACTGTGGGGTAAAGCAACTGGAAACACACAGGGGAAGCAAAGAGAGGCGGGGTAGGTTCCCACCAGCGGCCTGAATGGGGGGGGGGGAGTTGAGGGGAAGGGGTAATGCTTGCGCTCTCTCCCCGCTCTCTCCATCAGCCTCACCCTCTGCTGCTGTGCTTTCTGAGACCACAGTTGAGGCTTGAGGTGCACAGAGGTCTGGAGGGTACCTAGGGCCAGGGTGCGCATGCTCTGTGGGAGAGAGGCACGGGGGAGGGAGGAGGGGAGGGCTAGCTGCACTCCCCCAATTAGCCGGAGCAGCAGGGGGAGGTGATTTGCATGTCCTGGCCCAGGACACATGGAGCCAGAAGGAGCCTACCAATGGATGGCTGGTCCTGAGTGCCTCTGTGCCTCATGTATATTTAGTGTCTCATGAATATTCAGTTCTTCAGGTGCCTTACCTATATTTAGTGCCTCATGAATATTAGGAGTCTCGTGCTCCTTCATGTTTTTCTGTGTTCACGCACATGCTCTGCCTTATCCGGCCGCCATGGCTCCCGGGTTACTCACTGGCTCATCAGTGGCACAGTGTATCCACCCCCTCGCTGTCTTGTATTCGGGCCAGAAGCGAACATTCCCGAAAGTGCAGTGAATGTATGCGATGTCAGTTGTAGCCAAAATGAACTTGGTCAGAAGTGCATGCCACCCGGAAGGGTTTGCAGGGTGCAGGGCACCTTGGCGCACTGCCCTACCCATGCCAGGCATGGTGCGGCGTCTCTCCTGCCACCTGCACGGCGGCCCAGCAAGTAGGCCTTCCTATGCTTATGTACACGGGAGGGCATGCGGCACAGAGAGGGGCAGACACTTGCTGGAGGTCACACAGCTGGTGAGAAGCACAGCTAGAACTTGAACTCGGATCTGCTTTATGGTCTCTCCGTCAGATCAGGCTTCTGGGCCAGAGGTCGGCAAACTCATCAGTCAACGGAGCCAAATATCACCAGTACAACGATTGAAATGTCTTTGGAGAGCCACATTTTTTAAACTTCAACTTCTTCTAACGCCACTTCTTCAACATAGACTCGCCCAGGCCGTGGTATTTTGTGGAAGAGCCCCACTCAAGGGGCCCAAGAGCCGCATGTGACTCGAGAGCCGCAGTTTGCCCACCATGGTTCTGGGCTTTAGTTCAGCTGGGAGGTGGGTGATGTGCGGTATCAGCTTATGCTCTCCATCTTGTCACCTCCCAGCATCCACTGCAGTACCCGCTCCAGGAGCCCTCTGCCTGCCCACCCCCTGGTCTAGTCTTATATGTGGTTTCTTTTCTTTTCTTTTTTAAAATATATTTTTATTGATTTCAGAGAGGGAGGTAGAGAGAAACATGAATGATGAGCGAGAATCATTGATCAGCTGCCTCCTGCACACCCCACACTGGGCATGTGCCCCGACCGGGAATTGAACCGTGACCTCCTGGTTCCAGTCAGCGCTCAACCACTGAGCCGCCACAGCCGAGCTATGTGTGGTTTCCAAAGAGACCGTGTAATAACACAAATCTGATTCCATCACACCCACACTAACCTCTCCAACGGCTGCCTATTGTTTTCCAAATAAAGGTCCAAACCCGAATCGTGACCTGTGACCTACTGCAAGGCCCGTAAGGTCTGTCCCCTGCCGGCCACCCCAGCGTCTCTTTCACACTGTTTCCTTTGCTGTCTGCCTTCCAGCCGCACACCAATGGTGTGTGAGTTCTCACATACGTCCTGTCACCTCCCATCGCAGGACATTGGCACATGCTGTTCCCTCTGCAATGCTCTTCCCTTCCTTCTGTGTCAAGTTCATGCCCTTTAGTCCTTGTGTCTCTTCCTTCCAGACAGTCTCCTGACCTCCACAGTCTAGGTCAGTTCCTGTTCTTTCCCTGCAGGTACTGGAGTCCCGTTAGGGTTAGGTTTGCATTGAGTAATGATCACCAGCCTCTTCCCTGGCCTGTAAATGCTCCGAGATCAGGGACACTCGGCATGGTGCCCCCTGGACCGCTAGTGCCCTCTCCACAGGTGTGTGTTGTTGTCAGCAATAGCTGTTCTTCCTGAGGTGGTGGCCAGAGCCATTAACAAGGAACAACCCACCCTGAGGCTCCACCACCATGACCTAAGCACCTCCCAAAGACCCCACCCCCAAATACCATCACAGTGGGGGGTAGGGACTCAGCGTATAAATTTCGTATGGGGCGGGGGTCATGAACATTCAGTCCATTGCGAGTTTACATACCAAATGGGGAGACAGTGTATCACCCCATAAAGAAACAAGTGGATGCCCAACTGGGTTGAGTCAGTGGATAGAGCATCGGCCTGTGGCTGAAGAGTCCCGGATTTGATTCCCAGTCAAGGGCACATGCCCAGGTTGTGGGCTCAGTCCCTGGTGTCGCGCGTGCAGGAGGCAGCTGATCCATGATTCTCATCATTGATGTTTCTATCTCTCTCCCTCTTTCCCTTCCTCTCTGACATGAATAAAAAATATCTACATATATAAAGAGGTAATGTGCTAATTGGTCCTAATGGTGTCCCAGTCATGACCAGTCAGGAGCTGGTGGACGGGGACAAGGTGGGGACTTGCACTACCAGGACATGAGGCTGCCGTGGGGGGCACCCCCTCCTATTCCCCCCCCCAGCAGAAGCACGCACAGGACAGTGGCACCACTGGGCCTGGAGGGTGGCATCAGGATGGGCCACAGTGGCCTCCCTGGCAGAAGCACACGCAGGTCCATGGCACCACCCAACCCAGAGGGGGGCATCAGGATGGGGCGAGGCCTCAGCTGAGAACTCTCAGCTAGAGTCTGAAGGCGCAGAGAGGAAGCTCCACATAGGCAATTAGGGGGGTTAGGCCAGGAGGGGAGAGCAGAAAGGCAGTTAGGGGTATCAGGCCAGGAGGGGAGAGCAGTTAGGATGATCAGGACAGGAGGGGAGAACAGTTAGGGGGATAAGGACAGGAGGGGAGAGCAGTTAGGAGGATCAGGCCATCAGGGGAGCAGTTAGGGGCATCAGGCAGACAGGAGAGCACTTAGAAGCCAGTGGTTCTGGATTATGAGAGGGATCCCAGATTGGAGAGGATGCAGGCCAGGCTAAGGGATTCCCCCCCAGTGCATGAATTTTGTGCCCTGGGCCACTAGTATAGTATAAACGCCCAGTAACTGACTGGCAGAATGACCAGAACCACCAGTCAACCAGTTGCTATGATGTGCACTGACCACCAGGAGGCAGATGCTCAATGCAAGAACTGCCCCATGGTGGTCAGTGCACTCCCACAGTGGGAGTGCTGCTCCGCTGACCGGGATGAGCAGCTGCTCCCACAGCAAGAGCAGCCATTCAGAGGGCTGGTCCACAGCCGCTCAGCTGGCTGGGGTGAGCAGCGCACTCACAGTGGGCCAATCCCCGCAGACCATGCCCTCTACCAGTGCACAAATCTGTGCACCAGACCTTCAGTCTATATATATGAAAGCCTAAGTAATCATTATGACTGGTCAACCAAACAACTGGTCGACTGGTCACTATGACACACACTGCCTGCCAGGAGGCAGATGCTCAGTACAGGAGCTGCCCCTTGGTGGTCAGTGCACTCCCACAGCCAACATCCATGCCCATCCCATCCCCTGTGTTCCCTCCTCCCAGCCGTCCAGCCCAAATCAGCTCTGATTGGCTCCGATCTAGACTTGGCGAGGTGGCCCCGATCAGCCCAATCTCCAGCCAGGTGGAGGAACCCCACCCATGCATGAATTCGTGCACCAGGCCTCTAATCTAGCTATATAAAACCCTAATATGCAAATTGACCAAATGACAGAACAACTGTTCACTATGATGTGTGCTGACCACCAGGGGGCAGATGGTCAATGCAGGAGCTGCCCTCAGCCTGCAGGTCCTGACAGGTGGTGGCAGGAGGGGCAGGGCTGGTGAGTGGATGGTGTCAGGCCAGCCAAGGCAGGTGCAAGCAGCCCCCTCCCCAATTGCCCCACTGGTCACCCCACAAATCAACCCTGATTGCCAGCCAGGCCTAGGGACCCTACCCATGCACGAATTCGTGCACCGGGCCTCTAGAGTATATATAAAAAGAAACAAGTGGATAACCCATCAGCACTCTGGGGAAGATAAAACAGGGTGATATGTTTCTAAAGTACCAGCCTGAGCGGGGGTAGTCAGGGAAGGCTTCTCTGAGGTGGCGCCATGGGAGCTAAGAAGTGAATGATGGGAAGAGGCAGATGAAGAACAGGGGGAGACGCTCCCAGCTGAAGGGACAGCAAGTTCAAGGCTCCATCCAAGGTTATGCTTGAACGAGGGCTCTTTGAAGGGCTCCGAAGAGTGTGACATGTGGACCCAGGGCCTGAGGCCGGGCATAAATGTTCATTTGCCGAGAAGGAAGTGCCAGGACGCTTTTATTTGTCCCCACATAGCCAACCTGTGTGCGAGTGTGTGTGGGAGGGGGGAGTTGAGGGAGTGAGGGGGTCACAGGTCAAATCCAGGGCCCCAGGAAAACAGAGCCATCCCAAACAGGGGTGAGAGGCTCAGAGCAGATGGAGGGGGGGTCCTGGGGGCCCACTGGGCACGGGCCTGAAGCGGACCCAGCACTGACCATGGCAGGAGCGCACAGGATGCTGGGATGGATCTCCGAGAGAAAACCAAACCAAACATAGAAGCTGAGGGGGTATTTGAATGGACTCATAAGAGATGGACAGACCCACCTTTGGGATGAACTCGGGATGGCTGAATAAACCAGAAGCAGAGGAGAGATAAATATTAACTCTAAGGAAAGCAAGAATTCGTATTGTAAAGGACACGGACTCCAAACATACTACATAGCATGGTACTGAATACATTTACATACAGACAGTGCATATTGGTTTAACAAAAAATTGTCATGTAATTTCTTAGGATAATAGGAGCAAGCAACAGTGTGGGTGTGGGGGAGAGGGGGTAAATTTAATTGTCAAGCAAAATCCCAGTGGTGGCTTTGCTTTCTGACACTGCCATAACAAAGCACCACACACTGCAAGGCTTAAACCACCGAAATGGGGCATCTCACAGCTCAGGGGCCCCTTTCCCGGCCTCCCTTGCTTCCTCGTGGGCAGCAGCGGAATTCCAGTCTTCATGTGGCGTGGTCCTGCTGCCCTCATCTTAACTCAATCACCTGCAATGACCTTACCTCCTAAGAAGGTAACCTTGGCCCCAGCCAGTGTTGCTCAGTGGATAGAGCGTTGTCCTGCAGACTGAAAGGTCCTCGGTTTGATTCCTGTCAAGGGCATGTATCTTGGGTGCAGGCTCCTGCCCAGTCTAGGTCCTGGTCGGGGCGTGTGGGGGAGGCAAAACAATCGGTGTTTCTCTCACATCAATGTTTCTCTCTGTGTCTCTCAACCTCCCTTCCACTCTCTAAAAATCAACGGAAAACTACCCTCAGGTGAGGATTAACAACAATGAGAAACAAAGTCGTTCACAGGTGCTGGGGGCTAGGACTTTGGGGAGATGCTTGAGGCTAACAAGTCCAGGTGCAGCCACATTAGCACTTTAGAAATGTGAAGGTGAATCCGCGCAGCAGCAGGTCAGAGGGTCAGAAGCGGTTCCTACTGGGGAGCAGACACGGTGCAGCCAATGGGTCCCGGCTTTCTTCTTCAGCCGGAGAGCATGCCCAGTTCTCATCCACCTTGATTATCACGTTCATTGTCATTCCGCTTCCATTACTCAGCTGCGATCCGGCAGGCTACTAATAGTCCCAGTCAACATTTACAGAACGCTTCTGTTCCCCCCACTATTCTAAGCAGCTCGTGACAACCCCAAGAAGGCGGCACTGTTGTGGTGCACCTTTTCAGATAGCAAAACCGAGGTGCAGAGAACTTCAGCAATTTGCTCAAGGTCACACAGCTTAGGAGAGCCTGGATCGCCGACGCAACACTACTCTGATTCATTTTGGCATTCCCTGTTCTGCTAAGAACAGAGTCCCAACCACAGTATCTGCTAGAGGTGGGAAGAAAGGGGTGGAGGGGCCTCTTTGTCTGCTCAACGTTGGCGACGGTGTGGTTTCTCTCTATCCTGGGCCAGCCAAGTCCCATGATGTCTGCACCCCATACTCCTCTCTTAGGGAACCTGCCTGCCCTTCAAGCCCTGCCATCAGGGCCGCCATATTCTTTCCTGTGTAGTGCATCCCACCCCAATGCCTGCAGCTGATTGGGCTAGAAAGAGCCCCAGATTCAGGACTAGCCAATCAGAGGGTGATGTGGGAGTCACAGCCTATTTTTTTTCATATATTTGTATTGATTTCAGAGAGGAAGGAAGATGAAGAGAGAGAAACACCAATGATGAGAGGGAATCACAGATTGGCTGCCCCAGTAGCCCACAACCTGGGCATGTACCCTGACCAGGAATTGAACCGTGACCCTTCAGTCCACAGGTCAACACTCAACCACTGGGCCACACTGGCTGGGCTATTTAATTTTAATCAGTTTACATTTACATAAGCACACGTGACTAAAAGCACCTGACCCATTTCCTCTTCTCACAGATGAGTCTCTTGTTGGGAGTGTAAGAGCCGGGGGTGGTATCTATCTGACCCCCGTGGCTGCCTCCTTAGGTCACGGCCCAGCACAGGGGCTGGGAGACTGAAAGTCAAGTACAGAGCTGCTCTCAGATCAGCAAGCCCAGGAAGACCCTCAGAGGCCCTGGGCAATGCCTGTGTGCAGCAGGAGTGGAGGAACAAGTCTGGTGGATGGGCTGGAGAACCCGTAACCTCAAATTCAGGGCTCCCCCAGAACAGGCCCCTTAATGGGGAGGCCTCTGGGGCCAGAGGGTGGAGAGGGAGCTGGGAGGTCTGGGCTGCCAGGAAGCAGCGTGATGTGGTCTTATCAGTTGTGACCTGCTATCTCAGTGCCTGAGCTGAGCTCAGAAAGGGTCAAGTCTGGCCCTGGCTGGTGTAGCTCAGTCAAGCCATGAGCCAGGAGCTCGCCAGTTTGAGTCCCGGTCAGGGCACAGGCCCAGGTTGTGGGCTCGATCCCCAGTGAGGGGCGTGCAGGAGGCAGCTGATCCATGCTTCTCTCTCATCATGGATGCTTTTCTTTCTCTCTCTCACCCTTCCTCTCTGAAATCACTAAGAACATATTAAAAAAAAAACTAAGAACAACAAAACAAAGACCTAATCAGTTTTGCTCACTGGATAGGACGTCGGCCTGGGGACCGAAGGGTCCCAGATTCAATTCTGATCAAGGGCATGTACCTTGGTTGCGGGCACATTCCCAGTAGGAGGTGTGCAGGAGGCAGCTGATGGATGTTTCTCTCTCATCGATGTTTCTAACTCTCTATCCCTCTCCCTTCCTCTCTGTAAATATATATATATATTTTTTTTATTTTTTTTTAAACCCACAGGGGTGTGTGTGTGTGGTGGGGGTGCCACGAGAGCCAGAAAAAATGCTAACAGGAGGCTTACGGAGCAGACAAGGTAGGGCCCTTGAGTCCCCAGGAAAGCTGACAAGGAGACAAATGCAGCACAGGAGAGCGGGGTGTCCGAGGAGCCGCGTGGGGGAGAGTGTGATGGAGGAGGAGCGGCAGGGAAAGGGTTGGATCCGGTGACACGAGCTCCTCGGTGTCCTGTGAGCACAAAAGTGAACCCAGAAGGACACTCGCTGGCTGGCAGGGGAAGCCAGGTGGAGATCGGAAATTTATGGCTGAGAGTCTACAAAAAGGATAAATTTCCCCTCAGGGACCCTGAGCTAATTGTATCACGTGCCTGCCGCGGGCAGGGGTGGCCTAACCACGCCAAACGGAAGCCCACTGCGCAGGCGCGAGGGAAAGGGGAGGATTTATGGGAAGAGCACGAGGCCATCTCAAAGTCAAGGACAGGAAGTGCAGCGGCCTCCGGGTCGGAACCAGTCCCCGGGCGCAGGCAGGAAGCATGGCAGCTGTGGCCTCACCTGCTCCGCCTGCTGCTCCCAGGTTTCTGCCCAGCTTCCCTGCGAGCCTGCCCCTTCCTTCCTCTCTGCTACCCACCCCTGCTCCCGCATGTGCCCTCCCGACCTCTCCCCGCAGGTGCCCGAGACCCGCACCCCAGCTGCCAAGCTGTCTCCAGACCCCCTTGTTGGAAGAGCACTTGATTGGTCCAGTCGGGTCACGTGCCCATTCCTTATCCAATCAGCTGTGGCCGAGGGGAGGGTCTTGTGCCCGCCCTTGCGCAGTGGGGGCTGAGGAGCAGCCTCTCTGAGGGAGGGGCCCATGCAGGGTCTTGAAAAGGAGACCGTGATGGCCGCCACACTCGAAGCGAAGCCCTGGCCGAGCTTCTGGAACAGAAGGGAAGCGTGAAGTCAGGCTCAGCTGAGTGACGGCCAGTGAACAAGCCCCGCCCCCACACAGGGAATCCCAGGGCTCTCACCCGCAGAGCTCATCTGGGCCTCCATGACATCAGGAGGCGCCCCAGCCTCGTCTGTCATCCTCTTGGATGTCCCCCGCCCCATTGGTTTCCTTCAGCGACATCCTGAAAGGCGCCGCTTGGAGGGGCCTTGGGAGAGAGGAAGGAACACACCACTGATGAGGATCATGGATGTGCTGCCTCCTGCACGCCACGCCCTGCGAATGGAGCCCCCAACACGGTTTCGCGCCCTTTCACCGGAATCAAACGGTGACCTCCTGGGTCACGTAGGTCGATGCTCAGCCACTGAGCGTGGGAAGCTATTTCTTAGCAGTGGAGTTGTCACCACCCTGGACCCAAAAGGCTAAGAGGAGGTTGTGATCACCCCGACTGAGGGATCAGAGGGGACTAGAGAGGCCCCCTTCAAGGGAGCAAGACCCTCCATGGAAGGGCCGGTCAGCCCAGGCCAACTTCAATGGGCGAGTAAGTCCTCGCCTCCTTCTACCGCCCTCTGAGCTCAGGGCGCCTTCCTATTGGCCGAAGCTGGCCGACAGGAAGTCCTTGGAGGTGAGCGCAGACAGCTCAGCGTCTGGGCACAGGGCAGGAGGAGGGGGTTAGAGCACGGATCTGAAGGCGCAAGTGAAAGATGTGAACATCTGCCTACATAGGGGTGGTGGGTGACACTGCGCGCCTCCAGGGCCAGCCACTCGGCTCCTTCGCCTTTTGTCGCCAGCACCTCCCCACACCCCACACCCGCACAACGCAGGCTCCCCGCCTGTTCCCCGGCGCCTGAAGGCACTCCAGCGTGGCCTTCAGCCGAATGGCACCGGAACTCCCCCAAGCAGAGGTCTGGAGGGCAGAGGACCGCAAAAAGACAGAAATCAGGGAAGCCCCCAAGATGCAGGCTTTCTCTTCAGAAAGTGAAAATAATGAGCCCACTGCCTTCTTGCTCTTATCACAGCCTTTCCAGCGGGAATGACACCCCCCAACTGGCACGCGCAGCACGTAAGTTTCCCCTGATTCCTGTGCATCCTCTCATCAGATCCCCTCAAACTGCCCTGGCAGGTACACTTCCTGCCTTTACAGATCAGGCTCAGAGGGGTCAGGCGACTTGCCTGAGGTCACCCAGCAGCCACTGGTGGGACCACAGGTGGGACTTCGAGTCCATTTCCACTTCCATTTGCGCTGCCCATTGTTAGAGGCCCCTGGCCCGCCCCCTGTTGGGCACACCTGCTGGGAACTCCGCCTCTCCAGAGGCTGGGGGTGGGGGTGGGGGTGCAGAGCAAAGGGGCCGGATGTGGTGCTGGGAAAACTGCCCCGCTGGGGCTCCTTTGCTTCCGGCTGCCGCCTCCTGGGTCACTCCACCCATGGTTTCCCTCTGCTCTTCTCTGCTTCAGATACAAGCTGAAGTAGGCGGATGCCCTCCCGATCGCTGCAAAGCTGTATAATAATGGGGGCGGTTTTAAAACGGAATTCACTTTAAAAGGAGAGAAATTCTGACACATGCTACAACCTGATGCTCCATGAAGACATCCTACTGAGGGAAATAAGCAGCCCCCACAGGCCATATACTGATGATGGCACTTATCTGGGAGTCCCTACAGGAGTCACATTCATAGAGACAAAGTAGATTGGGGATGGGGGCGAACTGGAGACACTGCTTAATGGGGCCAGGGTTTCCGTTTGCCAAGACGAGAAAGTTCTGGAGATGGATGGTGGTCAGGGTTGCACGGCAATGTCAATGTCATACATGGTAAATTTTATGCTCTGCATATTTTACGCGATTTTAAAACACTCACATTTAATGAATACCTACTGTGTGCTCTGCACTGGGAATTCAAAGCCATGAAGTACCATGCTATCTTCAAGGATCAATCAGTCCTGGAAGCAAAGTGACAGCAGTGTACTCGGTGCCCTGTGGAAAGAACAGAATGTCGTGTGCGTGGGACTGGGGCAGCTCTGGTGCAGGGGCGGGGGGCAGCTGGGGGGCTGTAGGGAAGCCTTCCCCCAGGAAGTAGGATCTTGGCAGGGCTCCCCAGGAACTGCGATGACTCCGCATGTGTGAAAGAGGTTGGGTGGGCAGGACGTGGGGAGATGGGGACATAGAACATTCTAGGCAGAGGAAACATATAGAGTGTGTCTAGCATGCTACTCAGCCTTTTCTCCTTATTTGTGGGACTATACCTAAGCCCATGTTCCCTGGTTCCACACTCATAGGTCTATGACTGGTTCTTGAACCATCTGTGGTGCACAATGTGTGTGTGTGTGTGTGTGTGTGTGTGTGTGTGTGTAATTTCTGGTCCCTACTGTGTATGACTGTTTAAATAAATTTTTAAAAAATTATTTGTATTGATTTCAGAGAGGAAGGGAGATGGAGAGAGAAACATCAGCGATGAGAGAAGCATGGATCGGTGTGGGGACCCCTTTCACATCCCGTGTGATTCAGGGTCCCGGTTCAGGGTTCGGGTTTCTGGAGAAGGCCGCACACAAATGAATAAAGAGACTTAGAAAAACATTAATTTGGAAATGGGGGTCAGGCTGCAGTCCAACTCTAGTGGGAGAACTACTGCTCGCTCTGGCTTCACCTTCCCTTTTATTCAGATTAAAATCATAAGATACAGTTGTATCCCCCAGTCCAAAAACACCAGTAAAAGCCAATCAGTAGATCTTCTTAGGACTAACAGGTGGGGGCTGCTCCAACCACCAACATCCAGCAATTAGCTCCGACCCCTCAGAGCGATCAAGGTTGACCAGTCCTCCTAATGCCCTGTCCACAGCTCTCCATCATCAAAACAATGACCGGCTTCTGGCAGATCGGCTGCCTCCTGTGCACCCCACAATGGGGATCTAGCCTGAAACCCGGGCATGTGCCCTGACCAGGAATCAAATCACAACCTCCTGGTTCCTGGGTCGATCGGTGCTCAGCCCCTGAGCCAGGCCTGCTGGGCTGTGTATGACTTGGAGCCCCTGCCACAGGCCACTCACCATGGACCTTTGAATAATCTATTTCCCATTCAACAAGAGTCCACCAAGTTCAAGTTGCTTTCAAGGTGTCGGAATGGCTACTCTCAATTTGTATGCTTCTCTTGCTGGGGACCAACCCTGGCCCACAAACCACCCTGTGAGCAGCACTGGTCTATAAGATGGGGGGCCCTCAAAGGAAGGGGCCAGTTCTTATCATTGTACCCATCCCTGCACATGCACTTGGGTTCCTAGAAGGACCCCCCCCCCCCCGCCAAGCCCTCTCCTTACGCAGAATGGGGTGCCCGCTTGTTAAATCAGCCAGCATGCCCAGTGTTTCGAATAGCGGAAGCTCTGCCACTATTAAATACTATTATTATTATTAGCCTCTTGTCCACTATCGTGAATGGCATTTAATTAGGGCTGCATAATGAGCAAATGGCCCTCACTGGCTGGAGGTGGCTGAGAAGCCAGTTGGTATGTGTGCCTGCCTGCTCTGTCCCATGGCCATCGCCAGCATTCCTCCGCCACGGGTCAAGCCGGAGACCTTGGGCAGAGTTCGGGGAAGGTTAGCTGGCTACTGATGAACACTTAATTAGCACCTTTTTCATGTAGCTCGGCAGCGACTTGGTAAATTTAAAAATTTCAGGGGACCACTTAATGCGGAATTAAAGTACAAGTGCAATATTTAAGATGCATGAAATTGTTTTACGCATTACAGCATTAACTAGCTCTTAATTTATGCAGTGCATGCCAGAGAAGGCAATTAAAGTGTAGCCGGGAAAATTATAGATCTCCCCCGTCCTGCCTTCGCCTTTAATGATGCTTCTGAAGGCGTTCGGGGCGTTCGCATCGCGGCGCCTGCTCCAGATTTAGGAGGGGATGGCGAGGGCCGGCTCGTACCCCCACAGGAATCGGTGTTATCTTTAATCTGGAAGTCTCGCCAACCGGGAAGGCCCTCCGGGGCCTAGAGATCTCCCAGGCCTCCGGGATTGGCCCAGCGAGGGGCACAGAACTCAGCCAGTGCCAACGCCGTGCCTGGCAGGAGGCATTTGCCAGAGTTCATGGGCAAGTGACGCTCCCAGCGTCTTCCCGGGCAGGTGTGGGGAGGCAGGTTTCCTGCTGGCCAGGGCGGCGTGCCGATGTGCGGTCTGCAGCTGCGGGACAGGCCCTGTTTGAGATTTGGGGGTGACCCCAACACTGTGGGATGCCACCATGGCAAGCTGAAGAGAAAGCCCATCCTGGGAGAGAGTGTGGGCCACACTAGCCTAAATATACCACATTGCCTCCTTCCTGCCTTGCTTTATGCTGCCCCCTCTTTGAAAAATATATTTGTGTTGATTTCAGAGAGGAAGGGAGAGGGAAAGAGAGAGAAACATCCATGATGAGAGAGGATCATGGACCGGCTGCCTCCTGCACGCCCCCCACTGGGGATTGAGCCCACAACCCGGGCCTGTGCCCGGACCGGGAATCGAACCCTGACCTCCTGGTTCCTAGGTCCACACTCAACCCTGAGCCGTGTCAGCCAGGCATATGCTGTTCCCTTTGACGGGAATGCTCTTGCTTTCCTCCTGCACCCTTCAAGGCCCAACGCCACCCATCTAAGCACCTGCTCAGGATGGTCAGAGCCACGGCACCTTTGCTAACGCCCCTCACTTGACCTTCCGCTTGGGCAAGGGGCAGGCGCTGCCCTGAAGAGTGTGAAGCTGCAAGTGTGACTCACCGTTCCCCTGCGGGGACTCAAGCTGTTTCTGTTCTTTTTAAAAATATATTTTATTGATTTTTCACAGAGAGGAAAGGAGAGGGTTAGAGAGTCAGAAACATCGATGGGAGAGAAACATCCATCAGCTGCCTCCTGCACACCTCCTACCGGGGATGTGCCCGCAACCATGGTACATGCCCTTGACCGGAACGGAACCCGGGACCCTTCAGTCCGCAGGCCGACGCTCTATCCACTGAGCCAAACCGGTTTCAGCTGACTCAAGCTCTTATTCCATCCCCGCAGTCATGCCTCCCGCACTCAGTGTAAGAGGCGGCAACCCGTTCCTGGGAAGGAACGCTAAGGGCCTTGGAGGCACAGTGAGAAGTGGGGACAGTGCAGGTGGGCACATGGTCTCAGCTAAAGCCAAAAGCGGGAAACTCTGCAGCTGGGAGGATCCCCACTCCCCACAGCTGCTGCGGCTCTGCTCCGGGGCCTGGGCTAAGGGCGGGGGGAGGCACACATGCGAACCGGTCAGAGATTTATTTGTAACTTACATACCTACACCCACACATACACCCATACAGCGCCCCTGTCACCTCCTCTTCCCCACGCCTCATGGCACATGGGGCTGAGGTGCTCTGAGACCCTCTCCCCGGAGGCAAAATACGCTGAGTCTTGGGTGTGCCTTTTCCTAAACAGTTTCCTATTCATTTACGTGCACAAACCACCTACAACTTGTCATTCATGTTTCACACACATAGCATTGCATTGTGTGTACGAACCAGTCTGCAATTTGAAAGAAGTCAGCACATGTCCGGGAGAGTGGGTCTGGGCACCGGGCGTGTGTTTGTATTCGCCATGTACCATCCTGTAGCTCGGCGGGCCCGTGGCTCACCAGACCATTTCTATGCTGATGGACATGGGGGTGTTTCTACTTCCTATCGCTGTTGATGGCACTGCTGGGAACGTGTTACGTGTGGATTTCAAGTAATAACAAGCTGAGCAGGAGTCCAGGAGACCCGGATGCAGCGCAGTGAGAGGCTGAGAGGGGACGCGGCTTAGCCATGCCTTTTCCTTTCTGCTCTGATGCTTGCGCGCCGGGGCCTTGCGGATCTAGCCAGGCCTCCCAGGTCTCGCCAGCTCCTAGCAATGGCAAACAGTTCCCCCCAGAGTACACTTTCTATTTTTTAAATAGATTTTTATTGATTTCTGAGAGGAAGGGAGAGAAAAAGAAACATCCATGATGAGAGAGAATCGCGAATCGGCTGCCTCTTGCGCGCCCCACAGTGGGGATCAAACCCGCAATCCAGGCATGTGCCCTTGACCAAGAATCGAACCGTGACCTCCTGGTTCACGGAGGCAGATCTCAAATGCAAATCCTCCCATCCCAAGCTCATACCCCTGGCAACTGCCCCCTAGCAACCTCCCTTCTCAGGCTCTCATCCTCCCAGCCACCAGCCACTTGCCCTGGTCACTCCAGACCCAGGTCCCAGACAACAAGGGACAGTCCCTGTGCCAGAGCCCACTGAGATTACTCAAACTGGCCAATCGTGAACCTGCTCAGTCTGCCTCACAGGGCCCTCCCAGGGAACCTCAATAAAGACTCAGCCCGGCTGCCTCCTGACCACGCCCCCTACGGCCCCTGACCACGCCCCCTCCCCCGTGGGCTCCTGGCCACGCCCACGCTGGCCTTTGTGACCTGTCATCCCCTCTCCTCGGGGCGTGTAAACATCACCAATGACTCTGTTCTGAGCTGCCGGACCTGTTGGCCTCGCTGTGTGTGAAGAATAATAAGGCCCAGGCCTTCGAGCAGGACGCGACGTCCGCGAGGCGGCACAAACACGGACCGTTTCTCCTAAAGGTGCCGGATGCTTTCACGTGCGCACGGCTTCCGGGCAGAGGTGAAGGCTAAACGCGCTGTGACTTAGGTCATACGCAAGGAGGGACTTCCTGCTGGCGAGCCAGGCCGCCTGAATCATCCTTTCCGAGGAGCATGGTTCCGACAGTGTCATCAACAGCCCGGCCACCTTCAGAGCCCGCTGCTCTGCTGGCCGAGGCTTCTGGAAGGTCCCTTCCAGAGGGCGGCTCCCCGGCCGGTTCGGCTCGGTGCGGGGGAGCCCCGGTGGGGGGTGTGCGGGAGGCAGCCGCCCAATGGCTCTCATCATTGATGTTTTTCTCTCGCCCTGTCCCTTCCTGTCTGCAATCAATACAAATGTATTTTTAAAAAATAAATGGAAACATATCCTCAGGTGAGATCACCAACAAAAAATACAATAAACAAAAACAATACTTTAAAAAAGGGCACGTCCTATTCCTTGCAGGAGGCCGCGAGGGTATCTCAGCTGTGGTCCCTGCAGATGCTAGGGTCAAGCTCAACTGAGGAGGGGGAGGTAGGAGGAGGGGTGGGAGGAAGGTTGGGAGGAGGGATGGGGAAGGGGTGGAGGAGGGATGGAGGACGGGTGGGAGGAAGGTTGGGGAAGGGGTGGAGGAGGGATGCGGAAGGGATGAAAGGAGAGGTGGGAGGGTGGGAGGAAGGATGGGAGGAGGGATGGGGAAGGGGTGGAGGAGGGGTGGAGGAGGGGTGGGAGGAGGGTGGACATCACTATCCTCTCTAGCCGCGGGGCTCTGAGCTGGTGGCGGGGCATCCAGGCGCAGGCGGGCCGGCTCGCAGCTGTCTGCCGGGAGCCGGAGCCGGAGCCGGGCTGTCAGCTCCAGCCGCGGCGAGGGAAGACGTTTCTGACACAAACCCCCAGGGGAGCGGGCGGAGGAGCCGGCTGTCATTACTGATTAACAACCGGCCTGATCCAGCGCAGCGGCGGGAGGCGGCGGGGAGGCCACCCCCGGGGGGGATTAACGCCTTCTGGGCGGGAGGCGCCGTCTGGGGGGCCAGTCGTCAGTTTGAATGTTCGAGGGGCTGTTCTTTCCGCAGGAGCTGCGGACTTGCTCTATCCTCGCCCCCCCCGCCCCCCCAGGTTTTAAGCCGTTAAAACCCACAGGATGTGGGAGGCCAGCGTCGGGAAAGGGAGATTGGAGAGTGCGCTGCCCCGAGCGGCTGCGGGTGCGGGGTGGGGAGGGGCAGCGGGGCGGGAAGGACTGGGCCTGGGTGGGGTTCAGGCTGGTGGTTTGTGGACTCTCCCCTCCCGGGTCCTGGCTCTGTCCCAGCCGCGTCACAGTTCCGGGTCCAGACGGCCGCGGCCTCACCACGGGGCGCAGCTACTGAGCACGAGGAGCCGCGGGGGGGCTTCTTACGGAGCGCTTCCCGCACCCGCACCTGCTGCCGGGCCAGGAGGTGCGTGGCCCTGGGGCCCGGGGGAGGGGTGGGGGGGCAGCTTCCTCGGCCTGCGAGCTGGCAGCCTGCGGAGGGCAGGCGGGCAGCAGCGTTAGCAGTGGGGGGTGCAAGTCCCTTCTCCCCGAAGGGATCCCAGCACCCAGCACCCTGCTTCCTAGACGACCGGTCCTCCCAGCACAAGGGCTTCACCAGGACCCTGCCCCCCTCAGACACCAGCCTGGCCCCTTAACTGCTGTCTCAGTCCTCTTCAGTCCTTCCTGCCACCACTCCGCTCACCCCTTCCCCCCCATCTCTCCTCTCATCCTTCTTCCCATCCCCCCTCCCATCCCCTCCCCTCCCCCCTCCACCCCTTCCATCCTTCTTCCCATCCCTCCTCCCATCCCCCTCCTATCCCATCTCCCCTCCAATGCCTCTTCCTATCTCCCTTCCACCCTCCTCCCACCTCTCCCATCCTCCTTCCCATCCCTCTGCCCATCCTTCCTGCCACCACTCTATTCACCCCCTCCTATCCCCCCTCCCATCCCCCTTCCCATCCCTCCTCCCATCCCCCTTCCCATCCCTCCTCCCATCCCCTTCCCTTCCCCCTGCCACCCCCCTGCCATCCCCCTTGCCATCCCCCCTGCCATCCCTCCTCCCATCCTTCTTCCTATCCCCCCTCCATCCCTCTTCCTGTCCTTCAATCCTCTTCCAGGCCTTCCTGCCCCTCCCTGCAGCGAGTTTTCTTCTCTAACTGGGCGCTTTAGTTTGTCCCAGCTGAGGGGGAAGGGGGGAGGGATCTGCTTCGGTGGGGCGTGTGGCAGGGAGGTATGCACGAGTTCGGTGCATCTGCTCTGGTGGTGGCTGGGGCCTGGTTGGTACACGCATTCAGGATGGTCAGTGAGCATTTTAGCACAAGTGCAGCTCCAGAGCCCACAGCGGCCTGGGCACCAATGAGCCATAGGTTGTGCTCATCCGCATAAAGGACCTTAGAACACTTTCTCACTGGGGTTGCAGGGGTGAGTGGCCAGGAACAAGAGGCATCTCAGCTCTGACAGGAAGATTGAGGACCCGGGCCATGGTTCGTTCTGCAGGAGTGGCATCCTGCACTGATCCTCAGTGACCCTGCCAACATCCGGCTGCATATCTGGTGGGTTTTGCTCCCCTTGACCGGAATCGAACCCAGGACCCTTCCGTCTGCAGGCCAAAGCTCTGTCCACTGAGCCAAATCAGCCAGGGCCCTAAACAGTTTTTTGCAAGACCAAACTGGCTTAGGTGGATTTGCAACAGTCTAAAACTCCACACCATCTATATATGTAAGAACCTAATATGCAAATAGACCAAATGGTGTAACAACTGAACCGGTCGCTATGATGTGCACTGACCACCAGGGGGTGTGCATGGAACATGGCAGGTGTCGGCAGCAGGTGGTATAGCACAGAATGTGGTGGGTGTCAGCCTCGGTGGGATGGTGGAGCAGGTGAGCAGGGGCACCAGACCAAGGTGGGGCACGGGTCGCTGTCATTGGGGTGAGCCTCTGGTGGTTACTGAAAATTCTTTGTTCCTATACACCACGGTCCCTCGCCCCCACCCCCCGCTCACACCTGCTGCCGATGCCTGAGCCGCCACTCATACCAGCTGCCAGCACCTGGTGCCAGCCCCAATTTTTCAGCGATGTCAGTAGGTGAAAGCAGTGGCTGCCAGCCCTGATTGCCTCTCAGGGCTTCTCCACCTCCCCCTGCTCCTGAGGGGTGATTGGGGCCAGCAGCCACCATGCACACCCACTGCCGGCACTGGCCCCACCTGCACCCACAGCCAGCACTGGAGCTGCTGCTTGCACCCATTGCCAGCATCCAGCACCAGTCCCGATTGCTCAGTGCCATCAGCAGATATGAGTGGTGGCTGCTGGCCCTGATCGCCCCTCAGGGCTTCTCCAGCTCCCCCTGCTCCTGAGGGGGCGATCAGGGCAGCAACTGCCACTCGAATCTGCTGATGGCTCTGGCCCCAATCGCATCCACTTTTGACACCAGTCCCAATCACTTTGCACCATCAGTGCATGGAAGTGGGGCTGCCAGCAGACAGGGCACCGGGGCCGTGGCAGGAGGGGCCAGGCAGGGCATGAAGGATGGGCCAAGATCCGCCCCAGTGCCCACCGAACCCTCACAGCTCACAGTTCCTTTCAAGGTGCACAAATTTGTGCACTGGGCCCTTAGTAGCCTCTATAAAATCTTAACCAGCTGTGAATTCCACCTCCCACATCATAACCACCATGTTCCCCAGTGTTTTCTCAGAAGAATAATAGGGGCCTAGTACTGTATCTGTTGTCAGAAGAAATTGTAAGGACTAAAAGTATTGTTTTCTTCACCCATCAGGAAGAATGTATGCACCCTTATGTTCATACCAGGGTTATTTAGAGCAAGAGGCCCAGCACATGATATCATGCGTGGCTAGGGTCCTTAGGCCTAGCCTGCGATCAGGGCCATTTTACGCCTGATCATCAGTCCCCAGTCCTGCCCTACTGCCGCCTACCCCAGTTCCCCATGGTTCCCTGTTTACCATCCAGCAATTGGAGCCTGCAGGCTGGGCGGAGGGATGGAGAGGTGGTCAATGCACCTCATAGTGACTGGTTGATCGGTCATTCTAGTCGTTATTCTGTTATGGTCACTGGCCTTTTATTAGATAGGATAGCCAAGATCTGGAAACAGCCCAAGTGCCCATCAGCAGACGAGTGGATAAAACAGCTGTGGTACATTCACACCAGGGAATACTATGCAGCTGTGAAAAAGGAGGATCTCTCACTGTGAGACAGCATGGAGGGACCTAGAGAGCATCATGCTGAGTGAACAAGTCAGTCAGAAAAAGACAGGTCTCACATGATCTCCCTCATGTGTGGGATCTAATGACCAACACACTGATGAGTGGAGTGGGTCCAGAAACGTGGACACATAGAACAGAGTGCAGGGATCTTGGGGGGAAGGGGGGGAAGGGGGATTGGGGGATTTGAACAAGTAAAGACCTTGTATGCATATATGCATGGCTCATGGACACAGTGGGGTGCTGAGGGCCTGGGGCGAGGGTGGGGGTGGGCTGGAGGGGGTTGATGGGGGGAAAAAGTGGACATGTGTAATACTTTCAACAATACAGTTTTTAAAAAAATCACAGCCATTGGCAAACCGAAAAATGGGAAAAAAAAGCAAAAACAAAATAAAAGTATTGTTTTCTTAAACCCTTCTAAAATGAATTGGATTTCCAAATTGGAGACTGGTGCGCTGGGGGGGGTGCCGGAAGCCTCGTTGTTTTGATGGTGGACAGCTGTGCACAGGGAGGCCAACCTCGATCGCTCTGAGGGGTCGGAGCTGGTCACTGGGATGTCGGTGGTTGAAGCAGCCCCACCTGTGAGTCCTAAGAAGATTCACTGATTGGCTTTGACTGGAGTTTCCTGCCTGGGGGAGATAGGTGTATCTTATGATCTTAATCTTAATAAAAGGGAAGGTAAAGCCAGAGCGGGCAGTAGTCCTCCCACTAGAGTTGGGCGACCGCCTGGACCCCATTTTCCAAATTAATGTTTTTCTGAGTCTTTATTCATTTGTGTGCGGCCTTCTCCAGAACCCGAACCCTCAACCGAGGACCCCGAATCACTCAGGACGTGGAAAGGGGTTCTCACAGGGTGGGAGGGAGGGGAGTTTTGCAAATATCAGCGCTCAGAAGTGCCCGTGGCTTTTTTTTTTGTTGCCAAAACTGGTTTGGCTCAGTGGATAGAGCGCCGGCCTGCAGTCTGAAAGGTCCTGGGTTCGATTCCAGTCAAGGGCATGTACCTTGGTTGCGGGCACATCCCCAGTGAGGGGTGTGCGGGAGGCAGCTGATCGATGTCTCTCATTGATGTTTCTGACTTTCTATCCCTCTCCCTTCCTCTCTGTAAAAAATTAACAAAATCGAGAAGAAAAAAAGAAGTCCCCGTGGCTTTCCTAATACTTGTCAGATGTCATGGTAAGGAAGCCCTGGCATTCATCAGTCACCGGAAGCGTTTATTCAGGGCCAGTGGACATGCGCACTGGGACAGACAGCACGGAGGAAACGGCACAGACAGGGTCCCTCGTGGCTCCATGCTTACAGCTCCGGCTGGACAACGCCACGGTCAGGTTACAAGAGGAGTAGTCGGCAAGCACACCACATCCGGCACGCAATCAGAGCATCAGCACAGACCCCTGACCGGGAGATCGCAGACCCGCCAGGCTGCCAATTTAGGTTCTGTCTCCCTGGCCCTCAGGCCAGAGTCCAGGCGCTGGACAGGGAATGGATGGCTCCCCACCAGAGCTCCTGGCAGCCTGTGTGAGGGAACCTCAGAGCCCCAGGCCTTTGAGCACAGCCCTGTCCCAAGAGCCCTGTGACCCTCTCAGTGGACAGAGCACTCTCACTGTCAATGTCAAGGTCTGCAGGGGCCTTGACGGCTGCTGTCAGGGCGAGGGATGCAGGGGCCCTGGCTCACCAACAGCCACCTCCCTTGTTCTTTGCCAGCCCGAGCCCGGAGGATTCTGATGGGTGACAGTGTATTCACAGGAGGTAGGTCCCTCCCCTCCCCGCAGAAGGTGATTCAGTCACCCTGAGTGACACATGTCAAACTTGAGGCCCGAAGCCAATCACAGCTCAGACAGCGTTCTTCAATGACTGAGTTGACGGAAGTCCCTGTCGCGGCCAATCGAACCCAACAGAGGTGCTGGTGGGGGATTGCTCAGAAATCATTTTCTTTCTCCCTCCCCCGCCCCCCAAAAAAAGAAACGTTCAGGGACATTGCTGCCACCATCACCTATCCCTGCCCTCCTGCTTTTGAGCTACTGCAAGGCTGTGAGATATTGGAGCAGCAGCAGCCACTTTGGGACCAGGAGGGGATGGCAGAAAGAAAAGGTAGAAAGAGCCCGAGTTCTTTTTCTTATTTTCTTATTTTCTACTGATTTCTGAGAGTTAGGGAGTGGGAGAGGAGAGATAGAAACATCCATGAGGAGAGAGAAGCATGATGGACCGGTGCCTCCTGCACGCCCCACACTGGGGATGGAGCCTGCAACCCGGACCTGTGCCCTGACCCGGAATCGAACCCTGACCTGGAGAGCACTGCGCTAAGTGAATAAGCCAGTCGAAGAAAGACCAGTCTCACATGATCTCCCTTGTATGTGGAATCTAATGACCAACACAAACTGAGGAACAAACTAGACAGGCAAGGATACATGGAACAGACTGACAGCTGTCAGAGGGGTGGGGGTGGGGGAAGATGGGGAGAGATTAACCAAAGCACTTACAGGCATACCAGAGGCCCCGTGCATGAATTTGTGCACGGGGGAAGGGAGGCCCCTTGAGGAGGCCTGCAGAGTTCTGGCCCCAGCTCCGTGCCCAGCCTAGTAGCCCTGCCTGGCACCCCGCCTTGGCCTGGCGCCACCCCTCATGTGTGCCACCATCTCACTGCAGGGTGGTCAGTTGGGGCCAGGCCCCCCATCCGGCTCCCTCAGAGCTTTGGAACCAGGCAGTGGCCCCACCCCCTGCCACTGCTACCAGTCACTGTCTGCAGGGTGATCCTGCTCACAACCGCCTTGGCCTGGCACCAGCTGCTCACCTGCTCCACCATCCGCTGCGGTGCCACTCTCCTCAGGGCCCATTGGGGCCCGCAGTGCCTCCACTGCCACCCACTGCCAGCGTCGCCTTTCCGACAGCCATCATGTTCTGTGCTGCCCCCTGGTGGTCAGCGCACATCATAGTGAGCGCCCGGGGGGACGATGTGCAGATTGGGCTTTTATTGCTAGTCTATAGGATGTGCATAACCCATGGACACAGACATGGCTAGGGCCTGGGGCTGGGGGCAGGCTAGAGGAGTCAGTGGGGGAAAGAGGGGGACATATCTAATACCTTCAACAATAAAGGTTTTTAAAAGAAACACAGCCCTAACCGGTGTGGCTCAGTGGATAGAGCATTGGACTGCGGACTGAAGGGTCCCGGGTTCAATTCCGGTCAAGGGCACTTACCTAGGTTGTGGGCACATCCCCAGTAGGAGGTGTGCAGGAGGCAGCTGATCAATGTTTCTCTCTCATCAATGTTTCTAACGCTCCCTTCCTCTCTGTAAAAAAAAAAAAAAATCAATAAAATATATTTTAAAAAAGAAAGAAAAGAAATACAAGAAGGCACTTTGTCCCTGAGGCCAGGCCACGTGAGTGGGTTCATTCACCCTCTGAGGGATCCATTCTGTCAGCCAGCCCCGTGGCTCCTGCCTCCCAACAGCGTGGGCAGCAGCAGGAGCCGGTCTCTGCCAGCACCACGCTGTGTGGCCTGGAGGAAGTCACTGGCCTCTCTGAGTCTCCGTCTCCTCATCGGGGACTGTCTCCTCATCCGGGACGGTCTCCCGGCCTCCTCCCCACAGCGCTGGGACTGTGACGCTGAGGAAGGAGTAGCGGTGCCTTGCTGGCTGCCTCCTGTTTATTCTCTTCCCCCAGGAGACCCCCCCCCCATGTACCTTCCCCCCACACACACCTTAACAGGATCTCCGTATCCTTGGTAACTCCATGAAACCTGTGCCGAAACTGCCTTTTCAGTGTTTCTTCTTCTTTTGTACAAAATGTGTTTTTATTGATTCAGAGAGGAAGGGAGAGGGGAGCCTTACTGCTCCGCCTGCCCTCGGTTGCTGGGTGGGGGGAGGGGTAACCCAACTGCCTTGGTTCCCAGATGATCTCCAGGCGGCCTCCTTAGGATGCTTTTGGCTGCAGTGACAGAAACCGCCGAGAGAGGACGGTCCCCAAGATGGCATTCAGGGCTTCTCTGTGCCTCTGTCCTGCCTGCCTGGGTCCAGGAAGGCCGCCGGGATCCAGTCACAGGCAGACGCGGCCTCGAATAGCAAAGCCTCCAGGCTGCTTCCGAGGAGGGCAGCAGCTCCGGGTGCAATTAGCTCAGGGCGCCCGGCCCGCACTGGATCGCATAGCGCCCCCCCCCCCCCACCCAGTTCCCCAAACCAATTTCTGCGGGATTACCACTGATTGGGCTACAATGGTAAAGACTGGCCTCTGGCCTGGCCGGAGCGGCTCAGGGGTTGAGCATGGACCTAGGAACCAGGAGGTCAGGGTTTGATTCCCGGTCCGGGCACAGGCCCGGGTTGGGGGCTTAACCCCCAGTGAGGGGTATGCAGGAGGCAGCCGGTCCATGATCCTCTCTCATCGCTGATGTTTCTCTCTCTCTCCCTCTCTCTTCCTCTCTGACATCAATAAAAAAAAAATATTTTTTAAAGATTTGCCTCTGATTTCGGGATGGGGTCCCCTTTCTTCAGAGCAGACACATGAACTATATTAGGGTTCTTTGGCAGCTCGGAAATGGGGGAGCCCATTGATTTCACTCCCTTCCTGGGCCCGCACCTGCCCCCACCTGCTCCCACCTGCCCCCACTGGGTCCCGCCTTCCCCCACCTACCCCCACCTACCCCCACCTGCCCCCACCGGCCCCCAACAGCCCCCACCTGCCCCCACCGGCTCCCACCTGCCCCCACCGGCTCCCACCTGCCCCCACCGGCCCCCACCCGCCCCCACCTGCCCCCACCCACCCCCACCTGCTTCCACACGCCCCCACCGGCCCCCACTGGCCCTCACCATTGCTCTAATCACAGGCTCCTTACAGCAGCCTCGGAGCCCAGCTAAATCCCATCCGCACACTGGCCTTGGCGTCCTGGCCTCCATCTGCAGCTCCAGGTGCCTGATGCTCCTGTGGAATCTGTACTTGTCACCTCGGCAAAGTATGAGCTGGGTACCATTTGGCTCAGTCCGTCCCTTCACCAGGATAGACAAACTCACCACTGCTAACGAGGCATTCGGAGGGCCCAGGAGAAGGCAAATGGGAGAAGGCTGGCAGTTTCCGCTCCTTGCCTGCCTCTCTCTGGTTCACCCCCCCCCCCCCAACACGCCTTGGGCCTGATTGATCGGCGAGCTATTGATGGTTTGGGCAGGCCCAGGCCAGGGCTGTTCAGACCTCAGATGGCCCCTGAGGAAAGGTGGGGTGAGCCCGCGGAGTCAGCAGTTAAGGGGCCTCTTCCGGGGCCGCGAGGTGGACTCCCCGCGCGCTCAGCGCTTTGGCTCATTTGGGTTTCATGCGGGGCCTGCCACTCGCAGCGCAAGGCCTTGTGCAGACTTTAGTGACAGAAAACAATCCTGCAAAGTAGGCAGACGGGGCAAGGCCGGCATCCAGAAACCACATCCTCATGGAGGCGTGCGGCAACCCTGCTGGGGCCCATCTGTGTTGGAGCAGCGACATTTGTGGCACTTCGAGGCCATAAAAGAGCCAGACCAAGACAAAGGGGACACAATAGCCTTTGCTAAGCTTCAAAGAGGCCCCCTCCCTGTGCTTGGATGGCTGGTTTAGGGCTAGGGTTAGGGTTAGGGTTCGGGTTAGGGTTAGGGTTAAGGTTAGGACTAGGATTAGGGTTAGGGTTAGCATTAGATTGTTCTACGGTTCAGGCTAGGGCTTGGGTTAGGGTTACAGTTAGGGTTAAGGTTAGGGTTAAGGTTTAGGGTGAACGTTAGGATTGGGGTTAGGGTTACAGTTAGGGTTAGGGTTAGCGTTAGGTTGAGTTCTATGGTTTTGATTCCGGTTAGGGTTGGGTGTGCCCTCCCTTCCTTTGAGGAGGTCTCAGGTCTCACTTGGCCTCCAGGGATTCTCCCGCTGCCCAGGGACCATGCGGTCCTGGAGGGTGAACTTGAGGCTCTTCTGAGAGACATGGCGGAGAGTTTGTCCCCAGGAGCGCCAGAAGTCTGCAGGTGCTTTCTGACCTTGTTTGCCCAAGACCTGCAATTGGAAGGAGGGATGAGGTGTGGAACCCTCGGGTGGAGTAGGACGCCACCGTGTCCTGTTTATGGAGCACGTACTCCTAGCCAGGCCCCGGGACCCTCCTCCACTTCCGGTGAGGCCCCTGTGCCCACAGGCTGTGTCAGGGTCTCCAACTCCCTCCCCCCAGCACCTCTTCCCATTCTTCAGGCTCCTCCTCTGGAGCCCACGGCCAGCTGGAACCCAGCACACAGCTCTGTGCTCCTCTGGCTGTGGGGAGGGTGTTTGGGAAGGGTTCTAACATTGCTGGGCACATGGTCAGCACTGTGTGTGTGTGTTTCTGTGTGTGTCTGGTCCCGTGTGTCCCCCAGCGCTATGGGTCCCCTCTCTGGGTCAGGACAAGCGCACCGGGTCCCTCCTCCACCTCTCCTGTGTCCCCAGGTGGCCCTCAGCCGGCCCCTCCTTCCCTCCTCCCTCCTCCGCTCAGAGCGCTCAGGGGGCTGCCATTCATCACGGCTGCCCTGGACGTGGTGCGGAGAAACGAAGGTCCCTCGGCTCCAGTAAATCATGGGAGCACCTCACACGGGGACAGCCCTGACGCTGCTCCGCTCCCACAAGGTGAGGGGCCGCGTGCTCAGCAGTCCTGCCCCTGAAGGTGCCCTGGCCGAGGTGCCAGGCCCCCGGGGCCGCCTCCTACCCCAGCCCAGGGAGCAAGGTCGCCTTCCCAGCCTGTCACCTGCGCTCGGGCGCCTCCCAGTCTTAGCTTCATGGCTCTCTCCCCTCCGGTCCTGGAACCAGCCATCTCTGGTCAGCAGGGGCAGGGGACAGGGAGAGGAGGTGGGGGACAGGGAGAACAGGCAGGGGGCAGGGAGAGGAAACAGGGGGGCACTGAGAGGGGGCAGGGAGAGGGAGAAGGGGCAAGGAGAGGGGACAGGGGGGCAGTGAGAGGGGGCCCATAGAGGGATCAGGGGGCAGAGAGCGGGGGCAGGGGGGCAAGGAGAGGGGGCAGGGAGAGGGGACAGGGAGAGGGAGAAGGGGCAGGGAGAGGGGACAGGGGGCAGTGAGGGGGCAGGGAGAGGGAGCAGGGGGCAGGGAGCAGGGGCAGGGGGCAGTGAGAGGGGGCAGGGAGAAGGAGAAGGGGCAGTGAGAGGGGGCAGGGGGCAGGGAGAGGGGGCAGGGGGGCAGTGAGGGGGCAGGGAGAGGGAGCAGGGGGCAGGGAGCGGGGGCAGGGGGCAGTGAGAGGGGGCAGGGAGAAGGAGAAGGGGCAGTGAGAGGGGGCAGGGGGCAGCCATACTGGACTATGGCCAGTCACATTACTGGACTCTTTTGTCGCCCCTGACCTTGGGGTGCTATTTTTTCTGTCTCTGGGCTCCCAGACCCAGGTTCCCATCCCAGGAAAATCTACTCTTTGGCCCTGGCCAGTGTGGTTCAGTGGATAGACCATCAGCCTGGGGACTGAACGGTCCTGGGTTCGATTCCAGATCAGGGCACGTGCCCAGGTTGCGGGCTCCATCCTTAGTGGGGGTGTGCAGGAGGCAGACTCTCCGTGATTTTCTCTCATCATGGATATCTCTCTCTCTCTCTCTCTCTCTCTCTCTCTCTCTCTCTCTCTCTTCCTCTCCGAAATCAATAAAAAAAGTTTTTAAGAAAGAAAATCTGCTCTTTGGAAGAAAGCTTGTTAGTTCCTTGCCCCTCAGTCTGAACTAACTGCATCCCGAGAGGGTCTGCATTCCGGTCTTTCTGGAAGCGAGGCATTACACAGAGGGAGATCTGTCCCCATCAGAGGGATTTCCACCGGAGCCCACAGCACAGGGGCACTTCCGGGGCACAGTGCTCCCTCCCCGGGCTGGACACCCCACAACTGCATCCGCCCGGCTCCTTCCCTGCACTGTCCGGGGAGGGTTTGTGTGACTCACCTTTGTGACTCACCAGACAGCCACAGCCTGCCAGGTCTGGAGGTCAAATAGGGCAAGTGTCTAGATAGAGAAACAGAAACCCAGAGAGGGAGAGAGACAGAGAGATACGACAGACAGAGAGAGACACAGAGAGAAAGAGACAGAGAAAAGAGAGGGAGAGGGAGAGAGAGAGAGACACAGACAGAAAGACAGAGACAGAGAAAAGAGAGGGAGAGGGAGAGGGAGAGGGAGAGGGAGAGGGAGAGACACAGAGAGACAGAGATAAAGAGACAGAGAAAAGAGAGGGAGAGGGAGAGGGAAAGAGACAGAGAGAGAGAGAAAAGGGAGGGAGAGGGAGAGGGAGAGGGAGAGGGAGAGACACAGAGAGACAGAGATAAAGAGACAGAGAGAAAAGAGAGGGAGAGGGAGAGGGAGAGGGAGAGGGAAAGAGACAGAGAGAGAGAAAAGAGAGGGAGAGACAGAGATAAAGTCAGAGACAAGACAGGGAGAGGGACAGAGAGACAAAGAGAAACAGAGAGAAAGAGACAGAGAGAGAAAAGAGAGGGGGAGGGAGACAGAGAGAGACAGACAGAGAAAAAAGAGGGAGAGGCAGAGAGAGAGAGAGAGAGACACAGAGAGAAAGTCAGAGACAGAGAGAAGAGAGGAAGAGAGACACAGAGAGATAAGAGAGACAGAGATAAGAGAGACAGAAAGAGAGATAAGAGAGACACAGACAGAAAGAGACAGAGAGATAAGAGAGACACAGAGAGACAGACAGAGAGAGACAGGCTGCAGAGGCCTGAGCAGCGCTTGCTGTGTCCCGGGCAAACACCTGTCCCGAGTTTGGCAACAAGAGGCTTTCTTCTTGTTTGGGAAACAACCTCAATCCCCCATCCCCCATCCTTCCAAGCAGGGCCAGCCTGCCACGTGCCCCCACCGCACCAGCTTTCTGCCCCCCGCCAGCTTTCTGCCACCTCACCAGCTTTCTGCCCCCCCGACAGCTTTCTGCCCCCCTCCCCAGCTTTCTGCCCCCCCCCGCCAGCTTTCTGCCCCCCTCCCCAGCTTTCTGCCACCTCACCAGCTTTCTGCCCCCCTCCCCAGCTTTCTGCCCCCCCGCCAGCTTTCTGCCCCCCCCGCCAGCTTTCTGCCCCCCTGCCAGCTTTTTGCCCCCCTCGCCAGCTTTCTGCCCCCCCCCCAGCTTTCTGCCCCCCCGCCAGCTTTCTGCCCCCCCTGCCAACTTTCTGGCCCCCCCCGCCAGCTTTCTGCCCCCTCGCCAGCTTTTTGCCCCCCTCGCCAGCTTTCTGCGCCCCCCACCAGCTTTCTGCCCCCCCGCCAGCTTTCTGCCCCCCTCGCCAGCTTTCTGTCCCCCTGCCAGCTTTCTGCCCCCCCGCCAGCTTTCTGCCCCCCTCGCCAGCTTTCTGCCCCCTTGCCAGCTTTCTGCCCCTCCCGCCAGCTTTCTGCCCCCCCCCCCGCTTTCTGCCCCCCCCCCGCCAGCTTTCTGCCCCCCCCCCGCCAGCTTTCTGCCCCCCCGCCAGCTTTCTGCCCCCCCCCGCCAGCTTTCTGCCCCTCCGCCAGCTTTCTGCCCCCCCCGCCAGCTTTCTGCCCCCCTCGCCAGCTTTCTGCCCCTCCCGTCAGCTTTCTGCCCCCCTTGTCAGTAGCCATGGGCCTCTCACCTGGTGGAGAGGAGCTGCTGTCTAGATTTGGTTTGGATGGAGCCCAGAGTATCAGCCAGAGTGTGAGGAGTAAATCAGTCTGTGTCCGAGGGGATTAGGTGGCCCCGGAGTCAGGCCCTGGGGTCAGATCTTCTCCCCATCGCCCCAGCTCTGGCCTCTGGGCTGTTTGCTTCATCCCCCAGGGCCCGGAGCCTCGTTCGTCAGCTTGAGGGGGTGCCAGCACCTCCAGGGCTGTCCAGACAGCTCCGTGAGGTCAGTGCATGGGAAACACTCAGAACCCTGGCTACATATAGTAAGTGCTCCCCCTGAAAACAAACACAACGAACTTTGGTTTAAAACGGGGGGGTACATTGAAAGGACTGTGCAGAAATTTCTGAACTTTATCTGAAAAGCTGAACTATACTGGCCACACCCACCTCATCCTGACATCAGGCTAAACAATCAGGGCCCGGCCCACGTGGCTCGGGGGCTGAGTGTCACCTAGGAACCAGGAGGTCACGGTTCCATTCCTGCTGAGGACGCAGGCCCGGGCTGCGGGCTGGATCCCCAGTGTGGGGCGTGCAGGAGGCAGCTGATCCATGATTCTCTCTCCTCATGCATGTTTCTCTCCCTCTCCTTTCCTCTCTGACATCAATAAAAACATACGTAAGAAACAAAACAATAAGACACGCAAACCCTAACGGACTTGGCGTGTGTGCGTGTGTGAAGTGGACTCGGGGAGCCTCCCCCGCTCGGAATGAGCATGTTCCCTGTCAGGTCGCTGGTCCCTAAGCCTGGCCACGTGCTCTTTGTTTCCAGCTGCGGTGCCAATGCTGAGCAATCGCCAAATGAGGCAGAGGAGGCAGACTGCTCGGAGGCAGCCACCGCTCCATCAATATTTCACTCCACACAGACCGGGACTCTGCGCACACCAGGCCGTGCCTGCCCTTCGCCCTAAAAAGCCCTGACGGCGCAGTTCGGAGTGGCCTCCAAGGGCTGGGGGCACCCCCGGCCCCTGTGCCGCCTACACTCTGGCTGGTGGCTGGGGCGTGCTGGGGGGCCTCTGGGGTGTGCTGGCTGGTGGCTAGGGCCCACTGGCTGGGGGCTGGGGCATGCTGGCCGGTGGCTGGACTCGCTGGCCGGCTGCTTTCAGCCCTGTGGCCACAGTTCGGGGTTTATGTGCACAGGGTGGTCGCGCAGCCAGCTGTCTGCAGCAAGAAAGTCCCTGGGTCCAAAACCGTGTTCCCTCTGACCCGAGGTGGATGCCTCAGATTCCACCATCAGCCATGCATTCCTGTGGCCAGGCCACGCCATCCTCAGGCCATGATTTCCAGTGCAAACGCCCCTCAGGGGAGTAACACGTGGAGACCCTGAATGAGTGGAGGGCGAATGAGTGTTCCAGACCATTCCTGGGACAAGGGGTGCACACTGGTTGCGCACAGGGGACAGGGTGGGGGACAGACGGGGTGGTGGCTCAACCTGGACAGCCAGGACATGAGGACACTTTAAAGCCTTTTCGTGTGGGACACCCCTTCCAATGAGGTGGGTGGGGGTGAGGGCCTCCTCTCTTGAACCTGGTCATCAAAGGCCACGTGGCTTTCTCGGGGCTCCCGGGACACTCACCCCCTTAGGCCCCAGGCCATCACTGGGCTGTCCGGCTGCTGGGGGACTCCATGTTGGAAAGGTGTTCTGAACCTGGCCTCTAGCATCCCTGCCGATGTTCTAGAACCTTCTGCCAGAGCAATGCCACCAGGGGCCTCCTGGGGTTCTGCAGGAGCAGAGAGCTGTACAGTGGACCCTACCTGGATCCCTGGCCCGTGACGCTGCGGAGGGGAGCCAAGCAGTTGCTGGCCCGGTTGCTCCTGTGGAGGGGGTGCCGTCTCTGGACCCCCAAATACAACAAGCTGATCCCTAAGAAACAAACCACTGCCCCAGCCAGAGTGGCTCCGAGGACAGAGCATCAGCCTGCCGACTGGACGGTCCCGGGTTCGATTCTAGTCAAGGGCACATGCAGCTCCAGACTCAGCATCCGGTTCTAAACAGGAAAGAGACAGGAGTGCAGGTCTTCTCCATCCGAGGTCTTGTCTTATTTGGGAGTCGCACGGCCATCGCTAGTTCTCAAGGCGCCCGGCTTTGGGGGAAATGTCACCATCTCGCCTCTGCGGCAGACAATGAGAAAGTGGGAGTTGAAATGGGTACAAGACTAGCTACAGCAAGCATGTCAAACTCGTGGCCTGAGGGCCGCATGCCTCATTTAAATAGCATGTGGCCCGCTGGCCAGGAGTTTGACATGCTTGAGCTAGAGCATTTGCCTGATAGCCAGTCCCTTACTTCCTGGTGCAGGGCTCTTGGTATGTTACACGGTGACAGGGCTGGCTGCATGGGGGCAGCTCTGGGCAGCCAGCCAGGCACCCTGTAGGCTGCTGGGCAGAGAGGGTGGCGTCAGAGACTGGGGGTTTCTTAAAGGAGACTTCGATGGGCAGTGACATACGCCTTGTTCCTCTTCCCCGATGCTCCCTCCATCATGGCTAGTTTGGCTCCCTCAGAATAGGCTACTGGTACCCCAATTGAGGCAGGAAGGAGAGGTCATTGTCTTCTCTTTGTGCTTTAAGCCTCCCCTAGGAGTGAGGATAGTTTTCGCACAGATTTTTAGACAGTGGACAGGAGGTGGAGAGAGAAACATCGAGGGGAGAGAGACACCTGGAGCAGCTGCCTCCCCCTCACATCCCAGCTAAGGCCGGGGATTGAACCTGAAATGCTTCAGTCCAAGGGCCAGCGCTCTAACCACTGAGCAACCCCGCCAGGGAAGCGGGTAGCTGCCTTCTAGCCCCGAGGGTTTCCCACCGAGGGTGGCCGAACGCAGGCGTCCGCCAAGCCCTCCACCAGGGTTCACCCAAGTTCACGGCTGGACTTCAGAGGCAGCACAGAAGCCGGGAGGCTGGTGACAGACACCCACACCTGTGACAGGTCCTGTCTCAGCTCCTGGTTCCGTGTGATCGCTGAGGAGTCGCCGGCCACAGACCACCGTCTCCTCATCCCTTTCCCGATGAGGAACCATCGCCATCATCTGTTCCCCCCTCCAGGCTGCGGGGAAGACAGGGATGGACCTGCAGGGGTGCCTCAGGGGCTGAGCATCGACCTATGAACCAGGAGGTTAGGGTTCGACGCCTGATCAGGACACAGACCCAGGTTATTGGCTCCAACCCAGTGTGGGCTGTGCAGGAGGCAGCCGATCAGTGATTCTCTCTCATCATGGATGTTTCTCTCTCTCTCTCCCTTCATTCCTCTCACTTATAAAACCAATGAAAGCATTTTTTTAAAGGGATGGGCTCAGGCCCCCGCCCCAGAGAACAGCAGACACAGGCTGCTCCGTGTGCGGACAGCCGCCCCGCACTTTGCATCGGGCCTGCGGAGGAGCCAGGCCCTGGCCGCAGCTGCCCTTGGCCGTCTTCCCATGAGGCCCGCACCTCCGAGCCTGAGGGTGGGCTTGGCATCCCTTCACCGTCTCCCTGGTAGCCCGGGCCTCGCCTCGCTTTGCCAAGCCGCCCCGTCTGCAGCCTTGGGCTCGGCCACCACTGCCGCGGCCAAGCCCTGACATGGAGCCTCGAGGTTTGTTTTTATTTTCCGTTTCCAAGGCTCCCCTCCCAGGAGCAGGAGGTGCCGGGGAAGCTGTAATTTGCTAAACAGGCATTAATCTTCACATCAATCCCAAGAGGCAGGGAGAGATTTTAGTCAAAACACGCGGGGCTGTGATTAGCCGGGGCTGGAAGGAGAGAGAGCACAGGGACCCGCGCGGCCCCCGCCAGCCCCGCCCGGGCTGTGGCCCACAGGGGACATGCTCTTTGCAGAAGGGCAGGAGACCCCAGCCAGTGTGGCTCAGTGGTTGGGTGTTGACGTATGAACCAGGAAGTCACAGTTCAATTCCTGACAGGGCACATGTTGTGGGCTCAATCCCATGTGGGGCGTCCAGGAGGCAGCTGATCAGTGATTCTGTCTCATCATTGATGTTTCTCTCTCTCTCTCTCCTTTCTCTCTCTGAAAGCAATCCTATCTAATAAAGAGGGAATATGCAAATTGACCATCACACCATCACAAAGATGGTGGCACCCACACCCACAGCTACAAGATGGTGGTGCCCAGTCCCCTCAGCCTCATTGGAGTCCCTCAGTCCTTTTAGCCCAGCCGGGGAGGGGAAGGGAGAGACGGCAGGTGCATGGTGCAGCCTGACCTGCCCTCAGCCCCATGGCTGCCCAGCCACCCAGGGCCACCCAAGGCTCAGGTAACCAGGGCCAGCCGAGGCTTGCGCTGCCGGCAGTGGCAGCAGCAGAGGAGTGATGAGGTGTCGCCTTCCCCTAATCGCCGAGTCACCTCTCACCCCAGAGGGCTCCTGGACTGTGAGAGAGGGGAGGCCAAGCTGAGGGACACCCCTCCAGTGCAAGAATTTTCATGCACTAGGCCTCTAGTATATATATCCTATCTAATAAAAGAGTAATATGCAAATTTGACCATACCTTTGCTACGTTACCAGTCAATCAGGAGTGGGAGCGGGGAGGCTGAGGCATACACGAGGCAAGGGGTGGCGTGAGGGGTGGGGCCGCCAAGGTGCCAGCAGGCTAAGGCAGCAGCTGGGCCAACAGGGTCCAATCACAGCCCCAGAGCCAGCAGGGGGTCCGGACCCACACCAGCCGCCCCTAGGCCTGGCCCCGGCAAACCTGGGGTGCTGGCAGGGGTCCTGATGGCCGCCCAGGACCCAGCAGAGGGTCCGGACCTGCACCAGCCGCCCTGAGGCCTGGCCACATCACATTAAAGCTTCTTTTATTATTAGCATCTTAAATTAATGTGATACATTTATTACAACTGATGAGCCTTTATCAACACATTATTAACAAAAGCAAAAACTGCAGTTTACATTAGGGTTCATTCTTTGTGTGGAATATCTAAGGTCTTGACAAATGTACCATTAATGTAGTATCAGACAGAACAGTTTCACTGCCCTAAAGATCACCTGTGCCCACCTACTCATCCCTCCCTGCTCTGAACCCCTAGCAGCCAGGCAGTGACCAGGCTGGCCGACAGAAGGGGTTAGGGGCAATCAGGAAGGCAGGCAGGCAATTAGTAGGGAGCCAGCAGTCCTGGATTGTGAGAAGGATGTCCGACTGCCCATTTAGGCCCGATCCTACCGGGATCGGGCCTAAATGGGCAGTCGGACATCCCTCGAGGGGTCCTGGATTGGAAAAGGTGCAGGCTGGGCTAAGGGACACCCCCCCCATGCACGAATTTTGTGCACCGGGCCTCTAGTACACACACACACACATATATACACACACACACACATACACACATATATATACATATACATACATACATATGTATGTGTATGTGTATGTGTATATGTATATGTATATGTATATATACATACACACACATATACCTAAGCAACTGACCAACCAGTCAATCAACTGACTGGCCAACTGGCCAGTAGCTATGATACACACTGACCACCAGGGGGCAGATGCTCAGTGCAGGAGCAGAAACCACAGGCATGGAAACATGGAACAGACTGATGAATCTCAGAGGGAAAGGGGGAGAGAGAAGGGTGGGAAGAGATTAACCAAAGATCTTATATGCATACTAGAGGCCCAGTGGGTAGGGTCCCTTGGCCTGCCTGTGGGGATCGGGCCAAAACCAGATCTCCAACATCCCCCTGGGGAGTCCTTGATTGCGAGAGGCTGCAGGCCAGGCTGAGGGACCCCACTGGTGCATGAATCCATGCACTAGGTCTCTAGTAAAAACATATTTAAAGAAGGGCCATTCCATTGCACCCCCAGCCCCCAGCCCTCCCCTTGTGGAGAGGGTCAGAGAAAGTGCATGACCTCAGAGGAGGCAGAACTGAGTATACACAAACACAGACACATGCAAACACATATGTACATACACAAATATGTCTGCACACTACACACAAATCCCCCCACATTCACATATATGCAACACATGCTCTCACACACACAAGCACATGTTCGCCCCCACACATGAAAGGTGTAAGGGGCGGCTTGATGGCGTAAAGGCCTCTGCCCGCCTTCCTCCCCACACCTCCTGCCCTCCAACCCCCCAGAGCTGCTCCTGCGCTTCTGAGGCTTGGCTGTCAGGTGAGCAAAGGGACCACAGGCCGCTGTCACCCCCACTGCTGGCGGGCTGGCCCCCTGGTGGTGGAAGGATATTCCCTCATTGATATTTATTTTTAAATATATTTTATTGATTTTTACAGAGAGGAAGGGAGAGGGATAGAGAGTTAGAAACATCGATGAGAGAGAAACATCAATCGGCTGCCTCCTGCACACCTCCCACTGGGGAAGTGCCCGCAATCAAGGTACATGCCTTTGACTGGGATCGAACCTGGGCCCCTCAGTCCACAGGCCGGTGCTCTATCCACTGAGCCAAATGGGTTAGGGCCCCATTGATATTTAGAGAGAGTGAAAGAGAGGCAGGGAGGGAGAGAAGGAGAGAGGAAGAGAAACATTGATGTGAGAGACACATTACCTGCTTGCCTCCTGCACACATTCTGACCAGGGTTGGGGGGTCAGACCTGCAGCTGAGGTCCATGTCTCGACTGGGAATCAAAACCGGAACCCTTCAGTCTGAGCACTGACCGGTAACCACTGAGCAACCACTTCAGCTGAAGCGCTGTTTAAGGCTCAGCTTACTGTATACCTGTGAGTTGCCAAAGCAACCAATGGCCAAGTTCAAGGTCAGAGTGGGAGAACACACCTGAAGGCCAGGGAGAATCTGGGGCAATTTTGCAGTCACCCGGGCAGCATGGCACTTGTCACCACTCAGCCTGGTGTGGAGGGCCCACGGAGGATGGTCTTCCTCGGGCCACGCCAGGGGAGGCCGGGTCGCACCCCCAGCCCCAGATCCGAGTGCCAGGCAGCGATTGGCCAAAAGGCATGCCCAGCCCGGCCTCGTGGCTCTGGCTGAGTGTCGACCTATGAACCAGGAGGTCAGGATTCGATTCCCAGTCAGGGCACAGGCCCGGGGTGCGGGCTCCACCCCGTGTGGGGCGTGCAGGAGGCAGCCGGTCCATGATCCTCTCTCATCACTGATGTTTCTCTCTTTCCCTCTCCCTTCCTCTCTGTAATCAATAAAAATATATTTAAAAAAAAAATGCCCTAGCCGGCTTGGCTCAGTGGATGGAGCGTTGGCCTGTGGACTGAAGGGTCCCAGGTTCAGCTCCGGCCAAGGGCACAGGCCTGGGTTGTGGGTTCAATCCCTAGTGTGGGGGAGGCAGGAGGCAGCCGATCCGTGATCCTCTCTCCTCATCGATGTTTCTCTCTCTCTCTCTCCCTTCCTCGCTGACATCAGTGGCAATGTTTGTGTGTTTATAAAGGCTTGTCCAGCATCTGGATGGGCATTGAACACGCAGCACCTTTGGCAAGGGGAGTGGGCTGGGGGGTGGGGGAGGGGAGAACCCGGCTCGGCCTCCCTCTGCACATCCGGGCCAGGGCGGGCCTCCCGGGCGTCCTTGCCGCTCGGGGACACCCCGGGACTGTGCCGTCGGATGAGTGCTCTCACCTCTCTCTTTTGAAAAATGGCCCGTGTTTAAGGATTCATAAAACTCAGGGAATGCATCACTGAGCCTATAACGCCGCGAGAGGCCCATGTAGAGAACGACTTAAAAAGAGGATTCATCAAACTAATTACTTCTCCCCCCGCCGCCCACCCCGCCCCCTTTCCGCCGGGCTGCTCCGGGCTCAGGGAGGGGGGCGGCTGCCATGAAAGGCTGCGCTGGGAGCCGCCGGGCTGCCTGTGTGGGAGCCTCCCCCCCCCCCCCCCCGCCTGTGTGGGAGGGACTGAACCCCGCGCCTGATCTCTCCTGATCTCTCCAGCACACAGAGGCGTTCCTGCTGATTCATCTCTTCCGGGGGCTGAGCAAGGCCAGGGCACCAGGCGAGGGGAGGAGGGGGGCCTGGGACACAGGAAGGCTCTCTGTCATCCATCTCTCCAAGGAAGACTCTACACAACCGCCACTGCTGCCTCCCGCTAGCCTCCACCCCTCCCCCGAGACCCACATGGGGTTCACCTGCAGCCCGCGGGCCGGGCCTGCCACAGAGCCGCTGCCTCTCCTTCCCTGGCGTCTGCACAGAGCAGCTCACTGCTAGGCTTTTCAAAACATACATGCTCACTGACTTCAGAGAGGAAGGCAGAGAGAGACACCCATGATGAGAGGGAATCACGGATGGCTGCCTCCTGCACGCCCCGTACTGAGGACCGAGCCCGCAACCGGGGCCTGTGCCCTGACCGGGATCTAACCCCGACCTCCTGGTTCACAGATCGGTGCTCAGCCCCTGAGCCCCGCCGGCCGGGCGGTGCTAGGTTTGACAGCAGCAGGGGCACCCCAGGCGATGAGGGACGAGAGTCTGCGGAGAAGCACTGCAGCGTCACATCTGTCGTGGGCAGCACAGGGACCCCCAAAAGCTGTGTCCACCCAGAAGCTATGAAGGGGATGGTATTTGAAGTGATGGTCTTCCCAGCCAGGGGCAAGTTAACACTCTCGGGGTGAGGTCCTCCTGGATTAGCCAAGTGGACCCTGAATGCAATGACAAGTGTCCTTGCCCGGCCGGCATGGCTCAGTGGAACCAGGAGGTCCCGGTTCGATTCCCGGTCAGGGCCCAGGCCCAGGTTGCAGGCTCCATCCCCAGTGTGGGGCGTGCAGCAGGCACCCAATCCGTGAGTCTCTCTCATCCATGTTTCTCTCTCTCTCCCTCTCCCTTCCTGTCTGAAATCAATACAAATATTTTTTTAATGAAAAAGAAGCAACGAGAACACACACAGAGTTGACATGGAGACAGAAGCCAAGATCGGAATGATGTGTCTACAAGCTGAAGAGCAGCAAGGGTAGCCAACAGGCACCAGAAGCAGGGGGTGGGGGGCGGGGGGCCTGGAGTGCGCTCTGCCTCCAGTCTCCAAGAGGAAACCACCCTGCAGACACCTGGTGTCTGGCTTCCAGCCTCCAACTCGGGACACAGTACGCCCAGGCCTGGTCAGCTGCCCAGTTTGTGGTGCTTCGTTGCAGCCTTGGGGGAGGGGGGGGATTCTGAAACGTATCCAAAACAGGCCCGAAGAGGGTCCCCAATGGGATCCAGCCCCCATTTCCCACGGGAGCAACCACATTGGTGGCTACGGACCTCGGACATGACTGCCCGCTCGGCCAATCCGTTCCCTCGCCTGTTGGGTGAGGAGGCAGGCAGGGGCTGGCGGTCAAGTCCATGCTGCTGACTCCCTGAGCAGCTACCATTCAGCAGTCGCTGTGCTCCATCTGTTGGATGCAAAGTCCAATACGACACCATCCTTTCCTTTGGTCAACGAAGCTCAACAGTCTGCCGGCGTGGCTGGGGGCTAAGCCTTGTCCATGAACCCAGAATCGTGGTTCCATTCTGTCAGGGTGCCTGGAGCTTTCCTTCATCTGCGAGGCCATCTCCCACCCTGGGCTCGGCCTGCCTTCACCATCAGCGGACAGAACTGCACACCAGCCTCTCCCAGGGTGGCTCAGTGGGCAGAGCCTCCGTCTGCGGACTGAAGGGTCCCGGGTTCAATTTTGGTAAAGGGCATGGACCCAGGTTGCAGGCTGGCTCCCTGTGCAGAAGCAACCAATGGAGGTGTCTCTCGCATTGATGTTTCTCTCTGTCTCTCCCTCTCCACTCTCTAGAAATCAATGGAGCTGAAACCGGTTTGACTCAGTGGAAGAGCATCGGCCTGAGGACTGAAGGGTCCCAGGTTCGATTCCGATCAAGGGCATGGACCTTGGTTGCGGGAACATCCCCAGTGGGAGGTGTGCAGGAGGCAGCTGATCGATGCTTCTCTCTCATTGATGTTTTTAACTCTCTATCCCTCTCCTTTCCTCTCTGTACAAAATCAATAAAATATATTAAAAATAATAATAATCAATGGAGAAATGCCCTCCGGTGAGGACTAACACACACACACACACACACACACACACACGAACTCAAAGAGAAGGAATGTTTATAAAACCCGCAGAGCAGTCTCTCCCTGGTTACTGGTCTCCAGTACCTGCCGTCCACTCCCGCCTCTTGTCTTCAGCTGGACGTGCTATTTAGAGTAACGGCTTCCATCATTTTGGCAAGTTGTTCCGTGTCCCCGAGTCTCCCGTGTGCACAGGAGGTACACATGCTGTTGAACGTCATTCCCTGGCCGCCACCTGCACTGTGATTAGACCGGCCAGGGACCTTAGACGGTGAGAGGAAAATGACTGTGACGCCCCAACATCAGCCTGTCATCATTAGCATGTCACCAACATCACCAACAGGGTGCATAGAGTGTCGGCCTGCGGACTGAAAGGTCCCAGGTTCGATTCCGGTCAAGGGCATGTACCTTGGTTGCGGGCACATCCCCAGGGGGGAGTGTGCAGGCGGCAGCTGATCGATGTTTCTCTCTCATCGATGTTTCTATCCCTCTTCCTCCTTCTCTGTAAAAAATCAATAAAATATATATATATTTTTAAAAAGAAAAAGAAAAAGACAAGGCTTTCTACCTGCTCTTCCTCTCCCGGACAGATGGCATTTCCATTCTCCTACCTGGGCCTGCGTGAGCCCCTCCCCCCGCCCCAGGGAAATGCCACAGCGGGGACCCTGAAAGTCCTGGGTGGACATGGTGTTGGGTCAGGACAGCCCACAGAGGCCAGGAGAGGTCCCAGCTGTAGCGAAGGACAGCGGTAGCTGCGACTGTCGTCCGCGGGGCAAGTCAGGTGACAAAGACATGAGTCACCCTCTAAAGCAAATGGCAGGGAGCCCATTCCTTGGGTGTTTTAACGGAGACAGCACTGCACATGCGTGTGTGTGCCCCCCCCCCCCACCCCGCAAAAGTGTCTGTTCCCCAGGTGCCTGGTGCTGAAGACCTTCATTGTGGCCAGGTCCCAAGGTCCAGCAATCGAAGCTCACCCGCCAGCACTCCCAATACCTGTCACTCCTCAGAACCCTCTGACTACACGCATGGCGGGGAAGGGGGGTGTTGTAAGTCACACAGCCTCCCATTCCCCTGGCTTCTGCAACCAGATTGCCAATGTTCTCATGACCACAGGCAGCTCCTGATGGGGGGATGGGCCCCGTTTCCAGGTGAGCCCCCCGGGCCCGCACACACCCCCAGCTAGGTGTGCATGCGCCTTCTCTCATCAGAACAAAGCAATCCCGATCAACAGAGCAGGACCCTTATTTCTTACAATTCCAGCTGCTTCCCCGTGTTCTGTGTCTGCCTCCTCAGTGTGTGTGGGGGGGAGGGGTATGACAGTGGCCACCGACTTCCTGCCCGCTGCTTGAGTGACAAGGCCGTGGGCTCAGAGGGAGGCCTGAGGGCGGGTTTTCTCTCTTTCCCACGTCCAGCGTGGAGAGACAGTGGGTCCGGTTTCTGGGTAGAGGAGCTGGGGATTGAGAAATAAAAGAAAGACTAGAGGACACAGAAATAGAAATAAAAAGCTGGGGCTAGGTGCAATCTCTGTTCTCTCTGATGGAGAGACAGGATCTTTGAGCCCACGAAGCCGTGTTTATTTATATTCCAAAAATACTAGGAAGTTACACCAAAAGTTAGGATCAAAGGAGATTGGGTGGGCCCAGGCCCTACTCATTCCCTCATTCCAGGGGCTCGGCTGAATCTACATTTCAAGGCCGTCTCCCCAACTCCTGGGGCAAAGTTAAGAGTCAGTACTGATAACACATCCAGCCCTCTTGGTGTATGTGTTTCCAAGATGTGGCTCTGCCTGGCGCCTCTGACTCAGCTGACAATAATATAAAGAATGCTCAGGTGCCTTCCCTGGGGGACCTCCACACCTGAGGGCAGAGAGGATGGAGGGAAGGGCAGCGCGGGCCAGAGGCCGCCATGCCCTGCCCAGGCCACGCAGGAGAGCTGGGGCCACGGAGCAGCCACACGGGCCTGGGCACAGGAGCTGCTGCTCGGCCGCAGCCTGGCACCCTCGGGAACTCCAGGGTGAGGAAGGGGTTAATGTCCAGACTCTCCTGTGCAAACTGCTGGGAGCAAAGCGCGCTCAATGTGATATTTGGAGCGCAATGGAATTGCAATCGGTTCAGATTGAAAATGCCCCGCATACTGACTCCCACCCTCTGACGGGTCTTCCCACTGAGCCTCAGCCTGCCACGCTGGCTCTGGCTCCGGCTCCGGGGAGGCCGGTGGCCAGGAGCTTCTTCCCGGGGAGCTGGGGCGAGAGGCTCCGGTTGGCCAGACTGCCCCCCTCAAGCCCCTGCGCTGCGGGCGCCCTCTGCGGGCGGGGAGCGCCTGCCCCCGCGGTAATGAATTGGCTCTAATGGAGCTGTCGCAGCGCCCAGATCCGCAGCGATAGGCGCCCGCAAACACGCAGATAAACGGGGAGCGAGATGGATGGAGGCAGCGTAATGCGCTGCTAATGCCTTTCCCCAGAACGAGCACCGAGAAATAAAGGTGCGGACGCACTTGCCATGCTAATGCCGGGGATTAGCGCTAATTACAGCCTCAGGAGGAAGAATGGCCACGCAGTTCCAGGGAGTGTGTGTGCGTGTGTGTGTGTGTGTGAATGCGAGTGTGTGTTTGTGTGTATATATGAGTGTGAGTGTGTGTGTGAGTGTGTGTACATGTGTATATGCAAGTGTGAGTGTGTGTGAGTGTGAGCATGTGTCTGAATGTGTGTGTGTCTGTGTGTGTGTCAGTGTGTGTGTATGAATGTGTGAATGAGTGTGTATGTGTGTGCTTGTGTGAGTGTGTGTGTGTGTGTGTGAATGCGAGTGTCTGTTTGTGTGTATATATGAGTGTGAGTGTGTATGTGAGTGTGTGTACATGTGTATATGCAAGTGTGAGTGTGTGTGAGTGTGAGCATGTGTCTGAATGTGTGTGTGTCTGTGTGTGTGTCAGTGTGTGTGTATGAATGTGTGAATGAGTGTGTATGTGTGTGCTTGTGTGAGTGTGTGTGTGTGTGTGAGAGAGAGAGAGAGTGTGAGTGAATGTGAGTGTGTGTGTTTGTGTGTATATATGAATGTGAGTGTGTGTGTGAATGTGTGTGTGAGTGTGTGTGTTTGTATGTATGTCTGTGTGTGTATGACTGTGTGAATGAGTGTGTATGTGTGTGCTTGTGTGGGTGTATGTGTGTGTGAGTGTGTGTGTATGAGTGAGTGTGAATGTGAGCGTGTGAGTGTGTGTGTGAGTTTGTGTGAGTGTGTGTGTATGAGTGAGTGTGAATGTGAGCGTGTGAGTGTGTGTGTGAGTTTGTGTGAGTGTGTGTGTATGAGTGAGTGTGAATGTGAGCGTGTGAGTGTGTGTGTGAGTTTGTGTGTGTGTGTGTGTATGAGTGAGTGTGAATGTGAGCGTGTGAGTGTGTGTGTGAGTTTGTGTGAGTATGTGTGCATTTGTGTGTATCAGTGTGTGTGTGTGTGACTGTGTGTATGAGTGAGTGTGTGAATGTGTGTGTTTGTGTGTATGAGTGTGTGAATGTGTATGTGTGTGTGTGAGTGATATGTGTGTGTGATGTGTGTGAGTGTGTGAGTGAGTGTGTGGGATAGTGAGTGTGAGTGTGAGTGTGAGTGAGTGTGAGTGTGTTGTGAGTGTGAGTATGTGAGTGTGTGTGTGAGTGTGAGTGTGAGTGAGTGAGAGTGTGTGTGAGTGAGTGTGTGTGTGAGTGTGAGTGAGTGTGTGTGAGTGAGTGTGTTGTGTGAGTGTGTGAGTGTGAGTGTGAGTGAGTGTGAGTGTGTGAGTGTGAGTATGTGAGTGTGTGAGTGAGTATGAGTGTGAGTGAGTGAGAGTGTGTGTGAGTGAGTGTGTTGTGTGAGTGAGTGTGAGTGAGTGTGAGTGTGTGAGTGTGAGTGTGTTGTGTGAGTGTGTGAGTGTGAGTGAGTGTGTGTGTGAGTGTGAGTGAGTGTGTGTGAGTGTGTGAGTGTGAGTGAGTGTGAGTGAGTGTGAGCAGCGCCTCGCTGGCTCCAGAAGGGCCTATCTTGCCTTCCCGCTCAGCTGTCTCCTTCTGGAAGGCCTTCATCATTGGATCTGGAACGTGTGTTTTATCAGTGGCATGTGGCGGGACAACGCGCATGTGTGTGACAGCACAGACACTTTGGGTGGCAACTCAGGCTCCACTGATAGCACAGCCCAAGCGGCTCCCTGGGGCCTCGGGCAGGGCACCCCCACAGCCAGATTGGTGCTGCTCATGGCAGAAGCAGCAGCCCAGCGGAGGAGGCAGGAGCGGCTCTGTGGAAGCCAACTTGCCCATCTGTGCCTGGACCCCACCCCTGCGGCATCCTCCCCACCGACTCTTAGGGAGAGAAGAAGAGAGAGGGAGAGACAGAGAGGAACTCGATGTGAGAGAAACCCATCCATTGGTTGCCTCCTGCATGAGCCCCAGCCAGGGCCGGGCCAGGGAGGAGCCTGCAACCAAGCTCCATGCCCTTGACCAGAATCGAACCTGGGACCCTTCAGTCTGCAGGCCGACGCTCTATCCACTGAGCCACACCGGTTAGGGCTTTAACATATCTTTATTGATTTCAGAGAGGAAGGGAGACGGAGAGAGAGAGAATCATGGATCGGCTGCCTCCTGCACGCCCCCCACTGGGGATCCACCTTGCAACCCGGGCCTGTGCCCTGACCGGGAATCGAACCCTGACCTCCTGGTGACGCTCACCCCCTGAGCCACGCTGGCACGGCTGCACAGCTTTTAACTCTCCCACCTGAGCCCCTGAACAGACACTGCTGGAGCCCAGAAGCAAACTTGGTCAGGAAATGATGAAAAATCAAGCAGAAAGGCAGATGCCCCGGCAAAGGCCAGCGCGAGCTGGTGGAGCTTTTCCCAGGCCGGGGTCCTGGGTTTCGAAAACCACAGCAACATCGCTTGACAAATACCCACAGGCTCAGAACTAGAAATTAAATTTAAAGCTCGTGAAATCCGAGTGAAAAGAACACTCTTTTCATCGGGAGCCGCAGATGAACCAATTATTAACAACGAAGACAATTTCTTAAATTGATTTTTCTGGTGATTGCAGATCCAGCAATAGAATGCATAAATGGGCATTTTGATTACATATAAATCATGAAGCCACTTTCAATTCCTAACGTGACCTCCACAAGTTCCGGGAAATGTCAGAGAAAATATTTAAATGCCGTTGTATAAATTTACATTGAAAATTAAATTCAGACTTACCTGAAACTGATATTTACAGTGAAATTTTTTAAAACATTGTTTCGTGAGAATCATCAGTCCCAGAGACACTGAGAGTTTTAAATTTTGGAAATTGATCATCATGGTGTCACGGCCTAGAAAAACACTCTCACCAAAGAGCCGCTTCCAAATTCCACATCAGCAAAGCAGCCTTTGCCAGAGTGACTGATGTCGCCCGCGGTTTATACTGATTGAAAATGAAATTGCTAAAAGTATAAACTTTGATGACCTGATAAATGAATTTGTAGGCAAATGAGCCAGAAAACGATGATCAATCAAGAGATCGCATTAATAAAATCTTATTTGTTGTATTTATGAGAATACCGAAGATAATTGTTTCGCTATTTCAAAATCACAAATTTCTGCTGTGATTCATGGAAAAAGCTTTATACTTTAGTAACTTCAACAGCATTTCCCCTGCCTTTTAAAATATATTCTTTCTTTTAAAAAAAAAACACCAAACAATTCTACATCTAGGTAAATACCTAGAGAAAAATGTTGTTGTTTTAATATATATATAAAAGGATAGTCCCTTTTCCCAAACATTTGATTGATGTCAGAGAGGAAGGGAGAGAGAGACATAGAAACATCAATGATGAGAGAGAACCACCGATTGGGGGTTTCCTGCCCCCTCCCGGGGACTGAGCCTACAGCCAAACTAGCATCAAACCCAGGACCCCTCAGTCCACTGAGCCAAACCGGCTAGCGCTTTTCAAAATATATTCTTATTGATTTTTAGAGAGAGAGGAAGGGAGAAGGAGAGAGAAACATCAGTGGTGAGAGAGAATCATGGATATGCTGTGTTCTGCACCCCCCCCCCCCCCCCCCCCCCCCCCCCCCGCTTCCTGGGCATCTCCCGCTTTTCCTCTTTGGCTGCGAGATGGGGAAGAGCCAACCGCCACTGGCAGTGGGGGAGCCCCTCCCATCCTTGCGGGGGTGGGGGGTGCTAATCTGCTTCTCCGGGTTCTTCCAGAGCGCCCATCACTCCCAGTTCCCCAGCTGCCCATCACCCCCGCTGTCAGCTGCTCCTGGCCAGGAGCCCCCTCAGCTGCATGAGGCTCCCAGGAGGGAGAGGCCCGCTGTCAATCACCCTCCAGGGCCTCCCCCCAACCGGGGACCAAGGCCCAGCTTGCTGCTGAGGCCAGAAATCTCGCCTCTGGGGCCCCTCTGTCAGCACGTTCCTGCGGCAGGCCAGCCGTCTGCCAGGGTCCCCAAAACCTGCCTGCAGACCCCACCCCACCCCCTCCTGCGTGTCCCAACCTGAAAGCCACAAGGATTCACCCAGAGGGCCTGGCCTCCGTTTGCCTTTGGCTGGGTTAGCTTTGCAGACGGCTCTGCGCGCCAGACAAGCCCTCCTCAAGGACTCCCCAGGGGGCAGGGGGAGGGGGCTCTCGGTCTCCATGGAGATGGCAAACAACTCACCTCAGGGGCAAACTGGCGCTGCCCTGGCAGGGGAGCCACACTCAGATGGGCTGGGCTGTCCTGTCGCCAGGGGGCACAGGGGTGTCGCCTCTCGCCCTCATCAGCCTGGTCCAGGGGCCGAGCCCTAAGGGGCCTGAAGCTCGCCTGGTCCCTCGGGATGAATGCAGCGCCCCTCCCAGCCTCGGGGAGCAGCGTCCACGGAGGGCACTGATCACAGGCCCGGAGGCATCTTCCGACAGCCTGAACGTCCTCCCGCAGCAGATCAGATGCTCATCAGTAGGACACAGGGGGACAAAACCAGAGCAGACCTCGAAAGTCCTCACCACCTCCCGCACGTTTTTTGGCTCCCTGGCTGAGTGGTGACCCATGAACCAGGAGGTCAGGGTTCCATTCCCAGTCACAGGCCCAGGTTGCAGGCTTGATCCCCAGTAGGGGGCGTGCAAGAGGCAGCCGAGCCATGATTCTCTCTCATCCTTGTTTTTCTCTCTCCCTCTCCCTTCCTCTCTGCAATCAATAAAAAACACACTGAGTAGCCTATATAATAAAAGGCTAATATGCAGATTCCCCCCTCGACTAGGTGCTGGACCAGCAGGCAGACAGGCCAACCGTCCATGTCCCCTCCCCCTGGCCAAGCTGGCCGGACCCCACCCATGCACGAATTCATGCACCGGGCCTTTAATATATACACTGAATGGCCAGGTGATTATGATCTCTGAATGCATAATAATCTGGCCACTCAGTGTCTATCCTATATAATGAAAGGCTAATATGCAAATGGTCCCCTTGACCGGGAGCTCGACCAGCAGGCAGGCCGGCCAACTGCCCATGTCCCCTCCCCCTGGCCAGGCTGGCCGGACCCCACCCATGCACGCATTCATGCACCAGGCCTTTAATAAATATACACACACACACACTGAGTGGCAAGGCTATTATGCGTTCAGAGATCATAATAATCTGGCCACTCAATGTACATTTTTTAAAGTTCTCATCACAAGAATAAAAATTTTGTAACTATGGTGATGGGTGTTAACTAGACTAAAGTGTGGTGATCATGTAGCAATATATACAAATGCCAGATCCTTATGTTGTACACCTGAAATGAATGTTGTATGTCAATTACACCTCAATCGAAAATTGAAATATGTTTTAAAGAACAAAGCACAGATCCACACAATGACATGAGTGAGTCACATGGACACTCTGCCCAGTGAAATAAGCGAGACATAGAAGAGTAAACACTACACGCTTCTATTTATATGAAGCTTTAAAACGGGCGAAATGTAATCTACGCTAGTAAAGTAGTCATAGCAGCACCTCTGGGAAGCTAAGGGGGTGATGCTGACGAGAAAGGGACACAAGAGAGCTCTCTGGGGGTGATAATGGTCCCTATCCTGATTTGAGTGCTGGTCACGTGGTACATACATGCAGAAAAAGCAATCGAGCTCCCCACTTAAGATCTCTGCTCTTTGCAGCATGTAAATGATACATTAGCATAGTACGGGGAGGGAGACCCCATCTCTGACCTACAAAACCGTGCGCTGGCAAATTGGCTGTGCTCTAAGCTGCTGTGGGAATGTCTTGCAGCCATTGACAATGGGTCCATCCGGTCCTGGCATTGGCCTTGTGTCCGGCTGGCTGTGTGACCTGGGGAATGCCACTCAACCTCTCTGAGCTCCCGATGCCACGTTATAAAGCAACTTATAAATGAAAAGTTCGTTATTGTCCTATTAAAAATAGCCTCCCACCCGGCCGGCATGGCTCAGTGGTGAGCGTCCACCTAGGAACCAGGAGGTCAGGGTTCGATTCCAGGTCAGGGCACAGGCCCGGGTTGTGGGCTGGATCCCCAGTGGAGGGTGTGCAGGAGGCAGCCGGTCCATGATTCTCTCTCATCACTGATTTTTCACTCTCTCTCTCGCTCTCCCTTCCTGTCTGACATCAATTTTTAGAAAAATACCCCCCAACTCTGAGCACAGGAAATGATTTGGAATCCAGCAGCCCCGGATGAAGGATGCCTAGTCTCTCCCTCTGCCACCCGCATCCCATTTCATCTCCGCCACGGATTGGACTCGGGCAGATGCCTTCACGTTTATTTATTACTGTATTTGTTTCTTCCCCAAAGGAAGAAACAGAGGAATTTTCTTCCTCACTTGCTAGAAAGTTCTATGCCTTCTGGAACCCTGCAGCTCTCCCTCTGGCAGAGAAAGATGGCTTTATCCACCTAACTCTACGCTAGCCCCAAACCCTCTGATTGCTGCCCTCTTCAAATAGCATCAGTATCTGTTTTTCCAAGTTAAAATCTTTAAAGGACTAATTGTTCCCTCATGATGATCGAATCAGAGCATAATACTTAATCTATCCACCCGTTTCCCCCTACATTTTCCTCATTTCTCCTGCTGTTCCCGCCCCCCATGCCTCCCCGCCCCACCCCAGTGGTGACATTGCACTGTGATTGGTCGCTCTTCAGTGCTTATCGTGTTAACGCGTAGACATCTTGTAAATATTGGTCAGTGATGGTTACTTTTCTCTTGCAGAATCCTTCCCCTTAGTTTTGGCTTTTTTAGTTTTCCACAAACTGTAAACTGTGCCCAGTATGGCTCGTCTCCTTCTGACGACATTCCCATGAGTCAAGTATCCAGTCAACTTCACCTTGTGGGAAATCTCTCTTTTGTTTTTGTTTTTTAATATATATTTGTAATAAAGGCCTGATGCGTGAAATTTGTGCAAAAGTAGGCATTCCTCCAGCTGCTGGCACTGGCTTCCCTCTGGCCCCCGGGACCCTGGCTTCCCTCACAGCCCCAGCTTCATCCGGAAGGTCGTCTGCAAGGATGACCGGTCTAATTAGCATATTACACTTTTTATTATTATAGACTAGGAACCAGGTGCACAGAATTCGTGCACTGGGGGTGGGTGGTCCCTCAGCCCAATCTACCCCCTCACAAATACTGGGAGCCCACAGGGAATGTCCTACTGATGGCTCACCCCCAGCCTTCCCAAGGTCTAAAGCCTCTGGCCCAGTCATTGCCCTGCAATGGGGCCAATGGCTGGCTCCATCCCAGCCAGCCCCTCCCCCCCAGGCCTTCTCCCTGGCCAGCCCATGCTGGCCACCTCGGCTCCACCCCCCCAGGGCCAGGGCCGCCTTGGCCCCGCCCCAGCTCCTGATTGGCTGGTGGGCATGGCTGATGGGTATAGCAAAAGTTTGGTCAATTTGCATATTACTCTTTTATTAGCTAGGATTGATGTCAGAGAAGAAGAGAGAGAAACATCAATGATGAGAGAGAATCATCAATGCACTGCCTCCTGCAGGCCCCCACTGGGGATCAAGCTCACAACCTAGGCCTGTGCCCTGATGTGCAATCGAACCATGTGTGACCTCCTGGTTCATTGGTCGAGGCTCAACCACTGAGCCACACCAGCTGGGCCACAAGCAAGTTTTTAAATTTAAATTCTTTATTGTTTAAAAAATTACATAAGTCTCCTTTTTGCCCCATTGACTTTCCCCAGCTGTTTCCGCCTCTAGCACAGGCACTCACCCCAGACTGTCTGTGTCCGTTGGTTATGCTCATGTGCGTTAAAAAATCATTCACCGGAAATCACCAGGCACACCAAACAAACCCTGTGACTCTGCTTCCACGAGGGGCCTGGAGCAGGCAAGCTCAGAGACCAGAAGCAGCGGGGAGGCGGGTACTGGGGGCGGGGGGGGGGGGGGGGGACCGCTGTCGGATGGGTCTGCTTTCAGTTTTGCAGGATGCAAAGGTCCGGGGCGCCACTGCACAAGGCAGTGAGTGTGGAGCATGCGCACTGCGCCCTTAAGGTGGTGGAGAGAGTAAACCCTGTGTCTGTTTCATCAGACTTAAAACTAAAGATCACCTTCCAAAATGCCAAAGGAATCCTCACCAGAGCCTTCTGTGAAGCGGGGCAGAGCCCGCCCAGCAGCCCCCGGGGCAGGAAAGTGCCAGGGTGCTGCCGCGGGTGTGGGTGCCACGTGCCCATTGGATTCCCCGTCAGCTGCTCCCGTGGGTGGTGCGCAGGGTGGGAGCCGCCGGGCCGGTGTCACAGACAAGAGTGGCCTCTGCGGCAGGTGCCAGCGCCCACCGCGAGCCGCACGGTGTCGGTTGGCAGTGGTGGCGGCAGCAGGAAGAGTCTTCCTAAGCCGGCTCACAGCGAAAGGGCTTGCTGGAGCCGCCGCCTGCATGGGCCTCCCCGACCCCCGCCTTCCTGCTGCAGGTGGCCTAGAGCAGCTGCCCCAGCCTGTTCCCCAGGGTCATGCTTTTTAATTTAGTTTTATTTTTATTGATTGATTTCAGAGTGGAAAGGAGAGAGAGGGAGAGGAAAGGAGAGAGAGAAACATCCATGATGAGGGAGGATCATGGGTCAGCTGCCTCCTGCAGTGGGGATGGAGCCCACAACCCGGGCCTGCACCCTGCCTGGGAATCCAACCTGGGACCCTTCAGGCCACAGGCCGATGCCCTAGCCACTGAGCCACACCAGCCAGGGCTCACATGAGGATTTGGTGGCCCCTGGTAGAGGCCAGCACCTTCGGTTTTCCAGGGCTGTGCCGGGGGCCTTCTGTGTCAATGGGAACTGTGCCCATCACTCTTGTCTGCCACTTTCACCTGCCCCTGCGCTGGGCTTCCCACCCGCGCCACCCTGGGGCAATGCTCTGTTCCCCCCTTCCCCTTTCGCAGCTATTCGAGAATGTTCCCCTCTGCTCGGCTCCCCACCCTGACTGTGCAGAACCCAGGGCTGCCCAACCCCGCCCGCACCTGGTCCCGCTCACAGAAGCCCGCTTTGCCGGGTGTCAGGCCATGTGGCCGCTGGCGGGTTTGGGGCCCAGCCCTGAGAGTGGGGGTCTCCTCGCTGCCCGGCTGCCATTGCTTCCTCTCCTGCCACAGCAGCCATCTCCACACCATGAGGTACAAGAATGGGAAGAAAGGCCAATAGCGCCCTGGCCCAGTGGTCGGCAAACTGTGGCTCGCGAGCCACATGCGGCTCTTCGGCCCCTCGAATGTGGCTCTTCCACAAAATACCACAGCCTGGGCAAGTCTATGTTGAAGAAGTGGTATTAGGAGAAGTTTAAGTTTTAAAAATGTGGCTCTCAAAAAAGAAATGTCAATCATTGTCCTGTTGACATTTGGCTCTGTGGACTAATGAGTTTGCCGACCACTCAGTTGGCAATTCGCACATCGTTCCCTCTGTCTCTCTGTCTCCCTTCCACTCTTTCTTTAAAAAATCAATGGAAAAAGATTCGCAGGTGAGGATTAACAGAAATAAAAATAAATTCCTAAAGAAGGAAAAAGAAAAGACAACAGCTAAGGAAGACGGGGCTGTGTGGCTGACGTCACGCACCTGATGAGCCCTGGACACGTGTGGAAGCCACCTCTTCCACTCTGTCAGCTGAGCAGTGACGGGCCTTAGGGTTTCCGAGGACTCAGGGTCAAAGCCCATCCTGACCCTGGCCTTCAACTTGGCAGGAAAAGGGCCTGCTTCCCGCCCGCCGCCCGCTGCCACACAGGCGCCCCTCCCCTGCGCTCTCATCTCCAACGGCGTCTCATGGACCAAGGCTAATCTCTCCCGGTGCCCCCCACACATCCGCCCCCTGATGCCGGGGGGACCTTGACATCAATGCCTCTCTCTCCTGCACCCCCCACCTCCTGCTCCCAGCGGCCCTGCCCGGCTGTGGCTTCCGGTTTGCAGCCGAGGCTGTGTGCATGGCGCCCAGTGGCTCTGTCTCCCCCCCAACCACCCGGCCCAGGTAGCTCAGTGGCCAGAGCACCAGCCTGTGGACTAAAGGGCCTGGGTTCAGTTCTGGTCGAGGGCCCGGACCTCGGGTGCAGGCTCCCAGCCCTGGTTGGGGTCATGGGGGAGGCAGCAATAGACACGTCTCTCCCATGGATGTCTGTCTGTCTGTCCGTCTCCCTCCACACTCCCTAAGAATCAATGGGAAGGAAACACCCTCGGGTGAGGCCCAACAGCCACAAAGAGGTTCCGTGCTCCGAGCTGTCCCCTGACCCAGTGGGGCGGGGCCCAGGACAGTCCTGGAATGATGTCTGGAATGACATCTGGTCTAATTAGCATATCATGCATGCCCATGGGTGCCCAGCCCACCCCACTTCCCAGCCAGGCCCCTTCCTCCTGCGCCTCCTCCCTGTCCCCCTCCCCCGCCCCCCGAGGGCTCTTCTCTCCCTGTGCGGCTCTCACAGCTTTGTCTCCTGGCCGGTTCTAGCATATTCTGTTGTTGTGATTTATGCTGCTTTTGCTGGCTCTCTCCGCCAGCACAGAAGCTTGTTGGAGTTTGCCACAGCTCAGAAAAGAAAATGGAAATCAAAAGCCCTCCCTTGACCCGCCGTCCTTGCTGCGTCCCAGCGTCCTCTCTCCCTTCTCGGCGTCCGGAGCTCTGGGGTGGGGGTGGGGGGACTGGGCGTGAAAGGGGTGGCGTCAGAAGCCACTCTGAGGAAACTCTTCCTGTGGTGACATGTGGAAATGGCTGAGCAGGGGTTAGCTCTCTTTCACCCCGAGGCAAAGGGGAGTCCGCTGCGGGAAGCTATTCAGCGACACAATGTGTCTGATCAGGAATGCACCAGATCGTTCTCTCCTTCTGCACGGGATGGATGTGACATAGAATATTTTAAACATATTTGTATTGATTTCAGAGAGAGGACGGGAGAGGAAGAGAGAGAGAGAAACATCCATGATGAGAGAGAATCATGGATCAGCTGCCTCCTGCACGCCCCCCCGCCCCCCCCCCCGGGGATGGAGCCCACAACCCGGGCCTGTGTCCTGCATCAAACCCTGACCTCCTGCTTCATAGGTCGATGCTCAACCACCGAGCCACACCGGCCAGGCTAGCTCTTGTTTCTTTAGAATCTTCTTTGTTTTTAAATTCCCTCCCTTCTTCCCTTTCCCTCCACACTCACTTTTTAAAAATATATATATATATATTTGTATTGATGTCAGAGAGGAAGGGAGAGACAGAGATAGAAACATCAATGATGAGAGGGAATCATTCATCAGCTGCCTCCTGCGTGCCCCCCAACTGGGGATCGAGCCCACAACCAGGGCCAGTGCCCTGACCGGGAGTTGAACCCTGACCTCCTGGCTCACAGGTCGATGCTCAGCCACCCACCGCACCGGCCGGGCTGTGGGAAGTGGAATTTATGAGATCGGCTGGTTTGCGGGGCACAAGCCTCTGGCAGAGCACACGCGGCGGGCAGGGCTGTCTGTGCGGTCACGTGCTGGCCCCTCGGGGCAGCGGCCGGAGCTCAGTGTCTGCACCTCCTGCTCTGATGAAGTCTGGCAGCTCCAGACGAAACGGAAGGGAAAATTGCCACCGACACGACAAAACACCCCGAAGAAACATATTTATCAATGAGTCAATTTTTATCCCATAAGACTAATTCGATTACATAATTACGTAGCCCAATACCGTGTAGCGGCAATTTAAGAAGGCATTTGGATTGCTCTTGTAGGCCCTAATTTCAGATTAACTTTATATATATTTTTGGAATTATTGATCAAGCCAAAAATCAATATTGAGTGTGCAGCCAAAAGTTGTAAGATAAAAAGTACCAAAAGGGGTGGTAGGCAGTTTAAAAATGTATTATGTTTGCCCTGTCTGGATTTTGTGAGGTTTAGGTAGCCATCAACTCTTCAAAATTCAGAATTTCTTGTGATTTTGCATCAGACCAAACGTTGCACCTGTAATTTTACGTACTTTTCCTTAAAGAAGGACCTCAGCCCGGCCGGTGTGGCTCAGTGGTTGAGGGTCGACCTATGAACCAGGAGGTCAGGGTTCAATTCCCGATCAGGACACGTGTCCGGGTTGTGGGTTGAACCCCATGTGGGGCGTGCAGGAGGAAGCTGATCCATGGTTCTCTCTCCTCGTGGATGTTTCTATCTCTCTCCTTTCCTCTCTAAAATCAGTAAAAGTACACACTGAGTGGCCACATTATGATGATCTCTGAACGCATAATAATCCGTGTGTGTCCTATATAATAAAAGGCTAATATGCAAATTGTCCCCTCAACCAGGAGTTTGACCAGCAGGCAGGCCGGCCAACCACCCATGTCCCCTTCCCCTGGCCAGGCTGGCTGGACCCCACCCATGCATGAATTCATGCACCGGGCCTCAATACACACACACACACACACACACACACACACACACACACACACACATACACCCCACATACACTGAGTGGCCAGATTATTATGTGTTCAGAAATCATCATCATCTGGCCACTCAGTGTGTATTTAAAATAATAATTTCTTTAAAAGAGGAACTCTGAAAGGTGTTAGCTTCAGGCCTCCAATGCCTTCATTATCCTCCGTTTTCACCCATGACCCCAGGCATGTGCATGTCAGCAGCACTGCTGTCCCGGCCCCACCGCCCTGCACACACACCGCCTCGGCCAGGGCGCTCGGAGGTGGCTCTCAGCACAGGGCGGAAAGGCTGCGGCTCTGTCGTGTCATAGTGCCAGGACTTGGCCAGCACAGCCACGAACCAGTGGGCAGACCCAACCAGCTGGCGCATTGGGACTGGGTGCCGGGATGCTTGGCCAACAGGAAAAGAAGGGGCGTGCCCTTCCCCACGTGGGGCAGGCACAAGGGCTCCTGCAGAGAAGGGCCGCTCACCATCAGCAAGGTGGTGACCAGAGGGCAACCCATCGACGTGGGCCAGCGTGCCCGGGGAGCAGGTCCAGGTGCGCTCGGGCGCTCGGAGAGGCCTGGAATCCTGCCTGAAGGAGACGGGCTCCAGGTGTGAGCACTAACAACAGGCGCGACACGCCGTCTGGGCCACAGGGACAAGGGATGACCCAGACCACATCCGGGTCCAGAAAGTGTCAGATGAGGATGAAGAGTCACTCAACACGCTCTACACGTTCGTCACCTACAGACCTGTCACCACTTTCAACAATCTACACACAGTTAATGTGGCCCGGCCCGTGTAGCTCAGTGGTTGAGCACTGACCTATGAACCAGGAGGTCACAGTTCGATTCTGGGTCAGGGCACAGGCGCGGGATGCAGACTCCATCCCCAGTGTGGAGCATGCAGGAGGCAGCCAATCCATGCTTCTCTCTCATCATTGATATTTCTCTCTCTCCTCCTTTCCACTCTGAAATCAATACAAATATATTTTTTAAAAATGCAAACAGCCCTAGCTGTTTTGGCTCAGCCTACAGACTGAAGGGTCCCGGATTCGATTCTGGTCAAGAGCACATACCTTAGTTGCAGGTTCCTCCCCAGCCTGGGCCCTGGTCGGCTCGTACAGGAAGCAACCCATTGGTGTGTCTCTCTCACATTGATGTTTGTCTCTGTGTCTCCCTCTCTCTTCCACTCTCCCCACAAATCAATGGGAAAATATCCTTGGGCGAGGATTAAAATACATACATACATACATACATACATAGAAACAGTTAATCTGGATGAGAACTAACTGCTGGTTGTCAAATATTACCTAATAATAGACAAACATGTAAATTGACCATACCTCTGCCACACCCATAGCCAATCAGAGCAAGCATGTAAATTAACCCAATAAAGATGGCAGTTAATTTCTATACATAGGCCTTAGCACCTGTGTCCCAGGAACATCCTGGCACCTGTGTCACTGTGAGGTAAGCCATCAGAGCTGAGGGCCTGGGGGTCCCCTGGTCACTGTGAGGTAAGCCATCAATCGCAGGAGCTGGGGGTCCCCTGGCCAAGGTCCTCTGCCTAAGGCCAAAAGTGAACCATCAGTAGGACATCCCCTGAGGGCTTCCAGTATGTGAGAGGGGGCAGGTTGGACTGAGGGACCATCCACCGCCAGTGCATGAATTTTGTGCACTGGGCCACTAGTAAATTTATAAAAGTAAAAGAAAACAAACAAACAACAAAAAAACAGAAATAGGTGGAGAGAGGGGGACCTAGAGTGGGCTCCAGTCCTGTATTTGACCACAAGATGGAGGTGGAAGAGGGGGCCCTCCGTTCAGCCAAAAACTCATTAAGGGCTAATCAGGTAAAGTGGGTTTCCCGTGTTTCCCGTGTTTCCTGCCGCTGCCTTCTCCCTTTGCCGAGCCTCAGCATGCCCACTATTGTTCCGTTCTCTGGTTCAAGTTGTCACAAACCTGCATTTCTGTTGGTTAGCTCAGCTGTTGCCTGCAGTGTCTTCTAGACAACTTGCCCCGCTTCTCACCCGTAAGGATTATGTTCTTATTAACTGTTATTAGGAGAATTTTCTGACTCGGAAGTCTCAGGACTTAAAAGAAAAGTCTTAGCTCAGTAATTGCCAGCTCAGGCGAAGCTGTGCTTGGCGCTTTCATTACCGGCTGCTATTCGAGTGCATTTCCCCGTGCGCCGCCCCGTCGGGGCTCTGCACGGAGCGCTATGTGACACCAGCCCCATGCCCGTCTGTCTGAGGGAGATAGGGGCCCTCTAGCTTTACAGGGCCTCGTGAAGGCTGAGTTACTATAGTAACCATAGAAATAGGAGTGGCGAGCTGAAGGAAGACAATGATCACACTGGAGCTGAGCCCGGCTGGCGTGGCTCAGTGGTTGAGCGTTGACCTATGACCGAGGAGGGTCAATTCCTAGTCAGGACATAGGCCCAGGTTGCGGGCTCGATCCTCAGTGTGGGGTGTGAAGAGGGCAGCCGGTCCGTGCTTCTCTCTCATCATTAATGTTTCTCCCTTTCTCTCCGAAATTATTCTTTTAAAATAGATATATTTATTTATTTATTAACCCTCACCAGGGGATATACTTCCATTGATGGTTTTTTAGAGAGAGGGGAAAACAGAGAGAAATATTGATGTGAGAGAAACACACTGAGTAGTTGCCTCATGCACGTGCCCTGAGCAAGGCCTGAGCAGAATCAAACCCAGGACCCTCCCGTCTGCAGGCCAACTCTCTATCTGCTGAGCCAAACTGGCCAGGGCAATAAAAACATATTTTTTAAACATATTTTATTCATTTTTTACAGAGAGGAAGGGAGAGGGACAGAGAGTGAGAAACATGGATGAGAGAGAAACATCGATCAGCTGCCTCCTGAACACCCCCTACTGGGGATGTGCCTACATGCCCTTGACCGAGATTGAACCTGGGACCCTTCAGTCCGCAGGCCGATGCTCTATCCACTGAGCCAAACTGGCCAGGGCAATAAAAACGTATTATTTTAAAAAGGAGAATTGAGCTTCCGGGATGCAACCTTCCAGGCTCCAAGCTGACATTGGACACTGTCAGCCTCGTTCTCCCAAAGGTCTGGCAGGCCCTACGCCCGGCAGGCCCACACCATCAGCTCCGAGCACTCGGCACCGGAAGCCCGGGCAGCGGCTGGCGGCCTTCTTGACTTCTTCTGCGAGCTGTTCATCACTGAGGGCCCTGGCTCTGGACATGCACTTGGTAAAGAGGGTGGGGGAGCACTTGCAGGAAACAATGAGAGGGTGAAGGGCACACCCCAGAGCTGCCAGGCTGCCATCCTGTGCTGGGATGCAGGTTCCCCACCTCTCCCGCAATCCAGGTGACAGTGCCTATCTTAGGGGAATGGATGTTTCCCATGGGACAGTGAGTGTGTTTTTCTTTTCTTTTTTGAAATATTTGTATGGACCTAACTGGTTTGGCTCAGTGGATAGAGTGTTGGCCTGCAGGCTGAAGGGTCCCAGGTTTGATTCCGGTCTAGGGCATGTATCTTGGCTGCGGGCACATCCCCAGTAGGGGGTGTGCAGGAGGCAGCTGACTGATATTTCTCTTTCATCGATGTTTCTAACTATCCCTCTCCTTTCCTGTCTATAAAAAAGCAATAAAATATATTTTTTAAATATTTGTATTGATTTCAGAGAGGAATGGAGAGAGAGAGGGAAACATCCATGATGAGACAGAATCATGGACCAGCTGCCTCATGCATGCCCCACACTGGGGATCGAGCCCACAACCTGGACATATGCCTTGACTGGGAATCAAACCTTGACCTCATGGTTCCTAAGTCAATGCTCAACCAGGGAGCCATGCTGGCTGGCAAACAAATATGTTTTTTAGAAGGAGGAGGAGGAGGAGGAGGAGGAGGAGGAGGAAGAGGAGGAGGAGGAGGAGAAATATGAGAATCTGGGGTTCTGGCGCTGAGCACTTTTGCTTCTAGGCTTGATGAGCCTGAAGCCTGAACTCCAAGCTTCTTGCTGCCCCTCATCTCTCGCTTCCCCATCATTTAGGGGTAGCGCCGTACCTGCCTCCTAATGCGGGTGTGAGACTATAAGGAGATAACGTCCCCAAAGCGCCCGAGATGCCTGCAGGTTTTTGAAAAGCAATGGCTTTCCTCCTGCCCGCATCAGCCAATCCGAGCCCCTAGCGTGTGGCAGCAGCAGCAACAACCTCCTGACGGCCTCACACGTGTGCGTCTCCCACGTTCGGAGCGCTGCGCTAATCCCAGGCAGGAAAGCACGCGCTCGGAGAGGTATAATGCTGCGTGTGCCCGCGGAATGGAAAGCGTTTAATTAGATGCCGAGGACTGAAACTCTTGATTCAGAGCCCGAAATGGCTAATAAGGTTTTATTGTTGCTATTACTTAGAGTTTTTATAGAACTTTAGGCTGGCGGAGTGCTTTTCAATCACTCGAGAGAATCTAACTTTGTTAACAGCGAGAGGAAAAAAACGTTCTAGTCATCAGGAGACATAACATACATAATATTTTAAGTATTTAAGAATTACGACCCTGCTGTGAGAAGTACCTTCCGCGGGGATGTGCGAGGCGGAGCGGGCGCGGGGCGTTAAGGCAGACACCAGCGCTGTCACCTGCCGTGTGTGCGGGCCAGGAAACGGGAAGTTTCTAAAACAATCACGAGGTGCCTGTGGCTACACACGGAGCTTTGGTCCACACGTGATTCTTGAACGTTCTTCTAAGGGAACTCTTAAGGTTTTATGGGCGATCGTATTCGAAAACTGTCCGCGCTCCAATGCGGCTTAATTTACGGCCGCTCTGGGCCAAGGAAACCTCCCCGGATCCTGCTGTCGGGGCGGCTGCGATTGGAGCCGCGTTTGCACGGATTCTTCTAGAAACGTTCTCAGTGGGCAGCACTGGCTGCGGAGCGTGTGGAAATGGGTTTCCCTCCCCAGATGCAGAGAGGGCGAATGCAGGCCCCCGGCTCGTGGCTGTGTCACTTAGCTTCCGCAGCGACAGCGCTGCCTGACAACCAAGTTAGAGCTCAGTGGCGTGCCCGAGTGGATGTAGCTCAGGGGATACAGCGGTGGTCGGCAAACTGCGGCTCGCGAGCCACATGTGGCTTTTTGCCCCTTGAGTGGCTCTTCCACAAAATACCACGGCCTGGGCCAGTCTATGTTGAAGAAGTGGCGTTAGAAGAAATTTAAGTTTAAAAAATGTGGCTCTCGAAACAAATGTGAATCGTTTTACTGTTGATATTTGGCTCTGTGGACTGATGAGTTTGCCGATCACTGAGCGTCGGTCTGAGGTCTGAAGGATCCTAGGTGCAATTCCAGATCAAGGGCACATGCCCAGGTTGTGGGCTCCATCCACAGTAGAGGGTGTGCAGGAAGCAGCCCATCAATGATTCTCTCTCACCGTCCTCCCTTCCTCTCTGAAATCAGTAAAAACGTTTTATTTTTTTAAAATTGTAAAAAAAAAAAAAAAAAAAAAGCTCGGTGACGTATAGCAGGAAGTACTGACGCAGCAGATGGCTGGCAAGGTGGCTCTGCTGATGTCAGCTGGGCTCACTCACCGCTGCCGGGTGGCCACCCGGCTCCACTCCGCTCCACACGTCTCCGTGGCCCGGGGGCAGCCTGGCTGTTGTCATGGGGACACAAATGCCAACCCACTTCGTAGCCTCACCTCTTGGAGCAGTTAGTTCCTAGACCAAAGGTAAGGGAAATTTTTGACTGAGCACTAATGGGCAATTTTATCAACCTACTAAAAGAGTAACTGCTCATTGACTATACCCTTGTGATGCCCACCAGCCAATCAGGAGTGAGTATGCAAATTAACCCAACAAAGATGGCAGGTTAATTTGCATATACAGGCATGGAGCAGCTGGAGGTGGGATGCTTGCATCATCACCATGGCAATGACACAGACATTCCGCACCACCCCGGCTGCTCCGGGCCTCTGGGCAGCGTGGGAAGGCAGAAAGGCGGTTCTGGCCAGAGCGAAGGCGGTGCCAGCAGCCAGGGGAGGGAAGACCCGTTCTTGCACAGATCTTTGTGCATCAGGCCTCTAAGAAACATGCAGATTGATTTCAGAGAGGAAGAGAGGAGGAGAAAGATAGAGACATCAATGATGAGAGATAAACATGGATTGGCTGCCCCCTGCACACCCCAACCTGGGCTGATGCCCTGACCAGGAACTGAAGTGTGACCTCCTGGTTCATAGGTGGACACTCCACTACTGAGCCCTGCTGGCCAGGCAAGGCTGCTTGTCAAGTGGACGCTTTAGGAACAACATACAGGAGGGGAGCCCAGCACCCTCCTCCGAGCCCCACAGGGCAACCGCACTCAGAGTTGAGGTGGGGAAGAACAGGACGCCCTGCAAGCAGAGAGAGTTGGGGACTGGCCCAGGGCTCCGCCGGGACCAGGCTCGGGGGCGGCCACACACGCTGCGGAGAGGCTCTGCGCCCTGCCATGAGGCCGCGCCTCAGCTGGCCTCGGGCCAGACTCGCCTCCGTGCCCATCTGTCAGGGTGGCACCTGGCCCTCTTCTAGAAGCAGATGGTTTCAATTGATGTTTCCTTGCCAGTCTCTCCCGCGTTAGCTCTCCCAGCCCACCCCGCCTCAGCCTGGGGCTTGGGCTCCTCCCCTGCCCTGCTTTCCTGTATCTTTTTCTGAGAGCCCGGTCCCTTCTTCCTTCCTTTTTTTCTTCCTTTCTTCCTTTCAAGTCTTCAGTTTTCTTCCATAGTAAGATGAGAAGTGCATTTGTATGTATGCAGAAGATCGATAGCCTGTATTTTTTCTTTTTTTAGAGCGAGAGAGAGAGAAAGAGACGACGGGAGGGAGGGATGGGGGAGAGAGAGAGAAACATCAATGTGTGAGAAACACATCAGTGGGGCCTGGGAGGGAACCGGCTACCCAGGTACGTGCGCTTGACCAGGACTTGAACCTGAGGCCTTTTGGGGTGCGGGCCAACCCTCTCGCCGCCAGCACGGCAATAGCCTGTATTTTCTGGGACAAACTAGAACCTGCAAAGCACTGACAATTACAATAAAAATCATGTGTTTTCCATCTCACTGACCTTGGCATGCAGCTCACCTGCTATTCCCGGACCAAACCGGCTGGGGCCTTCCTGGCTGTAGACTTGGCCTAACTGCTCCCAACCGGAGACAGAAGCCATGCCCCCCGCCCCCGACACCCGAGCCTCAGGCCGGCAATGCAGGCAGGGGCCCCAGGACCACATGGGTTTACCAGTTGTTTGGTTTTAAAGGAGAGGCCTGGGGCAGGCAGCTGAATGGTACCCACATCCCCGAGGCAAGACTGCATCTCAGGCCTGAGGCTCGGCCAGGAAGAGGACAGGCGGCTATGGCACCTCCTCCCACTCCCAGCTGGCCCGGCCTGGGTGGCTCAGTGGGTGAGCCTTGACCTATGAACGAAGAGGTCACGGTTCCATTCCTGGTCAGGGCACAGGCCTGGGCTCAGTTCTGGTCACGGGCACGGACCTCGGTTGCAGGTTGCATCTCTGACCCTGGTCCGGGTGTGTGTGGGAGGCAGCCAATCCATGTGTCTCTCTCATCATCCATGTTTCTCTGTCTCTCTGTCTCTCCCCCTGCCTCCACTCTCTCTAAAAACCAAAGGGAAAGTATCTCGGGTGAGGATTTAAAAAGAAAAGGAAGCCAAAACCAGTTTGGTTCAGTGGATGGAGCATTGGCCTGTGGACTGAAGGGTCCCAGGTTCGATTCCGGTCAAGGGCATGGACCTTGGCTGTGGGCACATTCCCAGTGGGGGGTTTCCAGGAGGCAGCTGATCGATGTTTCTCTCTCACCGATGTTTCTAACTGTTCATTCCTCTCCCTTCCTCTCTGTAAAAAATCAACAAAATATATTTTTAAAAAAGAAATAAAAAGAAAAAGGAATAAGTGCAGAGGAAACTGGTGTGCCCTGCTTCCAGCACAGGTGCAGCTACTGGGCCCCAGGTCAGCAGCTTCCCACCCTCACTGTGCCCCCTGCTCCCCGGGGCTCCCCAAAATGAGCAAGGTCTCCTGCAGGGGCTTCGCGCTGGGGGGCCAGCCTCCCCGACCCTCTTCCTTGAGCTGTGGCTGTGGCGGGGCCGGGCCACCCAGCAGATCGCCTGCCACACAGGGCGCTGGGGGCAGTGGGGGGCGACCAGCGGGGTGTGAAACGGTTCAGAGGGATGAGCTGGCCCCGCACTTGGGAGGCACGGACTCAACTCCCTGTCATTTCGGCTGCAGGCTCAGGGCCACCGCACGCAGACCCACTCCCTGGCCGGCTCCCCAGATAGCCTGAGGGCCGCTCTCGTTCAGCCGAGGCAGGCAGAGTGGCTCACTGCAGTGGGGGACGGGGGGGGGGTGCGCTGGGGGCACGGAGGGGAGGAGAGGGGAACAGGAGGGGTGTTTATGAAGGCCCCTGGGAGAGGAGGCGGGGGAGGGAAGACACGCTCAGTGGGCTGATGCAGGCCCAGGCACAGCCTCAGCCACCCCATACGGCTCTGGAGCCAGGGTGACCTGCAGGCTTGTCCTGAGTCGCACCTAGATGGCCAGAGTTTCTTTTTCTTTTCATTTTTAATAAAACATTTTTTGTTGATTTCAGAGAGGAAGGGAGAGAGAGAGAGAGAGAAACAAACAAAAAAGTACCAACGATGAGAGAAGGATGTACCGGTTGCCTCCTGCACGCCCCACACCAGGGATCCAGCCCTGGACCCCGCCATGTGCCCTTGACCGGAATCGAAACGGGGACCCTTCAGTCCACAGGCCCACGCTCTGTCCACTGCGCCACACCGGCCAGGGCTGGATGGTCAGATTTTCATATCCCAGCAGCCATCGCACAGTGGCAGATGCCACAGAGGAGGGGGTGCAAGCAGATAATCGCAGTGCGCTGTGTTCATGTCTGCAGGGAAGGAGCGCTGACTGCAGGAGTCCGGAGGCGATGACATTGACCTAGCCCAGTGGTGGGCAAACTCATTAGTCAGCAGAGCCAAATATCAACAGTACAACGATTGACATTTCCTTTGAGAGCTGAAAACCGACTTCTGCGCATGGGCCACAAAGTTTCAATCACACTGTATATGCGCGCCTGCCCGTGGTATTTTGTGGAAGAGCCACAGTCAAGGAGCCAAAGAGCCGCATGTGGCTCCCGAGCCGCAGTTTGCCGACCACTGGCCTAGCGTGAAAACTGCCAGTCTCAGCCTCTGTAGCTTGATGAGAATTTGTTTATTCTAACTCTCTGCTTGGGAAACAGCTCTCTGGTCTATAATTTGGTCTGTGCAGGGGATCGAAGCTCCTGGAAGGATGTCCTGAGCAAATCAAAGGCTGGGGGTCAGGACCCAGAGAGCAATGCCTAGTCAAAAGCACAGGCTGCTCTTCCGGCTTCCTCTATTGCTGAGGAAGTAGGTCTCCGTTTCGCATTTTGGCTGCTCTCTTTCCTTCCGGAACAGATGGATACATCTTCTCTCCTCCCTTCAGGATAGAAGGGTAGAGGCTAGAGAATGTGCTGGAAGGGCAGCAGTGAAGATGGCAACAGGCTTCGGGGCTGAGATGAGAAGGTGGGAGAGGAGCATGTTGGGGGAGGTAGGAGTTCAGTGTTGGATGTTGATGAGCTATTAGGCACGTAGGCGGAAAAATGGAGAAAGTGGCTGCATATATTAACATAAAGTTCTAAGACGTGATCCGGAATGCAGCAAAGACAGAGAGATGAAAAATAGGAAAGAGGGCTTCGTAGATATGGGGGATAGAAAGACGCAGTCTAATAAGTGTTTGATTGGCATCTGAGAAGGAACAAAATGGAAGAAAAGCAATATCTGAAGAGATAATGGTTGACAATTTTGCAAAATTATTGAAATGCATGAATCTTCAGATCCAGAGTCCAACAAGTTCAAACAGGATAAAAAGCAACCCACACTGAGACACATCACAGTGAAACTGTGGAAACCAAGGAAAAAAACAGATTCTAAAGCAGCCTGGAGGGGCGGGGAGGGCAATTACCCGACAAAGAATGACAATTAGGATGTCAACATAGTTTCCAACGGCAACAGTAGAACCCAGAAGACAGCTGAATGCTCTTTTTCTAAAAAATCATAATAATTCACATATCATGCAATTCATTCCTTTAAAGTGTGCAATTAAGTGGTTTTTCATGTATTCACAAAGTTCTGCAACATCACCACTGTCTAATTCTGGAACATTTTCATCACCCCAAAGACTGCCCATCTCCCCCTGGCAAGCACCAACCTACATCCTAATTCTATAGATCTGCCCGCTCTGGAGCGGTCATGTGAATGGAATCATTTCGTACGTGGTCTTTTGTAAATGCCTTCCTTGACTTGGCATGTTTTCTAGGGTCACCCACATTGTAGCATGTGTCTGAACTTCATTCCTTCTTATGGCCAAATGAGATTTCTTGTGTGGATAGACGACATTTTACTTCTCTATTTGTCAGTTGGTGCATTTGGCTTGTTTCTATCTTGTGGCAATCTACACTAATAAAAGAGTAAGATGCAAATTGACCGTACCTTTGCAATACCCACCAATCAGGAGTGAGTATGCAAATTAACCCAACAAAGATATATTGTGTTCTTTGGAAAAATGTTTATCCAAATCCTTTGCTCATTTTTAATTGGGTTGTCTTTTTATTATTGAGTTAGACCCTTATCAGGTATGCTTCTCAAATGTTCTATCTCATTCCTCATGTTGTCTTTTCACCTCAATGATGGTATTCTTTGAACCAAAAGAACTTTTAGTATTGATGAATTTTAGTACAGGGTAGAAGGGAGGAGTCCAACTTCATTCTTTTGCATGCTGGTATATAGTTGTCCCACACTATTTGTTGAAAAGGCTGTCTCCCCGTCCCCTCCGCCACCCCATTGAATTGTGTTGGCACCAAATGCTATCTTTAAAGTGCTGAGACCCGTGGCCTCAGTGGATGGAGCTTTGGCCTGCAGATTGGAGGGTCCCAGGTTCGATTCTGGTCAAGGGCATGTGCCTTGATTGCGGGCACATCCCCAGTGGGGGACATGCAGGAGGCAGCTGATTGATATTTCTCTCTCACTGATTTTTCTAACTCTCTATCCCTCTCCCTTCCTCTCTGTAAAAAAATCAATAAAATAAAATAAAAATAAAGTGCTGAGAGAAAATAACTGTCAACTTAGAATTTTATGCCAAGATAAACTGCATCTCAAGGAAAAGGGTGAAAACATGACATTGTCAGAAAACAAACACTGAACGGTTTTATCAGCAGCTGATCCCATGTAAGGAGCTCCTTAAGGGGTGCACTACCAGGAGAAGGAAGGACGTCTGAGGTGCAAGAGGAGCACTTCAGCAGCAGCATCCACAGCCCGCAGCCACAGCGCCCTGCAGCCGGCCAGGCAGCCACCCAGGGTCAGGTTCTCTGTGGCAAGGTGAAGGCTGTCTCTATTGGGCCCACAGGGGGAGCCTGCCAACGACCAGCCAACAAAGCCCACATCTCCTGGCAGGGAGAGAAACCCACCAATCAGAAGCCAACAATCAGAGATGAATGGGGGGGGGGGGTGGCCCACCCACGTAGCTGTAAGGAGACTGCATCCCTCCCTTCTCCAAGCTGCCCTGGTGTCCTGCTTCCACTCCTGGGTGGTGAGACCTGTCAGGCATAAACCACATGTCTGCCACACGCCCCCATCCCTTCCTCCCTCTCTTCCTGTTTTCTTCCTGGTTTATGATGCAACAGTAAATCTACTCTAATTGGTCACAGACTTCTTCGCTCACCTTTCTAAAAACATTTCCGATGAAATCCAATGGTATTTAACACCAGTAGAATGGACCTTAGGTACTCAGATCACAAATCAGACAATACCAATTTAAAAGGTTTTTTTTTAATATTTCTTAATTGATTTCAGAGAGAAAGGGAAAGGGAGAGAGAGAGAGAAACATCAATGATGAGAATCATTGATCAGCTGCCTCCAGCACATCCCCTACTGGGGATTGAGCCCACAACCCAGGCATGTGCCCTTGACCAGGAATTGAACCTGGGACCAACCCTTCACTCTGCAGGCTGAAGCTCTATCCACTGAGCCAAACCAGCTAGGGCAAGACAAAACCATTTTTATATAGGGAAGTATCCAGTTGCCCTAAGGCATAAAAAAATGCAGAATTCCTATAAAGTTCAAAGGTCTTTAGACCTAGGCAGGAATATATGTGAATACCTTTTTTAAAAATATATTTTATTGATTTTTTTACAGAGAGGAAGGGAGAGGGATAGAGAGTTAGAAACATCGATGAGAGAGAAACATCAATCAGCTGCCTCCTGCACACCTCTTACTGGGGATGTGCCCGCAACCAAGATACATGCCCTTGACCGGAATCAAACCCAGGACCCCTCAGTCCACAGGCGGACGCTCTATCCACTGAGCCAAACCAGTCAGGGCCTGTGAATACTTCTTTTAAGAGTCAAAGAAATAAAGACTCCATTGCCCAAAGGAGAGGGGCTTGCGGTGGTGTGCACACAGTGGAGGATGCAGATGCAGTATTACAAAGTTGTACCCCTGAAATTTATGTAATGTAATTAGGCAATATAACCCTAATAATTGTTTTTTAATGGCTAAAATAAAATGTTGCAAAGTGAGAAAAAAAAGAATCAGTTGGCTTCCTCAGCCTGGTGGGGTTTGCACATGTAAGTGAGAAGACTGAAAAGTTAGGTGTCATGTGGGGAGCCGTGACCACCCCTTGAGGTTACAGAAGCATTGACAGAGCAACTCTAAATGGCAACGCAGGCTCTTTCTGCTACTCAAGCGGCTGAGAAGATGAGGTACAGCAGTGGTTTCCGCAGTGGGCGTGAGAGGAATTCCCAGCTCTCTGCAGCTCCGGAGCTCACATGTGGCCAAAATTTCTGGTCAAAACTAACTTCAGCTCAGCTGGCATGGTTCAATGTTTGAGCACCAACCTATGAACCCAGTGGTCATGGTTCGATTCCCAGTCAGGACACATGCCTGGGTTGTACGTTCAATCCCCAGTAAGGAAGCATGCAGGAGGCAGCCGATCCATTATTCTCTCTCATCATGATGTTTCTCTCTCTCTCTCTCCCCTTCCTCTCTGAAATCAATTATATATGTGCATCCTATATAATAAAAGCCTAATATGCTGTGTCTGGTCAACCAGTCCGCCATTCAACTAATCAAAAGATAATATGCTAAGGCTGCTCAACCACTTGCTATGATGTGCACTGACTACCAAGGGGCAGACTCTCCAACCAGTAGGTTAGCTTGCTGCTGGGGTCTGGCCAATCGGGACTGGGCGAGATGGGCTGGACACATCCTAGAACCCTCCCGAAGTCCCTCCCTGGCTGGCCAACCTCCCGTGTCTCTCCCCAACCCCAATTGTGCACTGGTGGGGTCCCTTGGCCTGGACTGTGTCTATCACAATTTGGGACCCCTCAGGGGATGTTGGAGAGCCAGTTTTGACCTGATCCCACAGGCCAGGCTGAGGGACCCCACTGGTGCACAAATTCATGCACTGGGCCTCTAATGTGTGTGTGTGTGTGTGTATGTGTGTATGTGTATCCTAAATAATAAAAGGCTAATATGCAAATAGTTGTGACGCCCTCATGCTGTAACAACCAATCAGCAGGAGGCTGCATGCAAGGTGAGGTTCATGTGGATAGGCAGGGACTTGACTAATTCCCTTTTAATGTGCATGAATTTCATGCACTGGGCCACTAGTCCTAATAAAAGAGTAATATGCAAATTGACCGTACCTTTGCTATGCCCGTAAGCCACGCCCACAAAGCCAATCAGAGCGAATATGCAAATTAACTCAACCAAGATGGCAGCTAATTTGCATATCTGCACGCAGAAGATGGCGTAGAAGGAAGCCAAGCAGTGCAGAAGGGAGCAAAGCTGTGGAGAAGTAAGCAAACAGGGTGGGGGAGAAGGGAGGGAGCGAGGCAGTGGAGATGGGAGCAAGGCAGCAGAGACAGGAGGGAGTTTTGTGCAGGCTGCAGGAAGCTCTATTCTTGCAAGAATCTTCTTGCAACAGGTCTTCAGTATATATATAAAATACAAAAACAAACAAACTTAAGAACAGACTTCTGTCTGGAAGCTTTAAAGTTGAGTCTAAAAAGAAAGTGATAAAAACACAAGGTTGAGTCTCAATTAATTTTTTAACTAACAAAGCATGGGAGGAAAATATATCCCCATTTTATGTTTAAGGAGCATCTAATCTCCTCAGAAATAAATCAGCCATACATATAAACTTCACATCTCTCACAAAGAAATCTTTGAAGTTTGAGACTATAAAATACCAAAAAAATATGCTAATAAATTTTCAGAATGAATTCTTATAGATGTCCATTATTATTCCAAAGGAGACCCCAAATTAAACATAAGTTAAATCCCTGAAAATGTGGTGAATTTTAACTAATTTCAACATTTTCTTAGAAAACTAAGGACATTAGAAACTATTGAATACATTTTTAAAATAAGACAAATTACAAAATTATAGATTTTGTAATACTTTCATCCCTCACACACATTTACTTATTCAGCTATTCATATTCAATAAGTATTCTTTGAGTGCCTACTATTAATAAGCATTTTTTGAGCCTTTTTATACATCAGGTGCTATATTATATCATCTTGTCTAATCCTTGAACAGCATTTGGGGTATATTATTTGCTTTATTGCTGTAGCACAGATGAGGAAATGGAGGTACAGAGAAGCTGAGCGACTTGCCCAGTGACGAAGTGGCTGTGCCCAGGTGTGAGCTCCAGGCAAGGTACCCAGTGCTCTGCCTTCCAACCACTGTCCTCTGCTGCCTCCGTGTGCCCACAAGAAGCTCAAGCTGAGGCAGATGTGAAGGAAAACAAGCTCTTGCTTCACTTTGGGAGTTAACACAAGCGCTGAAGAGCTGAAGAGACCGAAGGAGCCCAGGAACAAATAGCATACGCAGGGAGGGGCCAGAGGAGGGTTACAGTGAGTTTGAAAGACACACTGTATTCTTATGGATCAACTAGAGACCCAGTGCATGGATTTGTGCACCGGTAGGGTCCCTTGGCCTGGCCTGCAGGGATCGGGCAAAAACTGGCTCTCTGACATCCCACAAGGGGTCCCGGATTGCAAGAGGGCGCAGGCCAGGCCAAGGGACCCCAATGGTGCACGATCGAGGCTGGGGAAGGACCGCAAGAGGGCTCCAGGGCGTGTCTGACCTGTCTCGCCCAGTCCCTATCAGCCGGACCCTAGCAGCAAGCTAAACTGTTTGGAGCGTCTGCCCCTGGTGGTCAGTGCATGTCATAGTGACTAGTCGAATGGTTGAAAGAACAGCTGGACACAGCATATTACGCTTTTATTATATAGGACTATTGTGTTCTTTTCCATACTAACAACTGTAAACCTGCTTTTGCCCTGCCCTGTACATCATGGTAGAACAAGTTTTACCAGTTTGGGGTTAAATAAGCACATGTGGCTTGTTTTATTTTGTTTTAAACATGTTTTTATTTATTTCAGAGAAAGGGTGAGGGGGAGAGAGAGAGAAAGAAACATCAATGATGAGAGAGAATCATCGATTGGCTGGCTCCTGCATGACCCCTCCTGGGAATCGAACCCGCAACCCAGACATGTGCCCTGAATGGGAATTGAACTGTGACCTTCTGGTTCAAGGGTCAAAGCTCAACCACTGAGCCATGCCAGCTGGTCTGTTTTGTTTCAATTTTTTTTTAAACGATGTTTTCAAACTTACACAAATGAAGAGTAGTACAATGAACCCCCACGTACCCATCACCCAGTGTAACTAGGATGAATTCATGGCCCATCTCAGTTCCTCTATACCAGTGGTTGGCAAACTCATGACTCAACAGAGCCAAATATCAACAGTACAATTATTGAAATTTCTTTTGAGAGCCAAATTTTTTAAACTTCTTTTAACGCCACTTCTTCAAAATAGACTCTCCCAGGCCATGGTATTTTGTGGAAGAGCCACACTCAAAGGGTCAAAAAGCTGCATGTGGCTCACGAGCCGCAGTTTGCCGACCACTGCTCTATACCCTACCCACTTTTTTCTCCCCCCACTTCCTCCCTATTGATTTTTTAAAATATATTTTATTGATTTTTCATGGAGAGGAAGGGAGAGGGATAGAGAGTCAGAAACATCGATGAGAGAGAAACATCCATCAGCTGCCTCCTGCACGCCCCCCCCCGGGGATGTGCCTGCAGCCAAGGGACATGCCCTTGACTGGAATTGAACCCGGGACCCTACAGTTCGCAGGCCGATGCTCTGTCCACTGAGCCAGACTGGTCAGGGCATGTGGTGCAGATTGAAAGCTGTGCCTTCTCCATTGGTGAGAGTCCCTAGAGACTTGGGGTCACCTCCTCTGCCTGGGACAGAGGGAGACACTCCCCACGGAGAGTTCCCTGAGGTGAAGGTCTCTTGCCAAAGAGTTAACTTCTGCTCAGTTTTCAGAGCTTCCTCAGTGCCTGCTGTCCCTTACAAACAACCACCCGAGCCCAGTTTGGCTCAGTGGACAGAGCGCTGGCCTATGGACTGAAAGGTCCCAGGTTCGATTCCGGTCAAGGGCATGTACCTTGCTTAGTTGCGGGCACATCCCCAATAGGGGGTGTGCAGGAGGCAGTGATCAATGTTTCTATCTCTCTCCCTTCCTCTCTGTGAAAAATTAATAATACATATTAAAAAAAAAAAAACCACAGCCTGAAAGAATCTTGCCAAAGAGGCGTATTTTGGGGTGGCAGATTCTACTCCCCTTCAAGTCCCATATTCGAATGAACTGCTTGAGGGTCCACATACCCAGATTAATAAAAAGCCCAGATTCTTTCTTGGGGCCCCTCGCCAGGGAAAGTATCCAGTCCAGTTCCATCCCAGTCCTGCTTTCAAGGGAAAAAAAAGAAGGAGGTAATCTGAGCAGCCCCACAACAGGCACCCTCTTTCTGTTGCCTTGGCTGCCCCCAAGTTTTGCTGATGAGTACCAGTGATCTGGCTCAGTCCGGCAGCCGGAACTCACCCCTAGTCCAGCTCCTGCCCCCTTCCTCCTGAGAGCCCTAGAATAAGGTGCCATGAGTTGGATCCCAAGTCATGGTTCTACTTTGCCCTGAAACAGCCTTGTTTCCACAACACACCGGGGGGGGGGGGGTTTGCAGGCCCAGCCCTGCCTTGGCCAGAATTCACCTTTCTTAACAATCAACACCAAGGGGTTGAGCTAAGCTTCTTCCTTATTGGCTCATTTACCCGAGGGTTCCCATGTCTTCTCTCTGGCCACCAGACACCCACCAGGACACTTCCAAACCATCAGAGAGGGATATTACGGGCAGAAATGGAATAGTGGGGACCAGCTATCATTATAAGAAATACTAGAGGCCCGGTGCATTAATTTGTGCATAGGTATGGTCCCTCTGCCTGGCTGGTGAGAGCGCCAATCAGGGCCATTATGCCCAGTCCTGATCAGGGCCAAGGGGGGCTGGCCAGCTGGGGAGGGACTGTGGGAGGGCTCCAGGGCAAGTCCAGCCCTCTCACCCAGTCCCGATTGGCTGGACCCCAGCAGCAAGCTAACCTACCAGTTGGAGCATCTGCCCCCTGGTGGTCAGTGTGCATCATAGCGAGTGGTCGAGCGATTGACCAATCAGTCGGATACTTAGCATATTGCGCTTTTATTACATAGGACTAGAGGCCTGGTGCATGAAATTCATGCACGGGGTTTGTGTGTATCTGTGTCCCTCAGCTCAGCCTGTACCCTCTCCATTTGGGACCCCTTGAGGGATATCTGACTGCTGGGGATCAGACCTAAATGGGCAGTCGGATATCCCTCTCACAATCCAGGACTGCTGACTCCCAACTACTCGCCTGCCTGCCTGTCTGCCTGCCTGATTGCCCCTAACTGCTTCTGCCTGCCAGCTGATCACTCCCTAACCATTCTCCCGCCAGCCTGATCAACACCTAACTTCTCCTCTGCCAGCTCAATTGCCCCTAACTGTCCTCCCCTGTAGGCCTGGTCGCCCCCAACTGCCCTCCCCTGCTGGCCAAGTAATCCCTAACTGCTCTCCCCTGCCAGCCTGGTTACCCCTAACTGCCCTCCCCTGCTTCCCTGGTCCCCCCCCAACTGCCCTCCCCTGCTTGCCTTGTCACCCCTAACTGCCCTCTCCTACAGGCCTGGTCCTCCCCAACTGCCCTCCCCTGCAGGTCTGGTCCCCTCCCCAACTACCCTCCCCAGCTGGTCTGATTGCCTACAACTGCCCTCCCCTGTTGGCCATCTTGTGGTGGCCATCTGTGTCCACATGAGGGCAGCTATATTGTGTGTTGGAGTGACAGTAAATTTGCATACTACTCTTTTATTAGATAGGATAAGTCATGCTCTGTTAACTGTGATTGTTTTGTTCTGGTTAAAGAAGGCATATTCTGGGCTTGCTCTCTCTCCTTCCCTTCCTCTCCCTTCTTCTCCCTCCTCTCCCTCTGCTTCCTCTTCTTTCTCTCCCCTTCCCCTTCCGTTTCTTCCCATCTCTCTCTCTGCTCCCACTCCTCCCCATGAAAAAACAAAATAAATTTTGTTTTTAAAATAAAGAAAGCATATTCTTATCTGGCTGGGAATTGTATGCCCTGGGACCTGGGAGTTAACCTTGGAACTGCCTATTATCAAGGAAACATTAACAACCATGTTGCGCGTTTTGCAACCTCCCAGGCAGCATTGCCTAATGATTATACCCCTTTTTATTCGTTCTGCCTGCTTCCCTATGCCTGTAATACCCATTTTTATTTTTGCATACCCATTCTTATTCTTTTCACCCACTTCCCCACGTAATCTTCATCCTTGTACCTCGTACACCAGATAAGCAGCTGGCTTATGGGGGGAGGGGGCAGAGCAGATATTTGTGACCTGCTGCTCTCCCTTTCTGCCGGCAGGATTGGAATAAACACTCATATATGGTTTAACCCTGTCTCTGCTTAATTGGCTCAAGGGGGTTAGTCCTGGACCAGCTGCTGCTGTCCATTGCTCCCCCAGATACAAGTCTTGTGGGGTTCCTTAGAGGTTAGGAGATGCATGGCTGTGGGGATGAAGTGGGGAGATGGAAAGGTATGGGCCTGCTCCGGGGCGCAGTGGTTGAGCATTGACCTATGAACCGGTAGGTTGTGGTCCACATGCCCAGGTTGTGGACTTGATCCCCAGTAAGGGACATGCAGGAGGCAGCCCATCAGTGCTTCTCTCTCATCATTGATGTCTCTATCTCTCCCCCTTTCCTTTCCTCTCTGAAATCAATAAAAATATATTTTTAAAAAGGACACACCTGAAAAAGCTGAAGAACAGTCTATTGAGACCCTTCCCTAAGACCTCCCCTAAACTTCCAGCCTTTAAAACCCTCAAGATGAAGGACCTTTCCCTCCCCCCCACTTCATCCCCACAGCCATGCACCTCCTAACCTCTACGGGACCCCAAAAGATTTGCATCTGGGGGAGCAATGGGCAGCGACAGCTGGTTGGGGCTAGCCCCCTGAACCTGTCCCAAGGCGTCTTTTCCCTGGCTTCCCAGTGAGCCAGAGCCCCCTGCCCAGGCTCCCCTGTGGCTTCCTCTATCCTGGCCCTGCCCGGTCTCCCAGCCCAGCTGTGACAAACACACTCTCACAACCACCGAGACTCACGGGTGAAATCTTTCCTGCACCGAAGTCAAGAAGCAGACACCACCGCTGGCCTGAGGCAGACCTGCTCCAGGCCCAGGACCCTCTCCGATAATAGTTGTTTGTGATCCTTGCCAATTACAAATAACAGATTTTAACATGCGTCTTCTCTTGCCTAGAAACAAATTCAAATCCCAACTTAGGAGGCGTCCTGCTGTGTAAGGTAAAGAATGACAAAATACCCGGGAGAATCAGAAACGCTGGGACTGACCTTTGGCTGGTTGGGCGCCAGGGAGGGTGTGGGATGGGAAAGACTGATTCTGCAGGAGGGAAATCGCAGATGAGTTCATTTAGAAACAATTAAGTTAATTGGGCTGTGTATAGAATGGGGCTGAGTTGTTATTTCAATTAAAAAAAATAACTCCTCTAACTTAAAGCCCCAGTGTTAATATGGCATTATATACTGTATATACTGCTCGCCTAGGAATGTAAATATCAGGCGCTCCAAAATAAATTACAGCCATAATGCAAAGTCTGACCTAGTTCTTAGGAACACAGACTATAAAACACTATAATGAAGGCAAAAATCCACGTCAGAATCTCCATCATCTCCGAAGAAGAAACGCAAAGAAGTTTATTCAGTGGCATTGTCATTGGAAAATTAGAATAATCTTCCTGCCCTCTGTTATTAATATACGGCCGCCACTTCTCGCCTTGGTGGGCAAAAGGTGAGTGTAGCACGGTGAAGGTAGCAAATTTTCCCACGGCAGGCAGGGCAGACACAGTACCTTTCCACGCCGCGCTTGGTGCTTGAATTATTAATTAGGATGTTCAATCTACTGCGTGGTGCATGAGGTTAGATTTCGCTTCATATCCTGAAGACCTGATCTTGCCGCCTTCCCAGGTTTGAAAATTAGGTTGTAGCAGCAGCATTTTATGTTTGGTCAGGAAACCACACCTGAGACAAGGGTGGAGAGCCCCTTCAAGCCGACCCAGAGGGGGGACAACTCAGTTGAGGTCGGGATGAAACCCCAGCCGAACAGGAACTGGGGAAAGAGCAGTGGCCACCCTGAGCTCCCGGCATTTCGACTCCCAGTTTCAATCTTGCGGAAAATTCTAGAAGTATTGGGAATGACGCGGGCTTTGGCCTTAACCAGACCTGGGTGCAGATCTAGGTTCTGCCAGCACACAAAATACAAAAATAGGGGATTAGACTAATAAATTAGGGTGCATCTACACAATGACATATTATGTAGTTATTAAAAATATACACTGGGTGGCCAGATTATTACGATCTCTGAACGCATAATAATCTGGCCACTCGGTGTATATGCAAACATTCTGTGAAATGGATGGGTACCACAGCATTTCATATAAAGGCAAAGCACTAAATGTCTGTTGAAGCAGGTTTGGCCAATTAAAGTTTGATAATGCTTGCCGAAACCGGTTTGGCTCAGTGGCTAGAGCGTCGGCCTGCAGAAGGGTCCTGGGTTCGATTCTGGTCAAGGGCATGTACCTGGTTGCGGGCACATCCCCAGTGGGGGGGGGGGGGAGTGCAGGAGGCAGCTGATGGATGTTTTTCTCTCATTCATGTTTCTGACTTTCTATCCCTCTCCCTTCCTCTCTGTGAAAAATAATAAAGTTTGATAACGCTGTGAACTGACAAAGGCCAGTTGTTGTTTTTTTTTTTATAGCCGGGTCCTTTTTAAGAAATATATTTTTATTGATGTCAGAGAGAAGAGGGGAGGAGGAGAGAGGAACAGAAACATCAATGATGAGAGAGAATCAGGCATCAGCTGCCTCCTGCACGCCCCCTCTTGGGGATCGAGCCCACAGCCCGGGCGTATGCTCTGATCAGGAAACGAACCCAGGACCACCTGGTTCATAGGTCGATGCTCAACTACTGAGCCACCCCACCGGGCCGCAGCGCCGTTTCCATCACATCATGTCTGGGGGTGTAGCATCAACGTGGTGTGATCACCTCGCTATGGTTGTTTGCCAGGTTTCTCCCTGTGAAGTTTCTCTCGCTCCCCCGCCCCACTTCTTCATTCTACTGAGTTGTATATACTGGCTTTGGAAACGGAATTCTTAATTTTTAATTGAGTGGGGGCTGCATGGTCTTGGGGCATGACATGACCTTGGCCTCTGCAGGGCTCCCTGATGGCTCATTTGCAGGGACCAGGCCACCTTACCATGCTCTACCTGGGATCACTCAGAATTTACCGCTGGAATTAATGAGGGGGGGGGCAGAGGGAAAGAGTTAGAAAAGCAAACTGAATTATGTACATATTCCTTCAAATATTATATGTGTACCTCTCCTGCAACTCAAGAGTTTTCTTTTTGTTTTGTTTTGTTTTTGTTTTCTGATTCTCCTGAGAGTCCTCTCCTCAGGGCAATGGCCTGGGAGGAGAGGTGATAAGGGAAGGCGGCTTCTTTTACTCAAACATTAGGTATCATACCTTCAAGTAGTACCCTGCCGCTCACATATCCACTCCTAAATGCTTCAAGGGAAAGTGAACCGAATCACCAGTTCCTCACTAAGCGCTAAAGATTGAATCCGAAGGGCTGCATTCATAAAGCAGAACTACTGATGGTTCCCAATGGGGCCTTGAGTACGCATGCCCTCCCCCAGGTTTCAATCTCAGTGTATGAAACCAGAAGGCTTCCTACAGCTGTTCTCTTACTGGCTTCCATGGCTATAGGAAGCAGCACTGCCCCTTTAAGACCTCAGAGGAAAAGGGGCCTTAGATGGAAAGGGTAAGAGATTATTTCTCAAGACATAGGTAGAGCATGTAAGATGGTTAGATTTTGACGTTTTCTTGCGGGAGGAGGAAGAGGAAATATTTATTTTAGTCCAGTCTGTTTACAGTATATTTGGTCATCTTCAGATGAAAAGAACAGAGCTATCCACTCCTTTAGTTTGGATGAGCGCGCGGGCGCTCTGCTCCACTTTTAGCTGACTATGCCCCTGAGTCAGGTTCATTTACACAGAGTCTTTCAAGGCCTTTGGTCTAGAACCGGCTCTAGGCTATGTGGACAAAGAGTGAAATTTCAGTGGATGTGGGAGAAGTGACTCCATCGTGTGCTGCCTTCCCCACAACTTAAGTTTCCTACCTGGTAGACCCCCCTCCCCCCATCACCTATCCTTGCCCATGGGAACGCATCCCTCTTTCAAGGGCAATCACCTTCCAACTCCAGATGTTACATTGTTACTTCTTTCCTCAGGTCACGGGCAAAGAATTATGAGCTGTGGGGAGGGCGGCCCCCGGTCTAATTCATATGTGTAGCCCTCACGTAACCCGAGCGCATGGATGAAGAAAGTAATTGATGTTTCTGTCACGTCACTCCTGGTCGATCAGGAAGTCAGACAATCTTAGGAGGTAGGGTTACCTCATTTAGCAAATCAACACGGGCCGCCCAGGTATATGTGAATTTCACACAATCAACCAATTTCTTTGTTTAGCGTAAGTACGTCCCATGCAGTATTCATCCTGAACACTATTCGCGGTGCCCTACGTGGAGGACAGGGCTCCCAGCTTCCTCCCAGCTGGCACACATCTGGGCAATAGAGCGAAACCGAACCAGCCGCGCAGCTCCCGCGGCTACACCCGTGGCAGGGCAGAGCCACGTGACCCGGAAGGACGGACAGGCGGTTGGAGACCGTCCTCCGGGGGTGGCCAAGGGGTCCACACCCGGGACCGCCCGCGCGACCCTCTAACTCGTGACCAGCTGTCACGGGCCAGGGGGCGGGCCTGCCCGGCTCTGCGATTGCGGCCTCCCATTAGAAGGGCCGCCCGTCCATCACGTTAGACCTGCCCACCCATCACGTTAGACCCGCCCAGCATCACGTTAGACCCGCCCATCAGGCCGACGCGCGCCGGCCACGCCTCCCCCGCAAGCCGCAGCGTCTGCGGCGATTGGTGGAGAGCGCGGCCCGGTGAGCGGCGGCGACGACGGGGCGGTACCAGGGGCTCGGGCAGAGCCGGCGCTCGTCACCCCGGTGCTGCCGCGGTCGCTCGCGTCCTCCTGCCCGTCCCTGTCCCCCTGCGCCGCCGCGGCCGCCGGAGCCATGGCTGTGCTCGTCGCGCTTCTGCCCTTGTTGGTGGCGGGTGAGGACCCGGGGCGGGTGGGGCGCGCTCCGCGGGGTCGGGGCCGCGGGGTCGGGGGCGGCCGGGCGGGTGCCCCGGCGGGACGGGTGCCGCAGTGCGGGCGAAGGGCGCCGCGGCCCGGGCGGGGCCGGATGGTGGGCGTCTGAGCGGCCGCATCTTCTTCCTCGCGGAAGGCGCGTCCGCCCGTCTGGCCTCGCGTCCTCCCGGCCTCTTCCGGCTCCGAACGCCGGGGAGGCATTTCTCAATCGTCTGCGAAGAAGGGAAGGGACTCCTTCGCTGCCATCGGCGGCCGCGTTTCTTCGCGTTGTCCTGGTGTCTTCCTTCCCCGCCGTGGCCTCAGTGATTGTTTCGGGGACAGAAGTTGGAGGTGGAGCCATTGTCTTTGCGCGGATGTTTCTAAAGGCGAACTCCAGGTGCCGCTCCGTGGCCTGCCACAGTTAGCGATTTTAAGGATTTGGGCACTGAGATGTGAGTCACGTTCTTAGGGTCACATGTCAGATCATGGTGGCTTTCTGAGGAGCCTGGGCTCCCTGACATTCGGCAAGGGGCGTGCAGTCATCGAGGAGTTGGCCTCTTGTGTATCACGCGATTCGTTTCATTTCACAGCAGCGATTGAAATGCGCAGGACAGCGGTTACCCAACACCACGCAGGCAGCCAGCAGCAGGGCTGGACTTGAACCCAGATCATCTCTGTCCAGAGGGTGGGCCTTTCCATCACCGGCGCCGTGAAGGCTGCGGCTTGTGGGAACCCCGGGGGAACCCCGGGGGCTGGGGGCTGGGACCGGGCGCAGAGGGGCCCCCAGGAAGCCGAGTTAACAAGGATTGGGAGGAATTGGGGGGTTCCGCTCCCCAGGGTATGGCTTTAAACCTACAGGTTAAAATCTGTAGGAGGCCCGTGCCTCTGCTTGCATGGTGTTGATGACAGTTACACTTCTTTTCCTGCCCCTGATTTTTGTGTCTCTCTCTGGAAAGTCATTCTGATCTAGCTAGTAAGTTACTTGGGGGCAACTTTGTATTTTAATTTCTTTTTGTTTTGTCAATCCTCACTCGAAGATATTTTTCCATTGATTTTTAGAGAGCAGGAGAGATGGAAAGACGAGAGAGAAACATCAATGTGAGAGAAACATATTGATCGGTTGCCTCCTGCAGGAGCCCCCCAACCAGGGCTGGGGCTGGGGAGGAGCCTGCAACCCAGCTACATGCCCTTGACTGCACTCTAACCTGGGACCATTTGGTCCGGAGGCCGACGCTCCATTCACTGAGCCAAACTGGCCAGGACTATTTTAATTTTTTTGAATTTCATTTTTGAACTTTAAAAATCTTCTCTTTCATCCCATGATTTATCTGAACATCTGCTAAGTCCACGTTTAGTGTTATGAGTGATATTATTTTGATTCAGGGACGTTTAGGGGTTTTTTATTTGTTTATTTTTGGTTTGGGTCCGTGGTTTGAACTTGCTTTCCGAACTGGAATAGTCTAGTTCATGCAGAGCAATAATCCCATCCTGTCAGCATGTGCATTGCTTGGTCTTGTCAGCTGAGGTGCAATTAGTTTTTTCCACAAAGACTAAATGTGGTTTAATGGAAGACATCTTTAAAGATCACACTTCTCTATTAGTGAAAAAAACAGATTCTTTAAAATGGTTGTTACCAAGTCCGAGAGAGAGTAAAGGAGGGGGGTTAGGATTATGAATACCACAGCACAAGAAGTATTTGAAAAAATTCACATGTTCAGCCTGCACAGGAAAGGCACAAGGTCAAAGACAAATGGAATCTGAAGGCTGTCCTGTGGAGGAGGGAGTTCATTTGGTCACTGATGCCCTAGACCAGTGGTCGGCAAACTCATTAGTCAACAGCCAACTATCAACAGGACAACGATTGAGATTTCTTTTGAGGGCCACATTTTTTAAACTTAAACTTCTTCTAACGCCGCTTCTTCAAAACAGACTCGCCCAGGCCGTGGTAATTTGTGGAAGAGGCACACTCAAGGGGCCAAAGAGAAGCATGTGGCTCGAGATCCGAGGTTTGCCGACCACAGGGCTAGCTAGAGGTAGAAAGCAGGACCTGTTCAGTTTTTCACGATTGATTCCATCCACCTTCCACAGACCACAGCATAGTGTGGGGGGGGAGGGGGTTCCCTAAGGGCCGGACTCAGCCCCCAGCTCAGACTGGGGGGCTCACAGGACACACGTGGAAGGTTGGGGGCGAGGCATTTCTGAGCGTTTAGGGGTTCAGTTGAGAGACCCCAGAAGTAATGCATTTGGTATCTAAGGCTCTGGGAGTGAGTGGAGGAGGTAAAACTGCAGGATGAATGAACAGATCTGTGTTTTGAGGAGGTGACAGGAAGGCAGGTCATAAGGTGGCCAGCCGCCCAGGCCTGGCGAGGGCCCAAGCGTGCGCACTGGACACAGTGGGAAAGGACTTTTGGGATAATCAGAAACAAAGTAGACAGGTGAGCGGGGGTGCGGAGGAAGGATTTCAGGGCGACCCATTCGAGCAGCTGGATGGCAGGTGGGGGTGGGGGTGGAGGACACGGGAGCGGATGGAAAGCTGGGGAGTTCCGTTCCGAACCTGTTGGGTTTGAGACCCACGGGGCTGAAGGGGACACACACAGCAGACTGTTGGGGGTGCAGGTCTGAGGCTCCAGAGAAATCCCGGCTGAACATCAAACCCTGGCAGCCACCAGTGTCTGCGAGTTCTCAGCCTGCGGAGGGAGATGGAGACTAGGAGAGTGAGGGCAGGGGGCCTCCGGCCTCCCAGGTGCAGTGCGCACTCAGTTTTTGACATAGCAATCAATGTCAGGTGTTTTGTAGAATTCCCTCGCTTTGGGTTTGCCTGATATTTCTGGATGATTAAATTGGGAAAAGTACTTTACAGGTATCTCCTTTTATTTTTTTTAAATATATTTTATTGATTTTTTTACAGAGAGGAAGGGAGAGGGAGAGTTAGAAACATAGATGATGGGAGAAAATCATCGATCAGCTGCCTCCTGCACACCTACTGGGGATGTGCCTGCAACCAAGGTACATGCCCTTGACCGGAATCGAACCTGGGACCCTTCAGTCCACAGGCTGACGCTGTATCCACTGAGCCAAATTGGTTTTGGCAGGTATCTCCTTTTAAAAGATCGTAACTTTTGTGCATATATTATGAGTATGTAACCTATTATACCACAAGTGTATGCTTTGTAGATGTGTGTCTAATGGGGCTACTTTCAAATTTTGTATTTTGTACCGGAAGGATTGAAACCTACAAAGCGTGGAGTCCGTGACGGAAGTTTTCTGGAGCGCTCGGCTCCGGCACTGCTGTCCGGACAGGAAGGAGAATCTGACTGTAGTCAAGGCAGAGGCCCAGCCGGTGTGGCTCAGGGGTTGGGCGTCGACCTCTGAACCAGGAGTTTGCGGTTCGAGGCCCGCTCAGGGCACTCGCCTCGGTTGCGGGCCCCATCCCCAGTGTGGGGCGTGCAGGAGGCAGCCGGTCCGTGATTCTGTCTCATCATGGGTGTTTCTGTCTCTCCCTCTCTTTAAAAAAGCAATGAACTTGTATGCAGGCATATTAGCATAACCAATGGACACAGACACTGGGGCGGTGGGGGCTTGCCTGGGCTGGGAATGGCTGGGGGGGGGGTCAATTGGGGAAAAAGGAGCCATATGTCAAACTTTAAACAATAAAAAAGAGAAAACACAGTACCAAAAATAAAATCAATGAAAACATATTTGAAAAAGCAATAACGTCATGGCAGAGGAACGGCTATGACATGGCTGGGCGGAGTGAGCAGGGCCACATCTCAAAGCAGGGCTTTCTGCAGACCCCGTCTGGTCTTCGGTGTGCGTGGCGCTTTGAAAGTCGGCGTCTCTTGCTGCCGCCTTTCCTGTTTGCACAGCTACTCCTGCAGCGAACCTCCACGCGTGCCCGTTACAAACGGCCATTCCATCCGGCTCCTTGTTTTGCTCCACCTCGGGCTGGAACAGTCTGGAAATTTCTGCTCTGCTGGCTGCGCTGAACCGCAACTCATTTTATCAGCACCATCGGAGGCCTTTGCTTCACTGTCAACACCGCGGCGCCAAACACGGCCAACGCCAACTACTGGCCCACACCAGCCGGGCTTCTCCTTCGTCTTTTAGCCCAAGGTCTCGTGTCCCTAGACTGGCGGGCTTTATTATTCCAGAATACCTCCTCACCTTCCTCATGTCCATGGGAAACATTCGCCCTGGATTTGGTTTCTGCGGCCCGGGGTTCGGGACCCTGACTGCTACCGTGTCCCCGCACTCGACAGGCCTCAGGGCACTAGGTTTGCCCGTGGGATGAGAGATCCGATCTTTCCCACGACACTAACCTAACTCACGTTTCAGGGTGAATGCTAGGACATTTTATGAATTTGCATTTTGAAGAGAGGGTCGATGGCAGAAATAATTTGGAGTTTTTAAGATTTCATTCTTGTTAGTCTGTGCTAGAGTTTTGTTTTAGTTTCTTAAATTCTGGAGACGTGCCACTGATTTCTAATACTTGACAAATTGCCACGTGCCCCTGTTTAAGGGCCATTTGTAGGAAGTCCTCTAGATCTGTGGTCTGCAAACTGGCTCTCAACCCACACGCGGCTCTTTGGCCCCTTGAGCGTGGCTCTTCCACAAAATACCACGGCCTGGGCGAGTCTATGTTGAAGAAGTGGCATTAGAAGAAGTTTAAGTTTAAAAAATGTGGCTCTCAAAAGAAATTTCAATCCATTGTACTGTTGATATTTGGCTCTGTGGACTAATGAGTTTGCCGACCACTGGCCTAGATCATTAGAGGAACCCAGTTTCGTAGTTGTATCTTTGTTACAGCAGAATGCCTGCACTTAACTTCTTCGAGTGATACCTTGAGAAAGAATTCATTGATGTGTATTTAGGATTCAGCGTTTTGTCCCATCATGATTTAGTATGCTAAGTCACTGGGAATGGGGAAACATACTTCATAATTTCCAACACGGATGCAGAAGATTTAAGCTGCTCATCATTCATGTACTAATCTGTTCTCTTCCAGGAGTTCTGGGGAACGAGTTCAGTATATTAAGATCTCCGGGGTCTGTTGTTTTCCGCGATGGAAACTGGCCTATACCAGGAGAGCGAATCCCAGATGTGGCCGCGTTATCCATGGGCTTCTCCGTGAAGGAAGTACGTGTATTTGAAAACATATATTTGGGCCCTGTGGGTAGCTCATCCCGATATGGTTCCAGCCCCGGTCAGGGCACATACAGGAATCAACCAAGGAATGCATAAATAAGTGGAACAACAAATGGATGTTCTCAAGTCAATCAATTTTTTCTAAAAAAATTCGAGCTGTTTCTGAAAGCATTTTTGTTGATTTCTGCAAAAGGCCCTAGAAAAGCAACAAGCTAACACAGGTATATTTGGTACAGGTGGCAAAAGTAAAAAAAGCTCATTTGCAGTTGGGGAGATTTTGGTAAGCACAGCTTAGCTTATGAAACCAAATCCTTATAAATCACTGTCCATGTAATAGGACGTATACTTTTTAAAAATATATATTTTATTGATTTGTTACAGAGAGGAAGGGAGAGGGATAGAGAGTTAGAAACATTGATGAGAGAAACATCAATCAGCTGCCTCCTGCACAGCTCCCACTAGGGATGTGCCTGCAACCAAGGTCCATGCCCCTGACCGGAATCAAACCCGGAACCCTTCAGTCTGCAGGCCGACGCTCTACCCACTGAGCCACACCAGTCCGGGCAGGCCGTATACTTTTGTTGTTTTCAGTACACGTGACAGATCTGTTTGGCTCCGGCTGCCGTTACAAGGCACTGTGGCTGGGTGGCTTCTAAGCAGTAGCCATTCTGAGGCTGTGCGAGCTCAGGGTGCCGGTGTGGCCCCCTAGTGAGGGCCCCCCGTCCAGGGCACAGACTGTGGGCTGCTCGCTGTGTCCTCGCACGGTGGGAGGGGTGAGAGCACCGCAGGTCCTTTAAAAGGGCACTGACCCCTTTCGTGAGAGCGCCATCCTCATGCGCCGAGCACCTCCTGAAGCCACACCTCCCGACACCATCCCCTTAGGGCTGGGAGCGCAGCAGACGAATTTGGGGTGGGAGACACACTCAGTTCTGAATGAAAAAGTGTGGCTTGCCTGAGTTTAGGAAAACGGTGTTGTCCGTAGTTACGGAGGAGCCTAGGCCAGTGGTCGCCAAACTCATTAGTCAACAGAGCCAAATATCAACAGTACGACAATTGAAATTTCTTTTTGAGAGCCGAAAACCGACTTTGGCACAAGGGCCACCAAGTTTCCATCGCTATGCGCCCACACGTGGCATTTTGTGGAAAAGCCACACTCGAGGGGCCGAAGAGCTGCATGTGGCTCGCGAGCTGCAATTTGCCGACCGCTGGCCTAGGATCACAGTTTCCAACAGTTAAGCTGTAACACACAGGAACTGGCTGATCATGCAGTGTAGCAGAGCCTGCACCCGGTGAGTGTGAGGAATGCACTAGAAGAAAAGAGGTGCCGTTTGCTCGGTCTTCCTGTCATCGCCTCCCAGATATTGGTCACTCGGAGGGACTGTCCTCTGAGGTCCCGGAGGCCCCTGAAACCGGGGCAGCGCCTGCGCACCAGCTCGTGGGGCCTGTGGGAGCGGCTCCCGAGCTCCCAGTGTGAGCAGGACCGGCGGCTACATTTAAGGATGAGATTTGTACTTTGTTCTTTACGGATTTAACTTTGACTTCAGCGGCAGCTACGGTAACCTTTAGAAATTATTATTAGTGAACTAATATGAGTCACTTTCAGAAGGGATTTTGTTTTATTTCTAAAGAGCTTAGTCTAATGACAAAGATGATTTTGAGATCTTTTGTGTTGACTTCAGAGTGAGAGGAGATGGTGGGGGAAGAGAGAGAAACATCGGCCAGCTGCCTCCTGTACAGTCCCCAGCCAGGCACTGAACCTGACACCTGGTTACGTGTCATGGCTGGGAATTGAACCCACAAACGGCGCTTGAGAGGACGCTCCGGCGCCCTGAGCCACCGGCCAGGGCAGCTGAGGACGCTCTCGGGACAGAAAAGTGCTGCGGGGGGAGGGAGGGGGACGCGCGGCTGGAAGAAGGCGAGGCCGCTGCTCTGGAGTTCCCGCAGCCCGTTTTCTTCGCTTGCCTGTTTTCCACCCGAGATTTGAGGTGATGCCTAGTAAACGTTCTTGCTGAAATCTGTACAAGTTTTTAAGCAAATGAAGGTAGAAATCCTCATCCTTGCTTAGGCCTGTGGTGGGCAAACTGCGGCTCGCGAGCCACATGCAGCTCTTGGGCCCCTTGAGTGTGGCTCTTCCACAAAACACCACGGCCTGGGTGAGTCTATGTTGAAGAAGTGGCGTTAGAAGTTATTTTAAGTGTTAAAAATGTGGCTCCCCAAAGAAATGTCAATTGTTACCCTGTTAATGCTTGGCTCTGCTGACTGATGAGTTTGCCGACCCCTGGCCTCGGTGCTTGCACCCAGCTGAACTGAGACATCTTTGCACTGGAGGCTCGGGCACGCTTTCCTGAGCCGGTAACGGCAGTTTCCCACTTTCCCGCCTGTAGGACCTTTCGTGGCCGGGGCTGGCCGTGGGGAACCTGTTCCATCGTCCTCAGGCCACGGTGATGGTGATGGTGAAGGGGGTGGACAGGCTCGCGCTGCCCCCTGGCAGCGTCATCTCCTACCCGCTGGAGAACGTGAGTACTCGCAGAGCCAGCAGGCTGCGCCTTTAATCCCGTCTTGACAGCCGTCGTGTGAGCCGTGTTCTGAGCACGCTTGTCTTTGCGGGTGCGCTGGCCGATCGGTGACACAGCTCCTGTACAAGCCGTGACGTGGCGGCGGCGGATTGACTGAGGCTTGTCTGTCCCCGTGCCGGGGCGGACGTCTCAGATAAAGGCAGACAAATGGCCCCGCTCGGAATAGGCAGAGGCTCGGAACGCGGAAGCTGACGCTGGGCGTTATCTTGTCGCTTTCCCTGCAGAACTGCACCTCCTTTTTCTGTGAGGCTCCTTCGCCAGCGTGCGGGCAGCGCTGACAGCTGGGGCGGGAGACCCCCCTGCCTGTGCCGGGCCCTCTGCCGTGCCTTTTCCTCCCCGTTAGGCAGCCCTCTGACTCTAGCTTCCCCAGCTTCCTTTTTCAGTGTTTTTATTGATGTCAGACAGGAAGGCGGAGGGAGGGCAATGGAAACGTCCGTGAGGAGAGAGCATCACGGCCGGGCCGCCTCCTGCACGCCCCCCGCTGGGGAGCGAGCCCGCACCCTGGGCACGTGCCCTGATCGGGAATCGAACCCTGACCTCCTGGCTCATAGGTCAACCCTCAGCCACTGAGCCGCACCAGCTGTACTGCTTGTTTTAGTGCCGTAATATTGAGCATGAAATAATTCGAGGCGAAAATTACTGCAATTTATTGTGAAAACTAATGTAGGGCAAAAAGAGATCTGTGAGGATAGAAGTCAGACTTTTGGTTATTCTCAGGGGTGGAGTGACCGACGGGGGAGGGTCTTGATCTGGGGGGAGTATATGAGTGTATCTACTTGCTCCTTGAGCTGTTACCCCAAGATTTGTGCACTGTATTGCATGTATGGTACACTTCAGTAAACAAAGCTCAAGGAAAAAAAGACTTTATTTTATCACAAGTGGTTATTTCAGTTTAATATCACGTGTTCTACAATAAAAGCCCTATGAAATTCTGTGACATACTTTATGCCTTGTCTAAGAGTCTTCAGTGTATCTGAAGACAAACCCTAAGTCTTATTAAACATTTTTAAAATTTTGAAATAACAAATAAGGTTTCTTTCAATTCAATTCCGAATCTTCTGACCTGTATTTTTTCATTAAATGTATTGGGGTGACACTGGTTAATGGCCTCATACGGGTTTCAGGTGCATTCTGGCCTCCAGAGTGAGAGTTAATACTTTATTGTAGACTATACATTCTTCGTCGGACGTTTAAGTAATAACGGGACCAAATACGTTGTGTTTAAATACACACATGGCCACCGGGAAGTGATGGTTTATGCAAGACGCGTTGCGCGGTGTTTGCGGGCTCCTTCCTGTTCGGGCGCGTTGGGGCCGGGCTCATGGGCGCCCTGGGCGGCCGTCTGTCCTGTACCCTCAAAAGGACTGTTCGGGTGTGTTTTGGGTGTGTTGAATTGTCCTAGAAAATGCTGATGCCTTTTTTTTTTTTTGAGGCTCCTTTTTTAATACCATTCGAATGACTTTCCTGCCCGCTTTGGTTGAGATAATAATTAAGGTCTTCCTCTTAAATTTCAGGCGGTTCCTTTTAACCTTGACAGTGTGGCAAATTCCATTCACTCCTTATTTTCTGAAGAAACGCCAGTAATTCTGCAGCTGGCTCCCAGCGAGGAGGTAAGTGATACGCTTTTTATTGAAGGTGCTTTAAGACATTAGCTGTCATTAGTTAATGAAAACTTAAAACCCGTCTTACGAGCAGCGCCGTTGGGCCCCTGCCCTGCACGGTGGACTTGACCTGCAGGACACAGCTGACACTTTCGGGTTCCTCTTGCAGAGAGTGTACATGGTGGGGAAGGCAAACTCGGCTTTTGAAGATCTCTCGGTGACGTTACGCCAGCTGCGCGGCCGCCTGTTTCAAGAAAACTCCGTCCTCAACTCGCTTCCCCTCAGTTCCCTGAGCAGGAACAACGAGGTGAGTGAGCATCACCCCTTTCCCTGTGCTGCTGGCTTTGGCGACTGTGTGGCCGGCGTAGATTCTTCTTTCCTCTGGTGGCTCTCCCGTGGGCTCGCAGTCAGCTCCCGTGGCGGGCGAGCTGCAGCAGTGAGTAGCTTACATTCTCACGCTGTCACCAGTGAATCTGGGCAAACCGGAAGTCACAGCTTTCCTTGGCGGCTGATGGAGCGGGGCCACTCCATCATTCACTGCCCCTTCTGATGTGTTACCTCATTTTTCTAGTTCATTCTTCTTTCTTTCTTTTTCTTTTTTTCTCGCTAATCCTCACCTGAGGATTTCCTAGTGAATTTGAGAGAGTGGGAGGGAGGGGGAGAGACAGAGAAGCATCAGTGAGAGAGAGATGCATCGATTGGTTGCCTCCTGCACACGCCCCACCTGGGGCCAGGGACTGAGCCTTGAGCGGAATGGAACCCGGGACCCTTCAGTCCTCAGGCCGCCGTGCTAGCCACCTCGCCCAACTGGCCAGGGCTCCAGTTCATTCTTGACAGGGAGGTGGAGGGAGCCACCCTTACTTATGACTCCTGTTTGTCAGTTTCACCACCTGCTCACGCGCCCCCCTCAACCACATGGCACGCCGCCTTTCTGGCCCCCTCCCGTCCTCCTCCTGTGGCTGACCAGGACCACCGTCCCTTGTTCTCCAAAGTAGAACGTGCTCAAGGGATGTGAGCCAACTGGCCGCTGGCAGGACCTCGCTGCAGCGTGCCAGAACATTCCGAACCCCTGGGGAAACTGTAGAGTTTAGGTGCTTTATCATAGCCTTGTCAGACACGTGGCTGCCGAGCCCTGGCTGGGACGGCTCAGCTGGTGAAGCGTCATTCCGGACCCGGAGGTCACCTGTTCAAGGCCCAGTCAGGACACAGCCCAGGCTGTGGGTTACACTCCCCAGCAGGGGGTGTGCAGGAGGCAACAGATCAATGTCTGTCTGTTTCTCTCCCTCCCTCCCTCCCTCTCTCTCTAAAAAGTCAATGAACCATTAAAAAAATATAAAGAGACCCAGCCACTGAGTGGTGGTCACTGTGCAGGGAATGACCATCCCCTTTCTGGCGGGAAATGCTGTCTCACATGTATTTTCCATTGAAATGAACCTACCAAGTGGACGACAACTATCGCCTAAGCTCGCTTATGTGCTTAACGTTTGTAAGGCCCCGCGCCTCACCTGACAAATGGCAGCTCAGAGCTGCGATGCGCACTGAAAGCACTGCGCGTTTCTCTCGGCTCTGCAGGTCGACCTGCTCTTTCTTTCCGAACTGCAAGTGCTACGTGACATCTCCAGTCTGGTGAGTAGGCTGCTCCGGTTTCCCGGCTCCGTTTAGTTCGGGGCCGGAAGACACTGCTAGCGGGTCTTTGCATGCCAATGAAACCAGCAGAAAAGCTTGAGCAAGTATGCCCTGGATGTGTGATGCCAGGAAAGCTGAGGAATTGGTGGTGGTGGTGGGCATTTTGAACTCCTCTCACGTTAGTCAGAATATCCTGGACTTCACTCCGAGGAGGCAGTAAGTGTATCCTCCAAGAACACAGGACTTCAGCGGGCCACCCGAGCTGCAGCCCTGGCTTGGCTGTGGATTTCTTGTGAGACATTAAGACTGAAATCCTGTGTTTAAAATAGAAATAAATAGCAGTTTGGACTAACAAAGCTGGCCACTAAGTCAGGAAGGGAATAGGAATACATCTGCCTAAAGGGCATTTTTGGTGAATCCGTTTTTGCACAAAAACCTGCCTGTGATTGAGACAGAAAGATACACCTGTTTGCTGTCTGCTGAGGTCGTTGCCCGAACTTTCAGCAGGCTGGTTCCGGGGCCCGGAAGCCCAGTCGGGGCCGCGGGGGGTCCGGGAGGGCGTGTGGGAGGTGTCTGCTCTGAGCATTGATGGCTCATGTTCTGGGATCAGGCTGGCCCAGCCATCTGTTCTTTCATATCTGGTTTTTAAAAGAAAACTTAAAAAGAGCTTTTATTAAATATTCATGTAGTCCTGGAACTGCTCTTAAAAATGAGATTATCGTTGGATTTATTGGAAACTCCCATTTGAACCGGCTCCATTTGCCGCCATTTTAGACCATTTGTATATGGTGGCACATGAGCTGGTTCTGTCCAGCCTAGTTTAGCTGGGCATAAAACTTCAATGGGCTGTGTTTGACATGACTTCACCCACTTCATCGTCTTTGTTCGTTCGTTCTCCTCAGTTGTCTCGACATAAGCATCTAGCCAAGGACCATTCTCCTGATTTATACTCGCTGGAGCTGGCAGGTTTGGATGAAATTGGGAAACATTACGGAGAAGATTCTGAACAATTCAGAGATGCTTCTAAGATCCTTGCGGATGCTCTAGAGAAGGTAAGTGATCAGGGGGATATGAGAGGTTACATCTCACCTTTAGCCTCTTCACGGAAAAGTCTGCTGAGTGGAACACGTAATATTGCTTGAACTCTTGTGCTCTTTAGAGAACTGCTCGTTTTAGTGGCCACGGACAGAGTCCAGCAAAGATGTGTATGTGTACTGGGATGCCCGGAGTGCTGGCAGAGGCAGCGTAGGAAATGGCGAGTAACTCCAGCCCAATACCTTTTTCTTCTCACGTGCCAAAATAGACGTAACCTAAAACTTACCACTTTAATCATTTTTAAGCATAGAGTTCTGTCACATTAAGTACATTCAAATTGCCGTGCCACCCCCACCACCATCCATTCCTGAAACGTTTCATCTTCCCCAGCTGAAACTCTGTCCCCATTGAACTGTGAAATAATCAAAGGGGAGCGCCGAGCCGGTCGCAGACACTTAGGAGATGGGTAATAAGTGCTCTTTTCGCTTGCTCTTGAAGCTACTCGCCTGTAACTCTTTAATGAGGCCTCACAGTTAAAGCTTTGTAGATGTTTGTGATTAACCAGAGACCATTTAGGAAGAGTTTTCCATTTCCCTTCCCTCCCTCCCTTCTCCCAGCTTATATGCCCAAATTCCAGGCCCTGAAACTTATTCGGAACATTTGAATGTATGTTGAAACGTTTCAGACTTGCCTGTTCTAAGCTTGTATTTCATGAGCCAATAGGTAGGTATGTTGTTGTTGTAGGTCCATAGAAGCTTTACAAGTAATTTAAATGAACATGTAGTTAAGATTTATATAATGGCCGAAACTGGTGCGGCTCGGTGGACAAAGCATCAGCCTGCGGACTGAAAGGTCTCAGGTTCGATTCCGGTCAAGGGCATGGACCTTGGCTGCGGGCACATCCCCAGTGGGGGGTGTGCAGGAGGCAGCTGATGGATGTTTCTCGCTCATTGACATTTCTGACTTTCTCTCCCTTCCTCTCTGTGAAAAATCATAAAATATATATTGTTTTAAAAAGATTTATGTAATGTCACTGACTCCCCAGTTTGCAGACGACATGTACGGTCTCTATGGCGGGAATGCAGTGGTGGAGCTGGTGACTGTCAGATCGTTCGACACATCGCTTGTGAGGAAGACAAGGACCATCCTTGAGGCCAAACAAGAGGTAAGCACGTCTTTAGATCCCGCTTTAAAGCGGCGACAGGAACCTTATGACCCCACTACATCTTCAGTCACCTCCGGCAGTGGGACCCGGTCGGACCCGGCGGCGTGTGCGACCTCTCCTGGCAAGCTCCCTCCTCGAACGAGCTCTTACGCCGCTTAGGAACAAGTGCCTGTTAGAGGAATCAGAGCTGCTGCCTCGGGGTAATTTCCTCTCTTAAAACTCTTCCCTCTTGCTTTTCTTTCTTCTTGTAGAAGATCCCAGCGAGTCCCTACAATCTTGCTTATAAGTATAATTTGGAGTATTCGGTGATCTTCAACATGGTTCTCTGGATAATGATCGGCTTGGCGCTGGCTGTGATCGTCACCTCTTACAACATCTGGAACATGGACCCTGGCTACGACAGCATCATTTACCGCATGACAAACCAGAAGATTCGAATGGATTGAGCTGTCCTGAAGTCAGACTTAGAAAAGGGGTCTGGAAACTGGTTGTTTTGTGAAAATAAATCTTTAGTGTAAAGTGGACAGTATACTTTCCATTTTTTTAAAAGCAAGTTTTGTTCTCTATTTTGTGTGTCCCTGTGAAGTTGTTTTAGAATGAATTATAGTATTGATGTGAATTGTTTGTGTAACAGATTCCATAATATACTCAATGACGACAGTAATTATAATTTCATTCCATTTAGTATTTGGAAATAATGCACTGAAATAAATGTAAAACATTTAGAATAGCTTCTGTTATTTATGTTGACAAAAAGCGCTGAGTTTATTAGATTATGAATGCTTAGCTTCCTTACAGGATAGGTGAAAATGGTATTTGGGTTGCTACAAACTGTGAGCTGTTATAAATGTCTTAATTTGATGTAAATATCTCTGAAACAAGATGTTTAACTTCAGAGCAGCTCTAACCTATGCATGTGTGTATACATACAGTCACTTACATTTGGAACTGCATCTGTTTTTCAACCTCTTGAAAGTTTGGTGATCCGATGGTCTAGTGTGGCTAGTAATACTAAATTAAGAAGAAATAGCTTTGTAGAGTTAGAAAGCCTCATAATTATACTGATAGGACAAATATTTGGGGGATGTCTAGGGTCATGACTATAAAAATCTCTTATTTCAGTAAGTTTTCTCTGTAAGTTACGATGGTTTGTGGTACAACGTCGTTCTCAAAGACTAAGTGTGGAAGTGGACCAAAGTCTGTGAAGAGTGACAAATAAAGTGAATGATTCCAAATCTGTGTCATTTCAATACCAACTCTATTTTATACGGGAAAACCCTAACTAAACAGGACTGTATTTCCTCAGAATTGGCCATTTTGTTACACAGTTTCATGCTCTTTTTAATATTTGTTTATTCTCACTGCCTCCTGAGGTTGTACCAAATAGAAGGTAGACACTTCGATCACCCCTCTTGTAATTGCATTTATACAGAATATATGATCAATTCACACTAGACTTTAGGAAGGAAAGGCTCAAATTTCCCTACAGTATAGCATTTTCAAAGACGAATAAGCAACTAATTGGTTAGAATATGAAGGACTATCCAAAGCAGAGGTTTAAAGGTTATAATTTTCTTAAATGACTTACATAGTAATTTAAAATTTCATGATGATATAGCTAAGTTATTTTAGTATGAGAGTTAAACGACCCTGCCTCTGGGTACCGTACCCTACATGGGTTTAGTATCAGCTACTGCTGCCTCTTTGGAAAGATCATCAAATCATTTCTAAGGAATGTTGGGGGTCGGCAGATTTGAGAAAATGGAGTCTATTTGGTTGTGTTTTCTACCACTTACTGCAAGATACCTTTGACAGCTGCAATGTTAAGCATCCATAGTGTGAAGGAAATTTTTCTTTTTGCCGCCCATTAAACTACCCTATCTAATAAAGAGGAGATATGCAAATTGACCATCACACCATCACAAATATGACAGCATCCACAGCGGAGGTGGGGTTTCTATAACACAAGATGGCTCCACCCACCGTGGAGTGGGTGTGAGTTCTGTAACACAGATGGCTGTACCCACAATGGAGGCCAAATTCCCATAACAAGCTTTGAGCAATCAGCAGGGACCTGAGGCTGTGCCCCCTGCCTGGTGTGCACTGGGGGACCCGAAGCTGCGCCCACCCCCCAACCCGGCACTGAGCCAGGGGACCTGAGGCTGAGCCCTCTGCTCGGCGGGGCTTGACGGGGCCTGAGGCTGTGCTCCCTGGCCTGGCAGGGCTTGACAAGGGTGGTATTAGCCGGGTCTGGATCTCACCCTATGGGGGTGGGGCCAGCTGGGGCTGGGTCTCTCGTGATTTTGAGGCGCCATGGGTGGGCAGGGACTTGACTCTAGGTCCCATGGTGTGCCCCAGACTCTGACAGAAGGAAGATTTTCATATACATTTTACTAATTTTCTTTCATCTCAGACACTTCTATTATAAAGGGCAAATAGCAATATTAAAATACTTCCTCTAATTAATCCCCTTTTAATGTGCATGAATTTCGTGCACCGGGCCACTAGTAAATAATAATAATAATGAAGCTGATAGGCAAATCCACAGTGAAGAAAAACTATGCTGTTCTAAAATCACTCAAGCATTCTCCACTGTTACCCACTGCCAAGTTTATGGGGTAAGGGTTGTTCAGCTGCCTAGCCCCAAATTCTGACCCCCATGGGACTCCTAGGGGCCTATTTTGGGAAGCAGGAAATCTGTACTGCTGCAGTGATTACAATTCATTTTTCTTCCACAAGTTCCTTCTATAAACAGTGCATAAGAGTTAGATTGTTATGATTAACAACGAAGTAAACCAATGCCTTTGTGATTTAAAACTGATGACTTTTAAGTTCTAGGGGAAGAAAAAAAATTAATTACATGACAGCACTAATCCTTATAGGGTAAATGGCATCAGCACCCTTCTATCTGTGTTAGACAGAAAGCAATTAATTAAAATAAATGTTCTGCCAAGATTATTATACCTGTTGCTGATGATTTGCTCTTAAATTAAGTCTCATTTGTTCAGGAACATAAATCACACTGTGTGAAAAGCAGGAAGGCCTCATGACTGACTATCCACTGGCATTGCCAGAAAAACCCAATCACTTCAGATCTTACTGGTAGAATACTCTGGGTTTATAAAACACTTGAGAATTTACACGCAGTAGATACTGCTTACAGCCTAATTCTATTAGGAATAATACTGAATTGATTTTTATTTTCTTTTGCTATATCTTTTAAAAAATATATATATATATATTATTGATTTCAGAGAGGAAGGGAGAGGGAAAGAAACATCAATGATAAAAAAGAACCATTGATCAACTGCCTCCTGCATGCTCCATACTGGGGATTGAGCCTGCAATCCAGGCCCAACCAGGAATCAAACCGTGACCTCCTGGTTCATAAGTTGATGCTCAAACACCGAGCTACACTGGCTGGGCTATCCTTAGATGCTTTAAGACTTTGTTTAAGCTGAAACCAGTTTGGCTCAGTAGATAAAGCATTGGCCTGCGGACTGAAAGATCCCAGGTTCGATTCTGGTCAAGGGCATGTACCTTGGCTTTGCGCATATCCCCAGTGGTGGGTGTGCAAGAGGCAGCTGATCGGTTTCTCTCTCATTGATGTTTCTGACCTTCTATCCCTCTCCCTTCCTCTCTGTAAAAAATCAATAAAATATATTTTAAAAAAGACTTTATATCTGATTTTTCATCCTACTTTTACCCATTCATTTTAGCATGCATTGATTCTTGCCTGAAATAATTATTACTGTGGTATTTGCCAAATAATGATTTTCTCAATCCATTATTCCTAGTATACTTACTAATTGGAATTCTGTAAAGAGCTTTCCCTTCTCTCCCACTAATTTATCAACTCTATTTACTAGAGGCCCAGTGCACGAAATTTGTGCATGGGTAGTGTTTCTAGGCCTGGCCAGCAATCAGGGCCAATCAGGGCCTTCGGATTGCTGGCCAGGGTCTTCCTTCCCCCACTGCTGGCTACCAGCTGAGGCCTTCCTTCCTCTCTGTTCCGTGTCACCCCCTGGTGGTCAGCACACATCAGAGCAAGCAATTGAATTCCCAGTCTCCCGGTTGAACTCTCGAGGGGACACTTTGCATATTAGCCTTGTATATATGTAGATTAACTGAACTCATGGATATCTGTTTTAGTCTCTGTGTTATAATCCATTACTGGATTATAATAATTTATTTTGTCATTCAATTGTCCCAGATTTAGCCAATGGGAGCCCCTTTCTTTGGATCCTATGTCCTTTTGACACATCCTCATTGTTTTCTGAGCACTTGTTTGCCTTCTGGCACCACTTGATGTTTATTGACTAAATGTCAAGTAAACCACCTCTATGTGACGCCTTTACGTGATGGAGAGAAAGATGGGGGGGGGGGGACAAGGAAGGAAAGAAAAAGTGGTATCATGTATAACATGCAAGCATAACACGTGAGAGAATGCAGAAGGAATCAGGGTAGATGTTCTTGCCACCTTAAAAGATAACAAGGTCTTGGGTGGGTTTTGTGAGATTTTTTTAATCTCCTCTAGCAATATTCCCTCTTCCTTCGCCTACCCCAGAAGATCCAAGCAGTCTCTAGTAACTTGCCAGTGGGCCACAGACTAGTGCAGGTCTGGGCTGTTAGCAGTTAAAAATGTTAAATGTGACAAATCAGCTTGGTTGCTTGGTAGCCTACCTAATTGAGGTTGGGTTATTGACAGTGTTGAGGATTTTTATAGCCATTTGACGTTATGATGTCCAAACGCGTGATCGACACACTCATCTCGGTGAACGAGGCTCAGACCAGTTTGGCTACTGGAAGGCTTGTCTGGTGAGTCACACAGAGCAGGCTGTCCCAGTCATGCACCACAAACCAGGCTGTCATGGAAGATAGGCTAAGGTTAGCTTGCCAACTGTTACCCACAAGCATATCACATTCAGAATTTATATTTAACTTTTACATCAGAAATGGTTAGAGCTGGATGAAGATTTGAAGACATTTGGGGAATAAATCATCTCTTGCTTTTATTTTGGATGAGAATTAAAAATGAATATCCTGAACTTTCTGAATTACTTTAAAATATCTTCTTCCTTTCCTGTCAACAGCTCCGTGAGACTAGTTTCTCTACTATAAATGTTAAGCCCAAAGAAAGACACAGTTCAGCTACATGTCACCCCTACACAGCACTGTCAACAATCCGACTTCAATTAGGCTGACCAGCCACCACGCTGACCTGTCACATTTAACATGTTCAACTACTGCCCGGCCAGCATGGCTCAGGGGCTGAGCCTCCCCTATGACCCAGCGACCACGGCTCGATTCCTGGTCCGGGCACATGCCCGAGTTGCAGGTTCGATTCTCTCTCATCATCGATGTTTCTCTCCCTCCCCCTCTCCCTTCCTCTCTGAATCAATAAAAAATATTTTAAAAAATAAAACTTTAAAATATTGATATTCATGGGTTGTGTTCAAAGTGTGCACATAGGTAGTTAATGTGGGAGAACTTTTTATTTAGTTACAACTGTGTAATGATAAACTTATGAATATAGTGGTTAATTACCTATACATGTATGCACTTTCAACGAATGCATAGTTTTTATAATTTTTTTCCTGATTATACTGATTTAAAATGCAACTTTGCCCTGGAAGTTTGCTGGTTTGAGTCCCAGTCGGGCACTTGCCCAGGTGTCAGGCTTGGTCCTCAGTAGGGAGCGTACAGGACATTGATGTTTCTGTCTCCCTTCCTCTCTAAAAAAAAAATCAATAAAAACTCCTTTTATTTTTTAAAAGATATTTTTATTGATCTCATAGAGGAAGGGAGAGGGAGAGAGAGACAAACATCCATGATGAGAGAGAACCATGGACCGGCTGCCTCCTGCACGCCCCCTACTGGGGATCGAGCCCGCAACCTGGGCCTGTGCCCTCGACCGGAATCAGACTCGGGACCTTTCCACCTGCAGGCTGACAAACAGCGAGGGTAATACAAAATCATTTTAAAACGCAATTGTGTCTGTTAAATGTAAAACAATTAGGCTTGTATGTTTTATCATGACAAATGTCCTTTTCATTGTATTTTACAGGAGTACTGGTGCACAATGGGTTGGAAATTAAAACTGTAAAGCTGGTCTTTTCCCACTGCACAGGCGGAGTGCCCGGGGGCCCTGCCTGTCCTTTCCCCGCTCCCACCTGGTGTGGCAAACCCGGCTGTTCCCTGAGGAGGAGGAAGGTGCTACCCAGCTAGGAACTCTGCCCACAACACGCCTGGGAGTAGGAAAAGTCATTACTTCAATGCAAAACTACTTCAAGGCAAAAACAGGGGGAAAAAATCAGCTCACAAAAATTCTCCCCATGAAGGCCAACCAGGAAAAATCTAAACTAAATTAAATACACTTAAACACATGTTTTTCAACATAAAAAACAATCCTAAAATCAGAAATGTAAAAACTAAGAATGGAAAAGGACAGACAGAAATAAATGCAAGAGAGTTGATTGAACTGGGGAAAGGAATTGAAGCCAAAGTAAAAGACAACCATCTCAAATGAATAAATTACAAGGAACCCAAAGGAAAATAGATTGAGATGAAAATCTAATAAAGGATACAGCATAAAGATGGAAAGCCAGGTAAATAAGAAAAAAGGGTTAGAAAAAATATAGTTGAAATGGAAAATATACAAGAAAAACAACAAAAGAGAGCTAATTTTTCAAAACTCTAGTCTAAGAGAGATCCATAAATAGGAAAAATCTACATGTGTACCTGGGAAAATTGACCTAAGTCTATCAACTCTGAGACACATCTTAATACAATTTTATATTTTAGAGACAAAAGAGAGATTTTAAGGGCTTCCAGGCAAAAGGTCAACTCTCTCTCTATATATAAAAGCATAATATGTTAAACGTCTGACCGATCGGTCACTATGACACGCACTGACCATCAGAGGACAGATGCTCTGATCAGTAGGTTAGCTTGCTGCTGGGGTCCAGCCAATTGGGACTGGGTGAGACAGGCCAGAGATGCCATGGAGCCCTCCCAAGGTACCTCCCTGGCTGGCCGGCCCCCATCACCCCTGATTGGGACTGTGCGAGACGGCCCCAATCAGCCCCAATCGCCGGCTAGGCCGAGAGACCCCAACCATGCACGAATTCACGCACCAGGCCTCTAGTTACTGTTACGAGAAGAGATTTACCTGGAACCAGACCTCAAGACTAATACACAAAGTATTGCAAGATTGAAACAGCATTTTCAAGAAAAGAAAATGCAAGCCAAGAATTTTATATCTAGCCTGGCTGTCATTTAAGAAATCATGTATATAGAAAACACATTTCAACTTTGAAACTCTTAAAACACACAAAAATAGGCTTGAAAAATGAAAAGACAGCTTTTTGAATAGGAAAGAGCAGTATATCAGTCAATGTGTTCCAGAGAATATATGAAATATACATACGTACACACACACACACACATATTTATTTTAAGGAATTGGTTCATGGGACTGTGGGGGCAGGCCAGCAAGCTGGAACGCAGGCAGTATTTCTGTTACAGTCTTGAGGTAGAATTCCTTCTTGTAAGAACAGTCATTTTGGATTAAGGGCCCGCCCTATTCCAGCATGACCTCATCCTAACTACATAATTACATCTGCAGCAGCACTATTCCCAATAAGCTCACACTCTGTGGGACCAGCAGTTAGAGCTTCAACATAGCTTTTCAGTGGACAAAATTCCATCCACATCATAAGAATGTCAGCTCTCCCTAGGTTAATTAACAAACTTAATGCGATCCCAGTGAAAACAAAATGTTTTTATGGAGCTAGACAGGTTGATCCTGAAGTTTATATGTGCAAAACTGAAAACTAAGAAAACACTGAAAAAGGGAAGTTACAGAGGTGAACTAGCCCTGCCAGATATCAAAAAGCCTCTCTGATATAAAACAGTAAGATCTGGTAGATTAACAGACAGACATGCCAATGGTATAGAGTAGAAGTCCAGAGATATAATGTGGGAGCAACAGGACACCCATTTTGGAAAAGATAAAACTAGATCCACATCTTCCAGCACATACAAGAATAAACTCCAAATGGATGAGAGATTTAAAATTTTACAAATTTTTATTTATTGATTTGAGAGAGAGAGAGAGAAAGAGGGAGGTAAAGAAAGAGAGAGGAGAGAGGAAAAAAGGGTCAGAAAAAATATAGTTGAAATGGGAAATTTCATATAGTTGAAATGGAGAGAGGAGAGAGGGGGAAAGGGAGAGGGAGAGAGAGGGAGAGAGAGGGAGAGAGAGGGAGGGAGAGGGAGAGAGAGGGAGAGAGAGGAAGAGAGAGGGAGAGAGAGGGAAGGAGAGGGAGGGAGAGGGAGAGAGAGGGAGAGAGAGGAAGAGAGAGGGAGAGAGAGGGAAGGAGAGGGAGGGAGAGGGAGGGAGAGGGAGGGAGAGGGGGAGAGAGGGGGAGAGAGGGGGAGAGGGAGAGAGGGAGAGAGGGGGAGAGAGGGGGAGAGGGAGAGAGGGAGAGAGAGAGAGACGGAGAGAGAGATTTGTTGTTCCATTTACTTATGTATTCTTTGGTTGCTTCTTATATGTGTTCTGACTAGGGACTGAACCCACAACGTTGGTGTATTGGGAGGATGCTCTAACCCACTGCTGACTAATGAGTTTGCCGACCACTGGGACAGGGGCTTAATCACAAGGAACAACAACAACAGCCTGTAATGATTGGAATTGAGAGTCTAGGTCAGTGGTCGGCAAACTCATTAGTCAACAGAGTGGCAAACTGTGGCTCGCGACCCGCAGTTTGCCGACCACTGCTCTAACCGACTGAGCTACCTGGCCAGGGCAAGATCTAAATTTTAAAGAGAGAAAGAAACCATACAAGTACTAGTATTTTGGGGGAGAAGCTAAAACGGAGTCTATGAGAAAACATCAGGCAAGCTCTAATTGAGGAACACTGTATACAGTAACTGGCCTATACTCTTAAAAAAATGTTAAAGTCATGAAAAACCAAGGAAAGCTGAGAACCTGTTCCAGACGAAAGGGGACTCTGAAATCATACTGGACTGGAACCTGTACTGTAGGGAACAAATGCTATAAAGGACATTATTGAGACAATTGGCAAAACTAAAACACGGACTATCCATAGATATTACCTATATATAAAAGGGTAACATGCAAAGTGTTCCCCTGGGAGTTCGATTGCTCGCTATGGCGTGCACTGACCACCAGGCGGGGCATGGAGCGAAGGAAGGCTCCGACTAGCAGCTGGAAGGCCTGATGGGCCTGGTCACCAGCCAGGCCTAAGGTCCCTACCTGTGCACAATTTCATGCACCGGGCCTCTAATAATTACATAAATCATATACAATGGTACATCTCTGATGACTGTACTATGGTTACATCAGAGAATATCTCTGTTTCAGGAAAATATGCACTGAAGTATTAAGGAGTAAAGTAGAAAAATGTCTGCAACCTACTTTCAAATGGTTCAGATAAAATAAACAGCAATGTGCCCTGGCCGGGTGGCTCAGTGGTGAGGGTCATCCCATGCACCAGGTCAGGGTTTGATTCCCGGTCAGGGCACAGGCCCGGGGTGCGGGCTCCATCCCCAGGGTGGGGCGTGCAGGAGGCAGCTAATTGAGGTTTCTATCTCTTTCTCCCTTCCCCTCTCTGAAATCAATAAAATCTTTTAAGAAATAAATAAAAATAAGTAGCAATGTGTACCTGTGTGTGTATATACCTTGGAAATATTGTGAGTTGGTTCCAGAGCACTGCAATAAAATAAAGAGCAGGAGGGAGCAACAGGTCACTGGGGAATGGACCCGACCGGTCCCTTCCTGCCACCTGGCTGCTAGAGAAAATGAGGTGCAACACTTTCCACCGGCATTCTGGTAGCTTCTGGAAGAAACCGGATAACTACCCAGCCTTTGGCCATTCTATTCACATGAGGGGAGAAAACAGTGTAAGAAGGCAGAAGATTAGAATCTGAGCCACAGATGGCTCTAAAATTACTTTCAGCGGTAACTGAAAATAGCAGAGTCAATATATCCGCCTATTGTTTTATTCATCCACCTTCTCTCGAGACACTGTGCTATTTATTCCCTTTGGTAGAATTTAAGAGCAAATATTCCAAGGAAATCAGCATAGGATGTGGCAGAAAAAATTCATAAAATACCTAAATCCTAAATGTTCGGCTTTCACAGCCGTAATTCAGGACGTCTTATGCTTTGTAAATGTTGGCCGGCATACCAGGGCAACGTTAATAAAATGCATGTCTGACTTTCACGCCACAAGACAGAAAATAATTTAAAAAGTAAAATGTTGGCTAGGGAATATAGTCAATAATATTGTAATAAGTACGCACACTGCCAGGGGGTTACTGAGATATTGGAGGGAACACTTTGTGAAGTATATGATTGTCTGACTATTATGCTGTATACCTGAAATTAATATAAAATAATATTGGATGTAACGTAACTGAAAAATAAATTAAAAAATAATGCCCTGGCTGCTGTTTCTCAGTGTTTAGAGTGTCAGCCGGGACACTGAAGGATCAAGGGTTCCATTCCCAGTCAAGGGCATGTACCTGAGTTGCACTTTTGATTCCTGGCCCCTGTCAAGGCTCATGCAGGAAGCAGCCAGTCCGTCTGTCTCACACATCAACTTTTCTCTCTTCTCCCTCCCTCCCTCCCATTCTCTCTAAAAACCAATAAAAAAATATCCTCAGGTGAGGATGGAAAAATACTAATAATAAGAGCAAAAACCAAATAAATAGTTATCATTAGATTAAGACAAGGTACAGGCAAGAATCATGAGTGGATGCTGAATGTAGTAGGTTAAATATTAGATGAGGAAACGAGCATTTACAGAGTCTCAAAGTATCTCCCCACAAATTACTTAATTTTATTTATTACTAGAGGCCTGGTGCATGAATTCATGCAGGGGATCGGGTCCCAGCTCGCACCTCCAGCTCTTCAGCCCCAACTGGTATCCCGCTTTGGCCTGATAGTGCCCTCAACTGCTCCGCCATCCTGCCTATAGGGCGATCAATTGGGGCTGGGCCCCCCGACACCCCTGCCGGTCACTGTCTGTGGGGTAATCAATTGGGGCTGGGGTCCCTGCCTAGCTTCCTCAGTGCCTGGGAGCCAGGCAGTGGCCCTGATCCCCACTGTCATCGCTTACTGCCACCTGCGGGGCGATTGGCAGGGCAATCGGACCCCTGCTTGCACCCACCTTGGCCTGGTACTGCCCACTCACCTGTTGCACCATCCCACTGTGGTTCCACTCTTGTCAGGGACCATTGGGACCAGCAGCTCCTCCACTGCCAGTGCTGCTCACTGACACCCACCATTTCCACACTGCCCCCTGGTGGTCAACACATGTCATAGCAAGCAGTGTACTCCTGGTAGAACAATTTGTCTATTAGGCTTTTATATAGAGAGAATTTTTAAAATATTTTTTTATTGCCGAAACCGGTGTAGCTCAGTGAATAGAGCGTCAGCCTGCAGACTGAAAGGTCCCAGGTTCGATTCTGGTCAAGGGCATGTACCCTGGTTGTGGGCACAACCCCAGTGGGGGGCGTGCAGGAGGCAGCCGATCGATGTGTCTATCTCTCTTCCTTCCTCTCCATAAAAAATTAATAAAGTATACTTAAATTTTTTTAAAATAAAATATATTTTTATTGATTTCAGAGAGGAAGGGAGAGAAACATCAATAATGAGATGCATACCCCCCCCACTGGGGATCAAGCCTGCAACCCAGGTATGTGTCCTGACTGGGAATTGAACTGTGACCTCCAACCCTCACCCTAACCCTAACCCTAACCCTAACCCTGGTTCATAGATCGATGCTCAACCATTGAACCATACTGGCTGGGCAAGAGAGACAGAAACATCAATGAGAGACAATCATTGATCGGCTGCCTCCTGCACCCCCCCCAATGGGGACGCAGCCCACAGCCCAGGCCTGGGCCCATGCCCTCCTGGTTCATAGGCTGATGCTCAACCACTGAGCCCCGCCGGCCGGGGGATTCTTTATGATTCTTGATTGTCTTGTTCTTGGAGCTTAGCGAAGAGGCACAAGCAGCTTGTGGAGAGGAACTGAGACCTGCCCCCCAATAGTCCCAGCTGAACTCGTAGCCAACAAGCAGTATCAACAGGGCAGCCAGGCAGTAAGCCAGCGCGACAGTGACTCTTCCAGCCTCCAGCTGAGCGGCCACAGCTGGCAGTCCCTGGAGTGGATCAGCATGGACCCAGGACCCAGGAGTCCAGCCCAAACTGCCCATTTGTGAGTTAAAAAAAGGACTGCTGCCGAAACTAGTGTGGCTCAGTGGATAGAGCGTCGGCCTGCGGACTGAAGGGTCCCAGGTTCGATTCCGGTCAAGGGCATGTACCTTGGTTGTGGGCACATCCCCAGTTGGGGGCGTGCAGGAGGCAGCTGATGGATGTTTCTCTCTCATCGATGTTTCTGACTTTCTATCCCTCTCCCTTCATCTCTGTTAAAAAAAAACATATATAGATAGATAGATAGATAGATAGATAGATAGATAGATATTTTTTTTAAAGGGCTGTTATTCTAAGCCACTAAGTTTTGGAGTGACTTCTTATACAGCGATGGGTAACTGAAAGCAAGTAATAAGCCAAGTGAGCTGATCTTTTAGGACACTGGAGCATGTGGCAGTGTAGGCCTAAAATGTCATTCCATTCATGCTGCTGATTCATGAATTCAAACTAATAACCTGATTTATACCAGTCATCCATGTTTGGAAGCTTAGCCTTTTAGAAGGGTTATCTAAAAATTACGCTGCTTTCTTTTCGAGCAATGGCTATACTACATATTTATGTGAAATGCTTGGCATATAAATGAACAGAATGAAATAACTTTTTTATTATTTTACTGTTTAAAGTATTACAAATAGCAGTACATATGTTTTCCCTTTTTTTCTCCCACTGACCTCCCCCTGGCCTCCCCTACCCCCCAGCACATGCCCTCACCTGCCTCCCCCCCCCCCCCAGTGTCTTGTATCCATTGGTTCTGCTTATCTGCATGCACACAAGTCCTTTGGTCGATCTCTTACAGCCCCCGCCCCCACCCTCCCCTGCCTTCCCGCTATAGTCCGACAGTCTGTTCCATGCTTCTTTGCCTCTGTATCTATTTCCCCCTCGTTTCTTTTCTTTAAAAAATCTTGAACGTAATAACTTTTAAAGGTACAATGGGCTAATTTATAAATCACTACTTAAAGTATTAGTATTTCAATGTATACTTAATTATTTTCAACAAATATTTTTATTGGAATCCGTAGAAAACACTGGGAAAATAATCAGTTTGTCACCAAGGATTTTCATCAATGGGCCTTGGCCGGATAGCTCACGTTAGTGTCATCCTGATACCCCAAGGTTGCCCGGCACATACAAGAATCAACCAATGAACACATAAATGAGTGGGACAGCAAGTGGATGCTTGTCTGTCTGTCTCGAATCAATAAAATAAAACACCAAAGAACACTGTGGAACTATTCTAGATTAAGGAGATTAATCTGAAAGATGGATAACTAAATGTGAATCTTGACTGACACGGTTCGATTCTGGTCAAGGTCACGTGGCCGGTTTCGGGCTCCATCCCCAGTGGGGAGCGAACAGGAGACAGCTCATCCACGACCTCTCCCCCCCTCTCCCTTCCTCTCTGAAACCAATAAAAACACTAAAGACAAATAAAATGTAAACACAGCCATAAAACTGAAAGTTAAATGTGCGGTGCACAGTAGAGAAAGTACTATATAAATGTTAAGTATCTGACGGGATTATTGTATTGTGGTGAAGTTAGGAGCCAGATCTGGAATATATCGGAGTGACCTGTAACTATGTCGGCAAGTAACACTCCTGCAAATTGTGTAAGGACTGCAATGTTTACCTGGGTGAAGCATTTTCTATCGGCTTCCATCAACGCCGTCCACAAACTGAACAAGCTGTTTCCGTCCGTATAGCTGAGGAGACACGGGCAGCCAAACGGTCACCGGTCACCTTCTGGGGCTAAGCGGAACCCGGAGAGCTTTAAGGCGGCCACAGCACGGTAGTGCCAGCAACGGGGCTCGGGCTCCACCTTTGCTAGAGGGGCACACACAGACGTGCACACACAGACGTGCACACACACGCATTCTGCCCTGCTCGGGTTCCAACAGGCACACACAGCAGCAGCACACACAGCAGCAGCACGTGCTGCCCGGCTGCTTTACGGCAGCCGCATTAAGGCACGAGGGCGAAGCTGCGTTCCTGCCCGGCTTTAACGCCTGTGCAGCGGCACGTGCTGTCTGCCTTGCTTTACGGCAGTTGCTGCAGGCGGGAAAGCGAGGCCTCGATCCCGCCCCCAAAGGCAGGCACACAACAGCAGCACGTGCTATCTGCCTCGCTTTACGGCAGTCTCTGGAGGCGCGAAAGTGGGGCCATGATCCCGCCTCAAAGGCGCGCACACGTCAACGGCTTGTGCTGGGTATTGCACTTTACGGCAGCCTGGCTGAGGCACGAGGCCGTGGCAGCGGTCTCCATGCCGACGACGACGACGACGACGACGACGACGACGACGACGACGACGACGTCTTTGTGAGGTGGCTGGACGACCGTTGGCGCGCCCATTGCTCGGTGACCCCGCGACGATGGCGGCAGTGGTGGCGCTGTGTCAGAAGGCGTTGGGCCACGTGAAGACCAAGGAGTTCCGCGACTATGTGACCAGCACACACTTTTGGGGTCCCCTGGCCAACTGGGGCCTGCCTCTGGCCGCTTTCCACGACATGAAGGCGTCCCCGGAGATCATCAGCGGCCGCATGACCACAGCGCTCATCTTCTACTCGCTGGCCTTCATGCGCTTCGCACACCGCGTGCGGCCTCGCAGCTGGCTGCTCATGGCGTGTCATGGCACCAACGTGATGGCGCAGAGCGTGCAGGGCAGCCGCCTGCTCATCCATCGCTATGGCGGCGGCGACACCCACACCGAGGCCGCCGCCCCCGCCGCCAGCACCAGGGCCACCGAGTGCAGCGTCTGTGTCAGCTTGGACTAGGTGGTCGCCGGCCTGACCTGCAGGCCCCGGAAGGAGATTCGTCGAATCTTCGCCGCTTGTAAGCGCTGAACTGTTATTCTTCCTGAAGACGGAGGGACAGTTGGTTTTGACTCTAAGACAGTGCAAATCTGATTGAAACTCAGTTTGGTTAATAAACAGCACAGAACGGACACCGAGCGTCGCCTCTTCCTTGATCGGGACATAAAGTGTTTGGTAGAAGGTGAGGAGGGGCAGATGGGTTGTTTTATGGGATCTGCAACTCAAGGGCTAGTTTTGTATGGGGAAGACTGAGTGACAGGTTACTTCTGCCCTGGCCGGTGTGGCTCAGTGGACAGAGCGTCGGCCTGCGGACTGAAAGGTCCCAGGTTCGATTCCGGTCAAGGGCATGTACCTTGGTTGCGGGCACATCCCCGGTAGGAGGCGTGCAGGAGGCAGCTGATGGATGTTTCTCTCTCATCCATGTTTCTGACTTTCTATCCCTCTCCTTTCCTCTCGGTAAAAAATCAATTAAATATATTTTAAAAAGAAAAACTTGGTAGAGCCACAAATCTCTTCACACCAAAAAAGTTTATGACTATTTCTACTGATGGAAATACTTACAAGTGAGTTTTTAAAGGAACTCAGTGAAATCTACTTTAGACCTTTAAGGAGTACTTACTAAGAGAATCTAGAATCTCTTGGGGACAGAAATTCTAGAATCTTCCATGGAAATAGGGAGACAACTCTGAGGCCAGTTGTTATCAACCCAACTAAACTAGAAAATAACGGACAAAATCATAATCCTTTCCTCTTCTCATGCCTAAAAATGGGGGGAATGCAGTTTGTAAAACTGGTTAACCCAGTGGTCAGCAAACTCAGTCAACAGCGGCAAACCAAGGTTCGTGAGCTGCATGTGGCTCGAGAGCCGCAGTTTGCCGACCCCGGGGTTAACCTATCACCCTGTGTTGAACACTAGCTATGCTGGCGGTGAGGGTCTCTGGTTAACGGTATTAGACCAGATTAGGCCCCTAGGGCAGTGGTCGGCAAACTGCGGCTCGCGAGCCACAAGCGATTGAGCCACATGCGGTTTGCTGCTCTGTTGGCTAATGAGTTTGCCGACCACTGCTAAGGCATTACCCTTACCCAGAAGTTTTGACTTCAGGTTAAAGACATTAGTACATTATTAAAATGTTTTTTAAGTGTTTTTCCCTAAGGCAGTGGTCGGCAAACTCGTTAGTCAACAGAGCGGCAAACCTCAGCTCAAGAGCCGCAGTTTGCCGACCAGTGCCTAGGGCTCTCATGGGTGTTACAGATTTTTCTTAAACCAGGGAGCAGGGGAGAAGGGGAAGGGAGAGTGTGGGGCTGTGGGGGTGAGGCCACAGCAGAGGCTACCCTTTAGGATCTGACCCCAAATCTCCCCCTGTCTGCAGGACGCAGGAAGTTCAGAGAGTCCACCGGGGAACCCCAATGCGTGTTTTCGGTTGCTGAACCCTGCTTCTGGTCCATATTTCAAATGCAGAGCAATTGGAAACAACCATCTGAGCCGGGGCCTGGCAGCTCCGTTGGTTAGAGTGTTGACTCGATGCACCAAGGTTGCCAGTGCACCCCAAGCCAGGGCACATACAAGAACCACCATCCAGCGGCCCGGCGCCGGGCTCGGTGGTTGGGCACAGGCGGAGGAACCAGCAGGTCACAGTTCATTTCCCGGTCAGGGCACAGGTCCGGGTCCAGCTCCGTCCTCAGTAGGGGGAGTGCAGGCGGCGACGGATCCATGGTCCTCTCTCATCATTGATGTTTCTCTCTCTCTCCTTCTCCCTGCCTCTGAAATCAATAAGATTTTTATAAAAGAATCAACCAATGAATGCATAAATAAGTGAAACAAGTTGATGTTTCTTTCTCTCTAAAATTAATCAATACAGATCCATTAAAAAACAAACCTTTAAGCTTCTGAAATTGTCAGGTTTGGGATAAGACAGGAACATTAGTGGAACTCTGGAAGATGCTCCTCTAGCTCCTGAGGCAGTGGTCGGCAAACTCATGAGTCCACAGAGCCAAATATCAACAGGACAACAATTCAAATTTCTTTGGAGAGCCACCTTTTTTAAACTTCAACTTCTAATGCCATTTCTTCAAAATAGACTCGCCCAGGCCACACTCAAGGGGCCAAAGAGCTGCATGTGGCTCACGAGCCGCAGTTTGCCGACCACGGTCCTGAGGCATCTAAGCAGAAGCCTCTTTGTAGGCAATTTCTGCATTTCACATTCTACATGGGGGGTGGGCCAAACTCTGCAAAACTATAGTGCATTATCTATTGCTGGGTAACAGATCATCCCCAAACTTAGCTTTAAACCAACATTTAAAATTAAAAGCCCAGCCCGTGTGGCTCAGTGGTTGAACGTCGACCTATGAACCAGGAAGTCAGGGTTCGATTCCCGGTCAGGGCTCATGCCTGGGTTGTGGGCTCGATCCCCGGTGTGGGACGTGCATGAGGCAGCCGATCCATGGTTCTCTGCCATCATTGATATTTCCAACTCTCTCCCTGTCCCTTCCTCTCTGAAATCAATACAAATGTTTTTAAAAATAAAAAAATTATTTATTGTCTCACATTTTCGGAGGGTCAGGAATGGGAGTGGCTTAGCTGGGTGCTTGCACTGGCTTGGGGTTTCCCAGAGCTTAATCTGGGAGGTGATGTACCATCGCCTCACCTGGGTTCCACTGGTCACATGGGACACCGTGGGAGGACCACACAGGGGTGGGCATGCCAGGAGGTGGCCATCATTGGGGGTCACCCGAGGCTGGCTCCCCCACACACGGCTCTGAAATAGAACTTCCCATGCAGTAATAAAAAGCTGTTCTTACAGTTCTGAAATGAATCATAACCTTGTATCAAGATTTTTATTAAAACTTTGAAGGATTTTCCCCTTTGCTATGAGGAGAAATTAATATTTTTAGATTTGTCTTACAGAATGTATTTTGTAAGTTGAGTATTAGATTTCAATAAAAGGCCACTGTCTATTGAACCCATTTCAGAGCAGGTGGGTTTCTAAGTAACCCGGTAAGAGAAAAGGGGTACTCCCTGCTGAGAATTTCCTCGCTCTGCATTTATAATCCAGCGGGCAAAGCGATTAGAAAAACACCCCAAAGATGACACCTCTACTCCAATGCAGTCTCCATTCACAACATCCAATTTGTAGTATGAGCACCCAACTAAGAGATCTAACCCTTTGTCGCCTGGGATATTCATGCCGAAAGTCATACAAATGATTAATACTTTAATAAAAACGAACCTTTCAAATCATTGGGGTAAAATAATTTCCTAATGTCCCCAAACTCTCAAATATAATCCTTCCTGGCCTTTGCAATTTAACTGAAACTGTCTACAGATCCTGACCAGGACTTTATGAGGCTAATAACATTTTCCAAATTGGCAGTTATTTTCCCCGAAGTTTCTGTTACTGACACACACTTGTTACTTCCCAGGCTTTGTGTTTTATACCGAGTTTAAGAAGTCCCAAGTTTTTCCTGAGGTTCTCTGAGCTTCCTGGCAAAGCACAGGCTAAAATCCAAAGAACTGCCATATCTCTCCAACTACACTGAGTGGCCAGATGATGATTTCTAAACACATAATAATCTGGCTACTCAGTGTGTGTGTGTGTGTGTGTGTGTGTGTAGTGTGTGGATAGATATGAGGCCCAGTGCATGAATTCAGGCATGGGTGGGGTCCGGCCAGCCTGGCCACGGGGAGGGGACATGGGTGGTTGGCTGGCCTGCCTGCTGGTTGAACTCCTGGTCGAGGGGGCAATTTGCATATTAGCCTTTTATTATATAGGATAGACACAGAGTGGCCACATTATTATGAATTCAGAGATCATCACCAGCTGGCCACTCAGTGTATAATGCTAAAACCATTTTTCTCCTCTAATTCTTTTATATATATACTAGGGGCCTGGTGCACGAAATTCATGCACTGGGGGTGGGTGAGCCCTCAGCTCAACTTGCCCCCACAATGGGGCCGATGGCTGGCTCTGCCCCAGCCCTGCCCCCCCACCTTGCACGCACTTTGGCCCCGCCCCCACTCCTGATTGACTGATGGGTGTGGCTGGTGGGCATGGCTTGTGGTTGTAGCAAAGGTATGGTCAAATTTGCATATTACTCTTTTATTAGATAGGATATTTTTTATTGACTTCAGAGGGGGAGAAAGAAACGTCGATGAGAATCATGGATTGGCTGCCTCCTGCATGCCCCACACTGGGGATGGAGCCCCCCACCCTGGCCTGTGCCCCGACCGGAATCAAACTGTGACCTCCTGGTTCATAGGTTGGTGCTCAACCACTGAGCCACACCAGCCAGCTCCTCTAATTCTTTCAAAGCCATGAACCACCGTATCGTGTCCCAGGGAGAGGCTGAGAGCATGGCATTCCAGATGAAAACAAGGCACTGCGAGATCACACAAAGCCTTGGGGGCGAGGTGGGAGCAGCCACATCCGGGGCTGCTTCTGACCTTGACACTAACGAATACCCCGAGGTGGACCGGACCCCTCCAAAAACAGAGGCTGCGACAGATTACAGGAAATGTGACACGTGACTCTGGATTCATATTGTTCATGTCTCTTTATTCTGAAATATAAAATTTTAAACAAAAAAATTACAAAGGACACGAGTGTATGTTTATTATAAAAATTTCACATGGGAGTATACAAAGTAGAAAAGCCCAGTTTCTTCGAACCATCCCTCTGGACAGCCAAAACGCTTGGGAGAAACACCCAACTTTCCAGGCCTGTTATGTTAAAACAGGAATAGTTTTATATCATGCTACACATTGCCAACATTCTGCTTTACTATTCATGTCAGTGTTCCCCAGAACTGCATGGCAGCACTTGCTCATTCTCTCTCTCTTTTTTAATATATCTTACTGATGTTTTATAGAGGAAGGGAGAAGGACAGTTAGAAACTATCGATGAGAGGGAAACATCGATCAGCTGTCTCCTGCACACCCCCTACTGGGGATGTGCCCGCAGCCAAGGTCCATGCCCTTGACTGGAATCGAACCTGAGACCTTTCAGACTGCAGGCCGACGCTCTATCCACTGAGCCACACCAGTTTCGGCTTCGTTTGTTTCCATTTCAATGTTATCAAATGCTGCCAGTGTAGTTTTCTGAACAGGATTGTGATTTACCAGAGCGGACACTACATCTGCATTTCTTCCGTGCCCGGCGTGTGGCTGACATTGATAAATGTTTGTGGAACAGATAAGGAAAAGCTAACTGGATGTGAGAGGTATGAAAATAAAGTGTTCATAACCCCAAAGTCCCCAGAGTTGGAAATGAGGTCTAAAATTGGTTAGTGAATCAAGATTTAATTTGATGCCAAGTTTTGTCTCTGATATCTAGGAGCTAGAAAATACGGCAGGGCTTCTCAGTTTGGGGAGTGGGGGTTGTAAGATGAATGAAAATCTTTGTTTCTTTACTCCTGAAGTCATCTCAAGGAATTCCATAAAATGAAGGGAGAGAGAAAATGTAAGATTAAAGACCAAAGACCATGGTTCGTTCCCAGGTTTTGGCACAAAACAATAAAACAACCCTACCCGCCCCCCCTCCCCTCTAAAGAGTAACAAGATTCCAGCAGGAAGTTACAGGCACATCTGCACATATCTAGGCTTTATAAAATTATATTAAGTGCCTTTTTAAAAAAATATATTTTATTGATTTTTTTACAGAAAGGGAAAGAGAGAGTTAGAAACATCGATCAGCTGCCTCTTGCACGCCCCCCCACTGGGGATGTGCCCGCAGCCAAGGTACATGCCCTTGACCGGAATCGAACCTGGGACCCTTCAGTCTGCAGGCCGATGCTCTATCCACTGAGCCACACCGGTTTTGGCTTAAGTGCCTTTTAATGTAAAAATATTTACATTGAACACCCGCCTCCATCCCCTTCTCTACAGATCACATCCATTTTTAATTTTTTCCCTTTTTAAAAAAAAATTTTTGATTTGTTAATCCTCACACAAGGTTATTTTTCCATAGATTTTTTTTGTTTTCTAGGGAGAGTGGAAGAGAAAGGGAGAGAGACAGAGAGCAACGTGGAGGTGAGGGAGACACATCGATTGGTTGCCTCCTGCTCGAATCCTGACCAGGGCCTGGGCCAGGGAGGAGCCTGCTCTCAAGGTATGTGCCCTTGGCCAGAATCGAATCGAGTGTCCGCAGGCTGACGCTCTATCCATTGAGCCACACCAGCCAGGGCCAAATCACATCCCTGATGGGCAGCCGAGGAAGCGAGAGCTCGGCTTCCCTTGGGCCACTCCTCTAGGCGGCTAGGACCCGGCAGCGGGGACCGGGGCGATTCCGTCCCTGAGGGTTCAGGGGCGACATGGCCCGCCAAGCACCAGCTGGGACAGGACAGCGTGTCACAGGCCAGGGACACCCAGGACAGTCAGGAGCGGAAGACATCTTGGGTCAAAGGAATGGAGGAAGTGTGAATGAATTTGTGAGTCTGTGGAAGAGCAGATGAGTTTCTGTAGGAATGTTGACATTTCATTCTTAAGTCTCCTAGAGGGACAAGGCTTAGATGACAGTGTAACTGACATGCACATCTACATAGGAACACGCACGCCTACGCCATGGGTGGACTCTTAAGTCCAAGAATATTGGTTGAGTGCAGGGGGGCCAGGCCGGTGCCAGCCACTGGGGACCTGTTCCCAACATTCGTTTGTGACGCTGACCTGCGACCCCCCCCCCCCACTTTGGTCAGTCAAGTTCCTGTTCTCCAGCCCCGCCCTGACCAGCCTGGACCCGCCTTCCTGTCCTACTGCCCAGGCCACCAGCTCTGGAGCTAATTGGAAATGGCTGGGAAATGGCCTTTCGGGACACTTTTTCTTCCCTTCTTCCAGAAAGGAAGGGTTTCCAGCTCCACCTGACACGCAGCTCGCGCCTCAGGCCTCCTCATAAATGAGCCTTTCAGGAAGGAGGGGTGAGGGGGGCAGTGCCGGAAGCCGATCACTGTTTTGATGGTGGAGAGCTGTGGACAGGGCGTCTGGAGGGCTGGCCAACCTTGATCGCTCTGAGGGGTCGGAGCTGGTTGCTGGGATGTTGGGGTTGAAGCAGCCCCACCTGTTAGTCTGAAGAAGATTCACTGATTGGCTTTTACTGGCGTTTTTGGTCTGGGGGATATAGCTGTATCTTATGATTTTAATCTTAATAAAAGGAATGATGAAGCCAGAGCGATCAGTAAGTAGTCCTCCCTCTAGAGTTGAACTACCGCCTGGACCCCATTTTCCAAATTAATGTTTTTCTAAGTCTCTATTCATTTGTGTGCGGCCTTCTCCAGAACCCGAACCCTCAACCGGGACCCTGAATCATGCGGGACGTGAAAAGGGTTCCCACAGGGCAGGACGGGGCTGCAAGGGGGCAGAGGGCTCTGCAGGAGCTGCGCACGGGCTGGCCATGGCGGCCTTGCCCGCGCTCAGCAGCCAGAGTTTAGAACCAGAAAAGAACATCACCGTTTACACAAAACAAAACAAAACAAAACAAAAGCAAAAACTCCCAAACCCCGAATGACAGTTTTGGCATGAGTATCTAATACTAGGGGCCCGGTGCATGAAATTCGTGCACTGGAGGTGGGTGGTCCCTCAACCCAACCTGCCCCCTCTCACATCCTGGGAGCCCTCAGGGGACGTTCAGCTGATGGCTCACCCCCAGCCATCGCCCTGCTCAGCTCAGCCCCAGCTGCCTGCGACCACCCGGCACCGGGGGCTGGGTGCTCACTGCCAATTGCACTCACAGTGCCCGGGGGTTGGGCACTTGCCACTGTCATTTCATCTCCACCCCGGACCCGGCACTCATGCCACTTGGCCTTGCCCTCGCTACTGACTGGCTTGTAGCATAGCCAATCAGGAGCGAAAGTATGGTCAAATCTGCATGTTTCTCTTTTATTATATAGGAGGATCTTTCGGGCAGTATAGCTCCCACAACACAATGCTTATGAGTATACAGCTGTGGTCGGCAAACCGCGGCTTGTGAGCCACATGCAGCTCTTTGGCCCCTGGAGTGCGGCTCTTCCACAAAATACCGCAGCCTGGGCGAGTCTATGTGGAAGAAGCGGCTTTAGAAGAAGTTGAAGTTTAAAAAATGTGGCTCTCCAAAGGAATGTCAATCGTTGTCCTGGTGATATTTGGCTCTGTGGACTCATGAGTTTGCCGACCACCAGGCTGTACTCCCAGAGGCAGGAGGGGGAGCTCAGGGCCGGACACATCCGTCCGGCGGGCACGGTGCTCCAGGCAGTCTCCGCTCTGGCACGGAAAAGGCCGCTGAGGGCGAGGTCGTGCCCACTTTCAGAGAGCAGGTCTGGTTTGGCTCAAGGGCAACCTAACATCAAAGAAGATATTCAGTTTTACTTGAGGGGGAAGAAATGAAAATGCCGGTTATTATTTTAATAAGGTTTGCTATGGAAATGAACAAGTTGCTTTCAATACCAGCGGAGAGCTGGGCACCGGGGACTCCACTGCAGGCCACATGCTTCCTGGCTATGGTATGGGGCTCTCTTAGACCAGACCGGCAAGTTCAGGCACAAGGCTGGCATGAGAACCCTCACCAGGAAAGGGCACCAAGCCCGGGCCTCTCTCTCCAACAGGACAGGAAGCCTCGGGTGACACTGTGTCCGCTGTGACCCGACATCGAAGGGCTGAGGTTGTTGTATTCTTTTTCAGATATTTTTAAAAATACATTTTATTGATTTTTTTTATAGAGAGGAAGGGAGAGAGATAGTCAGAAGGCAAGCAAATGAGAGAGAAACATCCATCAGCTGCCTCCTGCACGCCCCCTACTGGGGATGTGTCCACAGCCAAGGTCCATGCCCTTGACCTGAATCGAACCTGGGACCTTTCATTCCGCAGGCCGACGCTCTATCCACTGAGCAACACTGGTCAGGACAGAGGCTGTTCTATTCTCATTTACCGTCAGGGTCCTAAGCGCACCTCAGGCCTCCGCTGCGGCCGCCGGGGCCCCCGGCTCCTCTGAGTTCAGTGTGTGGTGCTGGGGACACAGGCTGTCCAGCTTCTGCAGATGCTCCGAGAGACCGGCCCGGAGGTCCTCGTTGTCTCGGAGGAATTCTCTCACCGCCTCCAGCCGCGTTAGGACCTGCAGAGAGAGCCACACGATGCAGTCAGAGGACCTGCTGGACTCGCACTTCAAGGGAAACTTCCAGCTCCGAGATGGGCTCCTGCTCACGTGTCCACCGAGAGACAGAAACCGTGGCTACAGCTGCCTGTCCACAGACAAGCCAAACCCGCCCTTTAGACAAAGCGTCCTCCAGAGCAGCTCCCTCGCTGCAGTCTATTGAAAGTCAGCCCTCGACACAAGGCTTTGATAAAAAAGAATTAAAAAAAAGAAAAAAGAAGAAGAAAAAAAGAATAAACAAAGCATCCTCGCCCTGGCCGGTGTGGCTCAGTGGACAGGGCATCGACCTGCGGACTGAAGGGTCCCGGGTTCGATTCCGGTCAAGGGCATGTACCTTGGTTGTGGGCACATCCCCAGTGGGGGTGTGCAGGAGGCAGCTGATTGATGTTTCTCTCTCATTGATGTTTCTGACTCTATCCCTCTCCCTCGCTGTAAAAAACCAATATATTTTAAAATAAAAAAATAAAACAAAGCATCCTCTACTGAAACAAAATAAAACTCAGGCTAGCTGGTTCTGGGCCACACAATGGAATGTTTGCTTGACTCCTCAAGCTTCTTTTTTGGAAAAAATATTTTTATTGATTTCAGAGACGGAAAGAGAGAAACATCAATGATGAGAGGACCACATACACAGCACACAACGATAATCCTCAACTCACGATGGGCTCACATCTTGCCAAGCCCATTGTAAACGGAAAATGTACGTCCAAAATGCATTCAGTCCACCCCAGTGGTCGGCAAACTGCGGCTCGCGAACCACATGCAGCTTGGGAGCCAAGGTTTGCCCCTCTGTTGACTAATGAGTTTGCCGACCACTGACCTAGACTCTCGATTCCAATAATTACAGGCTGTTGTTCCTTGTGATTAAGCCCCTGTCCCAGTGGTCGGCAAACTCTTAGTCAACAGAGCGGCAAACTGCGGCTCGCGAGTCGCATGTGGCTCTCGAGCCGCAATTTGTGGACCACTAGCCCAGGAAAAGATCAAAATTCAAAGTATGGCTTCTGCTGAAACATGCCACCTGTGCTGCACCGCTGTAAAGTCAACATTGTGAGGACAGCCATTGTGAGTTGGGGACATTCATACATACACACGTTTATACACAGACATGATACGCATGCACATACAAAAATAAAATGAAGCCCTTTCGTTTTGAATTTCAGACCTATACATGTATTACTATTAAACATACACATCCATACATATAAAGACATACATGGGTCCCCAAAATGTATACACACTTGAACAGCTCACTTTTGAAAGGGAAATGTATTTTAATAAGCACTGCCTTTATAATTGTTCACAGTGCATGTACACATTTTTGGGGGACACCCCATATATGTGCATGTATCTGTGCATGTATGTTTAGCAGGAATACGTGTGCAGGCACAAACTTCAGGATGAGCACAAGGTACAAGGTGAATGACAGGTCCTCCCCAGAGCAAGCCCAGTGCAGCTTTTCCACGTGGGCACACGTGTACGTTGTACACACTTAAAACATAGAAATGATTGCCAAGGCCGGTTTGGCTCAGTGGGTAGAGCGTCGGCCTGCAGACTGAAGGGTCCCAGATTCGATTCCGGTCAAGGGCATGTACCTTGGTTGCAGGCACATCCCCAGTGGGGGGGGCGGGGGGGGGGCGCGTGCAGGAGGCAGCTGATCGATGTTTCTCTCTCATCGATGTTTCTGACTTTCTATCCCTCTCCCTTCCTCTCTGTAAAAAATCAATTAAATATATTGAAAAATATGTATATAAGTGGCAGCGGACTAGACACCGTTCTTCCATGGATCTTTCCGACCTCAGGTTAGAAAGAGTGCCCTTGTCCTGTTTTTTATTGGCTGAATAATATTTCAGTTTTGGAAGTTTCACATTTTAACGTTTCCTTTCAAACCTTCTATTAAACCACTGATGCTGTATATGTGCCATTCTGCATAAGCGACGAGTCTGTTGCAGGATGTTTTTAAAAGTGAAAGGCAGTTTTCATTGTGATGGGGTTCTATTTCATTGACAGATTGTGCGCAAACTCCCACCTACTGAGGCTGTACCCATGTTAGCTCCCACCAGCAACATACGTGCAGACACTTCCACTAACACAAGCACTCACAGAACAGTCTGGAAGTGTGCCAAGGGCTTATTCCGGACACCTCGCTGGTCACTGTGCTTGACACAGGTGACAGTGACGTGTACCTTGGGGAATGATGAAGTTTTGTTGTTAATCCTCACTGGAGACTACTTCCCATTGATTTTTAGGGAGCGTGGAAGACAGACAGAAACACTGATGTGAGAGAGACACACAGATCGGTTGCCTCCTGCATGTGCCCCAACCAGGGCCCAGGCTGGGGAGGAGCCTGCAACCGAGGTATGTGCTCTTGATCGGAATCGAACCCGGGGCCCTTTGGTCAGCAGGCCGGCGCTCTATCCACTGAGCAACACTGGCCAGGGCTGATGCAGGTCTACGGGGGGAGGGGGGTCCGCTCAGCAAGCACTCAGGTGACGGTGATGTGAGCGAATGAAAGAGCCAGAGGCGCAGGATGGTGTCTGCCGGGGAGGAGGAAGCACGTGGGGCCGCCCCACAGCCGGAGCTGTTTATGACCCGGCTGGAAACAGGCCCACAGCTCCTGCAGGACACCTGGGCTTTACAGGATAAATCTGGAAACCATAAACACGTGAAACAAAGATCAGCCCAGTTCCGCACCCGCCCCCCCTACCCACAGCACGCCCTGGGCACCGCACTGAGCCTGTTGCTCCGGGAGCGCCCCCCCAGGGCTCTTCCCGCAGAGCCGGGGACACGCTGGCTGGGTCCGGGCGCCACACACGCACCAAGGAGGGGGCCCTCCGCGGGGCTTTAGGGATCAGCAGTGCATTTCGACAACGCGCAAGCTCTCCCGTTTTCTCAGCCGCGCACTGTGCTCAGCGTTCTGCTGCTGAATTTAGACGGCCCTTGGCGCCACACGCCACATAGGCCCCCGGGGAGCTGGCCGGCTGCTGCTCCCCTCGGCTCTGAAGCAGAGCGCAACTTACGAGCTCGGATACACACGCACAGTGTATTCCAAGGGAGCCCCTTGGATAGCGTTACACGCTGGGTGGCCGGACAATGATGATCTCTGAACACATGATAACCTGGCCACTTAGTGTACATCCTATAGAATAAAAGGCTAATATGCAAATTGTCCCTTTGACCAGGAGTTCAACCAGCAGGCAGGTTGACCAACCACCCATGTCCCCTCCCCCTGGCCAGGCTGCCCGGACCCCACCCATGCACGAATTTATGCACCAGGCCTATATATTTACACTGAGTGGCCAGATGATTATGCGTCCAGAGTTCATCATCATCTGGCCACTCAGTGTGTATCATTATGGCTCATCATCGAGCAGAGAATTGACATATGAGCTCTCTCTGCCATGAGCTCCATGAGGCATTCTGGGAACCCGTCACCCTAAATTACCACCCTGAGCCATTCCTCCTCAACGTGGCTTTCCGCCGCGACTCCCCGTGTTTCCCGAACACCAGAAACAGGTCTTATTAAACACTCACAGGCAAAGTCCTGTGCTCATAAAATAATCACCGTATTTCTTCATTCCTGGATGCACGTGCTGTTTCTTCCTATGTTAACATCTCAAACGAGAATGCATCTTACCGCTGAGTCTTTCAGTAAATTGGCAGTGATTTTTTTTTCCTGTCTCAGAATAACGGAATCGATGTTGTGCCTTACAACGGACGGCATCTGAGAGCCACTGAAACGTGGTGTATCGAATCATCTGCCTTTGAGACTGACCCTGGCGAACGTGGATAAGCATATCTGGGACTGAACTTCCCCAACGAGGTCAAGTTCCGCACATCATGGGAAGCCAACCTTCAGCTTCTCAGAGATAACATGCCAATCCATTTGCATTTCCACTGTGACCAATGGAAACAGCAAGAGAAATGCCATGGTCTACTGAGCGAAAGCATGCGAAATGAGAGCTTATCAGCCCGATCTAGAGACTTGGGACCCAGAGAACGAGCCCATTAACCCCAATTTGTTCCTGGAAAATAGAGATAATGAGGGTTGGAAATGTCTGGTCACCAGCTCTTTGGTGATACGAGATGCGGTGAGGCATGAGAGGCACAGGCCCAGAGCACGGCACCCACGGCATCCACGCTATGGCACACATAGGGCACCGAAATGTGTGCTGACCACGGGCAAAGAACTGTTTAAAGGTAATATCCATCTGCGCCAAAAGGGTATTCATTTCCGGAAGTGATTTGTCTTACAAACCAGAAACATGGCTGGAAATATGCTAAAATTAGCTACTCTTCCTCCCTGGTGTCTGTTTGTTTACTCACACAGAGGATACACTACTTTTGTTGTTTGTTTTTTACCTCTTCTGGCAACACCTCTTGTTCTGTTGCTTGAAGATAAATCTCCTGAAGTTTTTCCTTTAGAAACTCCATTTCGATCTCATTGACTTGGCTCTCGCTCAGGTAAATGCCGGCTTCATGTTCACTCCCGTCTCGATGATCTTCCTCAGGGATGAGGACAGCCCAGTCCGATGTCAACAGCTGGTGGGATACCGAACAAACAGATGAACTGACTGAATGAAAAAGATATTCCACTGGATGACTCCAACAATCTATATATATAAAAGGCTAATATGCAAAGTGTCACCTTGGGAGTTTGGGAGACCAGTTCAATCGCTCGCTATGATGTGCACTGACCACTAGGGGGTGACGCGGAATGAAGGAAGGCCCCAGCTGGCAGCCAGCAGCCAGGGAAGGGAGGCCCTGGCTGGCAGCCAGAGGGCGCCATCGGCCCTGATCACTGGCCAGGCCTACGGACCCTAACCGTGCACAGATTTTGGGCTCTGGGCCTCTAGTTTATTCATAATGAATTATGACTGACTCGATTCATTTTAATAACCTGTGACCACTGAAAAGTTCTTAGCCCAGTACAATTCTAGACTTCAGAGCAACATGTTTATTCCTGTTTACATGCTAAAATTTCATTTAAACCTAATAAATTTCAAATTCTAAATAAGGGACTGTGGCTACTTTCCCCCTTAGTTCTTTTTTTAAATAATTTATTTTATTGATTTTTCAGAGAGAGGAAGAGAGAGGGAGAGTCAGAAACATCAATGAGAGAGAAACACCAATCAGCCACCTCCTGCACACCCTCAACCAGGGATGTGCCCTCAGCCAAGGTACATGGCCTTGACTGGAATCGAACCCAGGACCCTTCAGGCTGCAGGCCGACTCTCTATCCACCGAGCCAAACCGGTTTCAACATTCCCCTTAGTTCTTTTCAAAAATATATATTTTATTGATTTCAGAGAGGAAAGGAGAGGGAGAGATGGAAACATCAGTGATGAGAGAGGATCATGGATTGGCTGCCTCCTGTACACCCTCCACTGGGGATCGAGCCCACAACCCGGGCCTGTGCCCTTGACTGGAATCAACCCCAGGATCCTTCAGTCCACAGGCCGACGCTCCCTCCACTGAGCCACACCGGCTAGGGCTTCCCCTTAGTTCTTTATGCCAGAAGTGTTCAACCTAATTTTTACCTCTTCTATTATGGAGTATGCCTCCACAATCTCTGGGATATTATGGAATTCATTCAGAAAATTTTGGATCTTCATCTGGAAATCTCGAAGCCACATAGAAGATACCTTCATCTCTGAAGAGTGCATGATTTCGTTACGACACTTAATCACCTACAGAAAGACAGAGAAAGGTAAAAGCTTTCAGAGTCACCGTGGGGTGAACTGACATTGTTGTAGTTTCAAAGAAAGCTGCAGCCCAGCCGGGGCGCTCAGTGACTGAGCGTCGACTTATGAACCAGGAGGCCAACGGTTCCATTCCCGGTCAGGGCACATGCCCGGGTTGTGTGTTCGATCCCCAGTGTGTGACGTGCAGGAGGCAGCTGGCCCATGGTTCTCTCTCCCCCTCTCCCTTCCTCTCTCTGAAATCAATAAAAAGAACGAAACATTTTTTTAAAAGAAAAGTTGTAGGAAGGATTTCTGTTATGTTCAATCCCCTGCTGCTTGAATAATCAATTCATCAGGGAAAGAATACAAACAAGCCCTAACCGGTTTGGCTCAGTGGATAGAGTATCCGCCTGCAAACTCCAGGGTCCCAGGTTCGATTCTGGTCAAGGGCATGTACCTTGGTTGCCAGCACATCCCCAGTGGGGAGTGTGGAGGCGGCTGATCAATGTTTCTCTCTCATCGATGTTTCTGACTCTCTATCCCTCTGCCTTCCTCTCTGTCAAAAATCAATAAAATCCTATATAATAAAAGAGAAACGTGCAAATTTGACTGTACCTTCGCTCCTGATTGGCTATGCTACCAGCCAATCAGGAGTGGGGGGTGGGACCAAGTGGTGTGAGTGCTGGGCCCAGGGGTGATGAAACGGTATTGGCAGTGAGCGCCCAGCCCCTGGGTGCTGTGAGGGGAAGCGGAGGAAGCAGCAACAGCAGCAACAGCAGCAACAGCAGCAACAGCAGCAGCAGCAGCAGCAGCAGCGGCAGCGGCAGGGAGTGGCAGGGAGTGCCCGGCCCCTGGGTGCTGTGAGGGGAAGCGGAGGAAGCAGCAGCAGCAGCAGCAGCAGCAGCAGCAGGGAGTGGCAGGGAGTGCCCGGCCCCTGGGTGCTGTGAGCAGAAGTGGTGGTGAACACCCAGCCCCCGGGCCGGGTGGTTACAGGCAGCCGAGGCTGAGCTGAACAGGGCGATGGCTGGGTGCCCAAGGCCTAAAGCCTTGCCAGATGCTTTAGGCCTTGGGCAGGCTGGGGGTGAGCCATCAGTTGGACATCCCCTGAGGACTCCCAGTATGTGAGAGGGGGCAAGTTCAGTTGAGGGACCACCCACCCCTAGTGCACGAATTTCCTGCTCCAGGCCCCTAGTGTGTGTGTGTGTGTGTATATTTAAAATAAGATATACAAAATTGTCCCTGGCCGGTGTAGTTCAGTGGATAGAGTGTCAGCCTGTGGACTGGCAGGTTCTGGGTTCGATTACGGGCAAGGGCATGTACCTTGGTTGTGGGTACATCCCCAGTGGGGGGGGGTGCAGGAGGCAGCTGATTGATGTTTCTCTCTCATCGATGTTTCTAACTATCCCTCTCCCTTCATGTCTTTAAAAGAAATCAATAAAATATATTTAAAAGAAAAAGAAATACAAACAAGCTTACAACTATCCTTAGTCCCTGACATCTTGTGATTGGCTGGGCTGTCTCTTACAAACCCCCACATCCCGTAACTGGAAACCACCCGCCGAAGAGCAAGAGTATTGGCTGACGGCTCTGCGCACACCCAAGGCTGAAGCAGAAAATGCAAAAATCCGTTAACTGTCGCCGGAACCCCAGGAAGCTGGGCCAAGGGAGCTTTCAGTTGCGGAAACCGTGATGAAAGAGCGACGTTAGCGTGTGTTTAAGACAGATGGTGCTGTCTGATGTGCTCATTAACGCACGGAGAGCCTTCCCCGTCTTTGTCAAGGAGAGAGCATGGGGTCAGTTCCGCACCGCCATCCTGTCTGTGCTGACGTCACAGAGGCTTCTCAGTCCTTTCAGCTGCTGGCGACCTAGCAGAATATCCGGGCATTTTCTCTCCGGGTTATAAACACTCCACTCACATGCACTGTCAGTACCCCTCAGAGTAATAACTGTGTAGAGGTGCTCGCTGGTGAGAGAGAGAAATCTGCCTAAATTTTCAAGGAGTCAAAACCAGTTTGGCTCAGTGGATAGAGCATCGGCCTGTGGACTAAAGGGTCATACCAGGTTCGATTCCGGTCAAGGGCATGTACCTTGGTTGCGGGCACATCCCCAGTATGGGGTGTGCAGGAGGCAGCTGATCGATGTTTCTAGCTCTCTCTCCCTCTACGTTCCTCTCTGTAAAAAATCAATAAAATATATTTTAAAAAATAAATAAATCTCCAAGGAAATCTGACATAGTGATCTATTCTGGCCTTTATTCACTAGTGCTGTTTTCTCTGGTTCTATATAACTTGGTCTTGTCAATTAAATTTTTTAAAGTTTTAAAAAAATAAGTTTACTGATTTCAGAGAGGAATGGAGGGAGAGAAAGAAGCGTCCATGATGAGAGAGAATTGTGGATCTGCTGCCTCCTGCACGCCCCCTACCGGGGATGTGCCTACAACCAAGGTACATGCCCTTGAGCGGAACTGACCCCTTTCAGTCCGCGGGCAGACACTGTACCCACTAGCCAAACCGGTTTCAGCTGCACACGTGGTTTTTAACAGTGAAAATGACTTTGCTTCTGCTTGTGGCAGAACGCAGAAGAGAAATGTGACGCTCGCCTCGTCCAGCGAGCCGGCAGGAAGCGCTCATTGGGCAGAACGGAAGGCCAGGCTCCTGACTGCGCTTGCGCAGGAGATCTTGGCCATCACAGAGGTGACGGCGTGTGAGCCCCGCCAGCCGCCGAGCAGTGCCGGCTCGGAAGCAAGTCTAGGTTTCTCCGCACATCGGTGTTTGGGGAGGGGGCTGTGTGCGGCGCCTGCGCGCTGCTCCCGCATCAGCGGGTGTCTGTCAGCTGGCGCCACCGGACAGACGGGGCTCACTCCCCACGTACGGACTGCAATCGGCCAGCTCTTACCTCTGTGACTTTCCTTCGATCAACCACGAAGTGATCGCAGGCGTTGATGAGGTTTAAGAGAGCCACCGCGTCACACTCCTCGGGTCCTGCTTTGTCTGCCAGTCCGCGGGGCATGAAGGCCTGTGAGGGAGAGGCGAGGGACACCCGAGTTTCCTCCAAGCCCGTGCGCCGCTGGGACCCAGGCCGCGTGTCTGTCCCAAGAGCTGACTGCCATCCTCTCCGCCAAGTTTCAAGCTAGAGCCTCGTCCGTCCACAGCGCACGCCGGGGCCGAGGCAGGCCCCGAGGGCTGTTCCGTCTGCTCCTCTGCGGAGACACTCAAACGGCATCTCACATAGCTGGTTTTCTGTACTTTCTTCTCTTTTTAATTTAAAAAAATATATATTGTATTGATTGTTTACAGAGAGGAAGGGAGAGGGATAGAGAGTCAGAAACATCGATGAGAGAGAAACATCGATCAGCTGCCTCCTGCACACCCCCCACTGGGGATGTGCCTGCAACCAAGGTACAGGCCCTTGACCGGAATCGAACCCGGGACCCTTCAGTCCGCAGGCTGACGCTGTGTCCACTGAGCCACACTGCTTTCGGTTGATTATCTGGACTTTCTTAACAGCATGTCGGCAGGAAGCTCGGGTAGAAAACACCCTCTTTCTTTTCCTTACTGAAGTGTCAGTGGCTGCGTTGTTAGAGCAGGAGATTTAAAATTTTTAAACAAGAATCAGATACTTGCCGAAACCGGTGTGGCTCGGTGGATTGAGCGTGGGCCTGCGGACTGAAGGGTCCCGGGTTCAATTCCGGTCAAAGGCATGTCCCTTGGCTGCAGGCACATCCCCAGTGGGGGGCGTGCAGGAGGCAGCTGGTCTATGTTTCTCTCCCATCGATGTTTCTGACTTTCTATCCCTCTCCCTTCCTCTGTGCAAAAAATCAATACAATATATTTTTAAAAAATAAGAGACACTAAAAGGACTGGAGAAAATCTAGGACAGCAGAGCAGCATGAAGGAAAGGCTGTGGGCTCTGGAGGGTGGGGGACAGGGCTGAGCGCAAATCCCCGCTCTGGCACTCGGCAGCTGTGTGACCTGGGGCAAGCGCCTCAGCTCAGAGCCGTCATCAGCAAACGGGGTCACTGTTCTCATGTACCTCGACGTGTGTCGTGACGATGAAGTCAGTGAATGCGAGGGAAGCACTTGCTGGGCGCCTGGCACATGCCAATGGACAGGCCCTGAGCGCTGACGGTGCGGGTGAGCACTCCTTGCGGAGTTCCACATGGAGCTCAGGGTTCGAGGCCCTAGCCCAGCGGTCGGCAAACTCATGAGTCCACAGAGCCAACTATCAACAGGACGACTGAAATTAGGAGAGCCACATTTTTTAAACTTCAACTTCTTCCAACGCCACTTCTTCCACATAGACTCGCCCAGGCCGTGGTGTTTTGTGGAAGGGGCCAAAGAGCCGCGTGTGGCTCTCGAACCGCAGTTTGCCGACCACGGTCCTAGATGATAGCAGAAGGGCCTGCTCTAGCATGATGTTGCCTTTTACAGCATTTCTGGCACAAACCCCCAGAACGGTGCTGGAGCGAGGCTGGGCACATTTCTTCCCTGAAACGTTGCCAAATTTACATCTGAAGGCAACGACTTTCCCGTCTCAGCAGCTCCGGAGTGCGCGCCTGCCAAGGGGCTGGAAAAGATGACATCTGAGAAACTGTGTGCAGTGGGAACTCTAAATAAAATAGAGTTCCCTTGAAAACAAACACATTTCAGCCGAAGTCGGTTCAGCTCAGTGGATAGAGCATCGGCCTGGGGACTGAAAGGTCCTGGGTTCAATTCCGGTCAAGGGCATGGACCTTGGCTGCGGGCACATCCCCAGTGCGTAGTGTGCAGGAGGCGGCTGATGGATGTTTCTCTCTCATCGATGTTTCTGACTCTCTGTCCCTCTCCCTTCCGCTCGGTAATAAAGCAATAAAATATATTTTTTAAAAAAAAGAAAAACACATTTCAGTAGGCAAGTGACAGCACTGCTTGAGGTGCCAACGCATGGGGGGCGGGCGGAGGAGGGGGTGAGTCGGGGCCCCACACCTGAGCCCCATGGGATTAAGAAACGGCCCCCATCAAAAGGCACAGTGGCCAGCACCAGCCCCGTCTTCTCCCATCTGAACGGCCACCGACACGCCGCCTCTGCAAAAAGCCTGTAACGGATGTTACAAAGGCGAACAGAGAAATCAGCTAGAGCCGTGGTGGGCAAACGGCGGCTCGCGAGCCACATGCGGCTCTGTGGACCCTTGAGTGTGGCTCTTCCACAAAATACCACGAACTGCGTGAGTCTGTTTTGAAGAAGTGGCGTTAGGAGAAGTTTAACTTTAAAAAATTTTGGCTCTCACAAGAAATTTCCATCGCTGTCCTGTTGACATTTGGCTCTGTTGACTGATGAGTTTGCCGACCACTACTTTACAGCATCACAAACGAATTCCAAGGAAAGGAAAGAGAAACTCTGCTTATTACTCCAGCTGTTGCTGAGAGGAAAACAGAGTTAGATGCGCCTTAGTTGCCTCAAGACCAGGAATAGTTTTTTTTTTAAATGTATTTTATTGATTTTTTTACAGAGAGGAAGGGAGAGGGATAGAAAGTCAGAAACATTGATGAGAGAGAAACATCGATCAGCCGCCTTCTGCACGTCCCCCCACCGGGGATGTGCCTGCAACCAAGGTACAAGCCCTTGCCCGGAATCGAACCTGGAACCCTTCAGTCCGCAGACAGACGCTCTATCCACTGAGCCACACCGGTTTTGGCAAGACCAGGAATAGTTTTCCTTCCCACTACAAGGCACGTTCTGCCTGGCATTTTCTTGCCACGGTGGCCCTGTCTCTTGCCCAATGGCGTTTTATTCTAGTGATGAAAGCTGTTTCTGAAAAGGATGTCGCATACCGTGGGGTTGCGTGTTAAACGCAACTCTGAAACACACCCGCTGCCGCCCGCGCCGCCTGCTGTGTCCGCAGCGAGAGGAGGAGGGTGGGGAGGGAAACAAGGGCCAGATCCCGCTCTGGCTCTGGCAAAGGGTCTGGAGTCCATCCTAAGGGCATCAGAAAGACACCCGAGGGCTTTAGGCGCGGGAGCAGAAAGGAGAGGGAGAGGGGGGCGCGGAGATGGGGGGGGGGGGGGTTCCTGACTGCTGTGCAGGCGCAGAGGGCAGCGGGAGGTCGGAACGGGAGAAAGCAAGCATGCCTGGAGCCCGGCCCGTGTAGCTCGGTTGGTTGGAGCATCACCCCATAGAGAGGTTGTGGGTTCAGCCCGTGGTCAGAGCACGTACAGAGGCAAGCAATCGGTGTTCTCTGTGATACCGATGTTCCTCTCCCCCCCTTCCTCCTCTCTGAAGCTGGCGACCTCTTGGTTCATGTGCTGATGCTCAGCCACGGAGCCGCGCTGGCCCGGCAAGATTTCATTTTTCTAACTGTCGAATAAGACCCCACTGTGGCCCTAGCCGGTGTGGCTCAGGGGATAGAGCATCTGCCTGGGCACTGAAGGGTCCTGAGTTCGATTCCTGTCAAGGGCACATGCCTGGGTTGCAGGCTCCTCCCCAGTAGAAGGTGTGTAGGAAGCAACCAATCAATGATTCTCTTTCATCACTGGTATTTCTCTCTCCCTCTCGCTTTCTCTCTGAAATCAATAAATATATATATATATTTTAAAAAAGATTCCATTGTGTACACACACACACACCCCATCTTCTTTATCCATTCATCCACTGACAGACATCTCAGCTGCTTCTCTTTCTTGGCTATTACTAATAATGCCGGAATGGGCCTAGGAGTGCATGTATCTTCTTCAATTAGTGCTTCCGGTTCCTTCCTGCCATTTGTGACACCTCGAGTGGACCTGGAGGGCAGTGCGCTAACTGAAATAAGCCAGAGAAAGACTGACACCATGTGATCACCCTTATGTGTGGCATCTAGAAAAACAAATGAATGAACAACATAGAAACAGACCCACAGAGATAGAGAACAAGCTGATGGTTGCCAAAACCTGGGGGGGCGGGGAAGAAATCAATAAATGGTGCTTATTAAAAAAGAAGAGCCCTAACGGGTTTGGCTCAGTGGATAGAGCGTCGGCCTGCAGACTGAAGGGTCCCGGGTTCAATTCCGGTCAAGGGCATGTACCTTGGTTGTGCGCACATCCCCAGTAGGGGGCGTGCAGGAGGCAGCTGATGGATGTTTCTCTCTCATCGATGTTTCCAGCTCTCTCTCCCTCTCTTTTCCTTTCTGTAAAAAAATCAATAAAATATTCCTATATAATAAAAGAGAAACATGCAAATTTGACCGTACCTTGGCTCCTGATTGGCTACCAGCCAATCAGCAGCGAGGGCGGGGCCAGGGGGTGGAGATGAAATGGCAGTGGCGGTGAGCGCCTAGCCCCTGGGGCCGGGTGGTCGCAGGCAGCTGGGGCTGAGCTGAGCAGGGCAGGCTGTGGGTGAGCCATCAGTTGGACATCCCCTGAGGACTCCCAGTATGTGAGAGGGGGCAGGTTGGGTTGAGGGACGACCCACCCCCAGGGCACGAATTTTGTGCACCAGACCCCTAGTATTTAAACAAAGAAAAGAGAAATGGAAAGTGAAAGCAGTCATCTTCCCTGTGAGATTCCTCCTCTCAGCAGCGGCAGCGGAAGGTGCCATCAGGGCTGGAGCGGGGCCAGGCAAGTTCGGAGAAGGGAGAAAAAAGGAAGAGGGGGTTAGAAAGAATTCGATCTAGGTCTATAGGTGACAGCAATGCCAAGTGGCATGAACAGGTGGCCTGTGCTTCCAGAGAATTCCAAGGGTATAATAGCAGCGACAGAGACCAAGCGAAGTAAAAGACGTTGTTTTGAGGTGTTCTCTTGTCTAGGCGAAAAGAGAAGCTGGCTTAGGGGAAATGGGGCTGGGGGCGGTGTGCAGGTTTACTGGACAGTGACGGCCAACAGTCTGGGGGTGCTGATCCAACTTCAGTTTCGGGGTGAGGGAACAGAGGCTGGCCCCGCGTCACTCTCTCCCCAGCAGTTGAGCTGGGACTGATTTCTGCTTCCCAGGCACCGAGCCTGCGCCCGCTGCTCGCTGGCACGGAGGCTGCCGGCGCCTCCCCAGCCCTCCCGGCTTCTGGCAAACATCAAAAAGGCAACAACAACGGAAATCCCCCACTTGGCCCAGTGAGTAAGCCAAACTGCCAAAACCTGAAAACAAGTCTCATGGAGCCCTTCCATCTGGCTGCCTGGAGTCTCGTTCCGGAGCCGGGCACCCCGAGGCCTGCACGCAGGTGCCTTTTCGGGCCTCGGCTTGCTTCGCCAAGCTCATGGGGCACGAGAAGCAAGCTGAGTATGGCAGCAGCTTCTCCTCCAACCTCGTTTCATGCAGTCCCCTCAGTGCTGTGTCCGGGACCCTCGATCTCCATCCTGTCCTCGTCCTCCCTGCAGATCCTCCCTCGGGCTCTGCAAGCAGCTAACTCACGGGCCCTGGCTCTCCATCCTGTCCCCGTCCGCCCTGCAGATCCTCCCTCGGGCTCTGCAAGCAGCTAACTCACGGGCCCTCGCTCTCCATCCTGTCCCCGTCCGCCCTGCAGATCCTCCCTCGGGCTCTGCAAGCAGCTAACTCACGGGCCCTCGCTCTCCATCCTGTCCCAGTCCGCCCTGCAGATCCTCCCTCGGGCTCTGCAAGCAGCTAACTCACGGGCCCTCGCTCTCCATCCTGTCCCAGTCCGCCCTGCAGATCCTCCCTCCAGCTCTGCCAGCAGGGAGCAGCAAACTCACGTGCCCCCAGGACGCAGCCAGCCAGCAGCAAGCCTGTTTCCCTAAGGCGGCTGGGTCCCCTACAACAGCCCGGAGCCGCCCCGACGCCAGCCGCAGGTTCCAGACCCCGTTTCTCTGGGTCTGTGCAGGAGGTCGCGGGCTCCAGGGGGCTTCTGCCCGCGGTACCACCCCTCCCGTCCTGTAGCCGCAGGTGCTTACCTTGGCCACCTCCCAGGCGTCCACGGGCCAGCGGCCCGGCCGGCAGTTGCCCCAGTGGACGTCGCCATGTCTGTTGGTGTGATGCCTCATAATCTCCTGTTTCCATTCCGCGCACACTTGACACTGAGGCTGAAACTACAGGGGGCGCGGGAGGGAGGGGCGTTTGGGCATCTGAGCCCCGCACCGGGGAGGACACGGGACACTGGGCTCGGACAGGGGGTGGGCAAGGGGATGGGGCGGCGGAGGGGGGCGGGGGGAGCTCAGCAGTCAAGGCCCCGGGCCGGATGCTCACCTGGCGGGCGCGCGGGCTGCACCTGGAGCCGCCGCGGCAGATGGCGGCCGGGCCCAGGCCGGGGGCGCAGGCGAGCAGGCGGCGGTGGAAGGCCACCATCTCCCGGCCCACGAAGCCCTGCAGGCAGCGGCGCAGCAGCAGCAGGCAGTGGCCTGCCTTCACCCAGTTCTTGTACTCGGCGCAGTTGAGGCGAGCCGCCAGCTCCAACAGCACCATTTCCCGCTCCAGCCCCGGCGGCCACGGGGGCGGGGCGGGCGGTAGTGCGCAGGCGCCGAATCCTAGACAGAGCCGGAAGCGGCGCGCGAGGTGGGCGTGGCCACGCCCGGAGCCGCCCCCACGTGCAGGGCGCGTCAGCACGGCGTAGCCCTGTGGGCGGGGCTTCCCGGCTCCCAGGACAGGTCGGCCGCGCCCTAGTCTTAAAGGGCCCCACACTTTACCCAGCGCCTCGACCTGAAACTGTGTTCCCCCAAACTGAGACCCCGCCAGCCCCGAATTCTCCTTCCTCCCCGATGTCCGTGCTCCTGCCTGTCTTCTTGTAGGGACCTAGAAGGCACACTTGACTTAGATGTTCCTAGCATTATATGACTCTATTAGCTCACTTACCTGGTTCCCAAGCCCACAGATTGGGTGTAGCAAATCCGGGACCCAGAGAAATGACTGCGGTAGCCTGCACCACGCACCCATTACCGGTTTGCCTTGTGCCAAGATGACACCTTTGGGCCACCAAGGAGAGGCAGAGTGGACAACACATCACCTGGATTTTGGAGGCTGGATTCTGGAAGGCAGCATACTCTGAGCCAGATCAGGGTTTCCTCTGTGGTGCTAAAGCTTGGATGATTACTTTGTACTCTTGATCTTATAAGAACTAGTGCTCCTCCCGTAAGGGAGTCTAAGTTCCAAATAAGTGTGCCACGAGTGTCAGAAGGCGAATGAGTGGTCAGCTCTGAATGACAAGGGGTGATCTCAGTTGTAATTAGGTTTCATGCACTTCTTGAGCTTGAAAAGCGTGTTAAAATTGTGTGCCATCAAGAGGCTCCGAGGGGGAAAGTCTAAACATTGGAGCCTGCCCCAACTTCCTATTGACAGAAGTAGATCTGGATTCAAATTGCCTCTCCTTAGCTGTTTGATTTTAGGCGGTCGTAAATTGGATCTCAGCAAGGTACATTTCTCTAGGCCTCAGTTTACGCATCTGCAAGAGGAAGATATTAATACCTCCCCATTTGGGTCGCTGTGAGGGTTAAACACACCCTGACATACTTAGAATGGTGTCTGGCAATAGTCAGCGCTCAGTCAATATTAGCTATTATTTTATATTAACTCAAATGTGCCCTTTATCAATCAGTTATATCCCTGGGCAAGGTATTACCAACCACAGCCACGGCCACTTGGAAATGGAGGCCACTTCCGGAAAACTGAGACTGTGGCACAATGCTGGCTGGCCTCTGCTCATTTTTATTAACCTCAAAGCTGCCCTAAGTCAATTTCAAATCATGCCCTTAAGACACACTGTCCATTCCCATCAAGCCAAATGAAAAAGAAAATTCCCCAAGAAACAATGAAATACACATGATTTTCTTTTTGTCCCTGTAAGTTTTCTTAAGGTTTTCAGTAGTGATTTCGTTTCAGGAGCACTTGGGGAGCCCGGCTGGTGTGGCTCCGTGGTCTCATGCACCAAGAGGTCCCCGGTTCCATTCCTGGACAGGACACCAGACTGGGATTGGGGCTCCATCCCCAAACCCAGGCAAGCAGGAGGTTGCCAATCGATGTTTCCCTCTCATCAACATTTCTATCTCTTGCTCCTTTTCCCTTCGTCTCTCTTTTAAAACAACAAGAAAAAACCCACGTGGGTAATAAATATTAAAGCAAAATGTAATAGATATTTCTCTGGGAGAAAATCACGAAACAACTTTTTATGACGAAATTGGATCTGGATTTAGAGTAATAAAATTATGCTTCTTGAAGTTATAAAATTAATCACAGTCCAAAGAATGACTAACAAACTATTAGTATCCTGTGGACAGGTTACTGTGTAAACTGCAACAAAGTAAAGTTATTAGTGGTATTCAAATTCACAATCATATATATTTTAGCTTACACCTATACTTAACTCACTCAGAGAGTTAATTTCAAATACAAGGTTCAGCCCAATAACTTGAAATGTTCTGTTGAAGGTTTCCCTTTTTTCCTAATTCTGAAAGTACTTCTATACATTCTGAAATGGCATTTCAGCAGATACAGAAAAGGTGGCAAATCAGAACCAATTTCTTCTTTCCAGGTTAAACTAATACTAAATCATGCTACTATCCAAACATCTTCATGAAAATTAACTACTGAGAGTTGGTAGTTCTCTGAAACTTGTATAAATTTTATTACTAAAACCCCATTGAAAACATCTTCAAGTTAAGACCCAAACCCTCTAATAGAAAACATCTCCACGGGCATCCGATCCCTTTGGTTGAAACTAGGTAACAAAAGAGGCAAAAGACATGGTTTGTGATGAAGCCTAAAATTCAAATACTAGTGTTTTCAAGCTTTAATAAAGTATATTCCAATTCCAAGTATCAAGTTAAGATATCAAAATTCCAATTCACCAACGTATTCTTAAATAAGCATCAAAATACAAGTTTTGTTCACTGAGTCCTATTTTCCTTTTCATTTGCACAACACATTCAGAGAGGAGCTGTAATTAGGAAAAAGGTGTCCCCTGAATGCATCATGTTCAAAATGCAAGTAACAGTTCAAAACCAATCGTACTCAAAGGGGCGCACACCTAAAAAGGTAACTTGACTCGGAAAATTATTTGAGGCAGGATTGTCCTGTGGATAAAAATACATTTGTTGTGTGCACATGTAGGCTTTACATGAAAGACAGGGTTCCGCTCCAAACAGAAAAGGACTGGCCCTTGGTAAAGATGTGTTAGCCTGACAGACAGACGTGAGTGCCACCGCGAGGAGAACTGGAGACGGAAGGATAAAAGGCGAGTTAAAGGCAGGGGCAGAGTGGAGTCACCTGCTCCCGCATAGCGGCCGAGTTGGCCAGGAAGCAGGCGATGAAGAAGAAAGGCAAAGAAAGCCTCAGCGCTGACCAGAAAGACAGACAGAATCAGGCGAAGTTGAGAACAGATATGCTACAGCTGCGGTGAGCTGCTTGCCGTTAGAGTTTGGAAGCAGACAGGTACAGAAGCACGATTAAATAAGCTAAAACGGACCCGGACAAAGCATCTGCAGTGCAACGGACAGCCAACATGACGGTGACGAGATAACTCGGCACGATGGCATTCGGAAAGCTTCCCCAAACAACATGGGGGCACAGAAGACCTTTGCTTCCGACGCCCCCCTTTCAAGCTTATCAAAGCCCCTGACTGATTGGGAGACACAACGCAGCGCCCCCAAAGGAAACTGCTGAGATGTGATCTTAGGTTCTCCAAAGTGAGGGGGCTGGACCGGGGTTCTTCCAAGCGAGACCTTTACCGTTTTGGAGACAACGAATCAAACAGGAGTTGTTTGGAATGACCCCAACTCCGGTGGGGAAAATAAGCAAGATCGGGATCCCCGGTGGAAAGTTCATGCAAAGGCAGAGCATTCAATTCCGTTTCCTAATGAATGCTGCACGCAGAGCCTCCTGGGAACTAAATTTGCCTAATGGGAAAGCCACCACGTCCTCACCAGACCAGAACGCTGCGGTATGTGAGAGCCTTGATTAGTATGACGTCCTCACTCTCTTCTCAACCACTGGGCTCTGGCTTTTGCCAAAATCCTAACCTGCAAGACAACCTCGGTGCTAAGTGTCCGCCACCAGTCAGTGCAGGAATGGGTGAAGGAAAGAAACTTGAAACAAAGAAGATGTTTTGGTCACATTTTAGACACATGTTATTAGGGATTAATGACTGGCCCCCCAGGTTAAAGATGCGGGAGGCCCGGAGAAGTCTACAGAACTGATATATACACACAAGTGAGTGTCACTGTTTTCTTGTTTGTTTAAACCTCTAGTTTTATTAAATATTGCTTCTTTGGGATGTTTTTTTTTTTTTAATAACAACTCCCAGAACATATTCATGTAAGGATTCAAAGTGGTCATATTAAAATACAGCTTCATATAAAGTTTATCACAGTTTTACAGTATTCAAAACAACAGACCTGCCTTAAAAAAAACAAAAACAAAAACCAAAAAAAGGACTATTACACCCAAAACATAGGAAAACAATTAAATAAACAAGTTTGGCATTTTTGTAATTTTATAGTATAAAACAGAATATTAAATCTAAGATTGGCAAGCGAGACACTGATGTATTTACCTAGTTTGAAACGTGTCCCATTTAAACACACTTTACAAGTTCACTATACAAAAGATTGATGGTATGATGAATGAAGTGCACCCTGAAAATTTTTGCAAGTTTAGAATATTTAGCTCAACGTAAAAAAAAAAAAAAAAATAAGTCCTTTTCCTTTTTTAAACTGAAGGCTGAATTCAGACTTTTTTTTGCTGTTTTGTCTCATTTGACAGCCTTCCTGGTTTAAAAACAATAGTGTCTATGGACGCCCACCAGGGGGCAGTGTAAGATTAGCCATTAAATCACGAACAGCTGCAAATATTGTGCATTCACCTGCAACAGAGAAAAATGGTCATTAGCTACTCGCAATACAGGAAAGCGGATGTCAACACACCGGTGGGGGAGGGGCAGTTAAATCTAAACTAGCAAGAACTTTAAGGATCAAAACAAAAGAGTAAATTTTAACTGCACAGGTTACAGGGGATTTAAGCTTTGGTGTCGAGTATTAGATAATGATTTCATTTGGATTTTGTTTCTTCTGATGAGGAAATTCCGGGCAAGCCCCATTTAGGTTCGAATCCAAGAAGATGCCTGGAGTTTATAGAAACACTGGAGAAGCAGCACTGGACAGACCTCTGAAGTTGGGCTTCAAGGCTACTGCCAGCCGGCTTGTGCATTCTCAATGTAATGCAAAGACCTACAGCCCGGCCTGAATGGCTCAGCGGCTGAGCATCGATCGGCTTATGAGCCAGGAGGTCAGGGTTCGATGCCCGGTCAGGGCACAGGCCCGGGTGGCGGGCTCCGTCCCCGGGGAGGGCCATGATTCTCTCTCAGCACTGATGTCTCTCTCTCTCTCTCTCTCTCTCTCTCTCTCTCTCTCTCTCTCTCTCTCTCTCTCTCCTTGTCCCTTCCTCTCGGAAGTCAATAAAAATGTGTTTTTTAAAAAAAGGTCAGGTGAAATATCTATGACAGCACCGTCCAATAGAACTTTCTGTGAAGACGAAAACATTCTATACGTGCACTGTGGTTACCAAGCAGCGCCTGTAATGTAGCGAGGGTGACTGAGGAACGGAATTCTAAAGTAACAAATTTAATTTGAATTAAATTAAAATTAAATAGCCACATGCAGTCAGTGCCAGTTATATTGGACAGTACAGTTCTCTGACACCTATTAGAGATTTCTCCCAAATTTGAAGGAAATGATCAGCTTCTTGAGTTTAGCGTTAAAATCAATTAATACAAAATAAAGTGGTTTTTCTTAAAAGCACTTCCTCCGCCAAGGGCAAGAAGTGACGGGCGTGGCGGGTGGAGGAAGGGCGAACGTGGCCAGCAACAACCCCAAAGCGAGCTAGGCCGGGGAGGGGGAGGCCGACGGTCCTCCTCTCCGGGTCCCCTTGGCTCCAAGAAACAAACACCCTGCCTCTTCCTTCTTGGACACATTGCCGACACTTCAATCCAACAGACCACCACCAGCCGCTCGTTTAGCAGCTCAGCCTGACGCCAGAGAGGCTGCCATGAGAACCGAAGGCCTCGACTGAGCAATGGCCTTGCAGCAGCGGGCAGAGCGCAGTGACCCTGGGCACGTCACTGCCCCCTTCCCACCTCCCGCTGGAGAAGGAAGGCACGGAGAGAAAAGGAAATGCAAAGGTCTAACCTGTCTAAGGTCGACATAAAAGAAAAACAATTTCAAAATATCCCAACCACTTATTCATTCGAAGAGGTTACATCTTTCTTTTTCTGCAAACACACTTTCATCATTGACAGGTAGGAAAACTTGCTGGATGGCAATAGGATCAAAACATTCTTTCCTTCTGATTTCAAATTCCACAAGCTATAGTGACAGTCCTCTGCTTAGGAGAGAACGGTGTTTAGCATCAGTTCTCCTGGACTACTACTTTGAAAACGGTTCGTTTTAAACTTTGATCCTTAAGGACCTATTTTTCAGCTGAAAGAAGAAAGAAGCCAAAGGATGACAGCGGGAAATTGTAAGAAGTGGAAGAAGTATTGCGACAAGAGAAGCACACCCTTCTCTACTGCCCAGTGCGTTGTTATCAACTACACTTGAGTGAGACCTTGCCCTTGTACACAATGTGGGGGAGCCAACGGCTAAAAATCAATCATTTTCCCCATGGTGCCTATTGCTGGTAAGGTTTTCACACTGCGGTTCATAGAAATGTTTCAGAGAACAACTTTCCCTCATTTAAAAAACATCATTCCTTTTTCACACTATTCTCAACGGAAAGATGGCCGACTCCCTGAACGTCGGAAATCAGCAAAAGGGGAGAAAATTCTCTTTGCCGAGCTTTGTTGTATAACCCAGGCGTTGTGTGCTAAGCATAGGCCACAACAGGATGGAGCAGACCTTGTTCATCTTCCAGAACGTTCTGGCTTCCTTGACAGTGCTCACCTCGAGAGCTTCATCGTGCACTTGGAGCAAAGGGTCCCTTGCACCCGCCTGACCTTAGATAAGGAGCCCAAAAAGCAGCGATGCCATTTGTATCAGCGTTTATTCTTCACAAAACATTGAGAAGATACAGAACTTTGAGTGATATTATTCGCTTCATGACTGAACCGTTAGATATGAGAAAGCAACATGCATTTCAGCTCGGTGACGTACAGAGTGGCGGGTATCGGTGGCAGGGCAGGAAGTCACGTCCAGGGAAATGCTATCGCCCTAACCTCGGGCACTGTGGCAGTGTGGGCCGTAAATACAAGCTTGTGGCATTAGCGACTGGGTCAGTCCCGACAGTAACTCACTAGCGAGAGTGAGGTCCAGGCAGCAGAGACGCGGACGCAAACAGAGAACCAGTGAGGACAGAAGAAAGCGACAGGCAGACACTGAGAGGCCACGGCAACCGCGCCGGGACCGGGCGGGGGCGGGGGCGGGGGGAGGAGGAAGCAGCGGGGTGGGGAGGGGGGTCTGTCAAAAGAACTCTTACGACACACACGCAACGAAAGAGCATCTACCGGTCATGTACCTTGTCGCGGAGGGTTCATCTCTGCAAACCTCTTCAGAATGTTGCTGACCATCATGGGGGCAGCAACAGAAGAGTTCTGCTGCCTGGGAATGTCTGCCTGCTGGGTGGTGCCTGAAGCCATGTCATAAATGATGGGGACTATTATGCTAACAGGTTCTTGGGGAGGGACCGATGTCTTCTGAGTTAGTTGAAGCTGCGGACACAAAACACACGCAGAGAGAAGGGAGACACAGTAAGTACGGAAAACGTTCGACTAAGGTTTACCAAAGGTACTACCACTTACTGTCAGACTGACATACGTGAAGCAAGGAAAGTACCGTATTTCCCGGCGTACAGGACGCCCGGGACTGCTGACGACAGGGGGACGGCAACAAACAACAGAGAGAGAGCAAGGGCCGGGCAAGTCCCTGGCGCGTTAGCTACGGCGTGTTACACCCGGCGTGTAAGAGCACCCCGACTTTGGAGGAGATGTTCCTGGGTTAAAAAGTCGTCTTAGACGCCGGAAAATACGGTCAATATGACAAGGACAAACAGTTATGATTAACATGGAACTGTCCCACAGCGATCGAGGTCGACAGCCCTCGGCTCCCACCAAAGGAACCAGGGTCACAGGAAGTCTCAGCTGCTGGGCCACCGGGACCTGTGTCCGGCAGTGACGGCTCGTTTCCGCACCTCTCCCCGAGCGGCTGCGCTATCCCCACGGATTCCTCCAGAAGCCGGGCACACAGGCCGCGCCGGGCGGTACTTACGAAGAAGAGCATTTTGGATTTCAGCACCACAGCAGGCGTCCCAGGAGGCGCGATGGGCGGGGCGCTGGGGGGGATCGTCAGGCAGAACTGGACGTTCCACTTCAGCTGGGTGGCCTGGTCAGGAAACTGGGAAAAACATCAAAAATCAGGATGAAGTCCTTTAACATGAGGAGTCTGGCCAGTTAAGGCGGGATTTTGTTTTACACTCACCAACAAGACAAAGGTGAGAACCTGCATGTTTGAAAAAAATGGATATACATCAAGTTACTAACGGAAAAGGCCACTACGGACCTGTGATCTGTGTGGTACGTTCCTCTGCTCCCCACTCACTTCATTCCCACGGATTCTGCTTCCCGGGTCCCTGGCACCTGCTCCCTTCTCTCTGCTCTCCCTGATGCCAGCCCAGGGCTCTGTTCCTTCTCCCGGGGCCCCTAACGGTCCCGTCCCGGGGCCGCCTCTGCCCGTCCATCTTTGCAGCACTGCCACGTGCTCTGGAGGGTGGTTCGAGTCTAGCTCACAAATGTTCAGTGACAGGCAGGGACCATGTCCCCCAACCCCTCCAAGGATCAACAGCTGGCATTCAAGGCCCTTCTTAGCTGGTGCCAACCTAGACTCTCCAGTCTCTGTTCCAATTTCTCCCCGAAAACAAACTAGACGAGCGGCATTAATAACTTCCAGTTATCCCCCCCAGATGCTTTGGTAACCACAGAAATGTTCACTTCTTTAACCACTCAGATGGGTATCTCGTTGGCATAAACGACGTCACCTACAGTCCATCAGAGCAGAAGCCATGCTGTCCCGATACTAAAATGTCAACTGAAAAAAGAAGTGAGGTGTTTGGAATTACCCAAAGCAATTCCAGAAACGCTGAAACGAAAGGACTACTGGAAGGTTGGACAAACATCATCAGCTGCCACGTGGACGCCACTGATATGACTGGATCGTCTCACAGACAGGAAGAGGCATTAAAAATCTCCCAGAGAAGACAGGCTTTTTGGTAACCGGTGTGAAGGCAATTAGGGGCATCTGAAGAACTTAGACCCATACCTCACGCGTGACACAAAGACATGTTTAAAATGGATCCAAGATTGAACTACCTAATTTAAAGAGGGAGTCCACACAGCATTAGAAGAAACCCCGGGAGGGTGACTTCATTATCCAGGAGTAGGAACGGCGTATTAAGTATATTTGCTTTCAGAAGAGATAAGCCACTGGGTAACAGTAACTCGGGTGGCCTGTGGGAAGGAGGGCCAGACGGCTGGACAGGGAAACTGCCCACTGAACCACCCTGTGCTAAATTCAACAGATGCCAGAGGAGGACTGTGCTGCCTATGCAAAACACAACAGATTTAAGAGAGAAATCAAGAAGAATATAAGAGAAAAAAGTGCCTAAACGGGTAAAAACCCATAAACCCTGCTCCCACCAAGTGCAACCTCTGTAACTTACCAGCTCCAGCTTCATAATATGCACGCAGTCTCTGAGGATGTGTGTAGGAGCTCCTAGCAGCTTGGTGAAGGCTATTAACGTATTGGCTTTAAAGGGCGGCCCGGCCACCTGGAGGGATACATAAAGCAGGTTACTCTTCCCTTGACCTTGACTCCTCTGTTTCATTGATTGCACTAAAACGATGCATTAATAGGCACATACTCTCGTTTCAAAGAATTTCTCTAAAACCTGGAGCTCGTCAGGCTTCCACTGTCCCGCGTTCTCAGGGGTCACCTTCAGCTGCAGCGTCTGGTTGGTTTTGGGACTGAGGGCGACTCTGCACTTCAGCGCGTCCGTCTTAAACATGATCACCCCGGGCTCGTTGGAGTTTATCAGCTGCAGCTGCAAAACAAGATCGCATCAAATCAGCATGCACAACAATTTGGGGAAAAAAAAGGCAGTACCGTGTTCTCCGGCGTATAAGACGACACCCAACCTTTTCAGTTAAAATAGAGAGTTTGGGATATACTCGCCGTATCAGACTACCCCTCTTGCAACGCACACCAAATAAAAATTAAAAGGAAACTGCCGAGACCAGTTTGGCTCAGTGGATAGAGCATTGGACTGCGGACTGAAGGGTCCTGGGTTCAATTCCGGCAAGGGCATGTACCGTGGCTGCGGGCACATCCCCAGTGGGGGGCGTGCAAGAGGCAGCTGATCGATGTCTCTCTCTCATCGATGTTTCTGACTTTCTATCTCTCTCCGTTCCACTCTGTAAAAAAATAAAAAATAAATAAATAAATAAAAATAAAAAAAAAATAAAAGGAAACAAACATCAGATTGGATTTCGACCCCGGACTTTTGAGAAGATTTTCCTGGGTTAAGGGTCGTCTTATACGCCGGAAAATACGGTATGTAAGACAAAATGAAGTGTTGCCCAGGGAACTGTTGACTGTTTCAAAGGAAAACAACTCAGTTGATACCTATTCCAAAAAGTGGTATCTAGGTGCTGAGCACTAAATTTCGACCACCACCCCAGAAAGGCAATGAGACACCACGTGCGTCTCCATGGAAGCGCGTCACACCACCTGTGAAAAATTCTTGCAAAGCAAGGACCAACATGAGGTTGAATTCACCAGGTAGATCCATATTATAGATCTACAGGGGTCAAAAGAATATGTGAAATGATTCTAAAATGATGCAATCAGCAAAATCCAGACTGAGAAACTCTACTGGACATCGATACGGTTTCTTCAACAAGTAAGTTATGTAGGAAGAAATGGAAGGGGAACCCACCGTTTGAAAGGGACTTAAAAGGTAGTTGGGGGCCCAGCCGGTGTGGCTCAGTTGGCTGAGCATTATCCCACGCACCAACAAGTTGCTGGTTTGATTCCTGGTCGGGGCACATGCCCACGCTGTGGGCTCAGCCCCCAGTAGGGGGTGTGCAGGGGGCAGCTGATTGATGTTTTTCTCTCTCTCATCAATGTTTCTCTCTCTCCCTCTCCCTTCCTCTCTCTCTGAAAAAAATAAAAACCATATTAAAACAAACAAAACCAGTCTGGGTTCTGATTCGAACTGCAAAAAGAGTGATAACATGGGAAAGAAATCTGGACACCAACCATATTTGATAATAAGGAAATTGTATTTGGATGAAATGATGTCTGGAATTTGCTAGCAAACAATCTGGGAGGGACCGTAAGTGAAACAATATTGGTATGAGTTCACTGTTGAAGGTGGGTGATGAGAAAAGACAGGTTCATTATCCAACTCTCTCTACTTTTTACAAGCTTAAAATTCTCCACAGTAACAATAAAACTGGTACATTGGGGGGGGAAATAGATTCTGATCGGGACCTTCTACTAGGCAGATACCATTACCTACTATCACCAGAAAGGTGAAGAAACAGCCCAGCTCTTGTCAGCAGGTGGCTCGGCCTGGCCACAAACCCAGGCAGCTGGCCTCGGCAACAGGTGCTCTCAACTCTGAGCCATTTCCTGAGGGCATCACCACAGGGCAGGCTAGAAGGCCTTCCGGTCCGGGTTTTAAATCATTCAGTGGCTCGTGTATTTGAAAAACAGCTTTCATCCCTGTGATCTTAAGTCATTTTCTTTCAATGGAGACTCCGGTTCAAAGCGAGCCTGCCTGCCGAAGCATTCGAGGACAAGAGCCACTCATAGGTTGCTCTCTGCAAAGCCAGCTCTGGAGCACACATGTCTTATGGCAGTGGTCGGCAAACTGTGGCTCTCGAGCCACATGCGGCTCTCGAGCCGTGGTTTGCTGCTCTGTTGACTAAAGAGTTTGTCAACTGTAGAGGGCCGGCCCCTAGGGAAGGCACCCGAGCATTTTTTAAATCAGTGTCAGCTGAATGCAAAGCACCAGGCAAAGCCACGTCTTGGAAACGCATCCACCAAAAAGACTGGATGCGTTATCAGTACTGACTTTTAACTTCTTTCAAGTGTGTGTGTGTGTGGGGGGGGGGCTTGAAATGTAGATTCAGCCTAGCCCCAGGAATGCGGGAATGAGTGGGGCCTGGGTCCACTTAGGCTCCTTTGACTTTAAGTCTTTTCATATGAAACCCCTTTCTGTTTTAGTATAAACAAACACACTGTGTTTGGGTTGGAATTCCCTGTCTCTCCATCAGAGAGCAGAGATTCCACCCAGCCCCAGCTTTATTTCTACTTCTGTGTCTATTCTTTTCTATTATTTTCTCAATCCCCAGCTCCCCTACTCAGAAACTGGACCCACTCTCTTTCCACGCTGGTCATGGAGAAGAGATAAAAACCCTAACAGTTGACCACTGTCCTATGGTGTTGAGCAGACCTGCCTCCAGCCCACATGAGCCACAGCCCGGCAAATTGTAAAATGAAGGAATGTTAGAAAAAATAGTGCAAAGCGTAACTCCAACAAGCTGGTTAAAGGAGGGGAGGGAACGCCACTTTATTCTGATCCTGTTCTGGGAGGAACTGGGCACCTGCCTTTGACAATCCCCCCTTACGAGTTAGTTCAAAGGTGGCATACCGTTTCCTGCTGGATAATTCTTTGGAGGTGTCTTCTCATGATGACTGATCCAAGGAATCTTTCCAGCGGAGAACAAAGGTAACTGCCAGCCAGCCCAGGCACGAGGCCCGGCGTCGGAGAGGGCAGCAGGAGAACGTTCAAGGCACTGTGGGTGAGGATGGTGGGGATGGAGGCCGCCCAGGAGCGCTGAGGTAGTTTGCGAGGCGGGGGCATGTTTGTTGGCATCGTTTGAGAACCTTTGGGGAAGGAAAAAGTCATTTCACTTAGAAACACATATTACCTCGTTGCTCCCTGCTTTGTTTTCGGTACAGACCTCTGCTGTTATACAGCGATCTGTACTGTTAATACTCCTTGTAGGGTAACAATCATATGAGCTTCCTGTTAGCAAAAATAGTCACAGTTCTTCCTGTGGCCAGGTCCCTGCAATGAGACTTTGCAGCAACCCCATCAAGAAGTGGAGTCTGGCAGAAACCGGTTTGGCTCAGTGGATAGAGCATCAGACTGTGCACTGAAAGGTCCCAGGTTCGATTCCGGTCAAGGGCATGTACCTTGGTTGTGGGCACATCCCCATTGGAGGGTGTGCAGGAGGCAGGTGATGGATGTTTCTCTCTCATCGATGTTCCTAACTCTCTATCCCTCTCCCTTCCTCTCTGTAAAAAATCAATAAGATATATTAAAAAAAAAGGAAGTGGAGTCTGTCGCTCTACCCAGATTCTGGGCTGGTGCTGACTTGCCGCGGCCAACAGAATGCGGTGGAAGCGAGGCGGTGCTGGCTGCAAGCCTAGGCTTCCACTCTCTCTCGGAGCTCCCTGTCCGGCCACCAGGGAAACAGGCCATGTCCAAGTACGAGACCACATGGAGCAGAGAGCAGCCATGTCGCCGGGGTCACCCTGAATCAGCCAAGCCCAGCCGATCCAGGGGCTGACTACAGACACACGAGTGAGCCCAGCAGAGCCGGGGATACTGCCACACTGCAGAACGGGGAGAAAGAGGACCGCTGTTTCAAGCCACCCAAAGTCGCAGAGCAAATGCTAGCTAGCACTTTGCACAATTCTTCTCTTCTGTGTTAAATTGCATAATCTGATCAGATGCCTTCAGGGACCTTTTTAAGGTCCAGTGTTATGGTTAGGGTAGCAGTCGTAACAGAGGCACTGGGGTGTCAACTCACAAAACTTCTGGGAGAGACATTTCCCTTTCTTACATTATGTCTGACTTTGGCAGTGAACTATAATTACCACCGATTTACTAAACGGATGGAGGCTGAAGTTATTAAGTAAGCCCACTCAACAAGCAGGCCATGATCTTCAAACGTGAGGATGGAATAAAACAGGCCACTCGTTGCTTACAAGGAAAGCAGACATAAGCGTGTGGATGACACTCACTCGTTCCAGCTCGAGGGGAATGAGAAGCATCTGGAACCGGAGAATGTAGTGACGGGTTGGCTGGTGACATCCCGGGTAACCGCGTTGCTGGTGAGGGGCCTGACACCTGAGGAGACCCTGGCCAGTTCCCTGCTCGGCCGCTCGGTGACACCATCGTGTACGGAGAGCTGGGGTCCAGGGCTCCTGGAAACAAGTAAGTAAGTGGTTTTAAAAGGCTGCGCTTCCATAACCGCACAGTACTGGACAACATTTCAATGCTTACGCTTTACATGGTGAAAGTTTCATTTTCTCTTTCAGGACAGTTTCCCTGAAGCATGAATATTTTGTGCGGCTCATGTGCTTTTTAATGATATAAAAAGTAGATAAGAAGAACTTCAAGATGTAGAATACGCCACAATTTATATCGCAGAACAATCTTCTACAAGTTTGAAAATATTAAGCCAAAAAAAAATCTCAAAGCTCCGTTAAGGAGAGAAATTTTACATTTTTAAACTAACCCTGACAGATTGTTTTCACGCTACCCAGAGGAGGCCGAGGACAGGGAAAGTTTCCATTTCGTGCCTTAGTAAAGGTGGCACGGACTGAGAAGTGAACCCAAGAGTCATGTTGTGAAAGCAGCGACTTCCTGGACAATTTGGTATTTCAATTCACCCTGCAGGGTTACACCCCTCTGTAACCAAATGACAAACTGGAAAAAAACCAAACACCACTTCTACCAAACACCAGGGAATAAATGGTCCTTACTTAGAAGTCTGACAAAGTGATAAAAACAAACAGCAGAACACAGGAAAAGGATATAAACCGGCACACATCAAACAAGCAGCACACACTAAGCAGTAAGGTACCACTTTTTTTTGTTGTTGTTTTAAGAAACCATAGTACCCCGTGTTGCCGATGATGCAGGAAAACAGACATTCTAGTACGATACCAGAGGAACCTGGTACAGGCTTTTGGGTGAGCAATCTGTAATATGTTTTAAAAGCTTCAGAATTTCTCAAACCCTTTGAGGCAGCAATTCCACTTCCAGGAACTTACCTAAGGAAATAATCATGCGAGCAGATACTACACCACTTTTACTTGTGAAAAAACGGAAACATTCTAAACATATCATAATAGGAGAGCAGCTGAATATGGTATGCCCAGGTAAGGGAATACTATGACACCATTTAGTTTGACAATGTAGAGTTCTTACTGCCAGAAATGTTGCTGCAAATATTCATAGTAAAGAGTAAAACATCTCTAGTGCTTCACAGCTGTCACATCTGAGGAATGGTAGTCAGGACATATTTCAGTGAAAAAAGTAAGAACTGAACACCACGTGCAATATGCTGTCTGCCATGTGCGTAGAACCCGTATTTGCTAATTTACGCATAAAACATTTCTGCGAGAACAAGAAATGAATGACACTAGCTAAATGCCCGTGGCTCGTGGAACAGAAGGAAACACTCCACTGACTACTTCTTCTACTCTTTACTGATTAGAACCAATCTGAAATAGGACTTTGCAATTACTGAAAAAAGTTGTCTCAGCATAACATAAAGGGCAGGGTCCCAATTTTGGGGTGTGTGTGTGGGGGGGACATATTTGAGGCGGGAGACAAGAAGATGGATGGGTAGACAGCAAGCACGAGACTCGAGCAGGCAGGCAAGCAGGGATGTGTGACCGGAAGAGCAAGGGAGGGGGAAAGTGAGAGAGTCCAAAGCAGACAACACTCGTGGGTCTCTGCATGGCGCGGCCAGGAAAAATTTATTTGCTTTTGCTATTTCCCCAATAAACAAGTGCTCATCTTGCAAAAAGAAAATAATTTATGTAACGAAAACTACTTCCACGGCAAACTCTCGTGCTACAGCGGTTTCCGGGTGCGGACTCACCATGTGGACTAGCAAAGCTGGCCCCTGGTCCTATTGAGAGTCCATGTGAGGACGGGGGAGGAGTTGGAACAAATGACGCTGGTGACGGGGCTCTCAAAGCCCCGCTGGGGGAGCTGGCAGCATGCAGAGTTCCTAATAAACGAAAATAATTACAGGTGATCTCGCAGGACACACACTATGTCCTGTGCACGAACCGCAAGCTAAGACTCTACAGACTAAAGAAGTTAAGTAGTAAAGCTCCCACAAGGCGCACACAGGGAAAGCAGAACTTGCATTATTGGGAAAAGGAGATCAATTCCATGGGGCCCAATTGCAGCTCTTCTATTGGCTAATTAAAAAAAAAGAAGCCAGTGTATTCTTTAGTCCCCCATTCACTCATCCGACTAGGCCTGAGCGTCAATTTCATGCCTAGCATTACATGTGGCTCGCACCGGGGATGAGCAGTGGACAGGAGAGAAAAATTCCTGGTGTCACGGGACTTCTATGCTACAGCATGTGAGAGACTACACACACACACGTCAGGTAGAGAGCGCTGAGAGCTATGGAGAGGACAGGGCGAGGTGCGGGGCGATACTGAGCAGTGGTGAGGGGTGCTGCTCTCTACGTCAAGCGATCAGAGAAGACCTTGGGAGCCGAGAGACAGAGGCAGGGAAGGAGAAGGCATGAGGTTGTACAGGGCTTAAGAAACTCCAGGCAAACATCTGGCGCAGAGGAGGCACAGGTGCCACGTTATAAATACAGGGAAGAGGCCAGTGTGCTGGAACAGTGGGGGCGGGGGGGGGGGGGGGGAGGGATATGAAGTCAGAGAGGCAGGGGTGGCCCTAAATCACACTGGGACTTGCCGGCCACTGCGGAGGGAAAAACAGCCGATAGGGCAGGGCCAAGGCCAGCGCAACCAGTGAGCGCCGCCATCCAGTGAGAGGTGGCTAATGGCCTGGGCGAGGGCACAGGCTGACGCGGTGAGGCGGGGTTAGATTCCGGGGGAGTTCTGCAGACAGAGCCGGCTGCGCTCGCTAACTGGCTGAATGCGGGGGTGAGAGGAAGAGGAAGCCAACGTGACTCTGACAGCTTGGGTCCAAGTAGCAGGAAGGAAGGGGCTGCCATTTGCTGAGCCGGGCTTGTGGGAGGAGCACTTTGGGGTGGGGAGGAGGGTGGGTTGGTGACTCAGATGTTGACTAGACAGCTAAATGGAAATGCTGAATAGACAGCTGGGAATACAGGACTTGAATTCCACGGTGAGGCCTAGATAGGAGATTCGAAAAAACGGAAGACATGAGCTTAAAGATGGCATTTAGCCACAGGACTAGTTTTAACTTAGAATTACCAAAGGGGGAGGGACTCCATGGCTACCAAAACTATGAATACATGCAACACTAAAATACCTGCTATTTTACCATAACTATCCTCAGTATCATCACGTTTCAAATTCTCTACGTCTATGTAAGAGAATTTCCCATTGCCATGTCCTATAATACCTAGTGTGATGCCTTACATTCAATAAACATGTTCATCACCTTGCTTAACCTCTGTTATTTTACTTATCTCGCTGTGTGACCTGGACAAGTGATTACAGGGTAAAGTGCTTAGAATGGGGGTTGGCACAGACTAAGTACTATCTATGCCTGCTATTATCGTCATTTCAAAACGATCATTTCTCCTACCTTCTATGCAAAAGCAGTCTCAACTCCATCCTAGAAAAACACTTTCCTGCCCTAGCTGGTGTGGCTCAGTGGCTAGAGCATCGGCCTGTGGACTGAAGGGTCCCAGGTTCCATTCTGGTCAAGGGCATGCGCCCGGGTAGCAGGAGGCAGCCCATCAATGATTCTGTCTCACCACTGATGCTTCTCTCCCCCATCCTCTCTGGAATCAATAAAATGTATATTTTTAAAAACACTCTCCGTGGATTCCATGCACTGTGTCTCCTGTTTCCCTTCTTGTTCGTTCTCTCGGCCGCTCCTCCTGGGGCCGAGCTCACCCCCCACGTGGGCTTCGGTGACGTCAGTGACATGACAACAACTCCCAAGTCTTCCTGTGTGGCCCAGGCGGCTCCGATGAGCAGGCAGGCGGTCGTGTACCCCAGAAATCTGACACCTGTCTTCCCTGCCAGGGGATGAGCTCCGCGCCAATCCTCAGCACAGGCAGCATTTGGCAGAGCTTCGGGCGATACCGATCAGCCATTAGGTCAGCAGGCAGACTTGGGCCTTCTCACGCAGTCTCACCGCATCCTTCCTGGGGTTGCCAGAGCCATTTCGCAGGCTGTGCAGTGCCCGGCTCTGAGGGGCGGCACCTTTCACATGACCCAGGGCTTGGCAGACCTTCGGTGCGGGCCGGGCGCCGTGCTGGGCAAGCGGCCTCGGACCCTACATGAGTGGTGTGGCTGCATTCCAACGGAACTGTCCACAGGACAGGCGGAGGGCAGGACCTGGCCCACAGGCCGCAGTTTGCCGACAGGAAATGACACAGATCATGTGATCAGAGAAGCCTTCTTGGAGTTGTGCCAGGAGTCTGGCTCTGGGCGGTAACACCAACATTTGATCCAAACGTTCTAAAGCGCTTTGAATCATGAACACGGGTGTCAGAACCCTGCCACCAGGAACGAGGGGCAGATATGTGGCCACAGACTAGAGAGGGAGTTCTCTCTCCGGTCCGAGGCTGCATGCGCGGTGCTGCTGTGTGCGCACCTGTGCGTGCTTGCGATTTCAAGGCGACGCGCCAAAAAAATCAGCACTGCCTTACCTGGAGACTGCGTGTGCATCATAGAGGGAGACGGACTAACGGTGCTGTGGTAGGACGTGGGAGGTGAAGTAAGAGGGTAAGCGCCCGACGACCCTGGCTGCTTGGGAAATGGCTGAAAAGAAGAAAGTGAAATGTCTGTCAAACGGCCAAACGGGAGCTTTCCCCAACAGACGGCTCCAGGAACCCCACCCCACACTTCATGGAAATGTACAAATACACGTCGATAGCACAGGGTTTCCAAACCACCTGACTTGCCGAAACCAGTCTGGCTCAGTGGATAGAGCGTCAGCCTGTGGACTGACAGGTCCCGGGTTCGAGTCCAGGCAAGGGCACGTACCTTGGTTGTGGGCACATCCCCAGAAGGGGGTGTGCAAGAGGCAGCTGATCGATGTTTCTCTCTCATTGACGTTGCTGACTTTCTATCCCTCTCCCTTCCTCCCTGTAAAAACTCAATGAAATATATTTAAAAGAAACAAAAAGCCCGACTTTTAAAAAAGCAGCATCGGCATTCCTGATCTCGCGATGCCATTGCTTATACTCCTCAAGATGGCTTTCGCTCCTTTTACCTGTCCTCGTTCAACTGGCAGCACATGTACCTTCATCTCCGGTAATGAAAACAATGTGGTCCTTTCTGCTCGATTTTGGTAAAAATTGGGGTACAAGTCGCATACAGTGAAGTGCACAAACCTTCAATGTACAGCGGGTGGACTTTCACGGCGCGCTGCCGCAGACCAAGATCTGAAGAGACAGCCAGAACCCCAGAGGCCTCCCTATGCCCCCTGCCTTCAGCACCTGCCCAAACGGAAGCGCTGTTTCCACTTCTATTACTCAAGTTTGGTTTTGCATTTCACATAAACACGAATGTACTCATTATAGACATGGCATCTGGCTTCTTTTGTTCAAGTCTATGTCAGTAAAATTCATCATGTTGCTGCATGAAGCAATCATTTGCTTTCTCATTTCTGTCAAGTCTCCCATTGTATAAATATACCCCAATTTATCTCCCATGCTACTGTTGCTAGATATTTGAGTTGCTTATAATTTTTGGATAAATAATGTTGCTATAAAAGTTCTTGTGTTTTTTTGATGCATTTAAAAAAATATTTTGACTTTTCACAGAGAGGGAGGGAGAGGTTTAGAAAGTTAGAAATATCGATAAGAGAGAAACATCGATCAGCTGCCTCCTGCACACATCCTACTAGGGATGTGCCCGCAACTAAGGTACATGCCCTTGACCAAAATCGAACCTGGGACGCTCGAGTCTGCAGGCCGACGCTCGATCCACTGAGCCAAACCAGTTAGGGCTTTTGGATGCATTTCTGTTGCATATATATCCAAGAGTAGAATCGTTAAGCCATATGTTGCATAATGTTTAGCTTTAGCCCTCTGGAATGCTGCGAAACCCCACTGCAAGCCAGTTGTGCCACTTCTCATGGCCTCCGGTAATAAGTGAGTTTCAGCTGCTCCTCATACCAAATGCTGGCAAGGATGACATTTTCCTGCTTAAAGCCACTACGGTGGCCGTGGAGTACTGCCTCACCGCACCTCGGGTTTGTATTTCTGTGATGCCACACGACACTGAACACCTGTCCCGTGCTTACTGGCCATTTGGACATCCTCTGTGGTGATGACACGGGTCATCCCTGACATCACTAAGTGCACAAGTCTGAGGTTAATGCTGCTTCCGGTGCTATTCACTTCCCATCACGGGAAGCCTCCTCCTTGTCACCTCTATCACTATTTTCTCATCTGCACTTCCTGGGCACCTGGGACCCGATCCTCTTTGGCTTTCAAGAAAGAAGCCCAGCTGAAACCGGTTTGGCTCAGTGGGTAGAGCGTCGGCCTGTGGACTGAAGGGTATCAGGTTCGATTCCGGTCAAGAGCATGTACCTTGGCTGCGGACACATCCCCAGTGGGGGGTGTGCAGGAGGCAGCTGATCGATGTTTGTCTCTCACCGATGTTTCTGACTTTCTCTCCCTCTCCCTTCCTCTCTGTAAAAAATCAATAAAATATAGTTAAAAATAAGAAAGAAAGAGAGAAAGAAAGAAGCCCAGTCCTGGCCAGTGTGTTTCAGTGAGCTGGGCTCTGTCAGGTACACTGAAAGGTTGCCAGTTCGATTCCCAGTCAGGGCACATCAGGTTTCGGGCTCAATCCCCAGCGGGGGAAGTGCAGGAGCCAGCTGATCAACTTTTCCCTCTTTCACAGGCATTCTCTCTCTCCCCCTCTGCCTTCCTCTCTACAGATAAATAAAAAGTCTTAAAAGAAAGAAGCCAAGACACCTGTAGGACCTGTTAAATGAAATAACTGTGAGGCCATGTGGCCTTTCACTACACGTTACCTGTTGCTGAGGTGGCGGCTGGAGTTGGGAGATTAGAGAATCCATCATGTCTCCTCCTATGGGAGAAGGGGGGTTATCGTCCTCATTTACAGACCTTCTCCGCGCGTCCTGATTGCTGTCAACAAACATATTCAGGAAGGTCTGTGGATAGAAACAGGTAAAATTTACATTATCTTCCCTAACTTCGGTATGGTATTTTAGAGTATTTCTAATATTTTAACAGAGATAAACATACCATGTCTATCTCTGAAATAGAAATTCATGATCACCATCACTAGGACAACCTGAAGGACATAGTGATCATCTTGAAGGAGGGACATTGAGGAAAACTGTTAACCACTGCAGCAAAACCAACATCAAGTTTAAGAAGTACAATGCAAGCAAAGATGTGAATAAAGAATTACACCCTGGCCAAAATATTTTCTTATAAATTTCTGAAGCAAAAATGGGGGAGGGAGAGGATCAAAAGTTTTATGTTGGAAAATTTCCTAATTAGTGATTGTTTTCACTTTTTTAAGCTAGAAAATGAGAGGAAAACTGAATAAAGAAACTAAGCCATCTTTTCTCTTTTTTTTATCTAATGACTTAATCATAAATCATCAAGAATGGGACAGCCTTGTTTATAATATACTAGAGGCCCAGTGCACAAAATTCGTGCATGGGGGGGGGGGGGGAAGGCAGGGTGTCCCTCAGTCCAGTCTGCACTCTCTCCAATCTGAGACCCCTCGAGGGATGTCCGACTGCCCTCTCATAATCCAACTGCTCGCCTGCCTGCCTTCCTGATTGCCTCTAACTGCTTCTGCCTGCCAGCCTGATCACCCCCTAACCACTTCCCTGTCAGCCTGATTGATGCCTAATAGCTCCCTTGCCAGCCTCTTTGCCCCTACCTGCCCTCTCCTACAGGCCTAGTCACGCCTAACTGCTCTCCCCTGCAAGCCTTGGTTCCCCCCACAACTGCCCTTCTTTGCAGGCCTGGTCACCCCCAACTTCCCTTCTCTGCTGGCCTGGCCATCCCTAAGTGCCCCCCACTGCAGGCTTGATCACCCCCAACTGCCCTCCCTTGGAGGCCTGGTCCCTCCCAAGTGCCCTTTCCTGCTGGCCTGATCACCCACAACTGCCCTCCCTTGCAGGCCTGGAACTTCCCACTGTCCTCCCCTGCTGGCCATCTTGTGGTGGCCATCTTGTGTCCACATGTGGGTAGGATCTCTGACCACATGGGGGCAGCCATCTTGTGTGTTGGAGTGATGGTCAATCTGCATTATTACTCTTTTATTAGATAGGATGTCATCAAAGGCTACCAGAATTTGGGTCAAGCATAGCTTTTCTTTCTTGTAATACTCTTCATCTTCCCAGTCTTTAAAAATATAGGTCATAAGATTATCAGAATCACTCACAAGCATTTAAAAGTACATAGTCTAATTTCTAAAGATGACGATTGACAACACATCTTCTCCCAATGATGCATATGAAATGCTTATAAACATCGTTTAAAGCAATAACTCACAACAAAGAAAGAATAGGAAAAGAGAAAAACAGCAATTTACTCTGGAGGCTGCATAGCAGATGGCCGAGTGGTAACCCACAATGTGAGGGAGCTGGATGCTAAGCGAGCAGGGGGGGAAGCTGAGACGCGAAGCTATTTCCATCTACATCCTCAACACATGTACGTGCCAGCAGCCCCAGATACCTTGGCAAAGCAGGATGAAGGTGAGAAATCACCTAATCCAAATTGCTATCTAGCCATATTGAAAGAATAGGAGGAAAGGAAGAAGGTGCTTGTGAGCAGCAGCCTGGAACTAGGAAGGAGCACACAGAAAGCATTAAGAAAGAATTAAATCCTCATCTTTCATTATGACAATCAGATAATGCCCTCAACTAAGCAGTCAACCAATAGCAATGGAAGCACCTATCTTACCTAATAATAGACAAACACGTAAATTGACTGTACCTCCACTACACCTACAGCCAATCAGGAGCAAGCATGCAAATTAAGCCGAGAAAGCTGGTGGGTTAATTTGCATATGCAGGCCCGGAGGGGTGGGATGCCTGCTATGAGGGGGAGGGCGAGCAGTGGAGGGAGCTGTAGGAGCGGTGTTCCAGCTGGGAGCGAGGACTTGCAGGCTGGGAGTGAAGCCAGGGGAAGAAAGGCCTATTCCTGCACGAATATCGTGCAATGGGCCTGTAGTTTAGAGATAAGCTATAAATACCAAGAGAATCAACTATGTAAGAGTTGAAAACATAGCGGGGAAATGGCAAGAGGGTTGCAGGGAACTAATTTTCAAAACAAGTCATTCGGAACTACTTGACTCTACATTCCAAGCAACTGAGCTATTACACCAGAGTGTCCAAGGATTCGGGCCCAGGGCCCTACGTTTTTAAAAAGCACCATTGTTCTACTGGCATATCAAGCCTATCAATAAGCAGGATGAAGACTACTTTAAGGTTCTAAGTAGTAAACAGGACTATCTTCAGTATCTTCCACCTTGCTCGGCCGAGTAGGGAAACAAAGGGAAGACATTTTCTCACCTCATACACAGGCACAGCCCTTTAGAACACAGGCACAGCCCTTTAGAACTTCTAGCTCCTTCCGAATCAAGTTGCTTTTCCCCATTATTTCCCCCTCGAAGGAATTGTCACGTTTATGTTCCTTCGTGCTGTACCACTTAGTCCGTTACCTTCAGTCCTGGCGCCGGATAGAACCCTTCCACCAGCTTGCTGTTGTCGAAGAGGCTGTAGGCCCCGTCGCGGATGGCCACCACGCCGCGGCCGCGGCAGTAGATGTCGATGCAGTACATGTTCCGGAAGGCCAGCCTGATGTGGGTGGAGGACTGCGGCAGGATGGAGAAGCACTGGTAGGCGGTGTTGGTCCTCTGCGTCAGGCCCAACATGGGCACCGTGGGGAGCTTATTGATGGCATTTAGCGGAGCCTGAGTGTCAAACAGTACCTGCGAGGAGCAAACACGGTGAGAGCAGCCAGCTTCCGTACAATGCCAGCACCTCCGAATGTTCCGTGTAGAACCCACATAGATGAGATGATGTCCTTCTGACACATCCCGTAAAACTTGTCCTTGAAGCGGATGCAAACTAGATCGCTCTGTCCACTTGGAATCCGAGAAAATGCTCCAAGAAAAGTGTAAGATAGGAAAGACACAGACGCCCGCCCTCGCCACTAATACTAACCGAATCCTATTTTTAAGGAGAAAATGCACTCAATTACCTGTAGTAACTGAACCACATTTGGTGTTTTGTTGAACATTTCCTGAAGCTGGTGGAGAATGGTATTGTGACAGTTACTGCAACCTGAGTTCGGACCAACAGTTCCCAAAGAAATGTGGAATTTCTGATGTATCGAATTCCATTGGATACTAATCTAAATCAGAGAGAACAGACATTTCAGACACTGAGACAGTAAAAGATTCAGACAGTCGAAAAAATGTTTAAACACACAAAAGTCCAAAGATCTAAATTAGACCTTTTCGCTGAAACCAGTTTGGCTCAGTGGATAGAGCGTCGGCCTGGGGATCGAAGGGTCCCGGGTTCGATTCCAGTCAAGGGCATGTACCTTGGTTGCAGGCACATCCCCAGTGGGGGGTGTGCAGAAGGCAGACGGTCAATGTTTCTCTCTCATTGATGTTTCTAACTCTGTATCTCTCTCCCTTCCTCTTTGTGAAAAATCAATAAAATATATTTTAAAAAAATAACAAAAACTAAATTAGATCTTTTCTGAAAGCAACTCGTAAGACTGGACTCTAAATTCCAGATGTGCTGCTACTAAGGACTAGTGCATTTGCTGAGCATGTGTGTGAGACAGCCCACTTCTAAATAAAACAGAGAGGGCGCTAAAGAAAACATTCTGATTAAACATTATTTAAAAATTACCAATGGTGTTTCCAATGTTCACTTGTCCTTCAGCTGAAGAAGAGGCACCCTCGGGGCGCACAGTCATAAAGAGAAAGGAGGCCACCACCAGCACAGATGCCTTCGGTAACAGATTGTTAAATACTCAAGTAATTGCTGCTATTACTTGATGTGGAGAGTGCAGAGAGAAGCCAACTGGCTGAATTTTCATACTAAATTTCTAGGAGTTTGCGGTAGGAAAAAAAACCCACAAACCATAGCAGAAACTATGAATTATGGGGAATACCTTTAAAAAGCAAGATAAGCTCAAACAACGTTCATTATCACATGACCAAAAGTAGACATACCACATTGTTCAAACTCATACGTGAACTTCATCACAGTACTCACATTGCTAAGCAGATTTGAAATCAGGAACAAAATGCAAAAACTAAAAGTACATTATCATGTCTAAAACTGAAGATTATATATCCATCAAAGATGGTATAATTTTTGTTCTCAATTTAAAAGAGTTAAACATTATCGTACACTATATATTTTTATATATAATTTTTAAATTATTCTTTAAAGTATTACAAATAGTAATACGTGTGTGTGTGTTCCCCCCGCCCCTCCCCATTGAATGAACAACTCTACTCCAACAAGCTGGACAACCTGGAGGAAATGGATATATTCCTAGAAAAATATAACCTCCCAAAACTCAATCAGGAAGAATCTAAACAGCTCAAAAGACCAAAAGTACACTACATTTATATCAACAAAGTATTTAAATTTTACCATTTATCCCTAATTTTTATTTGAGCCCCCAATTATTTCAAGGCAGTTTTCATAATTTTTTGAATTCTTGCTTTTTACAAGATTGATGAGAGGAACTTGTTTTAATTAATTCATACACTTACTGAGCTTCCTTTGGTGGTTCCGTAACACAAGATAAGTTTCCGATAATTATAAACACGAACTTCTGAGAAAATATTTAGATGCGCAGGTATGTCTAAATAAAAAGCAAACAAAAAGGAGACTAAGATTACACATGCAAAATGAAAAATATACATTTAAAAAGGAGGGTATTTTGGCAATATTATATTCCTTGCTCAAAAGGTCTCTAAAACATGTAATTTAGTAAAAAAAAAGAGAGAGAGAGAGAGAGAGAGAGCGCATAAATAGAAAGTAGGTGTCCTTCCATTTCCATTTCCACAGGAGGGGCCTGGAGACACACTGCAGCAGCAGCATAGTGGTCAGAGGCTTCAATTCCAGCTCTGCCATTTCCTAGCTCTGTGACCAACAAGTTTCTCAAGTCTCTGTGGCTTGTTTCCTTCAATTGTAAAATGAAGAATAACTTACCCACCTCACAGACTGATTGATTGTGAGGAGTTAATACAAGCCAACTGTTTATTACATTGTACGGCACATAGTAAACTCTCTAAGTATTAACTGTTATCATAATCTATACTAATAAAAGGGTAATATGCTAATTAGACCAGATAGACCGGACGTCTTCCAGACATCCTTCTGGACAAAGCCACAGTGGTGGGGACTGAGGCAGAGGCGGTTAGGGGTGATCAGACCAGCAGGGGAGAGTGATTAGGGACAATCAGGCCAGCAGGGGAGAGCAGTTACGGGTGAGCAGTTACGGGCAGGCAGGCAGAGGAGTTAGGGGTGATCAGGCAGGCAGGCAGAGGCGGTTAGGGGCGATCAGGCAGGCAGGCAGAGGCGGTTAAGGGCGAACAGGCAGGCAGAGGAAAGTGGCCAGGGGCGATTAGGCCAGCAGGCAGAGGAGTTTAAGGGCATCAGGCAGGCAGATGAGTGGTTAAGAGCCAACAGTCCCAGATTGCAAGAGGGATGTCTGACTGCAGGATCAAACCGGCAGTCAGACATCCCCCAAGGTGTCCCAGATTGAAGGGGTTGCAGGCTGGGCAGAGGGATCCCTCCCACCCGTGTGCACTGGGCCTCTAGTACACAGGTATACACATGTGTAAAAATTTCTGGAGACATAATTAACAGTGGTGGTCTCTGAGGGAAAGAAACTAAAGCCTAAGTTAAAAGGGAAACTTATTTCTCGTTAGATATACTTTTGCTTTTTTTTTTTTTAACAGTGCATGATTTACTTCTTCAGTTAAAAAAGGGGGAGATGCTTCCCCTCCCCCAAAAGGAAGATTATCACACGTACCTGGTAGAGAACGTGCAAATTCCAACACACACTCATATAATCGTGCAATGCTATTCCAGTCATTAAGGAACATTTCCACCACTTTCCTACCACCAACGGGTTCGGACAACAGGTTTTCATATGTTAGATAGACATGGCGGGACGGCCCTGCAGGATTGAGGGAGAAATGAACAGCAATCAGAACGAAGAAAGGCCCAGAAATACACTAAGACAAAGTGTGTGCCATCTGACCTTGCTCCCTGGTAGAAGTGCCATTCAGCGGACAATTGGCAAACACCAGCTCTGCCACCCACGTGCGGTTGTTTCTGCCTTGCAAGCGGAAAGTGCAGTCGAGGAGAGAGCGGTCCAGCGCCTTCTGCGTTTCCTCACTCACGCCCTTACAGGGAGGGATTCTGGTGGGGAGAGACAGCGGATGAAGTCCTCCCCTCACAGAAAGACCGGAGCACAGTCTCCACAGACACAGGAGGGCGTTTACACCCGAGCTTCGGTTCAAAGTCCCTGCTAGGCCCCTTCTGTCAAGGAAGGAGGCAACTCATAGCCGTTCAAGGCAATTAACAGCATTTACCCCATGGCCACTCACTTCAACACAGGTTAGGCCTCTCATTTTAGCAACGTGATGATGTTTGCTTTCATTCTTAATCTCGTTATTAGAAAAGACCACGGTTCTTGAGAAGGAAAAATCAAGGGTATTGACTTGCTACAAAATCCATTTAGAACATCCTCAAGGAAAAACTAAGGGGAACAAAATGCCTGTAAAGTTCCTTTGGAAGGCAGGGTTATACAGTGGAAAGTACAGGGCGACAGAATCAGGGGCCTGCGTTTGAATTCTGACTCGGCCGCATTTAAACCCTTGGATTTCAGTTTCCAACTATAAAACGGAGATATATAACTATGCCATGGTCAGTGATTTTAAAACATATAAAGCGCTTCTGGTGGCTGATACAGCAGGTGTTCATAGATGTTAATTCTCCTTGCAGTAAAACAAATCTTCATCACTGACCGCCATGACAGAATTCCAGGTTCGTTATCATCCCCTTTGCCTCCTCTGTAGAGGAACATGCACTATGATGAGCTTTAAATGTATGTATTCATTTAGTACATATGTTATCACTCACATGGGTCACATATGTAAAAGGAGTGCACTGGTTTAGTTGTCTTACCACACCTGCCTCTCCATTTTCTCGCAATTTTGTGACTCTCTCATTTGTCACAATCCACTGAGAGGTCACACAGTTTGGCTGTTCTCAGTGACGGATGAAGTAATGAGATAGCATGTTCTTTAACCCTACCCACACCAGCCTGTAAGTCGCAGGGAAGGCGGATCAATCCTCAGACTTGGAATGATTCTCAGTGACTAAGGAAAACAACAGCTACAACTGGAGATGGAATGTGGGTTTAGACGTCTTGTTCAGAAGGAACCCCGAGAGCAGCCCCGGTCTCCCCCCGCCACAGGCCGGAGCGCCTTGTCCCCTCTTTGAAGTTAATGATAACCAAAAATCTCGCCAAACATAGCCAAACATCTAGAGGGCAAAGTACCGGGGGCTGAGAGCCGCTGACCCAGAATAAACAGTCATAAGGGTGCATAAAATTAACATAACACTGAAATGTTCTCAATTAAAAACTCATCACAACTCTTCTTAAATGTACAGCTTTTTACATTTTTCAAAAGTGAATCTTTCACACCAGATACCTTTTATTACTACCAGGAAGATTTTATTTGGGGTAGTTACTTTTTTAAAAATATATTTCCTTATTGACTTCAGAGAGGGAGAAGGAGAGAGATAGAAACATTGATGATGAGAAAGAACCATTGATCGGCTGCCTCCTGCGCACACCCCACTGGGGATCGAGCCCGCAGCTCGGGCCTGTGCCCTTAGCCAGAATTGAACCTGGGAGCCTTCAGTCTGCAGGCCGACACTCTACCCACTGAGCCAAACCAGCCAGGGATGGGGTAGTTATAGGAATCACATACATTATATGTATGCTTTTCTTTAATCCTCACCCAATGACATGCTTAAGGGAAGAAAGGGAGGGGGGATGGGGGAGAGGAAGGAACATCAATTAGCTGTCTTCCGTAGGCGCCCAAACTGGGGATCAAACCCACAACCCAGGTACATGCCTGGACTAAGAATCAAACTGGCCTTTCGGTGCACAGGATGATGCTCAACCACTGAGCCACACCAGCCGGGCACACATGCCTGGCCCTACCCTTCCAAACGTAACCCGAACCCATAAGGCTTATAAAGCCACTGGTTCAGTTAGGTTTTTAAATCTTGATTTTGAACATGTACATGCAATACGTTATCTTCCTGTCACATAAAATAGGTATTTCATGAGATCCATCTGGTTAGAACATGAACACACAGAAGCCAGCACATTTTCAAGTAAGAACTAAGTAAGAATGAGACTCCTTCCCATGTATGGTCTCAGAAAAAATAGAACCTTGGAAACATAGGCCGTGTCACTTCCTTCATTTGTGACACACATATAATTGGCTTACCTCAAGAAACGCAGACACGTGTACTTGCTTTTAATGTAACAGAGAGAGAATGAAAGTAAACTACCTTCTTAGGCAGGAGGATTATGGGTTCTCAAAGGGGGACTGAAATTGCTTTCATAAAAATGCTGAGCATAAGATATTTTAAAAGTTGCAAAATATGAAAACATAACTAAGAAAACAGAACACAAAAGTTAACATCACCTGCTCAGCTGCAGTTGCCAAGAGTGAAAAGAAAAAAAACAGCCCGCATTTGAAGCCGAAGCAATCCGAAACCGAACGCAGTGAAGTCAGGACTACGTTGTAAGCCGGCCTCTCCCGCCCCGGAAAAGCACATTCCGCAGAGATGGGATGATGGCAGCCAGGAAGGGAAGCTATTCCAGTTCTTTTTAAAAAGATGTTTATTTATTTATTTTTAATATCAAAGTTGGAGGTTTTATTTATTTTTTAAAATATATTTCATTGATTTTTTACAGAGGAAGGGAGAGGGAGAGAGAGTTAGAAACATCCATCAGCTGCCTCCTGCACACCCCCCACTTCGGATGTGGCCGCAACCAAGGTACATGCCCTTCACTGGAATCGACCCCGGGACCCTATCCACTGAGCCAAACTGGTTTTGGCAAGTATTGCAGTTCTTCAGCGCTGTATTTGGAGTCAGCACCGGGACACGCAGGCGGTGTGTGTGCCACCTGCTGGCCCTTCCCATCGTCCACAGCAACAAACTGATTCCCGAGTAACAGAAACGAAGGCCCTGCCGGCTCGGATGACACAGCCGCCACGTCTGCGCGGACAGAAATGCAATCAGTGAGCCAAAACCGGTGTGGCTCAGTGGATAGAGCATCGGCCTGCGGACTGAAGAGTCCCAAGTTCGTTTCCGGGCAAGGGCATGTACCTTGGCTGCGGGCACATCCCCAGTGGGGGGCATGCAAGAGGCAGCTGATCGATGTTTCTGACTTTCTATCCCTCTCCCTTCCGCTCTATAAAAAATCAATAAAATATATTTTTAAGAAAAGAAAAAGAAAAAGGTTGGTCTCTGGCGCTGGCCGGTGTTGCTCAGCTGACTGAGTATCGTCCATGCATCGAAGGGTCTCCGGCTCATCCCCAGTCAGGGCACATGCCCCGGTTGTGGGTTTGATCTCCCATTGGTGTGTGTAAGGGAGGCAACTGACCGGTTTCTGCTTTTCGCTCTCCCTCTCTCTCTCTTTTTAAAATATATTTTATTGTTTTTTTACAGAGAGTAAGGGAGAGGGATAGAAAGCTAGAAACATCGATGAGAGAGGAACATCGATCAGCTGCCTCCTGCACCCCCCCCGCCCCCCACTGGGGATGTGCCCGCAACCAAGGTTCATGCCCTTGACCGGAATCGAACCTGGGACCCTGCAGTCCATAGGCTGACACTCTATCCCCTGAGCCACACAGGTCTCGGCTCTCCCTCTCTTAAAACAAATCAATAGAAGGATATAAATATCACTCCAATGGCATGCTACCTTTGCAAGTCTACGCTGGTCACCCTAAGGGGCACAAACAAAGCATTAGCTTTCCTTTCAGCATCCGCTGGCCCCTTGCCCTCTGTCTCGAACCAAGCCAGGCTCTGCCTCTCCCGCTGCGCACTCTCTCCTGGTGACCTAACTGACCGTCCCAGCTCCATTGCTGTCACCGGGGCGATGACTCAGAAGCACCTCCCGCTGCCCGACTGCGCCGCTGGAGCTCCTGACTCAGACCTGTGCTGCCCAGACCTGTCCTCTGAGCTGGAGACAGCCCCCCTGCCCAAAGGGGTGTGCAGGCACCCCAAACTCAGGAACGCCCCTCACACTCACACCTCCGGTGATGCTCATCTGAGAAAACAACACCCACCCTTCACTCAAAACACCTACTTAATGCTGCCAGCTTCTGTTTAAATCATCTGATGGCTTCTTATTTGCCAGTAGGATCAAGTGTAAATTCCTTAAGGCAGTGGCCGGCAAACTCATTAGTCAACAGAGCCAAACATCAACAGGACAATGATTGAAATTTCTTTTGAGAGCCACATTTTTTAAACTTAAACTTCTCCTAACGCCACTTCTTCAACATAGACTCGCCCAGGCCGTGGTATTTTGTGGAAGAGCCACACTCCAGGGGCCAAAGAGCCGCATGTGGCTTTTCTCTCCCACTCCTGCCATGCTGAGCTTCTCCCGGGGCCAGGAGGCTGAGCTCTCTTGCCTCCCAAGAGCAGTTACCCCTTCTGGAGGGGACAGCCCCGTCCCCCTCCCCCCTTCCTCTAAATCTCACGTATCCCGGGGCCAGAGCACATCTGGTGCTTTCCTGACTTCCGCCCTGGCCCAGACCCGTCTGTGGGAGCCCAGCAAACTGAAGGGCCCACCAGAATGCCAGCTGACAGGCACCCTCAGGACGCACCTGCCCAATGAAGGAAAGCAGAGCAGAGGGAAGAAACCCCAAAACACCAAGCGGCCTAGACTGCCACTCGGGGGCGAGAGAGCCCTCCCCCAGATCTCAGCAGTTCCACGCGGAAATCCGCGACGCCCACAGCTTCTGACCAGCCTCACGCTGCCCCGAGAGGCCAGGAGCGGCGCTGGCCGGGGGCTGCGAGGGTGGCCCCCAGCGACACCCACGGCAGGGACTTACTTCAATAAGCGAATGGCATGGCTGAAGCCGTCCCCTTCCGTCTGCACGCCTTGGTGGGGGATCTCCAGATTGGACAGCTAGGAGGCAAGCAGAGTGACATCAGCCGCCAGCGTCACAGGGAAACGGCCTGCTGCCCTCCCGCCTGTCCGGCCTGTCCCCCAGGGCCGCGCCTGCCCAGAGCTGCGGCAGCTGAGGCCCGGGCACTGTCCGCACCGTTTGAGTTCCTGGAACTAAAGTCCAGGGAAACTCAAAGATGACCCAGAGCTTCTAGTTGAAAACACTCCCTAGGTGATAAATCTTCCAAATTTGGGAGCCCGATGTCATTTCTGTAGTGAAGCAGAGGCAATCCGTAACCTGTTCTGGTGGCTCCAAATGATTTAACTGTAAATTAAGATTGGTTCACCGATGTAATGCAATTATATTCGGTTGAAACACTGTTTGAACAATAGTCAGATCTCACTTCTTTCTAATCACAAACAACTATTTTTTTAGTTCAGGACCTTTCTGGAATACATTTCGATTTTTAAAATATATATATATATATTTTATTGATTTTTTTACAGAGAGGAACGGAGAGGGATAAAGAGTTAGAAACATCGATGAGAGAGAAACATCGATCAGCTGCCTCCTGCACACCCCCCACTGGGGATGTGCCCACAACTAAGGCACATGCCCTTTACCGGAATCGAACCTGGGACCCTTCAGTCCGCAGGCCGACACTCTATCCACTATCCACGGAGCCACCGGTTAGGACAGGTTGATGTTTAACAAACCATTTCCTGTAGAGCCCCGTGAAGGCGAGTTCCCAGTGGGAGGGCTCCGAAAGTGAGGTATAAAGATGATGCGGGAGAGTGCCCGAGCCCCTCCCATGGCACTCTAGGCCAGTGGTCGGCAAACTCATTAGTCAACAGAGCCAAGTATCAACAGTACAATGACTGAAATTTCTTCTGAGAGCCGAAAACCGACTTCTGCGAATGGGCCGCGAAGTTTCAATCGCACTGTCCGTGTGTGCCCACACGGGGTATTTTGTGGAAGAGCCACACTCAAGGGGCCAAAGAGCCGCATGTGGCTTGAGAGCCTCGGCTTGCCAGCCACTGTTCCAGGTTATTTAGGCGTGCCAGAAAGTCATCTGATGGACCAAAGGAACGCTTGCCTTTGGCAGAGGGGTCCCGTCTTCACGGCAGACTATTTACGTTGACCTTGGTCCCAGAAGGGTTTCCGGCAGCCCTAAGGATCTGCACGAACCCCGGGCTTCTGGCTCGGGAAGGGCAAAGGGTTAGAAAAAGAGCCCCTGGCCCAATAGGCGGTAGGGGTTCAGATTGAAAAGGAATCGTAGGGTGAAGGGCCCGGAAAATGTTGCCTTTGTGCTCTGGATCACACAAATAAATAACCCCGGTCAGGTCAGATCTCGCCATGCACGCCTCGGCACAAAGTGCTTGACCAGAAAATGCGCTTGCTCTGCCTTTAACGTGTCTTTTCGGTGGGAGGAGAAAAGTGGGCAAGGCTTTTAAGAGCTTGACTGAGCTGACAAGAGCTCACATGTCTTACGTGTGTGACAGGTATGGGAGCGAAGAGAAGGGGACAGAGAGGACATGTGTCCGTAGGTGTTACTCCGTGTGGGCAGCACAAAGACACATTTCTGTGATTTCTAGCGGGGGCGGGGAGGGGGGGAGAACAGGCAGGAAAAGAGGAAACAGTTGCATTACTCTGCCCCGGATACCCCCCCCCCCCCCGCCCTTCCTGCTGCAAAGGCAGGACGGCCTGATTCACACACTCAGGCCGCACAGCGCACTGAGAAAGGCCGAGAACAGCGAGCAGACAGGAGGCTGGACACACTCCGTACCATCTGGCTGTGGCCAGGACCCAGCAATAGTCCTCCAGGTCACAGCTTCAGCAGCGGCGACACTGAGGACGGGGGGGTCTATTCTAGGTGCCCATTCCCGGCCTTGCGTTTCTCAGGGCCACTGATGCTCTCTCTTCGCAATGTCACAGCTGATGCCCACCTTGGGACCCCAACGCTCTGCAAGGCAGGGGTCAGCGCGGAACAGCTCGTGGCCAAATCCGGCCACTGCCTGTTTTTATAAATAAGTGTCACCCATGGCTGGTCCACACTACACAGATCTGAGCACCGTGTTTTCCGGCGGATAAGACGCCCGGAACTGGTGACGACGGGAGGAAGATAACAATAGAGAGAGAGCAAGTGCCGGGCAAGTGCCGGGCAAGTCCCTGGCGAGTCAGCAACGCCCGTCATAACCGCAAGCTCCCGGATCTTACACCCGGCGAATAAGATGACCACCGACTTTGGAGAAGATTTTCCCGGGGTAAAAAGTCGCCTTAGACACCGGAAAATATGACAGCCGTGGTATGAGACCATATGACCCACATGCCTATTTACTATGTGGCGCTTTCCAGAAAGAGCTTGCCAATCCCTGCTCTAAAGCACGGAAGTGTTTTCTGGAAGTCCTCCTGACACCGTCATCCTCAGTGCGACCGAAACACTCCTTTCCCATTTCCAGATCCTTCCTTCCTTCACATAATTCCCGCGGGGAGGGAGTCTTACAAAAAGTAAAACTTCGACCAGAGCGAAATAACCGAGGACTGAAGGCGCCGGGCCTTGTCCAAAGCCCTGGATGAAAAGCAGATTGTGTCTGTTCCCTGTCCTTTCACTCTCTAGTCTGGGGGTCATGCTGGATGACACAGCTGCGTATTCTTGAAAAACACGAATTCTGCGGAAGTGTATGCCTCTTCCATGTGACAAAGGTAAATTCATTTTGTTACTGTGTAAGCAATATGTATAGCTATCAACTCAAAAATAATGCCGAAACCGGTTTGGCTCAGTGGATAGAGCGTCGGCCTGCGGACTGAAGGGTCCCAGGTTCGATTCCGGTCAAGGGCATGGACCTTGGTTGCAGGCACATCCCCGGGGGGGGGGGGGGGGGGGCTGTGCAGGAGGCAGCTGATCGATGTTTCTCTCTCATTGATGTCTCTAGCTGTCTCTCTCCTTTCCTCTCTATAAAAATAAGCCCCCCCCCCCTTTATCAAGCGGATATGTCTAACAGAGCTACACAATGCTGCTGCGAAAGGGTACACAAAATGTCCTTTTGTTTCCAAACTGAGCAGAGTTTGCTTTCCACTTCCACAAAGAGCAGAAGGCACACAATTTCGGATGGGAGATGAAGTAATTTAAGTTGTTTTACATGTATTTCCACCCCACCCCTCCCAAGACAAACAGGACTGACAATCACTCTGCTTCTCCTAAGGGAATCCATGTAGCCTTGGGGAAGCATCTGAAAAAGTCACTTTCACTTCGAGTACCCGCCACTGTTACAAAATTACCTCCAACCGCAGTCCTACAAATGGCATGTTTGTGTCACACACGGCCACAAAGTGGGCTAGGATTTTATTGAAGGCACACATTTCTCCTGATCGTTTGGTTTTCTTAGGTTCCAGCGGACACGTATCCTCAGACAACTAGAACATAAGGGAAAAAAACAAACAGGGAAAAAGCGCATGCGATACAATTAGTTAAGGCAGTTACACGACGATAAAGCTCAGGGTTAAGTTAAAAATCGTACTCATTGAGCAAATACTTATTGGGCAAATATTGGCCTAAAACACAAGAAATTGGCCTAAAACACAAGTTCTCTTGTGGAAAATGGCATCTAGTTCATTGTTAAGTAAAAGAGAAGCATTTCCGAGGAAATGTAGACAATTATGACTTAAATCTTACTGCTGCCCCGTCTTTTAAAAACTACTTCTTTCCCATATCCGAAGCGCGTTAGGACTTGAGTGAAGTTCACGCACACAGGTTCTGCGCGTGTCGGCGTACCTTGCGCTTGGTGCCGGCTCTGGGCTGCTTGCCGGTTCTGGTGCGGAACAGCAGCTCCTGGATGTTGTCCTTGAACTGCTGCAGCAGCAGGGCCGTGACGGGGCCGTCCTCGCGCTCGCCGGCGCTCACGGACAGGAAGTAGTACTTGTAGGTCAGCTGCGTGGGCCTGTTGGGCACCTCCAGCATCTCCACCACCTGGCAGGCCCGCGTCGGAAAGGAAACTCAGAGAAAGGACGGGGCTCGGGTTGTCCCGCCTGATGCCAAGGCGGGCTTAGAACTATAAATCTGAGGATCTACTTTCTCTGTAGACAAGACAAGTTCATCGTGATGTCCAAAAAAAAAGCATTCCTACGCAGTAAATATATGATTTTCTAAAAAACTGATCAACAATAGTAAAAACCTTAAACTATAGCAAATGAGACATTTATTTTCATTAGATGTTCTTGATATTCCTGCCTTAGCTTATAAATTAAAAAAAAAAAAAGTTCTGCTTGAGTCCAGAAGCTCTGGTAGATTTTTCTACAATGTTACCGATTTCAACTTGCCCTGCTGCCTCCCTTCACCATTAAAACATCCCAAGAATTCCACCAAATGGCAGCAAAAACGGACAACTCTCTTTCATACTTGGAAGCATAGAAAAGTGTACCCTGTCTTTTCAACAGAAAGTGCAGTCACTGTGAGGACAATGATAACAATGTCACCAACACGATGACAGGGAGCTTGCTATGCGCCATGCACTGTCCTAACTACTTGAGCGGCGCTAACCTATTTAATCCTCCTTTTAACTCTGTGAAATTGAGTCATCTTCATCTTCCTGATAAGGAAACTGAGGCACTGGGGTTCGGTTACTTGGCCAAGGTCTCAGAGCTAAGAAGCGATGGACTCACGCTTTGATCCCAGAAGTTTGGGATCAAACTTACTTGTTCTTACTCACCGGACCAGCTTACCATTTTCAAGGTCCACCTGAAGTTTAAGAAGTCTCCTAAATACTTTAGTAAGAGAAATAAAGGCCCTTAGGCAAAGCACTTGTCCAACACTTTCCTCTCTCTCAGCCTACCTCTCCTCTCACCCCCAGCCCCCAAAAACTCTCTTCGGGAAAACTGGCCACCACCTAAGCATCACACTGATGCACCCGAGCAAGTGGGAGAATTAAAAGTCAAGTGGACACTGCCCCAAAGTAGACCTATGGATGGCAAATAAGCGCACGAAAAGGTGCTAACATCGCCAGTGATGAGGGCCGCGCAAACGAAGACTACGGTGCATACCATTACATATCAGAACGGCTAATTTCAACAAATTACAATCTCCGCTGCTGGCAAGAGTGTGGAGCAATGGGATCGCCCATGAGCTGCTGGCAAGAATGCCAAGTGGTGCGGCCACGCTGGAAAGTTTGGCAGCTTCTTCTAAAGCTAATGCCATAGGACCCAACAATCCCACTCCTCCTGACTTCCGCAAATGAACCAATTTCGGTTCACAGAAAACCTATAAGCAAATGCTCCTACCAGTTCGACTGATAATTATCCCAACCCGGACACAACCCAGATGCTTCCTACTGGACACTGGTTAACCAAACTGGGCCCCAGCTCTCCCATGGGCGACTACTCAGCTAGGAAAGGCGTGAACTATGATACATACAATAAGATTCTTACTATGCACTGAAAGGTACGTGGAACCAATAAAGTGGATATATATACCTTCAATCAATTAAAGATTAGAAAATAAAGCTCCTTCAGCCAACCCATATTAAAAGGCTGCATTATGCAAGTCAACATCTGATGAAAACCAAATGAAGGTACCTGACACCGACACCATCTCCCATCCCTCACAGGAAAGATCCCAGGGTGAGAAACCGGGGTGCATCTTATATTCCCCACGCCTGCCCGCACATTACGAACTTTCTTAGAATTTTCCCCTCTCTCCCAACCCTACCACTGTTCCTGCCCTCCCGGGTTGAGAGTCACTATACAAAAGTCAGTCAATTATCCAATAAAACACATTTGCAAATGAACTTAAAATAATAAATCAGTCAAGATACTGACAGAAGTACTGAAGCGGACCGCCCAAATCGCCCCTTTGCACACTTACAATGTAGTACTGTGGCAGGCGAGTCAGTTTAATGAACAGCTTATTCTTAGAAAGTTTTCCAATAGGATGAGTGGAGTAGTTGGACAGCTGCAATGTTTCAGTGCTTATGGTCGGCAGATGTTTTATAGATTGTTTGCAACGCTGTTGTCCGAGCCAAAACCTTAATTGAAAAAAGGGAATCCATGTCATAAAATCAGAGAATTTTCCGATGAACATTACGCTGAGTGAAAGAAGCCAGTCAGAAGCAACCACATGCTGTGTGACTGCATCTGTATGAAATGCCCACAAAAGGATGGTCTACAGGAACGAAAAACAGGCTCATACTTGCCTGAGGTTGAGGCTGGGAATGGGCATTACTGTAAACAAGCACCTTTTTGAGGTGATAAAAAAAAATGTTCTAAAGCTAGACTGTGGCTGTGGTTGAAAACCTCAGTAAATTTACTACAAGTCATTGAATTGCATACTTCAAATGGGTGAATTTTATGATGAGCAAGTTATACTTCAGTGGTTATTTCAAAAGAATCAATGTTCCATGATAAATTAGTGACGGATTATTCATCCAGGATCATTTGAGAAACAATATAATAACTGACAACCAGAGGATTTTTTTTTTTTAATCATCATCTGAGCCTGTTTTTATTGATTTTAGCGAGAGGAGGAGAAGAAGGAAGAGAGAGAGAGGAAGGGAGAGAGGAAGGGAGGAAAAGAGACATTGATCAGTTGCCTCCCATATGCACCCCAATCAGGGATCGAACCCACAACCTAGGTATGTGCCCTGACCCGGAATCAAACCTGCAATCTTTTGATGACCAGGTCGAAGCTCCAGCCAACTAAGGCACCTGGCCAGAACCAGGGCATCTTTCCTATAATTATGAATTTAAGGCTTTTGGGATTTAGCTTTCTGGTTTTAGTTCTATTTCTGCAGGCTGGAACTGAATAACCTTGTTATGCAAAATGTGAATTATGAAGCATTTACGTATTAAAACCTTGCTTCTTTAGCCAAAGTGCACAAAAAAATGATGCTAAACCACAAAAATTTTAGAAATGGTTACCTAGAGTAATGCTATCATTTTTCACATACAAACTAAACAGCCATCCAAAAGCCTCACATAAAAATAGTTCATGTAATATTATCTTTATTGGCGTTTAAAACCATGACCTGTTAATGAGAAAAATGACTTGCTATCAAAATGTTTGCATTTTTACCACCTAAAACTTCGAAAGGGGAAGAGGCGGGCTAGAAGGTCACAGAAGCAGTGAGCCGCCCCTTCTCCACTTGCCAGCTTTAGCCTTGATCTCGAAAATTCCTCTCTCTCTCTCTGGGAATTTTTGTTGATTTATTTTTAAGAGAGTTCGTTACAGTTGTCATAATGGTACTTGGGTGGACTAGAGTGGTAATGAAACCTTCAAGGATTATCTCTAGCTCCATTTTCAATTTTCTTTAGTTTCAGAGTAGGAAGCATTCGAAGGATTTTGAGACAAATTGAATGCTAGTTTCGGAGACGCAGAAATGGTCATTTGGAAAGTGCCAGCTGGGAGATGCATGCCCTCAATCAAGATTCTCCGGGATGAGAACAAAGAGACACGCTTGCAGAGAAGACCAGCGACAATGAGACTCCTCGCGGAGCACACTTTGCGAGAGCACACGCGGCAAGGCACCAAGTGGAGCACCATGCCCTTCAGACCTACATTTGCTCTGGAGGGGAATTTAACACGAAGCACTGCCCTCCTGGACCTGTTCCAAGAGAACTTAGATTCGACCATTAAGTACTAAAAGGGGTTCAAGCTTCGCGTCAGAAACATTAAGGACCGACCAAGAGCAATAATGGAGCCCGGTGGTGTGGCTCAGTGGTTGGGCGTTGACCTGGGAACCAGGAGGTCACGGACAGATCCCCGGTCAGGGCACGGGCCCGGGTTGTGGGCTCGATCCCTCCACTGCAGGAGGCACCTGAGCCATGATTCTCACTTATCACCGATGTTTCTCTCCCTCTCCCCCTCTCCCTTCCTCTCTGACATCAATACAAATATTTGGTATGTTTTATTGATTTGTTACAGAGAGGAAGGGAGAGGGACAGAGAGTCAGAAACATCGATGAGAGAGAAGCATCGATCAGCTGCCTCCTGCACACCCTTCAATGGAGATGTGCCCACAACCAAGGTCCATGCCCTTGACCGGAATCGAACCTGGGACCCCTCAGTCCGTAGGACAACACTATGCACTGAGCCACACCGGTCAGGACTAAAAATATGTTTTTTTTAAAAAGCAATGTATCCATTTTTCCCTAGCCAGTTTGGCTCAGTGGGTAGCATCAGCCTGCAGAATGAAGGGTCCAGGGTTTGATTCCGGACAAGGGCACGTGCCCAGGTCTCGGGTTCGACCCTCAGTGTGGGGCGTGCAAGAGGCAGCCGATCCAGGATTCTCTTTCATCACTGATGTTTCTCTCTCTCCCTCCCTCTCCCTTCCTCTCTGACATCAATAACAATATATTTTTTAAGTTTCCATTTTTAATACTGAGCTAAATAATTAAGCTTACTTAAGTTGTTGAACCCAAGGAACAATCCGTTTCATATCATCATTCACAGACTTCTCCATGTCATCCAAAGTGGCCTGATCTGGAAAACAAAGCATTTTAGTTCATTAATTGTTTGTATAAGACACAAAATATCTAGATAGCCCAAAACTTAAGTGAAATTATTGTTTTAGGCAGAAAGGAGTGTTACTTTTGAGTTAGAAAAAACTTTAAACTAAATGCATTAGGCATAAATTAACCTAACCTGTTTTCCCTCTAACATTTAGGGAGAGTTATAGTTAAGACAACTAAATAATAGCAAATGTATACTTGCAACAAGAATAATAAATACATGAATTAATTCTTTGCCTATATTTTAATTCCCAAAATTCTTAAGTCAATTGATAGTTTTAACTTCTCTATATTGAAAGCTCTTAATATTACTAGATGAAGAACCTTAATTATAAAAACTGTAAAATTCCATTATGATACTTATTAAACACAAATGGTCTCTGGCATAAACAAGAGCTGCTGGCTGAAGATTAGCATACTAAATGTCACTTAGAATTTTTAATGACACTAGATAATGCTAATAATAGAATATGAGCAAAAAGCTAAATATAAAATGATTTCAACTAAAGAAAAAAATACAGAAAAAGAAAAAAACACTGCCACGGGCTGAACTGCATTCCCCTTCCTGCCATGAGGGTGGAGGCAGGGCCTTGAGGGAATAACGAGGCTCAGGAAAGGCTGGGGGCTCCTGGTGGGATTGGTGCTTTTATCCGAAAAGCCAGCGAGCCTGCTCTCTCCCTCTCCGGCCATGTGAGGACAAGTGAGAAGCCGGAGTCTGCAGGCCAGGAAGAGCCCTGACCATAACTCAACCGCGCTGACCACCTGCTTTCAGACTTTTGACCTCCAAACTGGGAGCGAGCACATTTTGTGGTGTCAGCCGCCCGCTCTGTTTTTGTGATGGGAGCCGAGACGGGTAAGATAAGCACAGATATGGTAAAATAACAATGATGGCCAAGAGAAGCTATTTTTCACTTCTCTCATTTTTACACGTTCAGGTTTTTGTTTTGTGTTTTCACAATTTCTTTATTGACTAAGGTATTACATATGTGTCCTTATCCCTCTATTAATCCCCTCTACTCTCCCCCCACTCATGCCCTCTCCCCCCTGGTGTTCATGTCCATCGGTTTGGCTTGTATTCATGCGTCCAAGTCCTTTGGTTGATCTCTCCTCCTTCCCCCGTCCCTCCTGTACCTTCCCCCTGAGGACCAGCATTCTGGTCAATGCTTCTCTGCCTCTGGGTCTGTCCCTGTTCACCAGTTTACGCTCAGGTTTTTACCGATGAGTATGTACTGCGTTAATAATCCAGAAAACAGTTACGTCAAGTTTTTAAGAGCGAACAATTGCCTGGTTGGTTTGGAACCGCAGTTAAAAGGTAATTCGTAAATGTGTCACTTGTCATTTAGCTATCACACATGTGACGTGATTGAAAGTAATGCAGCCAGTGCTCATAGAAAAATCTCTTTACAGCCATACAACATAACTAGAAAGCCTTTTATTTTCAGCAATCTATGTAGCTTAATGTTAATTCCAAATGGCAAAGGCGCTAATATACTCAAGAACAACGTTCCATTAGCAATACAGAAGCACTAAGTTCCTAGTATTTCACCATTTTAGAACACCAACTCAGTAACAGAACATGTAAGAAATCAAACTTTAGTTCCAACTGTATTTAAGCCAGAGAAAAATCTTTTCCTCCAGGATCCTGGACCCCAAGTTCTCTTACATGTGGATAGCCATCTTCATGTCTCCCAACTATTAGTGGTGAAATCATTACATGTGAAACACATCGGCCATCAACATTATGACTTTTACGTAAAAGAAGCAACATGAATGTACTTCATATTGGGAAGTTCAACTTCCGGTACAAGAAAATCCAAAGTGGAGCTAAAATGGGCCCCAAGGGCCCTGACCGGTGTGGCTCAGTGGACAGAGGATCGGCCTGCAGACTGAAGGGTCCCAGGTTTGATTCCGGGCAAGGGCATGTACCTTGGTTGCGGGCACATCCCCAGAGGGGGGTGTGCAGGAGGCAGCTGATTGATGTTTCTCTCTCATCGGTGTTTCTAACTCTCTCTCCCTCCCTCTCTGTAAAAAATCAGTAAAATATATTTTAAATATAAATAAAAATATAAAATAAAATGGGCCCCAAGGAAAAGATATCAGCGAGTTCTTCTTTCCAGATCTACTCCTCTCTACGCTGCTCTTGCCGCTCTTCTCAATATCTAGTGGCAGAAATTTTCAATTTTGCTGTTGTTAAAAGTATTTTTCCTTACACAGAATGACTATATCATTTACTAACTTACCAATTCCATAAAGCATCAATTGGAACATTCCAGAATGCAAATCCACAAAAATGTGTAGACACTCCGAATTACCGCAGGGCTCCAAGATGGGGACAATGAGAGCCGGAAATGCAGTCTCTATGGAAGCTGAACAGTTAAGAATTAAAAATCATATTTCTATCTGAGCATCTCTAAAAAAAAAACCACGTATCTCAGAGACTAGACACAAGTCAACTATTAAACAATCCTGACCGTTAGAAGGAAAACATGATTTTTGCCAAAAAACGAATAAATGAAGGCAATCAGGAGCTCAAAGGAAGAATGCGACCTTTACCGTGGCGTGAAACCAACATGCCCAACTCAAATATCGGAGCGAATAAGTCCCAAGAAGCCTTAAACACCCTTAAAACAGCCAGGACAAATTCAACCCCAGCAGTGAGCTGGGTCCTACTTTTACTTTCACCCAGTAATGACCAATAAGTTAATTTTAAAGGATTTTCTTTTTTACATAGTGGGAAGCAAATCAGTTGTTTGGTAAATCCAAGAAGTTTCATCTATTGCATAAATATTCTCAATGGCGTATTTCATAAAGAAAGGTTTTCTGGCAATCAGGGCCCATGTGTTTAGAAAAGCAAACAACACGTGAGCATCACTGAACATTACTGATTAGACAGGCGAACGTTTTTCATTACTTCTGTACCTCGTTTTCGAGTTACAGACACGATAAGAACACGGGCAGCTTCTATACACAGACTCGCAAAGCTGCCAGTGTACTCGTTCTCGGGTTTCTCGGCATTTCCAGCAGGAAACAGCCTTTCCCTGCACCCCACGGCCGGCAGGACAGAGTGAGGAAGGGGAAAGGCGGAGAGCACCGGCCGCTCGGATCAGAGGGGCAGCTGTGGAAGGAACGGGCTCTTCCGGCGGCCATTCCTCGAAGGCCAACACAGAGGCAAGGCAGAGGGAGGAGAGCGGAAACGGAGGCCCAGCCCCTCCTCGGGGGTGGCTCCTCTGTGCTGTTTTGTTAGACAGGGACAGTCACATCCTGCTGTCCATGCCAGGGGCCACAGGAGGGAAAAGTGACAAGTGCGTAAAGGTGATTTAAAAAGCAAAGTGCTGCCGAAACCGGTGTGGCTCAGTGGATAGAGCGTCGGCCTGCAGACTGGAGGGTCCCAGGTTCAATTCCGGTCAAGGGCATGTACCTTGGTTGCGGGCACATCCTCAGTGAGGGGCATGCAGGAGGCAGCTAATAGATGTTTCTCTCTCATCGATGTTTCTAACTCTCTATCCCTCTCCCTTCCTCTTTGTAAAAAAAAAATCAATAAAATATATATTTTTAAAAAATAAAAATAAATAAAAAGCAAAGTGCTTAGCAATGTACATTACCTTTACGACTCAAAGAGACAAACCAAAACATCTTATTGTGAATTGGCAATAATTAAAATGAGGGAAGTTACCCTTGGTACTATCTATCCAAATTATCAAACCAGTTAATAAAGCAAAAAGTGGAAAGAGACAACAGTCAGATAAAAACAAGCTGCTTTCAAGTGTGTCTGGTACATCTCTGTACACAAATGTTTAACAGCAGAGCCAGAACTCTCACCTAAAAACAGATTTAAAAAATAGGGAAAAAAAGAACAAAAAGGCACCCACAGGAATTTCTTTACCATATTTTTAAATTCAGAACAGTGCGACAAACTAGTTCATGTTCTGCCGAAATGACTATTAATAAAATAAAAAGTACTTACAGATTTGAAGCAGGGTTGCTGACTTTAAAACTTATCTGCACTGTTATAATTCCTAATGGGGTAGAGATTTTTTCCTTAAAGCAAAAACATTTTTGAAGTGTAGCAATGGAGTAAAACTAGTTCTGACAACTGGGATAACAATCATAACTTCAATCTGATTATAAAAACTGAGTATTCATGAAAAGACAGGGGATCAGAGTAGAATATACAACACAGTCCAACAGATAGAAAATACTTTGAAGTCTATCTCTGAACATATTTCATGAGCACCAATGTCCATAAAACAAAACAGATACGGCACTACGCACTTAAAGGCAACAGGTGTTAAGTTATCCACAAATGGAGAATCCTGCGAATAAAATATAGAAGGGGGAATTAAAGGCTGCGCAAGTTGACAGGACTAGCCCAAACTGGTTTGGCTCAGTGGATAGAGCGTCAGCCTGCGGACTGAAGGATCCCAAGTTCGATTCCGGTCAAGGGCATGTACCTTGGCTGCAGGCACATCCCCAGTAGGGGGGGGGGGGGGGGGTACAGGAGGCAGCTGATGGATGTTTCTCTCTCATTGATGTTTCTAACTCTATCCTTCTCCCTTCCTCTCTGTGAAAAATCAATAAAATATATATATTAGAAAAAAAAAAAAAAGAGAGATGACAGGACTAGGCACTACTTTTGCCTGCACAGCACACATACACAGATCTCCTCTTTTGTCCCTACCCCCCCCCCCCCCCATTCCCCGAGGTCAACACGAGGACTGCACCCGCAGACCACTACTACAGCAGTTCTCATTTCCAGGACTGTCTGACTAGAGCGGGACAGAGCTCCACCCCACATGCCAGCACCTTCCTCTACCACTGAGGACCGCACGGACACCAGGGCTTGAAAGCCACAGAGATGCCAGCAGAGCCTGCACACCCTCTAATTACAAACCGGGAGAAGGGGGCCCAGAAAGGGCGATCATTCGAGACACACAGCTGAGCTCGGGGCTTCCGGCTACTAACTCAAGTGGTGGCGTCTACAAAATGCCGATCCAAACAGCTCTTCCTAGGTAAGCACACGCTTACCGTCTATTTTCCAAAGTCATGTAAATGTCCGCTGGGCAATCACACGGAGTTTTTCCTTACTGGGCCTTGTTTCCAGGCGACATTACAATAACCAGAGCCTATCACAGACCCCAAGCCCCTATTTTCTGCAATGCCAACAAGTGAGGTTTTAGGATTTCTCTACTTTGAAAAACTAGAAAGAAGAAAAATTAGCAAGAAGACTGCAAAAATACTTTCAATTTTCATTAAGAACCAAAGGGGCACTTCAGCAAGTATGCCCAGGCAATTAATAGGGAGAAAAATAATCTTTTTGACCAAAGTTACTAGGACAACTGCATATCCCCAAACAAGAACCTCAGCTGGACCCCTGCCTGGAAGTAAGAACTAAAACTGTGAGCCTCGCAGAAGGAAACTCAAGAGTGTCTTCATGACCCTGGGTTAAGTAATGGGTTCTTTAGGTTTGACACCAAAAGCACAAGCGACAAAAGGAAAAATAGCCAAATCGGACGCTGTCCGAATTAAAAACTTGTTACAAACGATAGCTCTTATAAAGTGAAAAAACAACTCACGGAATGGAAAAAAAAAAACCTCTCGCAAATCATGCCACATGAAAAGGAACTTCCGTGAAGAACGGTCATAACTCAGCAACAGAAAGGTAAGTAGTCTAAGTATAATGTGGACAAAGGATCTGGACAGACAGATCTCCACAAAAGAGAGGTAGGTGAAAAGATGCCCAACAATCGTTAGGAAAACGCAAATCAAAAGCACTCTGAGATACCCCTTCACACCTGCCAGGACGGCTAGAAACACAGACAGACAGCAACAAGTGTCGGTGAGGAAGGGGAGGAACCGGCATCCTCACGTGCTGGCAGTGGAATAAAAAACAGGTGTTCAACATGGCAAGCGGTAAAACAGAGTCACTGTATGGCCCAGCCGTGCCACTCATCGGCACATGTGTGTGCCATCACTCTGCAGTGTCCTGGAAGGCAATTCCATAGACAGGAACTGGCCAGCGGCTGCCAGGGAGCTGGGGGGAGGGGTGATTGGGGGGGGGGGTGATTGCTAATGAGCACATGGTTTCCCTCCAGGATGATAAAAATGTTCTAAAATTAGACTGTGGTAATGGTTGCACAACTATTTGAATATATTAAAAAACAACAACACTGAATGAGTGAATTATATGTGAGTTATCTATACCAATATAAAGGGTAATATGCTAATTAGACCGGGAGACCTTCTGGATGTCCTTCCAAACAAAGCCATGGTGGTGGGACCAAGGCAGAGGCGGTTAGGGTGATCAGGCCGGCAGGGTGGGGGTGGCAGTTGGGGGCAAGCAGGCCAGCAGGGAGGGGCAGTTGAGGGCGAGCAGGCCAGTGGAGCTTGGGGGACAGTTGGGACAAGCAGGCCAGCAGGCAGAGTGGTTAGGGGCAATCAGGCAGGCAGGCAGGTGAGGAGTTAGGAGCCAACAGTCCCAGATTGTGAGAGGGATGTCCCCTGAGGGGTCCCAGATTGGAGAGGATGCTGAGGGACACCCCCTCCACCAGTATCTCAATAAAGCAATTAAAAAAAAAAACAAAAATGAGGGTCCGATGAGGGTTTTAATTATGCTTTCCAATCATAAATTTTAGGTCTGTATTTAGTAAATTGCTTGAGGGAGTAAAATGGGGGGGGGGGGGGATTTACACTATATCTTATAATTTAATTTAATTTAAGTTTAAAACCTGAGAGATCTAATGCTAAATCTTGATGGGGTTAAAGGACATGCCCCCTCAAAGTAGATGGAACGACTCCATTTGCCAGATGCCCGCCACACCCTTTGTTTCTTTAAGGCTCACATTTGCGGTTTTAAGCTAAGCTGGCCTTCCTCTTTCAGCTTGTCCCAGATCCTCTTTCTCACCTTCCTTGCAAATTGTGTTCTAAACGCAAATTGACTTTCCTGACTTTCTTTTCTGCAGGCAGTGTGACTGGCTAGTCGGCACCTAAGAAGCTGCCTTTTGCAGTAGAGCGGGTTGAGGCGGGCTCTGTGATCAGGAAACGCAGTACTGTTGCCACCAGCGCTATGAGAACTTCTTATTTAAATTACCTAATTGCATGTTTATATGGCACTTCAACATCTGCTCACTTAAAGGCTGCTCACTGTGGGCACAAGGTAGTCACAGCCAACAACCAGTAGGGCAGGGACAGTAAAACATGCCCATAAATGATACTGTCAAACTATATTTCTAGAACAAAAAGTACTTACTTTCTAAACGTACTTACTTTCCAAAGTAACTGGAAGATTTCTCACTGTGTGTCTATCTGTATTTCTTATTTTGAACCCTGTTAATGTATTAACAATTCAAAAAATGTTTTAAAAGACAAAGCATACATTCTGCTTCAAAGAGGCACATTTTATAACTATATTATAAACATTTGCAAAGCTGCCTTAACCTTAGAAGAAAGCCTAAAAGAAATAAAATTCATATGGAAATGTTAAAATAGCTTCCATTCCAATAGGGGAAAAAAAGAGTTTTCAGGAGGGTTAATATGCATGCATTGGAAAAACAAGGCCAAGCTAAAGAAAGAGAAAAGGAGGGGAAAGTTAGGACAAGCTGGGTAGATCACAAGTTAAAGTGAAAAAATGTCCAGCCTTCACAACACCTATATATCAGGAAAGAGAGCATATTAAGAGAGACCCTTCAGAAACAAGAGTGCATACTAATTTAAACGAGAGAAAGACAAAGATGCCGCTTTGAAAGAACCTACAGTTTTCGTTGGCATTGTAGCCCCTGAGAATGCTCTTCAGTTCCTGGAGCTTCTGATGGGCTCGGGCGCGAACACTGTCAATCAGGAGTTTTTCTATTGACAAGTGAGCGATCTGCAGACAAGAACAGCAGAGTCACATGTGCAACTTAAACATGTTCACTTTAAAGCTGGAGTAGATTATTGTGCTTCAAGACACTTCCTTTTAGAATCATAACGATTAAGCACAAACTTAAAGTAAAAAAACAAACGTGGCACTAGTAGCTTCAAGACTACAGGTAACATTTTGATGAGTATAGATCAAGAGACTGTATGTATCAGTTATCATAGATGCAATGACCTTAAAAACAAAATGATGGTCTGATCAAAATGATCAAATCTGAAAGAACATCTTTTTATTATAATATTAGATTTTAAAAAATATAATAAATGCAGAAGCGTAACAGTCATTTAAAACAAGTTCCACAAAGGGTTTTAGAAACATTAGGTAATTTAAAGAATTTGCACTAAAAGTTTAAGTATAAATGATAAGTCACATTATAACCATTTAATTAAACCAACATTAAAATGTACTGAGATCTCTACCTTCATGGCTCTTTCTGCTAATGTGGAATCCGAAGCTGGCAAAGGAGGATCATGAAAAATCTGCAAAGGCTTCGAGCCATCATTCTCATCGATTTTAATCGTAACTTTGTGGACAGATGCCGTCCCCGTTTTTCTGCCAAGAATCTGCTGACTGAAGAGGAAACACACACAATTTTCCCCACAATGCCTGTGAACTTGCGGAATGAAACAGAGGCAATCCACTGTGTGCCTTAGCGAGAGGCCAGAACGTGGCAGCCCCTTGCAGTTTGTGGAGGGAAGACATTAACATTGGGAAGACAGCTATTCTGTAATCAAACACAATATTTGATTTACTGCATCCAAAAAAAAAACAAAAAAAAAACAAACCCCACAAACCAAAAAACACACCCAGACACAGAGTTTAAAACTAAAACACATGCATACAAATTTTTAAAATCCCCCAAAAGAACCACCTGTATTCTAAGCGGTATCTATTCATCTTTGATTCCTTTCCAGAAAATGGCGATCAAGCAAAGTTCAAATAGGAAACTGGGACTGTAAGCAGCTCGATACTAATTTTTCCCAAAACCCTCCCCCCAGAAGATTGTACAAGTAGCAATTCGAAATGTAAAACTGATAAGCAAGCAGGTGTGCTTTTACAACAATATCCAATAATCTAACTCTTTTAGCAATCTGGTATGAGCCCAGTCATCTAACTTTTTAAGAAGAGTAAGTCTTAATACAGATAGATGTCTATATACCGTATTTTCTGGAACTGATGATGACAGGAGGAAGATAAGAAACAATAGAGAGCAAATGCCAGGCAAGTCCCTGACGAGTTAGCAACGCCCATCATAACGGTATTTTTACACCCGGCGTATAAGACGACCCCCGGCTTTTGAGATTGCCCTGAGTTAAAAAGTCATCTTATACGCCAGAAAATACGGTACTTAAGACATGCCACGTTCTGAGAAAGCTGCCAATTATGGCCTCTGTAGTTTCTGTGACACCATGGGACCTTCCTGTACAAAACCACACTGCCAGGGGCGCACAGCTGTCAGTACATGTGCATCAGGCGCAGGAGAGAGAAAGCGTATTGACAGTCAGAGCGGGAACCCACCAGCGCCGACTTCACTTACTTCCACACGCAGAGGGAGAGGCACTTCCCCGGATGGTACCTTTCCACCTGCACAAGGTCTCCCCACCGCTCCCGGATTAGCATCAGAGTTTGGGAGTGTAGCACTTCTAACTGAAGTGACAAGCAAAAAGAATCTGATGCATCTCGTTAAGCAAATATAACACATATTACTACAATGAAGCACGAGCAAACTTCGTTTAACAAAGCGCTATTCCTAAAAACTGGGTCTGAAAGAAACTTCTGGAATTCTACTTCGCCAAGGACTTATCCTAAAAAGTGGCATAGTTTTAGGAAAATGTATATTTAATTTTGATCCAATAGAAACAAACCGTTAAGTTGCCCCTTAAGGCATCATAGTTTAGAGAATATGGGTAGACCAAATAGTACTACTTTTAATTCATCATTTTTTAAAAAACACATTTTTATGGATTTCAGATAGGAAGAGGGAGAGAGCGATAGAAACATCCACAATGAGAATCATGGATTGGCTGCCTCCTGCAAGTCCCCCACTGGGGATCGAGCCCACAGCCCGGGCATGGGCCCTTGACCGGAACTGAACCCGAGACCTTTCAGTTTGCAGGCCGATGCTCTATCCACTGAGCCAAACCGGCTAGGGTGCTAATTCATCTTTTTTTTTTATTTTTTAACTTTACCCACAAAGTCAACAGTCAATTTACAACTTGGTTTACTACAGATTACTATTCTTCACATTGACTAGTTTCCCCAGCCCCATTTCTACCCAAAAAAGTGGATGGGGGAGAGGTTAGGCTGCTGCAGTTGAAGACGAGGGGCAGATGGAAATGTGGAGGTGAGGAGGAGACACCAACTCCTTCTAAACACGTGTCTCACATTCCAGAAGGATACGCAGGCAATTGTACATGTCCTGAAGTGGTTTCTCGTCAGCAAAGAGCCTAGACTGTACCAGCTGATGGATAAAGTTGATCTGCATGCTATGAACCAAGGCTCGTCCATCTTCCATTCGCAGGAGAAAGCAAAGTGGTTAATCAGAAAAGCGTACAGACCATGTCATAGTGCCAATCCCGGAAGAATATACTGGCTAATGAGAAATTTTTTAAAAAGAACTGACATTCTCTAATGGAAACTAGAGAACATTATACTTAGACAATGAAATCTCTAAGGTCAGTAGATAATTATGATTAACATAAAATCTGCTTCAAATTACAGGATTAATTGCTAACCACGTTTATTATTCTGCCAAAATGTTTCCATGACATAAAAAGACTCCACCATTTAAGTCAATACTTATGGTTGCAACCCATGTTTATGATTTAACTTACCTCCTGTTTCCTTGTCCTCCACTAAGATCTCGAGCTTGAGAAGACGCCATGGGACTTCAGGGTCGTCTCCCATGACAGTCAAGGTGGCTTCAAATTCGCCTTCAACTCGAAACTTCACCCGGCCGTTTGCTTTTAAAAGAAGAAGAGTAAGTCTACTTTGCTAAAAGGAAAGATAGAAAAAAGTAAGCAGCTCTTTGCTAACCCAGAACCTTCAGTCTTGCTTATAAGAAACGTTAAGTAGATGGAAGGTTTGTTCATAAATGTTCAAACAACTCAGTGGTTCCTGCATAAGCAGTCACCAGGTCCTGGGCGATTAAGTGACCAAAGGCAGCTCTTCCAGCATCAAGGAACAACAGTGGCCCTGACCGGTTCGGCTCAGCGCGTGGAGCGTCGGCCTGCGGACTCAAGGGTCCTAGGCTCGATTCCGGTCAAGGGCGTGGACCTTGGTTGCGGGCACATCCCCAGTAGGAGGTGTGTAAGAGGCGGTTGATGGATGTTTCTCTCTCATTGATGTTTCTAACTTTATCCTTCTCCCTTCCTCTCTGTAAAAAATCAATAATATATATATATATATATATATATATATATTTTTTTTTTTTTTTTAAAGAGGAACAACAGTGATATCAGCCGCTTGTCAGCTTCAAATACCAGCACTGTATTTCCGGTCATAAGGGAGAAGTGACAGGGCTGACCAGCCTGTGACAGGTTTAAACACCGCCAGGATTGTAGGGCAAAACCTCATAATGACATTTCTTGTAATAAAATCCCAAAAGCTTTTAAAAAAAAATTTTCCAACAAGAACCTGCAGGTACATACCAACTGTAAGATTGGCTAACTGAGGAGGAAGATCGGTGGTGACAAGCCGGTGTCTGAGGATCTGGTTCAGCTGGTGGAGGGTAGCTTGTTTCTCAGTTTTGGTAATGGGGTCTGGAGGAATGATTTTGTCCTTCAAAAAGTGATTTAAAGTGATTTAAGTGATTTAAAAATAATGAACAAAGAGGCATAGTTTTAGCTGTGTCTTCACGTACTATTTTCTTACTTTACCCAAGAGAATCTTAACACTCATTCCTGCCTTCTGCACCCAATAACAGTGACCTTTGTCCTCACGCATTAGTGCCCCGCGTGACTCCAGCAGTCACTCAGCTGAGGTGGCCATGCAACATGATCTTCTTCGTGCTCTATTTCTGACACCAACTCACTGCCATGAGATGATGCCCACCACTTCTTAGGAGTACAAAATCCAATACTGCTAAGGCAGTCAAAAAACAAGCACAGTTGATTTTTCAAACACTTCCCCAAAGCAAGCAGCACGCAGTCTTTTCATATCAGAAATAGATGTAAGTTACACCTGCACATCTGTTCTCCCTCACCGGAAAAAAAAAAAAAAAATCACCCACCTATTTTCATAGCTACTCACATTCTGACCCCAATTTATTTATTTATTATTATTATTATTTTTTTTTTGCAGGCCAGCTAGTTTATTCATATTAAATCTAAACTCTGGATTTCTGGCTTAGTAATAACATAAGAAACCTGTGAAGACAATAAATTTTGCATTAAATCAGAGGTGGCTTAAATCAGTCATAGAAGTTCTAATATTCTGAGCTGGCAACTACAGCATAACAAATGTTCAGTCCAATTATAAAACCACATTCCATTTCCTTGGCCACAAAATCTTTCAGATTGGAAAAATGCTTTTACCAGATACGCACTGCTACCAGTCACGTAACTGTAGTTTCTTCATGCCCCAGGCACATAAGTGAAAGGGCCTCTTCTTTGATCAGTTTGCAGATGTGTGAGAACTCAGAGAGTACGTTTAAAGAATGAAGATGAACTGCGATGCCAAGCGGAGTTTTCATTGCAAGCACAGTGAGCAGGAGGTGTCTTCTCACACAAAGTGGCTGCCGGGTCTGCCCTTAGCTACGTCTCTCCGACAGCCCTTCACTGGTTTAAAGCATAGTAGCTGGTTCTTGTTATCAGGTGCACATCATTTCTGCCATGTGGGACATTTTCTTGGGAATATACAAGTAATATTCCCTGTAGCCTGACAGGTCCTCAATGATCACACCGTCCACACAGACGCGAGCTTGCTCAGGACAGGAGCGGGGAGCCAGACAGAGTTCTGGTGTGAAGCGACTGAGAAGTAGTCCTCAAGCGTGGATCTCCGCTCTGGGGTCAAGGGAGGGACACTCTGCAAGCCTGAGAAGGAACACGCCTCCATACCATGCCACCTCTTACACTGGCACTCCTTGCCTAGGCATGCACATGGCTGGCCCTGGTTTAGCTTGGAAACAGATCGAAAGTCAGAAAGATCATTGGCCTGGAGACTTGCTTGAGGGACTTGAGTAGCATCAGAGGAGTCTTCCTTCTTATTCTCTGACGGCAGCCTTGGAACCGAAGTTCTCAAAGGCTCAACAACTGGCCCTGTGTGATCAGTATCGAGAGAAGTAGAGCATTCTCCTGTATTGAAGTCTTTAGGGGTTGAAATTCTCAGCCCACTGCTGCCATCAGGAGGGTCAGTCTGGCCTTTGTGCTTGAGCTGGCTGCTGGAAGGAGATGCTGTTGCACTGCAACGTATAAACTTCGGGGGATGAAGGACGGGAGACTTAGACGGTCGACGACGTTGAGTTCTCATTGCTCCTCGTGAAGATTTCCGTGCAGAACCATGCCAACTGTCTTTAGATGCACATGTGGATTTAGGTTTGGTATCACCTGCTGCTGTTCTGACCGACGCTCTGACACTTGGGCCTTCTCCAACAGACAGAGATGCTATGAACCCGGATGCATCCACTCTGAATTTCTTGAAAGCAGTTTGTAGACTCTCCTCCTCTCCATCCCTGGCTTTGGATTTCATTGTGAAACTTTTTATACTACTATGATGTTCCCGCTAATACTTCTCGCACTCTGGTTACCCAGTCCGCGGCCTTCAGAGAGTCCGTCCCGGGCCGCGGAGCCTGACCGACCCGGATCCAAACCCCGCGGAGGGGGCGGCCCGCGCCTCCGAGTCGCACTGCGCCTGCGTCCCTGACCCCAATTTATTTAAACACAACACAATTTTAGCTAGACAGGAAAAAGCAAATCAATATTTGGTGTAAAAGTGTGAAAGTTTTCGGTGGTCTACAGTATTTTCCGGAGTATAAGACGCCCGGAACTGATGACGACAGGAGGAAGATAACAAACAACAGAGAGAGAGCAAGTGCCGGGCAAGTCCCTGGCGCGTTAGCAACGCCCATCGTCACTGCAGGCTCAGGTCACCCGGCGTATAAGACGACCCCCGACTTTTGAGAAGATTTTCCCGGGTTAAAAAGTCATCTTATACGCCGGAAAACACGGTACTTAATAACATAGGCGACCCAATGCCAAAGCCTTCAGCTTGAAGAACGGGGCCAGTAGGAGAGAGTGTACTTACCCTGATGCAGGTTGGCAGCCGTGGGTAAGACCCGGTAGTCAATACATCAATGGCATACGGGATGGCAAAACTAGGCAGGCGCGCATGGACCAGAGCGTCTCGAGCTAAGGAGGCCAAGCGATCAGCAGTGTCCACAAACAAGATGGCTTGTTGGTCTAAAAAGCTCGAGATCATCTTTAAAGCAAAGGGTGAATGTATTAATGTATTAGCTTCCTTGGAAACTAGCAATTTTTCACTTCAGATGTCACTGATTCGTTTCAAAGTGAACCTCGAGGGGGATTAACATAGGTCTTAGCCATGACAAAATCTTTCTTCTGGACATTCCCGGCGCCGGCTGGTGCGGCTCGGTTGGTTGGAGTCGCCCCGTGCACCAAAGGCGGTGGTGTGCTCGGTCCCGGGCAGCTGCTGTGGGAGGCGGCTGCCTGACGTTTCTCTCCCACATCGATGTCTCTCTCTCTTCCCTTCCTCTCTCCCTCAAATCAATTAAAAACAAAACAAAATATATCCTTAGGTGAGGATTAAAGAAAGAAAATTATTAAAAATAATTCCCCCCAGTATCCTTTTGAAAATAAGAACCTTCTATTAATTTAGCTGAAACCGGTTTGGCTCAGTTTGGATAGAGCATCAGCCTGCGGACTGAAAGGTCCTGGGTTCGACTCCGGTCAAGGGCAGGTACCTTGGCTGCGGGCACATCCCCAGTAGGGGGTGTGCAAGAGGCAGCTGATAGATGTTTCTCATTGATGTTTCTGACTTTCTATCCCTCTCCCTTCCTCTCTATAAAAAATAAAATATATATTTTTTTAAAAAGAACCTTCTATTAATTTAATTCATCTCTTCGTCCTTAACATTCCAGATGCACAATGTCACATTAGAAAACCTAAATAGAATAAAATCCTTTTTACTCCTCCTACACACTTGTAGAGTTAGTGGGTGACAAGGAGAAAGTGCTGAGGGTCCTAAACTAAGTTACAGAAGGTCAGGGGGGAAGGAAGAGTCAGAGAGGGGGTCAATCAGTCAGGTGCAGTGCCCCAGACAGGCTTTTTTTTTTTTTTTTTTTTGCTAGCAATGGCCTAATAAATAACAAACCCTTTCTTTTAAAAAGCCTTTCGGTTAAAATGTTTTAACAGTTGGCAATGAAGTTGGACTCCTGGACCCAGACTACCTAGGCCTCAGTGTTAACTCTGTAACGTAACTGACCCTATAACCCTGGGGAAGTTACTTAATCCCTCCGCACCTCAGGTTTTTCAACTGTGACATGGAGGTGATTTCCAACCTCGGGAGGCTGTTCTGAGGATTCAGAGTTAATGCAGCCCTGGCCGGTGTGGCTCAGTGGACAGAGTATCGCCCACGAACTGAACGGTCCCGGGTTCGGTTCCAGTCAAGGGCATGAACCTCAGCTGCAGACTTTATCCCCAGCCTGGTCGTGGCAAGTGCAGGGGGCAGCCAATCAATGTCTCTCTCACATCGATGTCTCTCTGTCTCTCCCCTGCCCTTCCACCCGCTAAAGATCAGTGGGAAAACAGCCTCCGGGGAGGACTCACACAACAAAGAGTTAACAGCATATGAACCTTTGGAGCAGCGCCTGGAACATATAAGACACCCCATAAACACTGCTCATTAGGAGATCTATCTAGGTCAACTTCATGGCCAATACTTCCCAGCAGCTCCCTACTCGGTGCCTTTCACAAGGGCATGGGAGCCCTAGAGCTCAGCACAAAGCTGAAATCTATTTCCTTTAAACTTCTATCTTCTATTCTGGAACAATACCGAGTCTCTCATGCCCTTCAGACTGGGGGAGTGCAACCTGTTTCCAAGCTAACCATTCCACGTCACTTCAATTAGTCTTCACACCCGCAAATCCCCGCCTCACCTCCCTTGCCTCACTACCTTCGAATGCTTGTGTGTCAGTGGCCACCTTAAAATACGGTAGCCAGAACTTAGAACACATCATGCCCTACGTTCTCAGCATTTCTACTCAGTAGCTGATTTTCTAAGTCCAGGAAACAGACAATCACCATCAGCTTGGAGATAAGGAAGCTGAGGTTTAGGTTAAGACCCTTGCCCAAAGAAAGTCAGTCAACCAGAGACTCTGGAACCACAATGTTTCTTCTGAGTCTTTGTTAGGCCAGTAAAGACCAGCAGGACAAGTGCTACCGCCTGTGACTAGTGAAGGGGACCAACGTTTTGCCATCCCAAAATACACTTTGGGGCTATTTTAAGTCGGTTAGTTTGAAGAAACAAGAGTCAGAGAGAACCCCGCCAGTCTGAAGGAATTCAGAGAGAAAGGCTGGTTAAAGAAGGGCGCATGGCCTTAGCATCATAATGGAGATCGGAGGTGGCAGACAGAGAGGAATCCGGCCAAGCCTGTTTGCTGGGCTTCCCCCGGCGTCCCATGGCGTCCCATTGTTTCCGGGCGGCCCAGCTAATGTTTACCAGTTTGCAGCTTCCTCAGCTGCCTGGAAATTGCCTGCTTTCTCTCTTTTGGAAATACCAGCCCCCTGCCCCCTCTCCTTAGTCCAAAACAGCACAGGAGCCTCACTGCGCAGTGTGTCCTCCGGGCTCGGGGCCTTAGGTCGCCGCCACAGGTACAGCTGAACAAGTTTGGACGTTTTCTCCTATTAATGTCTCATGCTAATTTGGTTATTCGCCCAATCAGAAGAACTTAGAAAGATGGAATATTTTTTTGCGCCCCCACACTAGTAAAGATGGATTTCTATTCATGCCACCGACACTACTTTATTAGAAGCCACTGCTAGCACACAGCAAGCTTGGAGTGAACTAAAGGCCTTAATCTTTTGTTCATGAATCTTTATGAATCCCTGACAAGCAAGATCTGCTTCCCCATGCCAACTTAACGCAGGGCTGGAATGTGCCTGATTTGAACATATTTAGAACCTTGCCTTCTCTCAACTTCTGAACTGGGTTTTCTCAGATTTAGGCCATCCCAATTCTCCCTTTACTCAGGACACTAAAAATGCTTACGGGGCCAAAGCCAAGGCCAAAGAACAGCAGAGACCTGCCTCCAGGAAGACATGCATCAACCCGAATGGGGTGTCACCGTTTACCCAGCCCAAGGGCCTCTACCTTAAACATGGGTAACTAATGCGACACTCTCAACCGCCTTGCTCAACTCAGCATTACTAACTTCGGCTATACGCCTTTGACGTAGAAATCAAACAAACAAAGATTAAAACTTTAGTTTTGAGTGACTTATTAGTGACTCCATGTAGGTCCCTAATGATCAGCATGCTTGTTTTTCCTTTTAGGTACTCACATACCAGCTGTTAATATGGCTAATAATCTTCCTTGAAAATGTAACTGATGCCCTAGCTGGTTTGGCTCAGTGGATACAGTAGCAGTCTGAGGACTGAGGTCCTGGGTTCGATTCCTGTCTCTCAGCGCTGATATTTCCATCTTTCTCTCTCTTTCCCTTCCTCTCTGAAATCAATTTTAAAAAAAGATATTAAAAAAAATAATAAAATGTAACTAAGCACCAAAAAGACATTTCTCTAAGAAAAATATACAAATAGCCAAAAGCACACGAAAAGATGTTCCAAACCAAAGTCATCAGAGAAATGCAAACACCACAATGAGATGCTCCGTGCCACCTACTGGACAGCTGGAACCAAAAATGTCACACCAGAACCAGTGCCCGCACGGAGAAGGGGACCGTCCTGCTGAGCTGGTGGAATGTAAAATGGGTCGAGCAGTTCGGAAACAGGTGGGCAGTTCCTCAAACAATTAAACAGAGTTACTGTATGACCTCGGAATTCCACGCCTAGGTATACACCCAAGAGAAATGAAGATGTATGCCCACACAGACACTTGTTCATGAATGTCCACAGCAGCATTATTCACAACAGCCACAAACTGGAGACCATCTAAATGGCCATTTACTGCTGAGTGGATAAACAGAAGCCATACAATTCCGCTACAAAAAAACAATGAAGGACTACTGCATGCTCTAATGGGAGTGATCCTTGAAAACATTATGCTTGGTAAAAGACAGTCGGTCGCAAAAGAGCACACATGATGATTTCAATTACATGAAATGTTCAGATAGCAAATCTATAGAATAGATGATTGCTTGCTGAGTGCTAGGGGCAGGTACTTAGGGACGACAGCTAAAACGACAATGGTTTAAGCTTTGAAGTGATGAAAATATGGTAAAATTGACCGGGTGATGGTTGCATTTACCTGTGAATATACTAGAAACCACTGAACTGTGCACTTTAAATGGGTGGATGGTCTGATATGTAAGCTGCATTTCAATAGAGCTGTTTTGTTTTTTTAAATAGCTCTAATAGAACAAGAGACATTTCTTTTTCTTAGATAAAACATTAGTCAGACTAAACTGTGTATTTATACACTCAGCTATACATGTAACATGTCTGGCATGGCTCAAGATCATGATCTTTAATCTCAAACACCTCTAAAGACATTAAAGAATCATTAACTGAGAACGGAAGAGTCAAAACACTAATTCTCCAGCTGATGGACTTTGTCTTTGACATAAACGCATCTGTATCTACATCCACAAAATGGAAACAACATACATCCAATGAGACTTCATCAGAATGACTTAACTGAATAGCCAATTCAAAAAAATAACAGAAAACTATACTAGGAATTAGTGAAATGTGAATGCAATATGGCTCGATATCAAAACCAAAAGTTTTGGGTTTTGTTTGATATGTTATTGAAGCACCCCTCAGTGGTAACAAAACAGGTAACTTAAATACCCATGGTATAATTTAGGGTTTAACACCATTTTGAACAATTGAACACTTGGATTTGATATACTTTAGTAATACCTAACTTTTCACTCAAAGTTTGAACATCTGAAAATATATATATATATATATATATATATACATATATATATATATAAAGATTTTTTACAGAGAGGAAGGGAGAGGGATAGAGAGTTAGAAATATCAATCAGAGAGAAACATCGGATCAGCTGCCTCCTGCACCACCCCCGCCCCCCCGGGGATGTGCCCACAACCAAGGTACAGTCCTTGACCGAAATCGAACCCAGGACCCTTCAGTCCGTAGGCCGACGCTCTATCCACTGAGCCAAACAAGTTTTGGTGCAAGTTTGAACATATTTAAGAAAAGATTACCCCAAATTAACTAATTATTAAAAAGAAGCCTTCGGTTTTTCAGAAATACTACACCATGCTTCTTCACTTCAGCCAGAATAGATTTATTTAGACTTGGTGCCGAAATTTCCAAAAACAATGAAATGAACTGTACAATTTCTGATAAATAAGCTTGGAATAAACCTGTTTAAGTATTTATAACACTTATAATAATGTAAAAAGCATTATTTTTTCAATGATGTTTTACAGTGTACAGAAGACTTTCTGTCTCCAAACTTTTATTCCCCAATCATATCAAGAGACAACAGATTTTCAGCATTTTTGACGACATATCAGTCCTTTGAATTTAAAAGCGTTATTCAAGAGTCAAAATGCTCTGAGCTTCTTGCCGGTGGGGCTATGCCTCTTGATTCAAGTCTCCAGCCACCTCATCCCACACCCTGTGCTCAGCAAATGTTTGGAGAATGAGTAAGGAATAAACAGATATATGCTGTTATCAGCTCTGAGACCTTGAGGAAGCCAGTTAACTTCCAGGAAACTTACTGTTTCATTTGTAAAATAAGAAATACTGACTGTCATACTCACAGGGTTGCCAAGAATCAACAGGCAAAATATAAGGGAGTACTTTGCAAACTAAGGAACCATACAAATATAAGTTAACCATTCCCCCCATTTATTTAAAGTCTCTTAATTAATATCTTCTAGCTTAATGATGTCTCCAGATATCGCCTAGTTTTCTTTCTGTCCATAAGCAAATACTAAGCTTCTACAGAAATATATTATACATTATCATCAGAAATATTATTCACATAAGTAATGTTTCTCAAAACAAATCAGCATATATCAGTTAACGCTAAAATTAGAATTTCTGTCTATTGTAAGTTAACATTCCACAGTTATTTTATATAAAATAAAATAAAAAGTTTAACTCACCGCACATTTTTCCACTTTGCCAGCATTATTAGCCCATTTTACTAAAGCTAGTAATCGAACAAAGAGCTGACGTGTCCGGCTAGCAAACTGTACTATTTCTATTTTCCTATAAAAATAAAACAATTCTTAATAAAGCAGCATATTCAAGAGAACTTCACATTTTATTTAATCTGAGCTAAAGTCTGATTCAATCTTTGTTTAAAAACCATTACAACAAAATGAGCCACTTAAAATATTTATCTAAATACATATAAATTATTGTTATGCTTTATATACCACCTGGATATGCTTTATTATCTGTCATAAATCCAAAAGAATGTTTTAGCAATAAATCACATTTAAAAATTAATTTTACGTTGCAATAAAAGTTGTTTGCTAAAATATAGTAAATTCACAGATATAAAGTTACTATATAGACGCTAACTGGGTCACATAGGGGACCAAATTAGGAATTTTATAATTGAAATTATGAGTTATGCATTAGTAACCTTTTGGTAAGAGGAAAGAATTGAAATAGAGCTCGCAACTGTATTATTTCTACAAAAGGGCACAACTTAAAAAATTAAATAATAAAAGAATTTAGCCACGCAACTCTGTGCCAAACGAATTTCAGTGATAAACTTCGATATTAAATTAGCCAAGCAAAGAAAGTTGAGGACTAAAAGTAAAAGCTACGTCTGTCCATAGCTCTTTCTGTTCTACACCCACTAAGTCCTTTTTCTCTCAATACTTACTCATCACTGTTTTTATCATCTCCTTATAGTCTTTAAAGCTTAATTAAAGGCTTTATGTTGTCAATCAATGTATTAGCTAGACCTCTCGACTTCATGTCATCTCCAGAACTGATCACCAGACCTCATGGTTTACCTAGGGCACTGACAAACGTCTTCGACAGGCCAGGCCGAAGACAGGAGCCAAACAGCACCCCAAGCTCTCTCCAACTGGAGTCTGGCCTATGCTCTTAGTACAGCTATTCAGTGACCGGCAGACCCAATCCACAGCTCTGCATCTCGCAGCAGCAATACTGTGTACAAGGCACCAAAATGAAGTTTCCGCTGAAGCCTAATCCTGACCGAAGACTAGAGAGCCGAGCTCCTATCGAGAGCACACATATGCCCGAGCAGTGTGGCTCGGTGGTTGAGCGCTGACCTATGAACCCGGGGGTCATGGTTCAATCCCCAGTCGGGGCACAGGTCCAGGGGACGGGCTTGATCCCCGTGAGGGGGTGTGCAGGAGGCAGCTGGTCCGTGATTCCTTCTCATCAGTGATGTTTCTCTCTCTCACACTCTCCCTCTCCCTCTGAAATCAACAAAAATGGTAAAAAAAAAAAAAGGGGGGGGGGGGTAATCTGACAGGCTTTCTTAAGGATCTGCCGGCAATATTACTGGAAGTGTAAGAACTAAGGGGCAAATACAGCTGTGACTTCCGCCAGTGAAGGATCCTAAACGAGGAAACAAGCAAGCCTCCCAGGCAAGAGTGGGACACGGAAGACACGTCAAACGTGCCTATGATCTGGCAGCCAGCTCGGGCCAGGAGCCCCAGGCCTGGCTCTCACCCTAAGGCTCACAGAGGACAGGTCTCTGCTCCTCCTCCCGAACAAACAGGTTAGTCCTTTGCCTTCCCAAATGAGTTCCTCTCCTAGGAGGAGGACACCCCCTTCGTGGCTATTGTAACCTGGGGTTTTCACACCACGCTGTCTCAAGGGATAGGTTTTCCCGAGCGCTTCCCACACGAGACTTTCATTTTCATGTCCTCCCTTTTAAACTGGCCAGCCAAACCCTACACAGGCACGCTTCAATTTTTTCTTTCACCTCCTTGTGATCGGTATGTAATTCTATCAGAAAGGGCAGCTGAGGGTAGGGGGGGGAGTGTAATCATTAATAAAGGCTAAAATCCTCTCCAGTGACTTGGTATTTAATAAACTAAGGAGCACAAGAGGTGCCAAAAATACAGTCAAACAGCTTGTGCTGTAGCCATAATATCTCCATCACAAGATTTCTTTGAAACCTTAATTTATCTTGCTCCTTTGGCCTATGGAAACATAATAGTTGTATCTTAAGCCTCAAACTGCAACTGAATCAAAATGCTCTCAACTCTAAAACAGCAACAATAGTAGGCAAATGTCAAGTCTCTAAAGATATCTAATTGCATCATTGTAGCAAATGGCAAGCAGGCAGCCAACTTTCAAAGCCAGTCTACTCCTTAGCTTCTTCCAAGAAGTTTTACATCTTTTCAGGGACTGGACCTGCTCAGTGACTTAAAAAAAGGTTTTTAAAACCTAAGCTCCACAGCTGGTCTCACTCACACCAGGAACTGTCAGGGAGGAAGAAATTACAGAGAAATGATGTGAAAAATCACCCCCGGCTCTCCGGGCCCAGGTTTCCGATCTGCAGCACTACCATGCATGCCCATCCACACTCTCACTCTCTCATACACACACACGCTCACACACACACACACACACACACACACACACACACACACACGCACACACACGCTCACACACACACACACACACACACGCTCTCACATACAGAAACAGCAACAGACACAGACCTAAGGTTTTGTTCATACTCACCTTTCCACATCAGATTTCCTTGGCAGTCTAAGGAGAGAAAAAAAAAGAAATTGACTAAATATATGCACACCTTCATTAAAACATGATCGTTGTTACTTTGACTCTATTAACCACGTTAGGTTTCAGAAACACCAGATTACAGCGGAGTCAGAAAACACATCACTTTAAGGCTAAGACGGCCACAGAGGCAGAGTACTCCTTAGGCGCCAGCCTCCCCATACCCGGTGCAACCTCGCTTCCTGGCAGTGACCCTGCCGGTATTGTTATGGGGGCAAAGCTGGCAGCTGGGCACACAAAAGACCCCGTGCCCGCAAGGGTTTCGCAGCAATTATGATGCTGCATCTGAGCAGATGTAAATTCTTTATGTCACTTTCAAACAGCTCCAGTCAGGTTCTGGTGCTTTTTCATTTCTTTTTTTTTTTTTTGCTAGTCCTCCAGGACTGCCAGCCAGCAGCCAATGTCACCATCTCCCCTGAGCGGTTGGCACTCTGGCATCCACAGATGCTTTTAGAAAGGTCCCGATCTGCCTCCATAATCACCCAGGGTCCCAGACTCAATGAATGGCCTGAACCCTAAAGCCTCCCCTAACATTTCATCGTTCTTGAAGAATATACACCAAGCCCCTTCTCCTGGCCGCCTGGCCCAGGTACAGACAGACTGAGCCCACCACGAGGGAAGACTATTAAAATGAGCTCTGGCTTACAGTCCTCTACAATTCCTACGGCAGACAGCGGATGGACGCCGAAGATGCCATCCCAGGGACAAAGGAAGCCAGGTGGGTGCTGGGAGAACAAGCAGACCAGAGGATGAAGCAGGAAGTGGGGCTTTATTGGAAGACCGGAAGTAAAAGCAGCTGTTGAGTTCCTCTACAACTGCCCTGGTCCTCAAGGGCAGGAGAGAATAAGAACCACGGGAGAGAGAGAGAGAGAGCAGAGAAGAGCCTTTGGGGCAGAAAGCACAGGAACCACTGCTCCAGCTCTGCCACCTGCCCCTAAAGGGATCATCCCCTGTCACAGGTGGTGTCACTGCAGGGACAAAGGACAGGCTTTGCTGCCTCATCCCCCCCCCCCCCCCCCCGCCTCCTCCTAATCTATTTTAAATTCCTGTACAGATAACAAATCCACCATTTGGGGCAAATGCCTTAAAATGCTAATCTTTTGGAAATGGTAAGTCACAGAAACTTATTTCTACCTAAATGTGAGTTAAGTTTACAAGACTGAAATTCTAGCATTTTCTGACTTTCATTTTAAGAGGTTTAAAAAAGAGTAAACGCTAAGTCTCTGAAAAGTCAAGGCAGAGTAGGAACTCTAAGATGGGAGCATGTGTATTGGGGGGCGGGGCGGGGCTGGGGGAGTGTGGCAGAAGGAGGAAGTGGAGGAGCAAAGAAAAAAATACACAGAAATCTGGGGCCTAAACCAAATCACCTTACGTGCTAAGGCTGCTTTTTCATTCGATAGTTCACAGACAGGCATCAAACGTGGCAGAAATAAGACTCTTCTAAGAACACTGGTCTTACATTATTAATACACTAACCCTGACAGTTCCTACCTGGATCAAGGAAAAATATATGATTTGGGAACTTCCAAGGGAAGTCCCTAAACTAATTTTGGTAACCACAAATCAAGAGAGAGAAGAGTTATCTATCAAGAGCAACAACGAATCTTCCCATGAAATTCTCCATGATCTACAAGGCCCGTTCTAAAAATTCATTCATTAATGTGTTAAACCGATGAATAAAGCAGGTAATCCCCTACTATGCCAGGCATTGTCCTAGGCTCAGGGGAAAGCAGCAATCAAATCAAAATCTATCCTCACGCAGTGAGCTACCGCGGGGGGGGGGGGGGGGGGGGACCAAACAAAGCGGGAGGGGAGAAGGAGAGAGTGAGGAGGCAGCGCTCCCCATGACAGTCAGAGAAAGTCTGAACAAAGACCCAAAGGAAGTGAGAAAGCAAACCTCACAGAGTTCTGCGAGAAGAGCGGAGGCGCTCAGAGGGGAGTGCGCCTGGCGCGATCACAAAGCATCTGGAAGGGAGGGCGCCTGCAGAATAAGCAGGGAGGCGCAGTGGCAGGTGAAGTGAGAGGTGAGGAAGGGCAGGCACACATCAATGGAGGGGACTGCCTGATCATTCATTGATTCAGCACGTTAATGAATGAATACGGGGAACATCTGGCCCGGAGGGCTGGCTAAGGCCCACGAAATCATTTGGTCTGGCCCTGCCAGGGCATTAGGCCCGGGTTAATTAAATGTCTGACCAAACACAGCCGGCTAGTTTTTAAGTTGATAATTTTGTATTGCCCGCAAATGATGTTATAAATATCCAAATGGCCCTGGGCAGAAAAATGGTTCCCCGCCCCTGATATGGGGCCTTAAAGCCGAGGTGACCACATTGCTGGTTTACCCCGGGCAGGTTGCTCTGACAGTACTACCAACAGCACCGCCTTTCATGCTCAAAAGCGTCCTGATCTCAACCATAAATTTCCTGGCCACCCTATAAATAGGTGACTGTAACAACGTTCACTCTAAGTGAGGTGGGGAACCACTGGAGGGTTGTGAGCAGGTTTCAAAGGATCGTCCTGGCTATTTTTTTTTGGAGGAAAAAAACGGAAGCGGGAAAAGGCAGGGGTGGAGATACCAGTTAGCAGGCTGCTGAAGCTACATGGGCAAAGGGCTAACACTTGATGGGAATATTGAAAAGTGCTCAGATTCTGAAGTCAAAGATGACAGGCTTGCTGTTGAACTGTACTGCGGGGCTAGGAAAAAGAGGAGCCAGGGATTATTCCAGGATTTGGGGCCGAAGCAACAATAGGAAGAATCGCGCTATTATTTAGTGAGCTGGGAAAGGTTTGGAGAAATTGAGTGGAAGCAGGAGTCTGGTTCTGGATTTGGTACACTTAAATAAATGCCTGTTAAGTCTTTACACATAGGCATCTGGACATAGAGGCTGGAGATCTATACTGGAGATGGAAGTATGGGAATCATAATTATATAAATTGTATGGGACTAAAACGGTGTACTTATTCTACAGCAATAAACAGATGTTCCTCTCTTCATAACCAAGTCCTAAAATAGCAAGAACACCACAATAATTCAAAGAATGTCTACAAATCCCTATGGGAAAACAAATTACACAACCACTCTTAGCAGCAGTTTTTAACACTTCTGCATAGCTAAACATAGGACACATAACCTTCACATATATAAAATTTTCTCATGGATATGCTTGGATTTTTATGAAATCCAACAATAAATGGTGCAAAGAAGTATAATACTACAATAATCCCTAATTGTGATATCTTCTTAAATTTCTTATTAGAAAGGGGTAGACTTTTTTCTGTCCCATTCAATAAAGCACAGTATGTGAGAATGATTTTTACTGGAATAAGAGGAACCTCTTCAAATTATTTTAGTCAGATGCAAACAAATGTTTTAACAGTCTCTTGTAACAAATTGCTATGACACTTTATAGCCTAGTATTTATATACTATTTCCATTGAAAACACTGATCTGTTTTGCAACAGATAAAAACTGATACAAATTAAAAACTCGTAATTCTTAACGTTTTCTGAACCTGGAATAAGACATGCAAAATAGTAAAGTATACACCCCGCCAAATTTTAGAGTGCCTTTTCTCCGCACACTGAAAATCATCCCAGTGCTCTGACCCGGCTCGGAAGGGATTACACCCTAATCATGTCCCAAGGCAATTCGCGGGTAACTTGGTGATTTATAAATTCCCTCCCTACACCAAGAAACAGTAACAGCAGACCAGTTACAGTAAAACCTTTTGCTTACACTAAATGCGCTAAGATCCCAAATGTCCTAGAGAAAAACTTGGGATCCAAATTATGGTATTATTCGATCCACAATCCATCTCCCGAGTTCAAGCTTAGCCAGAAGCAATTACAACGCACACCTACAATCTCCCGTCACGAGGCTGTAAAACAGATCGCGCATCTTTGAGATTTATATATTTTTTAAAGCTCGATTATGTATTCCTCAATCCTAAGGTTGGGCTCTGGGCTACAAAGCTTCCAGCCAAGAAATCAATCCAGCTGTGTTGGCAACCTGAGCGAAAATCCCAAAGGTGAGGTTTCCAACGCAAGCCTAGCAACATGCATAATTAACAAGTCTCGGCGGCTGCTTCTCCAGAAAGACCCCAAATGCGAAGCTTCTCCCCTCCGCCTCCGCTGCACCCCAGGAGCGGAGCTATCTGGACAGAGCAGCCCCGCACGGAGGAGAAAACAGCAGCCTCTAGGGGAGGGCAGCGGCGCCGGCCCCTCCGCCGCTTGGGCGGGAAGGGGGAACGGAGGGGCAGGCACGGGGTTCGGGGCAGGCACGGGGTTCGCGGCACTTACAGGTCGGTCAGCACCATGAGCTCCGAGTAGGCCCGGTGCAGCAGAAATTCGATGAGGGTGCTCAGCCGGTAGCCGGGGCTCGCCGCGGCCGCGGCAGCCGCCGCCACGGCGGCTCCAGGGGGAGGAGGCGCCGGCGCTGACGCGGGGCCGCTGCTGCCTCCGCCGCCGCCGCCGCCTCCGGGCGGGACCAGCTGGTGGTTCTCCAGCTGCACGGGGGGCATGGCGGCACGGGGTCGGGATAGGCGCAGCGGCCCTGGAGCCTCCCGGGGGGCTCGGTCACCGCGCCGAGGTGGGCGCGGGCAGAGTCAGCCAGCCGCCTACCGCCGGAGCGCCTCTGAACAGGAAGCCGAGCGCCGGGTGCGGAGGCCCGCCCCCATGAAGCGAGGAGCCCGCCAGCCCCAGGGACGGCAGCGAGGGGCGGGGGAGAGGGCGGGGAAGCGGGGCGGCTGCCGCAGAGAAGCTGCGCCTCCGCCACGGATCAGAGTCCGCTTCGCCAGGCAGCCACAGCAACCATATTGACGGCCCGAAGCGGAAGTCGATAGCCGACCGGAAGGGGAACCTGCAGGGGGACTTCCGACAGGTCCTGGCCTTTCTCCAGGCGGTTGGGCGCCAGGACGCTGGTGGCGGGGAGGAGGTGGGGGAGGGGGCGTGGTTACGAAAGGGGCGTGGCTTTATGAAAGGGGGCGTGGCCGGCGCGCGGGCGGGAAAGGCGGAAGCGCGCCGCGCGCCACCGGAAGCCGCTGTGTGGGAGGAGCCCGTACGTCACTGCTAACGTCATAGTTGCCCCGCCCTCGTCCTCACGGCCCTCAGGTTTTAAAAGGCTCCGATTTGGGTCGAGGTAACTCTCCGCGCTCCCGGGTGGCTCGCAAGTGCGGCCCTCATACGCTCCCCCTCTGTTTTCGTGAGTTGTGCTTCTGGAACGGCGAAGAAATGCCCACGGCTTATAACTTCTCAGGCCTTTGCGCCTCCCACAGTCCGCTCATGCGCCTTTCGTGGGATACAAAGCGTTTCCGTCATTTTTTTTTTTTATGACTGTGGGAAAAGGTGCGAGAAAATATGATTGGAGGCAGAAGCAAGGCCGCTGGCGGGATAGTTTCACTCCAGTGGAGGTGGATGGCTGCTGGTCTTATTACGGCCCCCCAAATCCAGGCAGTTTTAGCACAAAAGACGGCCTTCCAGTCCTCCCCGCTGGCGCCCACCGGTCCTTGTCCCTGCCCCGAGGGCTTTCGCGTCATCTGTGACCCCGCCACTGTCTCCCCCTCCAAACCCACCTTTCCTATCTGGCTTCCTACTTTAAAGTGGTGATGTCAGCCTCTCCTGCAGGTTAGACTAAGGGGGGGGGGGTTAAAATATGCCAGCCCCACAGATTACTTGAATTGGTCTCGTGAGGTCTGGATTCGGGATTTTTTTCAAGCTTCCCAGCGATGTGCAGCTGGAGTAGAAATCCGCTTAAAAAGCGCCCGTTTCCAACAGCTTTCTGCATATTCCTGTCTAACTCGCTCGTTCCCTGCGGTTCGGATGCTCTCAGTCCTCACCCGTGTAGTCGATCCTTCCAGAAGGCCATTCGAGGGGCTTCTAAAGGTGGAACCTAAAACACATTCACACACAGTTAGTTCACCCTGGAGCGGGGCGGAAGCCACACTCACCCGTCCCCGAGCCGTCCCCGAGCCGGCTACCCCGGCAAGCAAACACATTCTTTAAACAAATAGCTGGAATTACCATTTCTTTTGTAATTGATTTGTTTCATTAAAGTCCCCCCCCCCCCCCCAAATCCTCTTTTGAAAAGTATCAAGTTCAAAACCCCCGGTGATCACATACACACAAAAGAGAGATGGTTATGCAACATGGTCCTTAAGTTCTTTTCTAAGCCTCGGATTCTCAGTCTGCGTGATATTGGTAGGATTTTAACTGCCTTATGGCATATGTTAACCACTTTCAGTTTGGCAGGTTCTAGTATCTAGAGAAAATACAACTTAAAAAATAAAAGAAAAAATTAATGGGTGAATGGGTGTTAGAAAAGAATCACACCCATCTTAGATTTTATTGAAATTTCTGTGAGTTTGAATAGATAACTTTAAAAATGGAAAACTCGTTATTTAGAAGGATGTTCTAAAGGAAAATGGGGCCCTGGCCAGTGTGTCTCAGTGGTTAGCTCGGGGCTCCTCTCCCTGAAGGGCGCACCAGCCCCAGTAGAGGCACGTTAAGGGGAGGGGGAAACCAATTAATGTCTCTCTCATATGGATGTTTCTCTCTCCTCTCCCTCCCGTCCTCTCTAAAAATCAATGGGGGGAAAAATGCCCTTGAGTGATGATTAACATAAATAAATAAAGAAGGTTGAAAATACTGGCATAGGACTAAGACTTGATAAACTTGGATTATTGGAAATCAGGCAGGTAGTGTACATGAAAGAGGCGATAGATAGCCCACCTTCCAACTAAGACCTTAGTCACCAGGCAAAAATAGGCACTGCTGCCGAAACCGGTGTGGCTCAGTGGATAGAATCTGCCTGTGGACTGAAGGGTCCCAGGTTCGATTCTGGACAAGGCCATGTACCTCGGTTGTGGGCACATCCCCAGTAGGAGGTGTGCAGGAGGCAGCTGATTGGTGTTTCTCTCTCATGGATGTTTCTAGCTCTCTATCCCTCCCTCTTCTCTCTGTAAAAAATCAATAAAATACATGTTTTTAAAAAATAGGCCGTGCTGGTAGAATAATGAGCCGGAGGGAGAGAAAATGTTAGTGTGCTTGTCCCGGAGACGCACACACAGCAAGGCCGTGCAAGGACCCCAGAGACTGCCGTGGCCACCTCTCCCATAAACCAGTGGAGAGATTCGTGCAGAATTCATTTTTACTTCAAAATGTTAGCCCCTTATTTCTAGAGATTTTTAAATAAGATACAATGAGCCAAAAAAGGAAGGCAACTCCCCATTCTATGTTAAGAGCAAAGTTTAGAGAGAAAACCGCTCAAGAAAATGTGAATTACAATTTTTATTTTCTATTTTTGAACATTGCTAAAATTCTTTCCTATGAATGTCATCAAAAGATTGTTGAATTCGGTACTCTTGAGGGATAGTGGTTTACCAGGATCCAAAATAAAATTGCCCAAAACTGTAAGGTGCTTAATTCCTCCGTAATTTCATTTACATATATATTTTCCAAATTTTCAGAGTTCTATCTTTTTGCCAAACCAAAACTGGAAATGGATTTGTTGTGTTGAGACCTAGACTATACTGAATCCAAACTATTCGACTTTGAGGACCACCGGCATATAAAAATACATGTGGATGAATCTTTACCTCGAAATCTGATAGCAGGTTCAGCTTGTATGGTTTCCTGGCATCAATGTATTACCGTTCCTCTCACAGCAGAAAACTTAGTCTTACGTTGCCTTACATTTGGCAGCAAAGTAACAGCTATGTCATGCTGGAGTCCCCTATCAGTCCGTTGTTTCCTCTCTATGGATGTGGCCTTCAATCACTCTGATACTATAGGCCATTATTTATGTCAAAGCCTTTTCTCTTTGACAGCAGAGCACGCAGAAGCCTGTAGTGATGAAGGGCGGCACTGAACGCTCAGCTCCTCTGTCTCTGGTTTGTGGCTGTCACAGCCCATTTCCAGACTTTGCCAGTTCTAGACTGACCTCGGCCAGTTAGGTTTCACATTGGGCCTGGGCACTGCCTGGAGAATGATAAAAGAACTCTGCCTTGAGTGAAAGCTAGTGCTATTCTATTTTTTTAAATATATTTTATTGATTTGTTACAGAGAGGAAGGGAGAGGGATAGAGAGCTAGAAACATCGATGACAGAGGAACATCCATAGCTGCCTCCCCCTCGCCCCAGTGGGTACGTGCCCGCATCCAAAGCACATGCCCTTGACCAGAATCGAACCTGGGACCCTTCAGTCCGCAGGCCGATGCTCTATCCACTGAGCCACACCAGCCTGGGCAGTGCTATTCGATTTTTTAAAACTCCAAGCCGGATAGCCCCATTGTGTGAGATAGGGATGATTTGGACTGCAAGAACAGGTAGTGTGCTGACAGTGGATAGGAATCTGTTTTCTCACATAATAAAGTGTCTGGAGATTAGGGTCCTCTGCTTCATACCTTCATGGTCACTAGATGGCTACTGCAACTCCGGACATGGAATGAAGTGGGGAGAGGAAAATGCTCCCACATATGTCCTTTTCATTACAAAGCAAAACTCTCCTAGAAGCCCTTCAACAGATTTCCCCTTAGCCCTACCCGGTTTGGCTCAGTGGATAGAGTGTGGGCCTGCGGACTGAAGGGTCCTAGGTTTAGGGTTAGGGTTAGGGTTAGGGTGTGGGCCTGCGGACTGAAGGGTCCCAGGATCAAGGGCATGTACCTTGGCTGCGGGCACATCCCCAGTAAGAGGTGTGCAGGAGGCAGCTGATGGATGTCTCTCTCTCATCGATGTTTCTGACTTTCTATCCCTCTCCCTTCCTCTCTGTAAAAAATCAATAAAATATATTTAAAAACGAAACAGATTTCCTCTTAGAGTTTGTTAGTAAGACTGGGAAGCATGGCCACTACTGGCTATGAGGGAGACTGGGAAACCAAGCTTTTTGCAGCCTCTTGCATGGAGACCAGGCCAGAGCAAAGCGAATGGGTACAGACTTGGGGCTAGCATACTAACACACATGTGAATGGGTAACTTCTGTGCGGTTCAGTTCTATTCAGTGGCACACAGGGTGGCAAAATTAAGGAGGAAATCTAAGAAATTCTGTCAGGACTCATTTTTTTCCCATTTATTTTGCCAAAATATAAAATCAAACCACTGTCCAAGCTTTATTTGCTAATATTTCCTTTAATGTATTATATAACTTGACCCAATTTAGTTTCCTGCCTCCGTGCATTTCCTAACGCTGTTAGCTCAGCCTGAATAGACCTCTTTTCCCATTTCTACATATTAAACATTTTATTTGTTCTTCACAACCTAGTCCAAATATTATCTCTCCAAGAAAGTGTTTCCTAATCGCCACAACTGGAAATTATCTATACGCTCCCAAGACACATTATTACTGTTTGAAATGACAAGGAATCGAGTGCTTTACATAGGAGAGAGAAAGTTTTAGACTAAAAGGCCAGAAAAGCCGAAACCGGTTTGGCTCGGTGGATAGAGCGTCGGCCTGCGGACTGAAAGGTCCCAGGTTCGATTCCGGTCAAGGGCATGTACCTTGGTTGCGGGCACATCTCCACTGTTTCTCTCTCATCGATGTTTCTAATGCTCTGTCCCTCTCCATTCCTCTCTGTGAAAAATCAATAAAATACATTTTAAGAAAAAGAATTCTCGCAGCACACTGATTGGAAATCACTGCTCTGCAGTGCCCTGTGTTGCCAGCAGCTTTTGTATATTGTGCTTTGTCCCATCTTGTCTATGGAACACTCTTCCGTGTCTCCAGCTTCTGGGGAGATGAAGAAGAGGAAAGCAACTGTACTTAAAACAAAGTTTGGCCTCCCAAATAACTTGAGTAAGTATTTCCACTAGCCCCCTTTTCAAATCGATAGTAGTAACGATTCTACATAGAGAAGGACCATTTTCTGATGCGCCTACTTAACTGGCCGTAATGGAAATGGAGTGCTACATATAATTTACTGAGTAATTCTGTTTGTTTCCTGCAGTTGTTCCTGTTATATTATTTGAATTTATATTTCAAAAAACATGTAACAAGCAAATATCTAGATCTTTTTCCTTAGCTCAATGCCCTACCGACCAAAATAAGAGCCTTAACATACATTCAGTTTTTAAAAAATATATTTTATTAATTTTTCACAGAGAGGAAGGGAGAGGGATAGAAAGTCAGAAACATCGATGAGAGAGAAACATCCATCAGCTGTCTCCTGCACACCTCCTACTGGGGATGTGCCCGCAACCAAGGTACATGCCCTTGACCGGAATCGAACCTGGGACCTTTCAGTCCGCAGGCCGATACTCTACTGAGCCACACCGGTTTCGGCTCATACATTCAGTTTTCTCTCCCACCGGGGTCCCTCACATGTTGAGGTCACCTGGGCATTTAGTGGGACTGTTGTTGTTTTTTGGGGGCCAATGTTTACTTAGATTTGTTTTATTTTCTCTTCCTTCTTGATTCATTTTTAGTTCACCAAACCACATCTTCAAATAATTCTTTCTAAAGTAGTTTACATATCTAGACTCAGAAGGTTTGCAGTTGTCGGGGTTTGAGAAAGAACAGTTTAGAGGTGCAAAGCAAAAGTGTTCCATCTAGCCCTTGAGGCTGAATGCTACTGAGGCTTGGTACAAAATTCTAGGATGGAGGCAATTTTCCCTCAGAATTTTCAAGGGACTATCTTATAGTAACCATCGTTGTGGAGTTGATCTCATTTCTTTGTAGCTACTCGGTTTCTTTTTGTCTCTGAATGCAGTTAGGCTTCTCTCTGCATGATAAGATCAGTTTCACAATAGCGCATGCAGGTAAAGGATTTGGTGAAAGTAAAACCATCTGTTCAGGTGGTGACCTAGGGGCCTGAGGACCAGTGTCCTTTCTCAGGTCTGATAACATTTACTTCTTCATTCCTTCCCTTCCACTATCTTGTGTTAGCCACCGAGAAGCACTCTCATGTGGGTATTTCAACTTCTGGATCCTTCTTCCGTGTCTCTTGTACTTTTCATTTCTTTGTTCCTATGCTCTGTGTTCTGGAAAAATCTGGTTCAGTTTTCATCTGCGTTTAAGGCAGAAGTTAAGCCAGCATACAGTTTTAAGGGCATACTGTTCCAAGTCTTACTGATTAGGTGTATATTCTGATTGTTTGATACTTGTGCTATACTGTGTGTGTGTGTGTGCGTGTAATTTTTTAAAAAATATTTTGATTTTTAAAACATATTTTATTGATTTTTTACAGAGCAGAAGGGAGAGAGATAGAAAGTCAGAAACATCAATGAGAGAGAGATCAATCAGCTGCCTCTTGCACGCCCCCTACTGGGGATGTGCCCGCAGCCACGGTACATGCCCTTGTCAGAATCGAACCCGGGACCCTTCAGTCCGCAGTCCAACGCTCTATCCACTGAGCCAAACCGGTCTAGGCTATTTAATTGATTTTTTACAGAGAGGAAGGGAGAAGGATAGAGAGTTAGAAACATCGATGAGGGAGAAAGATCGATCAGCTGCCTCCTGCACACTCCCTACCGGGGATGTGCCTGAAACCAAGGTACATGCCCTTGAGCGGAATCGAACTTGGGACCCTTCAGTCTGTAGGCCGACACTCTATCCACTGAGCCAAATGGGTTAGGGCATGTGTGTGTATTTTTAAAGAGGCCCATGCAGAGAAGAGTTGTTCCCAATCATTTATTTATTTATTCATTTATTTTTATCCTCATCTGAAGGTATGACTTTGTGATTCTCAAGAGAGAGGAAGGGAGAGAGAGAGACCCATAGAGACCAAAGAAAAAGAGAGAGAGACAGAGAGACAGAGAGAGAGAGAGAGAGAGAGAGAGAGAGAGAGAGAGAGAGATGATGCGAGAGACAAACATGGATCAGTTGCCTTCCATATGTGTCCCCACCGGGGATCGAACCTGAACTACGGGTATACACCCTGACTGGGAATTGAACCGGTGACCCTTCAGTGTACCAGGACGCTCCAACCAACTGGGCCACACCAGCCAGGGCATCAGTAATTATTTTTAATATAATTCCTGGGTGTGTTCGTTATTCCTTTTTGCATATATCTTGAATGTTTTATTTCAGTGACCATATATTTCATTCTAAAGGATCTAATTTTATGTTTTGCCTCATGCACTTTACTATCTCCAATTTTAAAGTCTTCGTTGGCCTGCTGTGTTAACTGTTTATTCCATATGGGCAGTTTGCTAATCTTTTGTATGGTTATTCTGGGTTTTGTGCTTATATTTCTTTGAGTTATTGTATTCTACCTATAGATTTTTGTTCCTGTAATGATTCTGGCATTTTGAGCAATAAGAAGTTCTAGATAGGTTTTAGTTATGTGAATTAATCTGCAATGTAATTCTTTTAGTAGTAAAATATATAAGTATTTTTGCATGGATATTTTTGTTGTTGTTAAGGATATGTTTCCTTTGATGTTTAGAGACAGAGAGAGAGAAATATAGATGTGAGAGAGACATCAATTGGCTACCTCCCACACACTTCCTGACCAGGACAGGGCCCTGACCAGGGCTAGGGATCTAGCCTGCAACCAAGGTACGTGCCCTTGACCAGAACTGAACCCAGGACCCTTCAGTCCATGGGCGAAAGCTCTATCCACTGAGCCACACCAGCTAGGGCAGCATGGCCATTTTACGGCTGTATAAATAACTGCCCCATGGGAGCGGGGCCGCCTTTATGAGCAGGCAGTGCTGTGTGGGAGGTTCTGAGGGGAGAGAATCCCTGAAAGATCAAACTCTGAGGAAGATGCCTCTTCTGGGTTTGAAGTCCAAATTTATACCACGCACACAGTCCAGTTGTCACTCACTATAAAATCCACAGGAAACAATTGCCCTGCTCCCATGATACCTCCCCAAGAACCGGATGTGCTGATTATCACCTCTCGGGCTCTGAATCCACCTATGTGGGCACTGCTTTGTGTTACCGGGTCTGTGTAATGCCAGACAGTGTAATGCCAGGCTCTGCCAAGTGAGGGTGCTGCAGGAACAGCGCAAAGCACAGCGGCGCCAGGAGCTGCTCTTTCTGGGCTGGCACTGTTGGTTTCCCCCAATCTGTGGTTCAGTGCGCAGGGGACCAAGCAGTGCCTGCCATTCGGCAGTTTTCGCCAGATTCCCAGCGGGCGTTGTTTCGCCAGCAGTGGACAAGACACTCATTGTCACCCCTGATTCTAAAAAAAAAAAAGAAAGAAAGAAAGATATCATGGCTGACATGTACACACACATAAGGAACTGTTTGACATTGAAACTGGGACTCAGACATTTTTTGTTCTTATATGTTTATTTCTAGTATGCAGAGGCAAGGTTTTTAAACAAAAGAAGTGGGGGGGGGGGAATAGATACAGAGGCAAAGAAGCATGGGACAGACTGTCGGACTATAGCGGGAAGGCAGGGGAGGGTGTGGGGGCTGTAAGGGATCAACCGAAGGACTTGTGTGCATGCAGATAAGCAAAACCAATGGATACAAGACACTGGGGGGGGGGGGCAGGTGAGGGAATGTACTTGGGGGAGGGGAGGCGGGGGGAAAATCAATGGGGGGAAAAAGGAGACATATGTACTACTATTTGTAATACTTTAAACAATTATATATATATATATATATATATTTGTCACCCTCTAACTCTAAGTCAGTCTCTCTCTCTCTCTCTCTCTCTCTCTCTCTCTCTCTCTCTCTCTCTCAGCTTCCCTAGTGTCCAAACACGCTGCTCCCTGCTCTCCAGCCCCAGCTCACTAGCCCCCAACTCACCAGCACCCTGTTCTCCAGTCTTGGCTGCTGCTTGTGGCGCAACTCTGACCTGTCACGCGTTAGAAGGCTTGTCCACCATCCCACCCTCCCTGACAAGCTTTTTGTCTTTGTTTTGGGTTTTGTTTTGTTTTGTTTTGTTTTTTGGGTATCCTTTGATCTTCTCCCTCAACTCTACAGCTAGTAGCTGCTCCACATAATACTGTTCCTGTATTCTTCAGATTTTTCTTTTATTCTTTCAGTAAGCAGCTTCAACTCCTTAATAACTCTTTGTACTAATTATGTTGAAATGACTGGTGTGGTTTCAGTCTGCTGACTGGACCCTAACTGATACACCTGGCAAAAGTAAGTGCAAAGAATTGGGTACACACAGAAAAACAAAACGTCCCAGCAATGTTGAACTTATGTCAAAAAATTATAAGACCTTAGCAGAAAAGAACTTATCACAAGCAGAAGTCAGCAGATATGAGTGGAATGATTAGATCCCCCCAAACAAGAGATATTATAATAAAACTTGAAAGATAATATAAAATCAGTATATTTTAGATAATTAGAAACCTAAAAGAGGGATCAAAGCACTAAGAAAAGAACAAGACACTATGACGAAAGAATGGGTAAATTAGGAAAAATTGCCATAGAAATATAAAGATTTACAAAATACAAGCACTGCCTAGTCAGCGTGGCTCAGGGGTTGAGCATCTATCCATGAACCAGGTGGTCATGGGTTCCATTCCCAGTCAGGACACATGCCCACGTGGTGAGAATTAACGATTCTCACTCATCATTGATGTTTCTATCTCTCTATCCCTCTTCCTTTGCCTCTGAAATCAATAAAAATATATTTAAAAACCTAAATACAGGCACTGAAAATCAATTCGATGGAGAAGTTAAAAACAAATTAGACACAAATAAAAAGAATAAATGAACAGTAGGATAGATTTAAGGAAATGTTTCAGAATTCTGTGACATGGAGATTGAAAGTATTTAAAGAAGTTTAAGAGATCTGGAGGATAAAATGTACAAGGCTCAGAGCATATAATATGCTTCCTTTTGTGTAAGAAAAAGGAAAATAAGACTTTATTGATCTTTCATAATATTTCCATTAAGAAGTCAAGTATACATGGTACATGACAATTTCATAAAAGGTACAACACCTGTGTGAATGTGGTTGTGGTGAGTGAAATGGCAGATGTGGGCAAAGGTGGCACTTAGAGTTTTATTACCGGACTAGAGGCCCGGTGCACGAAATTCATGCAAGAGCAGGCCTTCTTTCCCCTGGCTGCCAGCGCCGGCTTCCCTCTGGCACCCGGGACCCGGGCTTCCCTCCCAGCCCCGGCTCCATCCTTCAGACGTCTGGTCTAATTAGCATATTATGCTTCTTAAAAATATATATTTTATTGATTTTTCACAGAGAGGAAGAGAGAGGGATAGAGAGTCAGAAACATCAATGAAGGAGAAACACCAATCAGCTGCCTCCTGCACAGCCCCTACTGGGGATGTGCCCGAAACCCAGGTTCATGCCCTTGACAGGAATCAAACCTGGGATGTTTCAGTCCACAGGCATATGTTCTGTCCACTGAGCCAAACTGGTTTCAGCATATTATGCTTTTCTTACTATAGATACACAGTATTTTACATTGTTTTGATTTACAAACCATGCCTGTTAGTCTAGGTCCTTTGAGAAGGAGAAACCAAGATGAGACGACATGCAAGAGACTGAATGGAGGAAGTGTCTGGGAGTGTGACAGGGAGGGAGTCCCAGAGCGTGAGAAGCCTGCAGACCACAGTGCGGAGCTGACCTGGGCCACGGAGGAAGGGAGACCGAAGTGCACTTCTACCAAAGGTTCAGCCAGGCCGATGAGGAGTCCTCCAGACAAAGCAGCCGTCCAGAGGAGTCACGTGTCTTGCAGCGATGGGTCTGTCTCAGTGTCCTCGCCATGCTTAATCACTGACTGCGAGCAGCCGGTGTGAAGAGTGGCCTCAGCGGCCTCCATGCTAACGGGGCGGTGGATGGAGAGAGCAGCAGTGAGACAGGCCATCTGTCGCTTACACTCCCATAGCAAGAGCTCTGAATGGCATATTTTCATAGCTGCCACACCATGCGATTACATTTGGTATTCAAAGGATAAAATAGAGACATTTTCCAGACAAAGACAGAAGGAGTTTGTCACTCATAGTCTTGTCACCCCAAGACTCTCTGAAGGATTCACTTTGGAAAGAAAGATTTTTAATCCTAAAGGACAATGTAGGATGCAAGATGCAGGAAGTGAGAAAGACATTGGTGACTTTGCAAATGAATCTAACTGGGCATTGACTATTAAAAACATAACAAAGATACAATAATAATTAATTAGACTATTAAAAACAAGGTAGAATTAAAATATTGGCAACAACATAGCTGAGACTGGTTTGGCTCAGCGGATAAAGCGTCGGCCTGTCGACTGAAGGGTCCTGGGTTCAATTCCGGTCAAGGGCATGTGCCTTGGCTGTGGGCACATCCCCAGTGGGGGGTGTGCAGGAGGCAGCCGATCGATGGTTCCCCTTGGTAATAACACGTACAATTGGAAAGGGAAATTGGAGGTAGAGCCTTTGAAGGACCGTACATTAGTCAGGATGTAATCAAGTTCAGATGAAGTCATCGTGGATTAGAGCGGGCCCGACAGCCAATGGCTGGATTTAATGAACGAAAGAAAGGAGGGGAGAGAGAACCAGGCTGGTGGCAGAGGTAAAAGCCTGTACTTGCCGCCCCCACCCCCGCCCCCAGCCACATCAGAATTACAACTAAATTACAGAACAACCGTCACTCAGAACTGCCTGAAAGCTGGCTGAATGGAAGTCCCACAACCAGAGAAGCAAAGAAGGCACGCGGGGACTGGTGGAGGGGCAGCAGCACAGAAGGGACTGGCCCGCCCCCCACGTTTGCTGTGTTTGTAACGGGGAGGAGAGCTCTAGAGGGAAGGAGGCCGGGTGAGAATGGCGGCAGAGATTGCAGTGGCACAACTGTCAGCTGAGGAACATCAGCAGTTGCCAGGAGACTCCAAAAGAAGCCAGGAAGAGGCAAAGAAGGGTTCTTCTCTCCAGTCTGCAGCCAGTGCAGCCCTGCCAACACGTGGATTTGGGAGTTCTAGCCTTCAGAACGGAGAGAGAGGACATTTCCGTTCACAAGCCTATGGTCATTTGCTGTGGCAGCACCAGGAAACGAATCCACCGCCGAACTGGTGTCTAGAGCAGCCTTAGCAGTCTACATCCCGCACCAGGGCGCGGGAGATCGGCTCTCTGCAGCCTCCCCAGCATTTGGGGGCATTGTTACGTTTTAGTTCAGCTCCGTAGTCAGCACACTGCAGCTCGCGAGCCACATGCGGCTCTTCGGCCCCTTGAGTGTGGCTCTCCCGCAAAAATATCACGGCCTGGGCAAGTCTCTGTTGAAGAAGTGGCGTTAGAAGAAGATGAAGTTAAAAAAAATGTGGCTCTCAAAAGAAATGTTAATCGTTGCCCTGTTGATATTTGGCTCTGCTGACTAATGAGTTTGCCGACCTCTGGGCTAGCTGTTCTAATAAGTGCAGATAGCTCATCGTGGTTTCAATTTGTCTTTCCCTAATGACTACTGATGTGGGCATCTTTGCACGTACTTATTTGCCATCCATAGCTCTTGGTGAAATGTATGTGCATGTCTTTTGCTCACTTTTATAATTGGATTTTTAATGATCAGTTACTTATTCTGCAAAGAAAGCTTCTGACAGATACATGGTTGGCAAATATTTTCAACCGTACTGTAGCTTGTCTTTTCATCCTCCGAATAGACTATTTCACAGCACAGAAGTTTAAAATTCTGGTGAAGCCCAATTTATTATTTTTTCCTCTTATGAATCATACTTTTAGTGTAATTTTTAAGAACTCTTTACTTAGTCCTGGTCCTAAAAATTATCTCGTGTTTTCTTCTAAAAGTTTCATGGTTTTACATTTTACATTTAAGTCCATGATTCATTTTGAATTAATTTTTGTATATGGTATGATGTTTAGGTCAAGACTCATTTTTTTTCTTTTCTTTCTATATGATGTCCAGTTATTCCATGACAATTTGTGGAAAAGACTGTCTTTTCTTCATTGAATTGTTTTTGCACCTTTGTAAAAAAAAAATCAGTTGGCCATTTCAATAATTACTACTGGGGAAATTGGATATCTACATGCAAAAGAATGAATTTAGACTGATCTCATGTACAAAAATGAACTCAAAATCTATCAAATGCCTAAATGTAAAGCTTTCTGTTGTTCATATTATGTAAATTCTATTGATTTCTCTTTGAGTTCACTGATTATTTCTTCCATGCTCTCCAATCTACTATTGAACCCATCCAGTGAGTTTTTTATTTCAGTAATTGTATTTTTCAATTCTACAATTTCTTTTGAAGTGTCTTCTGTTTGTTTTTTTTTTTAACTGAGAATTTCTTTCATTTGTGTTTATGATTACTTATTGAAATATTTTTATGATTGATGCTTTAAAATCCTTGTTAGATAGTTCCAACATCTGAATCATCTTAATGTTGGCATCTGTTGCAATTGACCTGGTTTTTGGTATGATGAGTCATCTTCATTAGTATCCTGGATATTTTGGGTATTATGTTGTGAGACTCTGGATCCTACTTAATCACTCCTAGCAGGCAATCCTATTTAGGTATAGGAAGGAAATCCAGCTTTTTATCCAGGCGTAAAATTAGTTTGGTTGTTTTCTTACCGAGTTATAAAAGTTCTTTATATTTTTTGAATATACAAGTCTATCTGGATATGTGACTTGCAAATATTTTCTCCCAGACTATGGCTTTTCACTAGTGATGTTTTTTGAAGTTCAAAAGTTTTGAATTTTGCCCTAACTGGTTTGGCTCAGTGGATGGAGTGTTGGCCTGCAGACTGAAGGGTCCCAGGTTCGATTCCGGTCTAGGGCATATACCTTGGTTGCAGGCACATCCCCAGTAGGGTGTGTGCAAGAGGCAGCTGATCGATGTTTCTCTCTCATCAATGTTTCTAACTCTATCCCTCTCCCTTCCTCTCTGCAAAAAAAATCAATAAAATATATTTAAAAAATTTAAAAACAATTTTAAAAATGTTTTGAGTTTTGATGACACTGGATTTATTAATTTATTCTTTTATAAATCATGCTTTTGGGGGTCATAGCTAAGGAATCTTTCTAATCACGATCCTTAAGATTTTCTCTTGTTTTTTGTTACCTATTTTATAGAGTTAGTTTTTACATTTAGGTCTCTGATTCATTGTAAGTTAATTTTTTATAATGGTGTACATGTAGATATCCAATTTCCCCAGCACCATTTGTTGAAAAAACTATCCTTTCCCCCATTGAAATGCCTTGGCATCTTTGTCAAAAAGCAACTGACCATTAATATAAAGTTTACTTACAGATTCTCAATTCTCTTCCATTGATCTATATGTCTATCTTTATGCTAACACCCCTTTGTATTGATAGCTACAGTTTATACTAAGTTTCAAAATTGAGAAGTAGAAGTCCTCCAATTTTGTTTTTCATTTTCAAAATTATTTCGGGTACTCTAGGTCTAGTCCATTTAATTTCAGGATCAGTATTAAATCAGCAACTGTGAAGGGTCTGAGATTTTCCCCTACTTTCAAACTCAGTGTGTCAGTTTCAGATACGTGCAGTGACAGAAAACGTTAGGGACACAGATGGCTTATTACTCATGGGAAAAGTACCATCCAGAGTAGCATCTTGCATCAGTGGCAGTTCTCCACCGTACTAGTAGCAGACAGCTGTTTACTGCAGGAAAGCACCCCCAAAATTATGAGATGCTAAGCTTTTGTGTGGTTTTCTGGCACAACTGCCCGTTCTCCCCTTTAAGGAGAGGAAGATGCTGAGTTCATCTTGACTCTGGAATAAACACGTCTCTGGGAAAGGAGGGACAGGCCTGCAGACTTATTACCTTGGAATGTGAGCAGATATCTCTAAGGGAGGCATATCTCTCAATCTCAAGCTTCCACAGTCTTTGTTGTCCAAACATGTTCTGTGCTCAGAAGACCTAGATTGTGCGGAACTGTGAAATGTTCATGGAGCATTGTCTCCCAACTACCAGCTTGTCAAGTTTTGCAAAAATAAATAAATAGATAGATAAACAAATAAATCTGTTGGCATTTTGGTAGGGATTCTGTTAACCTATAGATCAATTTGGGAGAATTTCCCGTATTAATATTGAGTCTTCTAGTCTATGAACACGATATGTCTCTCCATTTATTTAGAACTTCTTTAATTTCCTTCATCAGTGGTTTCAAACTTTCAGTGGACTTGTCTGGTACTTATTTTGTTAAATTTATTCCTATGTGTTTTTATTCTTTTTAACGCTATTGTGGATGGCATTATTTTCTTTTTTTGTTTGTTTTTGTTGTTGTTATTGTTGTTAATCCTCACCTGAGGATATTATTCCATTTTTAGAAAGAGTAGAAGAGAGAGGGAAAGACAAAGGGAAATATCGATGTGAGAGAAACACATTGATTTCTTGCCTCCTGTTGGCACCCTGACCAGGGCCTGGGCCAGGGAGGAGCCTGCAGCCAAGGTACGTGCCCTGGACCAAACCTGGGACCCTATGGTCCTCAGGCCAATGTCTGTCCACTGAGCCAAACTGGCTAGGGCTGGAATTATTTTCTTAGTTGCAATTTTTTTGATTGCTCATTGCTTGTAAATACAAATACAATTGGCTTTTATATATACTGATTTTATATCCTGTGATTTTGCTGAACATATTTCTTAGTTAATAAACTTGTGTGTGTGAATTCCTTAGGGTTTTCTACATCTAGGATCATGTCACCTGCAAGTAAAAATAGTTTTACTTCTTTGTTTGCAATCCGGGTGCCTTTTATTCTTCTTGCCTGATTGCACTGGCCAGAACCTGCCAGCATAATGTTGAAGTGGCAACAGAGAAGTGGAAAGAGTGGGAATCCTTGCTTTGTTTCCAGTCTTTTTAAAAAATATTTTTTATTGATTTTTTTCAGAAAGGAAGGGAGAGGGAAAGTCAGAAACATTGATGAGAGAGAAACATCAATCAACTGCCTCCTGCACACCCCCCTACTGGGGATTTGCCTGCAGCTGAGATACATGCCCTTGACCGGAATCGAACCCGAGTCCCTTGCAGTCCACAGGCTGACGCTCTAGCCACTGAGCCAAACTGGTTTCAGCTGTTCCCAGTCTTAAGAGGAAGCATCCAGTCTGTCATCACTAAGTATGAGTTAACTGCAGGCCTTTTGTCCATGTCGTTATCGGAGTGAGAATTCCCCTTCTATTCTAGGTTTGCTGAGAGTTTATATAATGAATGTCAAAGACAATTTTTCTGTGTCTGTGGAGATGATCAGGTGGCTTCTTTATTTGATTATGTTGATCATGTTCAAGTGAATTTATTTTTCCCGAACTTTTAGAAGGGAGATCATGGATTTTATAATTTTCAGGCTAGAGCTCTCGCCTGTTGTTTTTTGAAGTCTCTAAAACTATGGCAGCTTAATTTCTGAGATCTCTAGCCTCTGTCTCCCTCCCCTGCTTTTTCTGTGCCTGTCTTGGCTGTCTCAATCGTCACTGTCCTATTCAATTTCTGTTCATCAGCAGCCTTCCTCAGCGTGGTCTTCATCCTCAGAGGATGCTCTGGCTGGTTGGTTCCAAGAGTCATGTTTGAGCCGCACCGCTTCAGCCTTTTAGACCTCACTGGCCGCTGGGATAGTGAGCCCCTTACAGGTCTGGCTCCCGTCCTCATGCTGGCTCTCTGAGCTTTCACTGAGAGAGCCTGTGACGTCCCTGTGTCCCCTGTGCATGTAAGCTGATGACGTCAGTGGTGTGACTATCACTAGTTTATTTTTTTATTTTTTAAAGTATTACAAATATTAGTACATATGTTTCCTTTTTCCCCCCATTGACCCCTTCCCGCCTCCCCTACCCCCCGAACACATGCCCTCACCTGCCCCCCACCCAGTGTCTTGTATCCATTGGTTATGCTTATATGCATGCGTACAAGTTTTTGGTTAATCTGACTGTCACTAGTTTACTACCTACTTGCTCATATTTGTTTTTTGAAGGGGGAGAAGTTATAATCTACTTTTGTTGCATAAATCACTCCTAGTTAAATGTGCCTAGGTTGAGGGCTCACTCCCTGCTCCAGGTCAATGTGTCTCTCTCACACAGATGTTTCTCTTTTCTCTCTCCCTTCCTCTCCTTCCCTCCTCTCCACTGTCTCTGAAAAGCAAGGGGAAAACATATCCTCTTGTGAGGATTAAAAAAAAGAAGAAGAGAGCTAACAGCTGAATAACTTGAACATGAAAGTGGGGCATCAAATAACAAAAGTGAAGTATGTCAACTCCTGGGACCAGGACTGTGACAAGTGTGTGTGTGTGTGTGTGTCTTGTTGGGCCACATCTTCTGTGCACCGAGTGGAAAACATAATGGGGAATGGACAGGGTGCAAACAAAAGTAACACTCTTCACCCCTACTATCTTAGCTTGCAGTTTCTTTTTAAATTTTTAATGAAAAAATTAAATTACATTAGGGAGCCTGGAGTGATGTTTTATGCAGGTAGTTACGAGTGGAGAAGAAAGGTGATTAATGACCTGGCGCTTTGGTGATGCAACATGTAATTTGAATCCTTCCACTACAGATGTTTGAGGTTTCCATCATAGTGTGATAATGAGACTTGTTAATACAGTATATGCTCTGTTCAGGGCAGAAGACTTGCAGAGTGGATTGACTCCCAGCTGCTATCATTTGACAAGCAAAACAAGCAATACTCAGGATTTAAATACAGTAAGTTAAAGTCCAGCAAATTTGAAATCAGTAAAAAAAAAAAAAAATCTAGAGGTTCTGGGTAGATACTTTTAAGCCAAATAACTTTGATTGCACACTAAAATAATTTCTAAGAAGTTAAACATATAGATTCAATTTAAAAAATAAATATTTAAAAATCTGGCATGCTATATGATTAGAATTCTCAGTTAATGAAACAGGGAATTTCCGTTTTTAAAAAGTAAAATGTTGGTCTTTTGGCTATTTCAAACACACCTCCCCATACACTATTCTTATCCTAAGAATTTTATTTCAGCCCTTATGTAACATTTAGAAGTTATCCACAAATAACTTTTTATTTTTGTCTTAAATTCATCAAATAATTAAAATCATGCATTTTGAACCTTAAAAATATCCCTAGTAGACTTAGTAATTTAATGATGCCCAAGTGAGGAAGTGTAGCTCCATTCATTAGTTGAGCGTAACTTTTTTAAAAAATACATATTTTTTTATTTATGTCAGAGAGGAAGGGAGAGGGAGAGACAGAAACATCAATGATAAGAGGGAATCATTGATTGGCTGCCTCCTGCACACCCCACACTGGAGATTGAGCCCACAACCCAGGCCTGTGTCCTGACAAGGAATAGAACTGTGACCCCCTGGTTCATAGATCCACACTCAGTCATTGAGCCACACCAGCCAGACGAGAGTAACTTTTAAAAAATTACAAATAATCAAAAAAGTAAAGTTTATCTTGAATATTGAGCCTTCATAATAAAAAGTAGAGGGTATACTTTTCTAGTTATTATACTTTATTTAGGAGCCGTAGAAGGAAATATGCATACTTGCAAAATATCCTATCCTATATAATAAAAGAGAAACATGCAAATGTGACTGTACCTTTGCTATGCTACCAGCCAATCAGGAGCGGGGGGCGTATCTGAGGCGCAAGAGCATGCGTGCGAGGCAAGGGGCAGTGGCAGGAGGGGTGTGGCCACCCGAGGCGCAGAGCCCCGCAGAGGGATGGGGCGGGCACTGTGGGCGGGTGGCGGCAGTGCAGCATGTGCTCCCCAGGCGGGGGCCCCACAGAGGGGCTGGACGGCTGCAGAAGGTCTGCCTGGGGCTTTGGGGCACGCTGTCTGTGAGGTGTGCTGTCGGATGCATTTCTCTGCTCCTTCAGTTTCCATGACCTCATGCCATTGTCAGTGGCAGTGTGTGCAAGTCCAGTAAGGTCACCCTTTCCCCAAGCACCACGCACACTCCGCGGCTCCCTGCCTCGTCACCAGCATCAGGGCTGCTGTCCTTCTGCGTCTGTGGGCATTTTCTCCTTTGATGTTTAGAGAGAGTGGAAAAAAGGGAGAAACAGAAAGAGGAGCATCCATGTCAGAGAGATGCATGGATTGGTTGCCTCCCACACGGGCCTGGATCAGAGCCGGGAGCCCTCCAACCACAGCACCCACCAGCCAGGCGCTCCGGCTTCTGGAGATGCTGAGGAAGGCGTGCCCTCAGCAGAGCTGCAGCATCTCCAGTTTCTCAGCTCATGCCCTCTCCCCAGGAGGATGGGGAGAACATATATGGCAAAGTTCTTTAAGCCACGGCAGTCAGAGTGGTGGGACTTGGCCAGGCAGGCACATAGAGGGGCAGGGCCCTTTCCATCTCTGAGTTAGGCAGCATGACCTGTGGTCCTGGGTGCCTGCGGCTGCCTGTGGCTGTGGCCAGCCTGAGTGAAGCTGGCCCAGGTCCTGGGTGCCTATAGCTGGCCAGAGGGAGGGAAGCTTGGGTCCCAGGTGTGGGGCAAGGCAGAGGCAGTTAGGAGCAATCAGGCCAGCAGGGGAGCACTTAGGGGCGATCAGGCAGGCAGGTAGAGGTAATTAGGGGCGACCATGCAGGCAGGCAGAGGGGTTAGGGGCGATCAGTCGGGCAGGCCAGTGAGCAGTTAGGAGCCAGTGTTCCTAGATTGCGAGAGGGACATCCAACTGCCAACAGTCAGACATCCCTGAAGGGGTCCCTAATTGGAGACGGTACAGGCTGGGCTGAGGGAACCCCCCTTCCGTGCATGAATTTCATGCACCGGGCCACTAGTTTTTTAATAAACATACATTTGAAAGCAAATCTTAATTTTCCTTTTATTCATTTTTATTAAAGTATAGTTGACCTACAATATTATAGTAGTTTCAGATGTACAAAATAGTGATTCTACATTTCCATACCTTCCAGTGTGATCACCGTAAGTCTAGGAACCATCCGTCACTACACAAAGTTATATTATTGACTATTCCCCTATGCTGTGTACCAAAATCTTAATTTTTAAATCAATCTAGTTTCAAGTGTTTTTTCAATTGCCTAGCATATTCCAACTAAATGCCATAATAATTGGCTGTTTTTAAAATTTAGAAAGAATAATTAAAGGTTTGACTCAGGAAAATTAAAAATGCATTTGCAGAGTGATGGCAATCATTTGAAATATAATCCTTGCCAAATAATTTGAAAATCCAACTTCACATTAGCAGGCAGGTGCCTCATTAACTCCATTGAGCAACTCTGATATTTGAGGCACACAGATGCGAGTTCCAGAAACCTTCCCTGCTTCCTTCTTTTATTTTCCTAAGGCAACATGTGTGTGCTGCCAGTGGAGAGACATTCATAGTAAGCACAGCTTAATGAACACAACTGTGTGCCTAATAATATCTGCATCTGAGAAATACTTCCTTTCATTTAAGCCTGTTCAAAATGGAGATAACACTGGAAAAGATTAAGGTAAAAGGTGAAAGATTTTCCATACCGTAAACCACTCTCCCAAATGCTTTTGGGGCGGGGAGGGTGGGGAAGAAGATGAATGGCTCCAGGAAGGAAATAGATCACAAAGAAATGGCAAACATCCCCAAGCGCAGCACACACAAAACCCTGGCCAGACTGAAGGAGAAGTCCACATTCACAACTCATAAATACGCTGAGTGGAGACCTAATAGACAGCATTATCTTTTGTTGTTTTGAGTTATAACTATTGATATAGTCAAAATGAAGGATGTGGAAGAAACAGCTGGTAGAAAACATTTGTCCAGTGACCCGTATTATAGTTTGTGAAGCGTAATAGTCAGCCAGTAACTCCCTGTTGGAATGTACTTATTTAGAGTAGGCAACATGATTCACTTAAAATACTTAGCACCTACTGTGTGCTAGGATGGTTCTGAGACTAAAGTGAAAGGGAAACATAAACGTGTGCCTTTATAAGATTGTATTCTGGTGGGGAAAGCATAAAAATAGGATGAATAATGGCCCTGGCTAGGTTGCTCAGTTGGTTGGAGCATCATCCATATGCCAAAAGGTTGTGTGTTAGGTCGCAGGTTCTATTCTCGGTCAGGGCATATGCCTGGGTTTTGGGTTCCATATGGGAGGCAACTGATCAATGTCTCTCTCTCTACCCCCCCTTCCTCTCTCTCTCAAATCAATAAACATGTCTTCAGGTGCGGATTAAAAACAGGGTGAGCCTTGGCCACTCAGTTGTTTGAGCGTGGTCCCATGCACCAAGAGATCACTGGTTCGATTCCTGGTCAGGGCACATGCCCAGGTCAGTCCCCAGGAGGGGCGTGCAGTAGGCATCTGATGGGTGTTTCTTTCATCAGTGTTTCTCTCTCTCCTCCCTCTCTCCCTAAAATCAATAAAACATTAAAAATAGCATAAGGGAAGATACAGATACAGCTACCACTACCGATCACAGATACATCATAGATTTAAAAAGAGCTACAATATATATCAATAGTGCTACAGGGAAAAATGAAGCCAGGTGGGGAGATAAGATGTCTTGGGCAGAGGTGATGGTGGTGGTGTGGAGATGAACAAGAAGGTGAAATTATGCCGAAACTGGTTTGACTCAGTGGATAAAGCATTGTCTTGCGGACTGAAGGGTCCCAGGTTCGATTCCAGTCAAGGGCATGTACCTTGGTTGCAGGTACATCCCTAGTAGGAGGTGTGCAAGAGGCAGCTGATCGATGTTTCTCTCTCATCGATGTTTCTGACTTTCTGTCCCTCTCTTCCTCTCTGTAAAAAATCAATGAAACATATATATTTTTAAAAAGGTGAAATTAATTAATATCCAAAGGAAATCAGAGTATCTGCGGAAAGAGCATTCCAAATAGAAGAGCAACTGCTGAGCCGTTGAGACAGGAAGTTGATATGTTAGATCAGTGGTCGGCAAACTGCGGCTCTTGAACCACATGCAGCTCTTTGGCCTCTTGAGTGTGGTTCTTCCACAAAAGACCACAGCCTGGGCGAGTCTATTTTGAAGAAGTGGCATTAGAAGAAGTTTAAGTTTAAAAATTTTGGCTCTCAAAAGAAATGTCAATCATTGTCCTGTTGATATTTGGCTCTGTTGACTAATGAGTTTGCCGACCACTGTGTCAGATGAATTACAAGGCCAGTGTGGCTGGAGCAGAGTGAGTGAAGGGAAGAGAAATAAGAGATGAGGTCACCTCTTATACAGTTTGTTCTTCTGATGAGAACTTTTAAGATCAATTCTCATATCAACTTTCAGATATACAATACAGTGTTTTAAACTACAGTCGTCATGTTGTACCTTACATTCCCAGAACTGATCACTTAACTGGGAGTTTGTACCTTTTCACCATCTTCACTCAATTCTACCCTCAGTCCCCTGCCTCTGGCAGCCACAAATCTGGTCTCTGTTTATATTAATTAGTTTTTTTTAGAATCCAAATATAAGTGAGATCATACAGTCTGTAGAATACAGTATATACAGAACTGACTTCTGTGGTCTGCTTAAGTGGATAAATGATGGATGTAAACTGAACTCATTGTGGTAATCATTTTGCAGTATATGCATCTATTAAACCATTATGTTATACACCTTACATGTATACGGTGTTACATGTCAGTTTCACCTCACTAAAACTGGAAAAAATAATGACAACACCTAGTGCGGGCGAAGGTGTGGCGAAACTGGCTCTCAGTGCTGGTAGAATGTAAATGGTACCGCTCCTCTGGAAAACAGCTCTGCCGCTCTTTAAAAGCAGACCGCACACCGACCATATGGCCTAGCAGTTGCACTCCTGGGCATTGAGCCCAGAGAAATAAAAGCTGATGTCCACACCGAAACCTGGACATGATTGTTCATAGCGGTTTTCTTTGTAATAACCTAAAATTGGAAACAGCTCAGAGGTCTCTCACAGGTGAATGCTTAAACAAGCGGGGTGCATCCGTGCCATGCAGTGCTGCTCAGCAATAAAATGAAGTGACGATGGATACGTGCAATAGCTTGGGTGAATGCTGAAGGCATTGTACGCAGTGAAAAAGCCAATTTCCAAGGCTGACGTACTGCATGCTGCTAGTCATGTAACATTCTCTAGTGACAAAATTCTAGAGATGGAGAACAAATTAGGGTTCGAGTTTGTGGGGGTAGGCTGGGAGAAGAGATGGGTGTGTCAGTAAACAGGTAGTAAAAGGGAGTTCTTTTTAAAAAAATATATTTTATTGATTTTTTACAGAGAGGAAGGAAGGCGGATAGAGAGTTAGAAACATGGATCAGCTGCCTCTGCACACTCCCTACTGGGGATGTGCCTGCAACCAAGGTATATGCCCTTGACTGGAATCGAACCTGGGACCCTTCAGTCTGCTGATGCTCTATCCACTGAGCCAAACCAGTTAGGGCAAAAGGGAGTTCTTTATGCTGGAGGAAATGTTCTGTATCTTGATTGTAGTGGTGGTTACACTAATCCACATGTGATAAAATGACAGAACCACACACACATTGTGCCAAAGACAGTTTACTGGTTTCCATTTGTTCTAGAGTTAGGGAAGACATAACTGGGGGTGGGGGGAATGAGTGAGGAGTATCTGGGAGCTCTATGTACTATCACTGCAACTTCCTGGGCATCTAAAATTATTTCAAAACTAGAGGCCCAGTGCATGCATTTGTGCACTGGTGGGGCTTGGCCTGCAGGGATTGGCCTGCTGTGGGAGCACTGCTCATCCCATTCATCTGAGCAGCTGTGACCCATCCTCTGAGCAGCTGCTGAATGAGGAAATTAGTCTGAGCTGATATTTCGGGGTAATGTCTCGGGTAAAGGCGTGTTCTGTGTCCTGGAGGAACCTGGCAGAGAGCTTTGCACCCCAAAGCCACTGGTATCAGAGTATATATACCAGGCCACTAGTCCTATCTAATAAAAGAGTAATATGCAAATTTGACCATACCTTTACCACACCCACAAACCACGCCCACTGCCACACCTACCAGCCAATCAGGAGCAGATTATGCAAATAAACCCCAACCAAGATGGCTGCCACCACTGAGAGCAGTAGAAAGGCTTGGGTTTCCCTGGCAACAGAGGAAGCCAAGCTTTCCGCCTGCCTAGGCCTCCACTCAATGCTACAAAGTTTCAATTATAAAAGATACAGAAATGGGGACAGCCACTGAGCTGGAGAGAACAGAAGCTTGGGTTTCCCTGGCAACAGAGGAAGACAAGCTTTCAGTCTGCCGTTGCTGGCCTAGGCCTCCACTCTAGGCTCCAATGTTTCAAACACAAATGGCTGCCGCCCCAGAGGGAGCAGAAGACTTGGCTCCACTCCAGGCTACAAAGCTTCAATTGTAGACATAGATTAATCCCAGATCCCAGGGCCTCCACTTGGGTTGCTGGGGGGTGTGGCCAGCCTGAAAACCTCCACAGGCCCCTCACCCAGGCTGCCCCTCACCCTAAGGGAACCCCCACCCTGATCGGGGACACTCTTCAGGGCAAACCAGCTGGCCCCCACCCATGCACCAGGCCTCTATCCTATCTAACAAAAGAGTAATTTGCAGATTGACCATCACTCCAACACACAAGAGGGCTGCCCCCATCTGGTCAAAGATCATGCCCCCATGTGGACACAAGATGGCCAGCAGGGGAGGGCCGTTGGGAGGTTCCAGGCCCTGCAAGAAAGGGCAGTTGTGAGCAATCAGGCGAGCAGGGGAGGGAAGTTGGGAGGGACCAGGCCTGTAAGCGAGGGCAGTTGGGGGTGATCAAGCCTGCAGGGGAGGGCAGTTAGGGTTGACCAGGCCAGCAGAGGAGGGAAGTTTGGGGCAAATAGGCTGGCAGGGGAGCAGTTAGACATCAGTTAGGCTGGCAGGGTAGTGGTTAGGGGGTGATCAGGCTGGCAGGCAGAAGCAGTTAGGGGCAATCAGGGAGGCAGGCAGGGGAGCAGTTTGGAGCCAGCAATCCTGGATTGTGAGAAGGATGTCTGATTGCCCATTTAGGCATGATCCTAAGAGGATCGGGCCTAAATGGGCAGTTGGACATCCCTCAAGGGATCCCAGATTAGAGAGGGTGCAGGCTGGGCTAAGGGACATCCCTGCCCCCTGTGCACGAATTTCATGCACCGGGCCTCTAGTCCTATCTAATAAAAGAGTAACATGCAAATGTGACTGTACCTTGGCTCCTGATTGGCTATGCTACCAGCCAATAAGGAGCAGGGGGTGGGGCTGAGGGGTGGGGCCAAGCAGCAGTGAGTGCCATGGTGCCCTGGCCGCCCAAGCTTGGAGGCAGCCGGGGTGGGGGGCAGGGCAAGCACAGGATCATCATGGCTCCCTGGCCACCTGAGCTTGGAGGCGGCCAGGAGGGTGGGGCGTGGCAAGCACAGGAGGCGGCCAGGGGGTGGGGCAAGCAGCCGGGGTGCAGGAGCAGAGGTGAGCACCCAGCCCCTGGGGCTGGGTGGTCATAGGCAGCTGGAGCTGAGCTGAGCAGGGAGATGGCTGAGTGCCCAAGGCCTAAAGCCTCTAGCGAGTTGGGGTGAGCCATCAGTTGGACATCCCCTAAGGGCTCCCAGTATGTGAGAGTGGGCAGGTTGGGCTGAGGGACCATCCACCCCTCCCCCATGCATGAATTTCGTGCACCTGGCCACTAGTATATATATAAAAGCCTAGCCTAACCTGTTTGGCTCAGTGGATAGAGTGTTGGCCTGCAGACTGAGGGATTCTGGGTTAGATTCCTGTCTGGCTCAGTGGATAGAGTGTTGGCCTGCAGACTGAGGGATTCTGGGTTAGATTCCTGTCAAGTGCATGTACCTTGGTTGCAGGCACATCCCTAGTGGGGGGTGTACAGGAGGCAGCTGATTGATGTTTCTCTTTCATCGATGTTTCTGACTCTCTATCCCTCTCCCTTCCTCTCTGTAAAAAAATCAATAAAATATATATTTTAAAAAACCTAAGCAACCAGCCAACAGACCGGTAGCTATGATACACACTGACCACCAGGGGGCAGATGCTCAACACAGATTGGAAACCACAGGCATGGAAACATGGACAGACTGATGAATCTCAGAGGGAAGGGAGGAGGAGGGAGAGCAGGAAGACAATAAACGAAGATCTTATATGTCTACTAGAGTCCCATCCATGCACCAGTGGGGTTCCTTGGCCTGGCCTGTGGGCATCGGGCTGAAACCGGCTCTCCAACATCTCCCGAGGGGTCCCAGATTGCAGGAGGTGTAGGCCAGGCCGAGGGACCCCATTGGTGCATGACACAATGCACTGAGCCTCTGGTACTATATAATTTACTTATTTTTTGTGCTCTATCTCCCATCCCTGAAATGCTGAGATGAGGGCAGAGACTTATTTTTTTTTTTTTTTTTTTTTTTGCTTATGTATGCCAAGCACGGACTATTACTGGAACCTATAGGTACTCAATAAATTTTTGCTGCATAAACACATTTTATGGCCATAAAGAAATAAAAAGTCTGTCTCACAAGCATAAGCACTTGGTTTGGCGTGTGGGGCAGCACATGGGAATGATGGGAAGAGATGGTGCTAATGAGATACAGAGACATGGCAAGCCAATCATTAGTTCCGACACTATCCTGTCGGGACACAGAAATACATTGTCCTCTTTTGCTTCATGTATTATGCTTAGTTTTGAAATCCTTTTGTATCTAGAGTAAAATGCAGGGAAAGCTTTCCATTCTTTGTCACATGATTACCTAAAGTATATACCTGATGAATACAGTTTGAAGGACTATCTAGATGAAAGGCTTTACACCATTTTTCTTTTTTTTAATATTTTTATTTTTATTTTATTTGTGTGTGTATTTTTAAATATGTGTTATTTGATTTTTTACAGAGAGGAAGGGAGAGGGATAGAAAGTCAGAAACATCGATGAGAGAGAAACATCGATCAGCTGCCTCCCGCACACCTCCCACTGGGGATGTGCCCACAGCCAAGGTACATGCCCCTTCACCGGAATCGAACCTGGGACCTTTCAGTCCACAGGCCGACGCTCTATCCACTGAGCCAGACCAGTTTCAGCAAATATATTTTGATTTTTAGAGAGAGGAAGGGAAAGAGATAAAGACATAGAAACATCGATGAGAGAGGGACATCACTGATCGGCTGCTTCCTGCACGCCCCCTACCAGGGATCAAGCTCACAACGTGGCAATGTGCCATGACCATTAACCAAACCAGTGAGTTCTTGGTTCCTGGCTCGACACTCAAATGCCGAGCCACACCAGCCAGGCTACACTGTTTTTCAAAGGGACAGCGGGGCCGCTGATTCTGGTATCAGACCGGGTACTTTTCTAAAGCACCCCCTGCCACGAGGTACCCAAGCCCACCATGTGAGAGTCCCTACTAAAGATGAAATATTTTTATTTTCTTAAAGACTGTTTTTTAGGGAAGCATTAAAAATGTATTCACTTGGCCAGCCACAGAAGTCAGCTCTCTCCATTTTTAACTTCTGCTTGCTGAGTACTCCCTGCAACAGCCACAGGGACCCTCTTGTCCGGAGCAGTCAAGTAAATGCGGGGTTCTCTTCCCTCGTTTGGAAAACTTAAGAAAGAGCATATTCTCCAGAACACAAGTTATAATTTCTGACACAAGAGCACCTTATTCTCAAACAATCCGGCTTAAATGGCTGTTTAAAGACTGAAACACACGGCTCTGAGCTTAAATGTTCATTGCTCTGCTAATAAACTGAACAGTATTGTAAGTGATAAATAAACACATTTATCTCGCGGTAACAGAGAGAGACACGTGCCCTTCCTGCTCTCAAAGAAATAGTCATCGTTATAACTTCATAAGTCACAACTGAATTCTTTATCTCATTCACACAAGGGTGCCATTTTAATTTCAAACTGGCTGTCAATTTCTTTTTGTAACTTTATATAAACTTTGTCAGGGAGGCAAAAACACAAATGACTTTAGTTCAAGAGGTCAAATATATTGACTTTCAATTACAGTCCTTTCTCTTAAGGTTATGGTGACCACTAGTATGGATTAGATTTAATATTTTTTTCTTATAATTTTTAAAAATTTTATTTTGTACGTACGTGTCCTTATTTCCCCATTACCCCCTACCCCCCACACATGCCCCACCCCCCTGTTGGCTGTGTCCATTGATTAGGCTCATATGCTTGCACACAAGGCCCTCTGTTGATGGCTCCCCCTTACTCCCGCCGACCCCCACTTAAAGGGTGCCATTTTAATTGAGGGAATACAGTAAATCATTTGTAAGAGGGATAAATAAAGCCATATCTTTTAAGTGGTTTCTTGATCTCTATATCTGAGGGAAAAATCAATCTTGGATCTCTTGTGACAGAGATGAACTGGTCAGATAAGTTACTGTTTTTTTCTCAATTAATATACAGTGTTATTGACATTGTGTGCATATGCTTCAGTGAATTCTAACACATCTATAGATTTGTGTGACCACCATCACCGGATACAGGACAGTGACATCACACATCCCACCCCGGACTCCCTGTGCTCTCTCTCTCTCATTAGGGCCGTGATCAGCCACCTGCACCCAACACAAATCTGACCCGTGGCCTCCTCTCTTAGGGCCCAGAGACTAAAAATGGCTTTACGTATTGAAAGTGTTAAGAAAAGAGCAAAAGCAACAAACAAAAAGAAGGGAAAATATGCAGCAGAGACCATATATGGCCCACAAAGCCTAAAATATTTACTGCTGGCCCTTTGCAGCAAACATAATAATCATAATCTGGGCACTCAGTGTATAGCATGCGACACTTTGAGATTGGCTTTTCTCTCCTTCAGAATAATGCTCTCAGGATCCCACCAAGTTGTTGCATGTGTCCATAGTTCATGGCTTTATATTGCTGAGTAAGTATTCCATAGGGTAAGCATACTGCAGTATGTTTAACCATTCCACTATTGAGGGACGTTTTGGCTGTGTGCAAATAACATTGGAATGTTCATTTGTGTACAGGTTTGTGTGGATACAAATTTTAATTTCTCTGATAAATATCCAGGAATGTGATTACTGGGTTATAGTTTAAGTTTTTGCCCATTTTTAAAAAAATGGGCTGTTTGTTTTCTCATTGTTTAGTTTTAAGAGTTGTTTATACACTGAGTGGCCAGATTATGATCTCTGAATGCATAATAATCTGGCCACTCAGTGTATAGCCTATATAATAAAAGGCTAATATGCAAATTGTTCCCTTCACCAGAAGTTTGACCAGCAGGCATTCTGGCCAACTGGCCCATGTTCCCTTCCACTGGCCAGGCTGCCCGGACCCCACCCATGCACTGGGCCTCTAATACACACACACACACACACACACACACACACACACACATGCACGCACACATACACATACATACATATATACACATACACACATATTGAGTGGCCAGATTATTATGTGTTCAGAGACCATAATAATCTGGCCATTCAGTGTATATCCTGGATACAAGTCCTTTTTTTTTTTTTTAAAGGATCATAATTTTGGTGTCATGTGTAAGAAATCCTTGTCTCACTACTAACTTCTGGCTAAAGAGACAGAAACAAATTTTGGTAGAGATTTTAGGGAAGCTCTTTTAAAAGAGTGTTGATAAATGTTGATAAATTTATGGTGATGGAGGATGATGATTTGACTTTGGGTGGTGGGCACATAATGCAATATACAGATTATGTATTATGGAAATGTACACTTGAAACCTATATAATCTTATTAACCAATGTCACCCCAATGAATTTAACTTAAAGAAAAAAGTAACTAAGCCACGAGAAAAAAAAAAGAGGGACTTGCCCAGCCGGTGTGGCTCAGTGGTTGATTGTCAACTTATGAACCAGGTCACAGTTCGATTCCCAGTCAGGGCACATGCCCAGCTTGCGGGCTTCATTCCCAGTGTGGGGTGTGCAGGAGGGAGCCGATCAATGATTCTCTCTCATCATGGATGTTTCTATCTCTCTCCTTCTCCCTTCCTCTCTGACATCAATAAAAATATATTTTTTAAAAGAGAGACTTGACTTACCTGGAAGTGCCTTTGTTGCCCCTTCCCTTTTTCTCTCTTCCTCTTTTCTCCAGCTTAGAATGCAGACCCAGTGGCTTGAGTTGCATTGGTCATGTTGTAACCAGGAGGCAAACTCTAGGGTGGAAGTTGTGTACAAAGAAAGGCAAAGCAGCAAGATGGAAGAGCTAGAGAAACCAAGATGGTGGCATAGGTAAACACCTAAACTGCTGCCTCGCACAACAATATCAAAACTACAACGAAAGGACAAAACGGAGACTATCCAGAACCACAGGAAAGCTGGCTGTGTGGAAATTCTACAACTAGAAGGAAAGAGGAAACCACATTGAGACTCAGAGGAGCTGAAAAGGCTGAGGTACAGAGACGTGCATGTGGCGAGGATGGGCGGCTGAGTGCACAGCTGGCTTTCTAAAGTGGGAGGGAAACAGAAGCTCCTGACAGTGCTAAACTCCAGTCCCGGGCGAGACTCTGGGAAACAAGACTCATTCAGGGGGAATCTGGACTGTCAGGAAAAGAGAAAGCACACTGAGACTAAGGGGAGCTGTGGAAGGCAGTGGTCTGGAGGCATGCACATGGAGAGAGGACTGACTGCTGAGTGCATGGGTGACTGAGTGTGCAGCTGGCTTTCTAAAGTAGGAGGGAGATGAAAACTCCCAACTTCACTGAACTCTAGTTCCGGGTGAGTTTCTGGGAAGCCAGGCTCATTTGGGGAGAAACTAGGCATTCTGGCAGCAGGCAAAACTTGAGGGTGGCTTTCTCTCAGAGGTGCTTGCAGTGATTACCAAGGGACACTGAGACCCAGGAGCCTCATATGGCAGGGCTGACAGGAAGCCAAGGCTGTCTGCTCTGCCCTGAGACTCTGCCCCATCCAAGCTAAGCATAGAGACTTTTGCAATTTTGTAAGTCTTGTCTCATAAGGGTGTCTCCAGCACAGAAGTTCTGCCAGCATAGACACAGCTGATCCTCACAGCCAATTGGCCTGGAGGTCAACTCCTTCCAGTCATACCAACAACAATCAAGACTTAACTACAACAAGGCTGTGCATACAGTTCACAAAGGGGTGCACCAAGAGTGTTCACCTCAGGTAACTGGGGAGGCTGAGCCACTGTCCCGTAGAGGACACCTACCACACAAAGCTACTAGACCAACTCAGGGAAGCACCAAAAATGCAGAGACAAAGAAACAGATCACAAATGAAAGATATGGAGGAAAGCAAATGACTGGATATAGAATTCAAAACCACAGTTATAAAGTTTTTCAAGAATTTCCTAGAAAAGGCCGATAAATTTAGCGAGACCCTCAAGGATATAAAAAAGGACCAACTAGAAATTAAACATACACAGACTGCAATAAAAAATATTATATAGAGACCTAACAGCAGACTAGAGGACCACAAGAATCAAGTCAAAGATTTGAAATACAAAGAAGCAAAAAAAACACTCAGCCAGAAAAACAAAAAGAAAAAACCCAAAAATTTGAAGATAGTGTAAGGAGCCTCTGGGACAACCTCAAGCATACCAACATTCAAATTATGGGGGTTCCAGAAGAAGAGAGAGACCAAGATACTGAAAACCTATTTGAATAAATAGTGACCGAAAACTTCCCCCACCTGGTGAAAGAAATAGACTTACAAGTCCAGGAAGCGCACAGAACCCAAATAAAAGGAATCCAAAGAGAACCACACCAAGACACATCATAATTAAAATGCCAAGAGCAAAAGACAAAGAGAGAATCTTAAAAGCAGCAAGAGAAAAACATTTAATTACCTACAAGGGAGTACCCATATGATTGTCAGCTGATTTCTCAATAGAAACTATGCAGGCCAGATGGGAGTGGTAACAAATATTCAAAGTGATGAATAGCAAGAACCTACAACCAAGATTACTCTACCCAGGAAAGCTATTGTTCAGAATTGAAGGGCAGATAAAGTGCTTCACAGATAAGAAAAAGCTAAAGGAGTTCATCACCACCAAACTAGTATTATATGAAGGAAGAAGAAGAAAAGGTAAAGATAAAAAGGTAAAGATATGAATAACAAATACATATCTATCAATAAGTGAATCTAAAAATCAAGTGAATTAAAAATCTGATGAACAGAATAAACTGGTGAATATAATAGAATCAGGGGCATAGAAAGGGAGTGGACTGACAATTCTTGGGGGGAAAGGGATATGGAGGTGTGGGAAGAGACTGGACAAAATTGTACACCTATGGATGAGGACAGTGGCAGGGGGTAAGGGCAGAGGATGGGGTGGGAACCAAGTGGAGTGGAGGTATGGGGGAAAAAAAGAGGAACAACTGTAATAATCTGAACAATAAAGATTTATTAAATTAAAAAGATGGAAGAGCCAAAGAGAAAACGCTGGAGGCAAAGTTGTGATGGGCAAGGTTATGAGTAGAGACTTGGATGGCTCCATGGGCTGATCAGACCACCACTGAATTGCTTACCTCTTCCTGCGAAAGAGAAAAATTACCTCGCAATTTCTTTAAACCATTCTTTATTGAGTGTCTGTTACTATCAGATGAACACAACTCCTAAATGATGCACTCACATCCATGTGGTGGGAGCCATGTTCTCCCCATCGCTCTTCTTCGGATTAGACCAGCGTGAACCTGATGTGTACTGTTAGGGTTGTGTCTCAGTTGCTGTTTCCCTCCACTTCCAAACATCGTGTCTGACTCAAAGTAGGTGCTCAGTACAAACTGAATGGCCAATCAGGGGCCTGGCTTAGACTGGATTCATAACTCTTAGACTCCCATCTCCAATTTGGTCAGTCTATTCATGTTCTGTAGCCATTGTGGTCCCTGCTTTTAAAAACAAAGCCAAACCTTGCTTCACTTTCAAGGTAGTAGAGTCCAAAACAATCAGGAGGGTATTGTAGTAGTAGACGGCCATTGCAAACATCAGGCCAATGGAAACAGACAGATGATGAAGACACAAGGAGAGATCCCAGGTCCGTGTCCATCTTTCTGTTAGTCCGGCTCTCTGTGGCACATTTTGTATCTGTTGTTCATCTCTCCTGCCCTTTAGAATACAAATGCTCCTCTGCTTAAACATTTGTAAAACTATCATTGAAAATAAAGTGACCTTCATGAATAAGTAACTGTCATGGATGAATAAATAATGATCAAAAGCAGGAGGAAGGAGGACACATTCGTGCTCACAGGTGACATAAAGAATCAACAGTGGCACTCTGCTAGGTCCCCAGGATCAGGGAAACCACGAGGGATGAGAGAGGACTCAGATGCAATATGTCCAGGAAAGATCTCTCTAAACACTGGAGGAAGGAAGCCTTGCCAACCAGATCAGACATGGTCTTCAACTTCCCAAAATGCATTTCAAAATGATAGAATCGCTGGCACCCAGCTCTCCTTCCAGGCCGAGGGAACTGTGTCATCCCCGTGACAAACCTGCAGCCGAGGAAAATCTGATTCAGCCCCTTGGACAGGAAGGGCTGGGAGCATGTCTGTAGAAAAGCATTTGAGTAAGAGTGCTTGAATTTCTCATCTATCTTTTCCTCCTGACACAAGGTCAAGAGCTTCCGATCCTCATGTGGAGAATCTGTGGTGTATGATAGGGCAGTGATCGGCAAACTCATTAGTCAACAGAGCAAAATATCAACAGGACAACGATCGAAATTTCTTTGGAGAGCCAAATGTTTTAAACCTAAACATCTTCTAACGCCACTTCTTCAAAATGGATTGGCCCAGGCTGTGGTATTTTGTGGAAGAGCCACACTCAAGGGGCCAAAGAGCCGCATATGGCTCGCAAGCTGCAGTTTGCCAACCACTGTGATAGGGTATTCACAGGTGGCAGGGTGGACTCCTAGGAAAAGAGCCAAGAGAAGTCATAGATTTAGACTTTTTGTCCTTACCTACTCCTAACCTTGCCCATCACAACTTTGCCTCCAGCAATTTTCTCTTTGGCTCAGCATATTTTTAATTTTATTTTTACACTAGGGGCCTGGTACACGAAATTCATGCACTGGGGGTGGGTGGTCCCTCAACCCAACCTGCCCCCTCTCACATACTGGGAGCCCTCAGGGGATGTCCAACTGATGGCTCACCCCCAGCCTGCCCAAGGCCTAAGGCCTTGGTTACCCAGCCATCACCCTGCTCAGCTCAGCCCCGGCTGCCTGTGACCGCCTGGCCCCGGGGACTGGGCGCTCGCCGCCACTTCCCTTCACAGTGCCTGGGGGCCAGGCACTCCCTGCTGCTGCCACCACCACTGTTGCTGCAGCCACTTCCCTTCACAGCACCCGGCCGCCACCACCACCACCGTTTCATCTCCACCCCTGGGCCCGGTGCTTGTGCCACTTGGCCCCACCCCTGCTCCTGATTGGCTGGTAGCATAGCAATCAAGAGCGAAGGTACGGTCAAATTTGCATGTTTCTCTTTTATTATATAGGATGTTCTTTTAAATATTTTTAAATTTGAAAATGTTTAATCTTATAGAAAAGTTATAAAAATAGTATAATGGACACCCAAATACCCTTTATCTAAGTTCACTAGTTGTTAACATTTTGCCAAATTTGTTTTCTATTTTAATATGCTTTTATGGAAATGGGTGCATGCATATGCACACACACACACACACACACACACACACACACACACACACACACCTTTTTGTAAAAGATCCAAGAGGTTTAAACCTAAGTTTCAGACATCTGGACATTTCATCCAAACATACTTCAAGCATGTTTTCCTTAAGAAAAAGAGATTCTTAGGTAACTATCATACATTTAGCACATCCAGGAAAATGAGCAGACTCAGCAAATGGAACACTGATACAATACTGTTATCTAATATGTATTCCGTATTCATATTTCTTCAATTGTACCAATAACAATAGTGTCCTTTATTCTGTTTTCCCAAGATCCAATTAAAGATCACACATTGCAGTTAGCTGGCATGTCTCTTTACTTTCTTTTAAAGAGAATCCCTGAACTTTTTTTTACCTTTCACGACATTGACACTTTTGAAGAGTCCAAGTCAAGTGTTTTGCATAATGCTCCTGTTTTTTTGTCTTATTATTTCCTTACGATTAGAACCTTTTTCTCCCCCACAGGAATACTCCAGTGTGACTTGTGTCCTGAGTACATCATTTCCGAGAACACATGATATCAGTATGGTGCCATTTAAGTTTGGTCATTTTGTTCAAGTGGCATCTACCAGACCTTTGCACTTACAAAGGTACCATTTTTTTATTCTTGGTAATTAGTCATTGTAATTGATGATACTTTGATATGTGTGAATATATTCTTCCCTAACAATCTTTCACTCAATGATTTTATATCTATTGATGATTCTTGCCTGAATCAGTTATTTACAATGGTGATTGCAAATGTTGGTTTGCTAATTCTAACAATTTTACATTTATGAGTTAGCATTCTTCTATAAACAATGTTGCCTGCTTCTCCCCCCCGCTTAATTTTTTAAAGAGTAGTGTTGGTTTGAATTTCTTTTTACTCAATGTGTTATAATTTATTCCAATCATTATTCATTTTGATACTCAAATTGTCCCATATGTAGCAAATGGGAGTCCTCTCAAACTGGCTTCTGTATTTCTTTTACGTGACCCCATCAATTTTTGAGTTCGCCAATATTTTCTTGCACAAAATATTCTAAACCCTCATTTTACTCTCCCTCCTCCAGCCTAGAATTAGAATCATGCACTTCTCCAGGAGTGCTGGTTCTTTTTAGTGGGATGTCGCTCTACAAAGTTCTGGACACTAGGTGTGCTTATTGCTATTCAAGTGTTATCCACAGCCTAGCCGGTGTGGCTCAGTAGATAGAGTGTTCGGCTTGCTGACCAAAGGGTCCCGAGTTCAATTCTGGTCAAGGGCACATACCTTGGTTGCAGGCTCCTCCCTTGTCCGAACCCTGGTCAGGGATTGTGCAAGAAGCAACCAATTGATGTCTCTCTCTCACATCGATGTTTCTCTCTGTCTCTCCTCTCTTCCATTCTCCCTAAAAATCAATGGGAAATACCCTCAGGTGAGGTTGAACAGCAACAACAACAAAAAGTGTTGTCCACAGATATTTTAAACAGAAAAGAAATAATGGCTGCATATATAACCCACATAAACTTGAGCTATACCACGATCCAGTCTTAACATAGTGCTCTTTTCAAAGAAGTTCAGTATTCAAGAAATAATTTCAAAAGCAATTTGATTTTAAAATTTTTGTTTTATTTATTTATTGGTTGACACAGAGAGAGAGAAACATTGATTTGTTGTTCCCCTTTTCTATGCATTCCTTGGTTGCTTCTTGAATGTGCCCTGAATGGGAACTGAACTCACAATCTTGTGTATCGGATGATGCTCTCAACAACTGAGCTATCCAGCCAGGGCCAGCAATTTACTTTCTAATAAAACAATTTTTAACTCCAAAGGAGGGTTCTGTTGATATTACACAGGAAAACTGTTTGCCATATTTATTGAGGCATACTTGACAAATAAAACTCACATATGTGTAAGGTGTATGACTCGGTTTGATATATATATATATACATTTTGAAATAATTGCCATAATCAAGCTGAGTAACATATCACCTCACATAGTTTTCTCCGCTGTCTCGCTGGATCTGAGAAAGGATGGCCCAGAAGTTCCTGAAAAGAGTTCGTTGTAGACCACACTTACTCTCATTCAACCTCCTTTCTGCCATTTATCCACTTCCTTGCATCAGTTAGCAACAGGAGCTGGAGGCCAAGAAATGGTTGAAGTTCCCAAATGTTCTTGGTTCCCAGAGTTCATAGACCCCCTAACATCTCAGTAATGTTTTCATAGAGCTCGTAGGCCAAAATAAATACCGACGAGTTACATCTATTAAGTAGTTGAATCCAAACAACTTATAGGTATTTGTGTCCTAACAGTTTACTAGCTTTTTGAAAAAATAATACATATTAATGGGAAAACAATGTATTTATTTCATTCTTATAAAGCTGCAGTTCCTACTAATGGAATGGGAGTACCTGTTAGGCAAACCTATGATGTTTGCACAATGACAATATCACATAATAACACATTTCTCAGAATGTATCCCTGTCATTAAGCGGTATATGACTATAGTAGGACCCGAAATGAAAAACAAACAAACAAAAACAGGTCGAATCCTAACTCTGCAACTCACTTTGTGATCTTGAAGAAGTTACTCAGTACCTCCATTTTCTCTCATGCAAATAGCTATCATGAGAGTAGCTGCCTTAAGAATTGTTGTGTTTAGTGAGATAATCGCCCCTAGAAGGTTTTGTTCAGGACTCGGCACATAATAAATGCTCACTAAATGGTAGCTATTATTATTAAGTGCCAAAATGAGTAGTAAAGATAATAAGTGCTGTGAGGTGATGGGGGGGGGGAGCTGTCAGGGGCATTTAAGTTGGTTTTCTGAGTGTTGTAGAAGTTTTGAAAACAAAGGTTGAGGAGGAAAAAGAGGACTTTCCAGGTAGGGGGGAAAAGATCTTTAAAATTTAAAAGGTCATCCCCAAAGAATAGTTGATTTTAATTTTAATTTGTATGTTTCAAAAGGTCCGACTGCCTTTTAGAAGTATCCTTATTTCAAATTTGATTTGCTCCACTCCTTACATTTTGCAGAATACTTGAATATGAATAGCATGTTTTATTATGCATATAAAAGAAAAACATTTCAAATCAAGTTCCATGCTCTCTGTCTTTAAGGCCTCCTCTGGTTTATCTTTTCTTTAGAGTTGTTTATCTAGTTGCTATTTTGCATTTTAATTTGACTCTGCCTTTTATTTATTTGCACTTATTACTGGAATGCTTTTTTTTAAATGAAATAGTTTCTGGTGTTTCCTATTCAGTAGTTGATGAATGTTTATTACTGTAATTCATTGTTCCGGAAAATGTACCACATCCCACCTCAATCATTGCACTCCATTATCCGTGGGGTGTAAACCACTTCATAGTCATTAAATGAATATGTTATTTGGGAATTAAATCAATGGGAAGAGAAGAAAAGGGTGTCCAAAGGTGGTAGGAGGTAAGAGGTGCATGATGAGGCTTATGAGGAGGCAGGAAGTACATGAAGGGCCTCAGGCTCCCCCCCTTCACCTCCCCACTCTGCCCCCGAGTCCACTAAATCTAATGGAAAGGGGCATTAACCTCCCTTTCAGACTGGAGTGTGGAGGGTGATTGGACAAACACCTATGGAACATACTGTCTTAGATTGTGTTGTAAGAAGACCTTGGGTCAAGAGTTTGACTGCCAGTTGCTTATTTGGGAGGTGAGTCTAGAAAGCACCAGTGGGAGACTGGGGTCCTGGGACAAGAAGGGTGGGAAACCAACAGAGAGTGTGTTATTGTCAAGCAGGGTACAGGGTCATTCACTCATTTAAAATATTAAAAAGAATAAATACTTATTGGAGAAATTCCAGAAAACATATATATGTACTAGAGACCCATTGCAGGAAGATTCCTTCAAGAATAGGGCTTCCTGCGGCCTGAGCAAAGCTCCCTCCCTTCTCTGCTGCCTCGCTCCCATCTTCACTGCCTCACTCTCTCCTGTCTTTGCTGCCTCCCTTCCTCTCACCTCCTCTGCCTTGTTCCCTTCCTTCTTCTCCGCCCCACTTGCTTACTTTTTTGCAGTTTTGCTCCCTTCTGCAGTGCTTGGCTTCCTTCTGCACCATCTTCTGTGCATGGATATGCAAATTAACCACCATCTTAGTTGGGTTAATTTGCATACTCTCTCTGATTGGCTTGTGGGCGTGGCTTGTGAGCATAGTGAAGGTGCGGTCAATTTGCATATTCCTCTTTTATTAGATAGGGTTACGTGACATAAATGTCAAGGACTGTGGAGGGTCTGAGGTTTGGCCTTACTTGCAAACTAACAAGTTAGCCTACCACAGAGTCATAGGTTCTGGCAGAAGGTGGGAGACTCCTGGGTCAGAGGCAAAGGAATGCGTCACTCATGGCACACCGGGGACCCACCATGTCTCACAGGGTGGAGGAGAATGTGACAGGTGAGTGTGCACATGAGGATTTAGACTCCAATGCCCTTCCCTCGGTGACTGGGGTTGCACCTGGGGCCATGACTCTGTGGCACTTGTGGTCCATAGATCATGGCACCACATCCAGCTGCGGAGTCAGGCCTGACCAAAGTGAGAACTGGCTTTGATTGCCAACCTCCCCTTCTCCAAACTTTCCCAAGGTGACTGTCTGCATCTCTCCAGGAAAACATGTGTTCACATTTTTGTCTTTGTTTCTTTTCTTTTCTTTTTTTTTTTTTTACAGAGAAGGAATTTTGTCAATAGTACCTTCCCATTTCTTTATATATTTTTTAAATTTATTTTTTACAGAGTTGAAGGGAGAGGGAGAGAGAGTAAGAAACATGAATGAGAGAGAAACATCAATCAGCTGCCTCCTGCACACCCACTACTGGGGATGTGCCCGCAGCCAAGGTACATGCCCTTGACCGGAATCGAACCCGGGACCCTTCAGTCTGCAGCCTGACGCTCTGTCCACTGAGCCACACCGGTCAGGGATGTTTCTCTTTTTTATTATTACCAATGAAGTCTGCCCTTGTAAACTATTGTTCTAGGGAGGAAAGGCCTAGGTGCCTCCTGTAGTTGGGCAACATGCTGGCCCTGTCTGCAGGGCCCCAGTATTATAATAGCAGAAATCTCTACCTTGAATGTTCCCTATACTCCATAAGACAAGGAGTTCAAAGAATTAGCGAATGTTACTGTAACAAAACTCTTCCATGGTTTACATATTAATACATTTCTTCAATGTTGACATCTATAAAAATTAAAAATAGGAATATAATTGCTATTGATCTGCTCTCATTTTTTGCATAAGTACTACTCAATCATGGATGCATAGACTGTTCAGAAAAAGCCCATCCAACTTAATAAGTGATGTATATTAAATAAAGGTTTAATTTTAAAATCTATAATAAATTATGTTGTTTTCATCAGTTGGTACTATTTACTATAAGGATAATTTCATCTAGAACACTTATTTAATACCTAGAGTCTTATGGTCACAGAAACATTTAAATATTTGTATATTTGTATGCATATATATCCTATCTAATAAAAGAGTAATATGCAAATTTGCCCGTACCTTTGCCATACCTGCAAGTCACGCCCACAGCCACGCCCATCATCCAATCAGGAGCAGATTATGCAAACAAACCCCAATCAAGATGGCTGCAGCCACTGAGAGCAGGAGGAAGGCTTGGGTTTCGCCAGCAACAGAGGAAGCCAAGGTTTCTGCCCGCTGTTGCCTACCTAGGCCTCCACTCAGTGTTACAAAATTTCAGTTATAAAAGTTACAGAAATGGTGGCAGCCTCTGAGCTGGAGAGAACAGAGGCTTGCGTTTCCCTGGCAACAGAGGAAGACAAGCTTTCAGCCTGGTTGCCAGCCTAGGCCTCCACTCTAGGCTACAAAGTTTCAAACAGAAATGGCTGCCGCCAGGGAGCAAGCAGAAGGCTTGGCTCTGCTCCAGGCTACAAAGTTTCAATTGTAGACATAGACTAATCCCAGATCCCAGGGCCTCCACTTGGGTTACTGGAGGGCAAGACCAGGCTGCAAACCTCCACAGACCCCTCGCTCAGGCCGCTCCTCACTCCAAGGGAACCCCCACCCTGATCTGGGACACTGTTCAGGGCAAACCAGCTGGCCCCCACCCATGCACCAGGCCTCTATCTTATCTAATAAAAGAGAAAAAAGCAGATTGACCATCACTCTACCACACAAGAGGACTGCCCCCATGTGGTCAAAGATCCTGTCCCCATGTGGACACAAGATGGCCACCACAAGATGGCCAGCAGGGAGGGCCATTGGAGGTTCCAGGCCCTGCAAGGGAGGGCAGTTGAAGGTGATCAAGCCTGCAGGGGAGGGCAGTTAGGGGTGACCAGGCTGGCAGAGGAGGGAAGTTGGGGGCAAACAGGCTGGCAGGGGAGCAGTTAGACATCAGTTAGGCTGGCAGGGTAGTGGTTAGGGGATGATCAGGCTGGCAGGCAGAAGCAGTTAGGGGCAATCAGGGAGGCAGGCAGGGGAGCAGTTTGGAGCCAGCAATCCTGGATTGTAAGAAGGATGTCTGATTGCCCGTTTAGGCCCAATCCAAGGAGGATTGGGCCTAAATGAGCAGTTGGACATCCCTCGAGGAGTCCCAGATTAGAGAGGGTGCAGGCTGGGCTAAGGGACATTCCCCCGCTCCCCATGCGGGAATTTAGTGCACCAGGCCTCTAGTGTATGTGTGTGTGTGTGTGTGTGTGTGTGTGTGTGTGTGTTTATGTGTGTGTGTGTGTGTATATATATATATGTGTGTGTGTGTGTGTGTGTGTATATGTATGTATGTATATATATATATATAATTTTTCCAGCTTTTTTAATATATATATATATATATATATATATATATACATATATATATATATATATATTTCTGCAAAGTGTGGTAGGATGATTAATAAAAGGTTTTTTAAACCAAAACTAGATTACATTAGTATAGCATTTTGCTGGGAGAGTAAAATGGAATGGTGGCATCTAGGAGTCAGAAACAATGCACTATGTCCAGCTCTTACAGAACCTATTCAAGGTTGTTTTAGAAAAGACAATGGTGGATATTAAAACACTGAAGAATTTAGAGTCCATTGGATGCATTTGAAAAAATGTTGTAAATTTTATTTTAAAATGTCAATTTAAATATGTTGGGAATTATATTCTGTGATGGAAATTGCTGGCTTTTCACCATAATCCATTCTCTCCATTATTGTAACTGAGATAATAGTGTTTTGTTTTGAGAGGTACCAAATGTTATACTCAGAGACTGAGTCTATCTTTGCCAGCAATTTATTTTAAAAATGTTTTTATTGATGTCAGAGAGGGAAGGAGAGGGAGAGAGAAACATCCATGATGAGAGAGAATCATGGACCGGCTGCCTCCTGCACGCCCCCCACTGGGGATCAAGCCCACAACCTGGGCACGTGCCCTGACCCGGAATCAAACTGTGACCTCCTAGTTCATAGGTTGACACTCAACCACTGAGCCACACCAGCCCGGCATTTGCCAGCAATTTATTTAGCACAGGTTCACTGTCGGAATTATAGTAGCTTCACAAGCCAGTAGTATAGAGGATCATATCTCTTAATAAGCCAAATTAAAAAATAACATACTTCAAACAAATGACAGCATAATCACACTATTGTTTCAGGTAAGGGAAGATGAAGGAGTAAAGTTCAAGTTTAATGTGAGATGTGCCTCTTTATACAAGGAGGCATTCTGGAAAGATGTGGCCACCCTGGAGCTGACTTGCAGCTGCCGGAGCCAAAGCCAGCGTCCCCTCCGCTGGCGGCGTTGCTAGGGAACCAAGACACCAGTTTTCGTAGCGGCTGAGCGGCCGAGGGCAGTTCCTCCAGAGACGCTGCCAGTCTAACGCCACTGCCCACCCGAGAGGCACCTGGCCGGGGAGGTGCGCGTGTCCAGGGTCCGAGGAGTGTTTAGGTTTGACAAGAGCCGCCTCGCCCGAACCAGAGCCCTCCAGTAGCCCCCGGACTGTCAGCATTTACCGGCCCCCGGCCATAGCTGCTCCCCGTGTTCTCGTCGGCCAGCCCCGGGGCCCCAGCCGCCGGACCGCTGAGCCTGATCCAGCGCAGCAGATGTGGGTGGTGGCACCTGGCATGACTGGCTGCATTTCTACAGCAAAGCCATTTCCCCTTTGTCTGAACACGGGGATTCCAACAGCCTCACCTAAGGCGGAAACAGGCGGACTTGAAAGCACATTAAACCAATACTAAATACTGGAATATGGATACCCAGCTAATTTCCGTTGAAACTAAATGTGACCATTTGAGTTCTGATCATTGGAATTTGAGTAAAATAATGACAGTCTGTTGCTCAAGAGACATTCCCTTACTCTAGATGATCCCTCCTCCTGCTGTCCTACTGCTGGGAATGGATATGACTACAGGGACCTCGAAAATCTCCTAGCAGCCCACCTGGCGTGGCTCAGTGGTTGAGCCAGGAGGTCACGGTTTGATTCCCCGTCAAGGGCACAGGCTCGGCGGGCTCAATCTCCAGTGTGGGGCATGCAGGAGGCAGCCAATCCATGATTCTCTCTCATCATGGATGTTTCTCTCTCTCTCCCCCTTCCTCTCTGAAAGCAATACAAATATGCTAAGGAAAATAAAATCTATCAAAGATGGCAGATCTGTGTAGAGACATAGAACCTTCAGTTCAGAATGTGACATGATAGAAATAAAGGTTGTGCTTTAAGCCGGTAAATTTTAGGATGCCTCTTTACTTTAGCATCTCGCCTTCCTTGACTAACACAGGAATTGGTACCATGGAAGTGGAGTACTGCTATAACAAAAACCTCACTTTTTCAACATTTGCTCAATGCCTAGGCAGCATGTGATGAAGAAGTAAATAGTGAAGCTAGAAATCGGGGGGACTCCAAAACAGCTGGTACAGATGTTACCTGTGTTAACTTGGAAGGCAGACCATCTACCTCCCAAGCCCCCAGCACAGGGCAAAAGCCGGAAAACGAATGTGTAGTGGCCCAAGAGAGAAATTTCTTATTCTTTATCACACGTTAAGATGAACAATGGATCCAGCGTGGGGACAGAGATCAGATTGTGGTAATCAGCCCTTATTGTTTTAGAGGACAAGTTAGCTGACATGAAGAGATGAAAGGGGGGAAACAATAAGGAAGGAAAGGATAAAGCAGGCCTGAGGATTATGCCCAGAAGATGAACTTGGCTGTAGATACTGGCATGTGAAAGGGACTGGAAGCAAACTAAATAGATACCTACTTTCATATTTCATCAGTTCCTTTTCATTTCCATTTTATTGAGTTACAGTTGACATACAGCACTGTATAAGTTTAAAATGTGTAGCATAATGATTTGACATATAGTGAAGTGATTAACAGAGTAAGTTAGTTAATATCTGTCATCTCATATAGATTTTTAAAAAGAAGAGGAACCATTACAGACCATGGCAGTCCAACAAGGGAATCCAGATGGCTGAACCAAAATTAAATTTCAATCCTCTGGGCCCATTTTGGACTAACCTGCCCCTTCCCCGTACCAACCATTGTCTTGGAGTTGCCATTAGGGGAAGAAAGAAGCGTCATGCCTAGAAATGGTCAGGATGGAGTCCTGCGTTTTCGAAATAGGTCTGTAGTGACCCCATCTCTTTTGTCCTGCTCATTCCCCAGGAGTAGCTGAGAAGGGAGGTTTCTTTTGGGGGGACAACTGCATCTAGTGACCGAACTGCCTTATTAAGTTGTGTAGACCAGGAGGAGGTGAGGGAAATAGAGTCAGAAGTCTTTGAAAGTCGATTTTTGAGGAGGCTGGTCAAACCCCACAACACTAGATGCCTGTGGATGGTAGGTGAATGGACAAACTATCGAATACCCTGACAATCAGCCCATTGTATGTGGCTTTTGCCACAAAAGAGGCATTATTGTCAGCCTGCAAATGGTCTGGGAAGCTGATCACATGACAGAGATGAGCTTCAAGGACCAAAGTGATTTGTTTGGACTCAGCTGATCAGACTGGGTCACCTGAAAACATGTCAACAGCAGGGAGGCCCCAGGGGTGGTTCTACAAGGGGCTCAAAGGTCCAATATGGTCCATCTCCCAGGAACAGGTAGAGCCGGTGCCCCTTGTAATGGGAACTCCCTCACTGGGAGGCAAACAGGTAAGTGTCTGGCAGGAATCACAGTCTGGAATGCAGCGGTGGCCTCTGTATCAGAAACATGAAGTTCTTTATTTTGTGCCCAGTATGTGAGGGTGGAAGTGTTGCCATGTCTGGTCTAAGCAGCAATGTTGATCATCTGGGCAGTGCAGGCTCGATTTGCAGCTTTATTTTCAGACTAGAGGCCTGGTGCACGAAATTCATGCACAGGGGTGTATGTTCCTCAGCCCAGCCTGCACCCTCTCCAATTGGGACCCCTCAAGGGATGTCCAACTGCCCGTTTAGGCCTGATCCCGGTAGGACATACAGGCTGTTGGACATCCCTCCCACAATCCAGGTCTGCTGGCTCCCAACTGCTCGCCTGCCTGCCTTCTTGATTGCCCCTAACAACTTTTGCCTGCCAACCTGATCACCCCCTAACCACTACTCTGCCAGCCTAATTGATGTCTAACTGCTCCTCTGCCAGCCTGTTTGCCCCCAACTTTCCTCCTCTGCTGGCCTGGTCACCCCTAACTGCCCTCCCCTACAGGCTTGATTGGCCCCAACTGCCCCCCCCTTTCAGGCCTGGAATCTCCCAATGGCCTTCTCCTGCTGGCCATCTTGTGATGGCCATCTTGTGTCTATATGGGGGCAGGATTTTTGACCACATGGGGGCAGCCCCCTTGTGTGTTGGAGTGATGGTCAATCTGCATATTACTCTTTTATTAGATAGGATGCTCTCCTCAGAGAATTGGCCTTTCCGTGAGCATTTCCATGAGTAGCCCAGGCAGTTTGATCAGGAGTCGTAATTGGTTTCCACAGCACATGGCCCCCAAGAGGGTGCCTTTATAGTTTTCCAAGTGGCAGAATAAGCAGCTTGGCCATTGGCAAGAGCCAGTAAGTCAGTCAAAAAAAAGAACAAGGTCCATCAACGGTCAGAGAGATGAGAATGGCGTTGAGCTCTGCCTGCTGAGGGTGTCATGATCGTTTGGGGTTCTGCATAGTTGGTGGTGAGGCTGAATAGCTACGGCATACCATGGGACCATTGGGTTTCCATGAGAACCATCAGTGAAGCAGGCCCAGCCATTAGGGGAACTTCAATGAGTCAGGAGTCCCCTGGAGCCAGTGGCTTTGCTTCAGGCAACAGAGTGGGGGATAAATTATTCTTTCAAAGGGATGGACAGCTGTCACTTTTCCACACAAAATTGAGGTACTACCTGGGCCAGGCTAGCTGCTTTTTTAATATACCATTTCCTCTTGACAAGCGAAGCTAGTTGGGCTCATCTCACTGGGGGTCGTGAAGTCATAGAATTTTTGTTTGTTTTTTAAATATGTTTTTATTGATGAGAGAGAGGGGGTGGGGGAGGGAATCATCGATGTGAGAAACATCTGTTGACTGCCTCCTACAGGCACCTTGACTGCAGCCTGGGCATGTGCCCTGACCAGGAGTTGAGCTGGTGACCTTTCAGTGCATGGGGACAACACTCAGCCAACTGAGCCACACCAGCCAGGGCTGGAGTCATGGAGTTTGAGTTGATCTATCCCCAAACAGGGATATCAGGCTGGAGAGTCACATGGCTTCCATGGGTCAATGTTTAGTTTTCTGTGTTTTTAAAAAAATCCTCACCTGAGGATATTTTTCCATTGATTTTTAGAGAGAGTGGAAGGGAGGGGAAGAGACACACACATAGAGAGAAACACCAATGTGAGAGACACATATCGATTGGTTGCCTTCTGCATGCACCCCTCCCAGGGCCAGGAGTCTGCAACCGAGGTACGTGCCCTGGACGGGAATCGAACCTGGGACCCATCAGTCTGCAGGCTGATGCTCTATCCACTGAGCAACAGCAACCAGGGCAGAAAATTAGTCTTTATCCATTGCAGAGACTCTTACATTTTCAGATGCACAGAAATCACATCGTCCGCATGTAGATCCCAATCCAACAAAGACAGGGGCCAGGGAGTGTGTAGAAGTGGAAGAACTCTTAACATTTGCAAAGCATGGATGGCCCCGGAGAGCATTATGGTAAGTGAATAAGCCAGTCAGAGAGAGACAAGTTTCCCATGCTCTCATCGTATGTGGGATCTAATGAACAAAATAAACTGATGAACAAAATAGATCCAGAGACATGGAAGCATGGAACAGACTGATGAATCTCAGAGGGAAGGTGGGGGTGGGTGGGTGGGAAGAGATCAACCAAAGAACATGTATGCATATGTGCATATCCCCTGGACACAGACAGTAGGGTGGTGAGGGCCTGGGGTGCGGGTGGGGGTGAGGGAGGGCTAGAATGGGTCAATACAGAAAAAAAGTGGACATAGATAATACTTTCAACAGTAAATATATTTTTTAAGTCTGCTATGAGCCTTTAGCTCCTGTTAGTCTTTCTTATTAGCCACTCAGGGCCATTGTATTGAGATATTACAGTAGTTACCAACTCTGATGCCTTTAAGTCCTTAGTCAGGGCTGTGGTTTCTCTGAATATTTGTGTCCTCCCCTCCCCGCTTTCATATATTGAAACTTAAGCCCCAATGTGATGGTAGTAGGAATGCTCATCAACAGTGTCGCAGGAATGAGACAAACACTCGAAACTGGATTGGCAAGGCAAACTTACTTCTGCAGCAAGGTGCATGCCAGCTGAAAATCCCGAGCAAAGCACACTGAATGGGAAGTCCATTTGTTCTTATTCCCTGATGCGGTCTGTCCTGCCCCTCACTCTGACTCTGGCTTGATTGGTCAGGGCTCAGAACTCAGATTTCCATTATTGCACAATTGGCTAATTCAGAGGAAGGGGAGGGGTAAGGTGGAGTCCAAGATGGTGGCCCCCTGAGAGTCTGAAGGTCATATCAAGATGGCAGGACCTAAGATGGCAATGAGCTCCTTTCTTTGACAGACAAGATCACTGATTCGTTCTCACAGTGGTGATGAACTTCTTTAGCTTTTTCTTGTCTGGGAAGCCCTTTATCTGTCCTTTGATTCTAAATGATAGCCTTGCTGGGTAGAGTAATCTTGGTTGTAGGTCCTTGCTTTTCATCTCTGAATATTTTGTGCCAATTCCTTCTGGCCTGAAAAGTTTCTTATAAGGGGGGGTCTCTCCTCTCCACATCCAGTGTGTAAAAAAGAGTGGGCCCAGTTACTGAGTAGAGGAGCTGGGGATTGAGAAATAATAGAAAGAATAGAGGACACAGAAATAGAAATAAAAAGCTGGGCTGGGTGGAATCTCTGTTCTCTCTGATGGGCAGACAGGAATTCAAACCCAACAGCAGCACGTTTATTTATACCAAAATAAAAAGAGGTTTCACATGAAAAAACTTAAGATCAAAGGAGCTTAAGTGGACCCAGGCCCCACTCATTCCCTCATTCCCGGGGCTAGATTGAATCTATATCTCAAGGCCCTCTTCCCCAACAGCTGGAGCAAGTTAAGAGTCAGTACTGGTGGATGTGTTTCCAAGATGCGGATCTACCTGGCACCTCGGATTCAGCTGACAATGATTTAAAGAATGCTCAGGTGTCTTCCCTGGGGGCCCTCTACAGTTTCTGTTGAGAAATCAGCTGACACTCAAATGAGAACAGCCTTTTAAGTAACTAACTGCTTGTTTCTTGCTGCTGTTCAGATTCTGTCTTTGTCTTTACTTTGGCATCTTAATTATGATGTGTCTTGGTGTGAGCCTCTTTGGGTTCACCTTTTTTGAGACTCTGTGCTTCCTGGACTTGTATGTCTATTCTCTTTGCCAAGTTAGGGGAGTTCTCTGTCATTATTACTTCAAATAGGTTTTGTAATTCTCTTCTCTGGCGCCCCTATGATAAAGACATTGCTATGCTTGATGTTGTCCCAGAGGCTCCTTCAGCTGCAGGGGGAGCTGCCTTGGCGGAAGGCCCTCTGATCCCCCAGAACATGGGAGGATAGGCAGGCTTGGGAGGCGCTGCCCCAGACCAGTTCTCATCTGCCTCTCTCCCTGGAGAAAGGCTACCAGGTGAGACAGTTTCTTACCGCCTCCCCGGCTCCAGCGAAGTATGGTACCTTCCACCTTGCCTCCTCCCGCTTAGGGCAGAGCCGAGGCTATAACGCTACTTGGATGCAGTTCAGAAATAGCTCCATGACTCTCGATGCCTGTCTTCTGGCCTCTTTTGTCTTCATGTCCTACAGCCGTGATGGTGAACTTATGACACACGTGTCAGCACTGACATGCGTAGCCATTTTTGATGACATGCAGCCGCATGTGGTCGTATACAGAGAAGTATGGGGCCATGTGTCGAGAAGGACATTTCATCCTCCGAGGATGAAACATTGCAGGTAAGTTAAATAATTAGTTTTTGGTTTATTAAATACAGTTATATATTACAATTATACATTTGTGTTATTTAAACTATAAATATCATGAAATTATGGTTTTTTTCTCAAAGTGACATACCACCCGAGTTATGCTTGTGTTTTGTTGTTGTTGTTGTTGTTGTTGTTGTTGTTTTTTGGCGAATTTTGACACCCCAAGCTCAAAAGGTTGCCCATCACTGGTCTAGAGGATGAGGGACTCAGGGAGCTGAGACCATGATGGTCCTTTTTTTCCTTGCTGTGTGAGGAATAAACTGTATGAATCAATCTGGGCTTTGTTGTCCCACCAGCCAAATCCACAGATTCTCACGGGCGACACCTGCCCGTGCAGTGGGGCGTGTTTCAGAAGGGAAACCGAGCTCAGAGAACCTGCATCTCCATCATGGGCAGAGGCGTGCCCACCTTCACTTCAGAGACAGACTTAAAATTCCTGCGTAGCAAGTGTGCTGGCCCTTTGCTTCAGCTGTAAGCGTTCTCTTCATCACACTGGACAGTAAGCATGCCTGCCCTGTTCTCTGCAAGGAGACACTGTCTCTTCACGGTTGTGTTCCATAAACCCTCTTAAAAAGATAGTCCAGGACAAAGTACAGTCAGTGGCTCACTTGTGAAATACACAGGAACATGAGCCACCTGTGGGGAACTTTCTCCCAACAAAGACTACGTATTGTAAAATACCATTTAGATCAGTTGTCTTCATTCAGTCTCTCTCTCTCTCTCTCTCTCTCTCTCTCTCTCTATATATATATATATATATATATATATATATATATATGATATTTTATTGATGTCAGAGAAGAAGAGAGATGGGGAGAGAGAGACAGAAACACCAATGATGAGAGAATCACCGATTGGCTACCTCCTCACTGGGGATCGAGTCCACAACCTGGGCATGTGCCCTGAGCAGGAATCAAACCAAAACTGAACCATGACCTCGGGTTCGTAGGTTGACACTCAACCACTGAGCCACGCCGGTCAGTCTTTTGCAAACATTTGTCATTTTAAAAAATGAACCTGCTTTAGGTTTATGGAGCGAATGGCTATTATAAACGTCACCTCTGGTAGACATGAGCAATTGAATTCTAGGAATATGAAATAAGACCAAGCCTGGCTGAGGCAAATTTAGTTCTATGACTTGAAATGAATTTTATAAGCGTAAGTAAATAAATAAGTGCAAGACCTTAAAAATGCCCACACTCTAGAAGAAAAGGGGTCATGATGTGAAACCCAGTACGCTACGGTTATTTGCATGTTGATAAAATGGGCACCAAGAAAGTGAGGAGGGACTCGGGTTGTTTGAAGCAGCTTCCGGAATCAAGAATCCTACTGCTAGAAAAGAACGTACCTAAGTAAGTTTCAAAAACAGTATTCTGAGTAAAGTTATACTTGGATTTTCCACTGTGCAGGCAGCTGGCACCCCCAACCTCCATGTTGTTTAAAGGTCAGCTGTATGTCCAGCATGCAAGTCCTTTGTTCCCCAGATATATTATGAATATTTTCTCTTGGTCTGTGGCTCTTTTTAACTTTTCTTAATATTGTCTTTTGAAAAGCAGAGGTTTTAATTTTTATTATGTTCATTTTTTTCAATGATTTTTCCATTGTGTCTGGTGTTTTTTTGTTTGCTGAGAAATACTTGTTTATCTTAAAACTGAGAAGATTTTTCTCTAATTCCTTTTCCTGAAGTTTTAGCTTTATGTTCAAGTCTTGGAGCTGTTCCAAGTTAATCTTTTTAAAATATATATTTTATTGTTTTTTTTGCAGAGAGGAAGGGACAGGGATAGAGAGTTAGAAACATCAATGAGAAACATTGATCAGCTGTCTCCTGCACAGCCCCCTCTGGGGATGTGTCCTCAACCAAGGTATGACCCTTGACTGGAACTGAACCTGGGACCTTTCAGTCTGCAGGCCAATGCTACATCCACTGAGCCAAACCGATTAGGGCTCAAGTTAATTTTTGTATATGGTATCAACTAAAGGTCAAGGCTCACCTTTTCCCACCTATCTCCTTACCCTCTACCCTTCTTAGGTTCATTTGCTGGAGTCTTGTAAATTAGACTAACCAAAGACAGATGAAGAAGAGAAAAGCAAGCAGACATTTGTTAGAAGTGTATTACGCATACACATGGGAGCACTCAGAGATGAGTAACTCAAAAGGGTGGTTAGAACTTGGCTTATATATCATCTTAACAAAGAACAGTACATTTTTAGAGAAGCAACGAAATGAAGGCAAAGGACTTTGAGTTTCTGGGGTGGCAAATTGTGGGAAGGCAAACATATGGGGGCAACCTATAAGGGAAGAGAAGATCTAGTTAGTATCTATTGAGTGGCCAGATGATGATCTCTGAACGCATGATAATCTGGCCACTCAGTATATATCTTATAGCATAAAGGGTTAATATGCAAATGGTCCCCTCGACCAGGAGTTCAACCAGCCAACCGCCCATGTCCCCTCCCCCTGGCCAGGCTGGCCAGACCCCACCCATGCATGAATTCATGCACTGGGCCTCTAATATATACACTGAGTGGCCAGATTATTATGCATTCAGAGATCATAATTGTAAGGTTCAAGGTTCAGGAAGTGGAGTTGGGGACCCAGGCAGGTTAAAAGAGGAAGTTTATTCTGCACTAGCGAGCGAGATTCATTACGCAGGAGGTAGAAAAACCAGGAGTGGAGGAGGAGGAGGAGGAGGATACAGCCTGGCTGTCTGCAGACTGGGGAGAGCAGCAACACGTGCAGAGGTGAACACACCTTTTGAGGGGAGGAACAGGAACGGGTGGAGCCCAGGTCACTTGGCAGGTGCTGATTGGTGGTTCAATGTCTCAGGGATGTCCTGGTGTAGACGCAGGTTACGACATACTCTGCCCACCAGTTGGGGGAAGGGAGAATCTCTCAATAATAATCTGGCCACTCAGTGTAGTTTGCTGTGTAGATTCCTTGGCGATGTGTCTCGGCTGATCAGGATCTAGAGTTGTCTCCAGTGATTAAGGGGGTGGGGACACTCAGGTACAAATAAATGTATGACCTGCTCTTAGGCAAATGGGGGTGGGCAGAGAGCTCTTCCTGTATGTGCTCCTTCTCAATGGCTTTCATTTAAGTTATTCTTATGCCACAATGGGATATTCTGCTAGTTTTCAGTTCATGTATTTTATTCCCTGCACGTCATCCTGAGGTCCGAAAGGACAGGAACTATCTCTAGTACCTACTTCTGTATTTGAAACAGTCGATGCTGAATTGAACTTTAGTTTCAAATTATTGCATTTCACTCTTGCCCCACAAATGGCAGAAAATGAGCGTCCAAAGAGAATGATTCTCTGGCAGGATCTAGAGGCCATGGGCCCTCATACAGCCTTTTGTTCGAACTGTTTCCAATTTGTATCACATTTGTGTGAGCGAGAATTCATAGCTAATCTCTGACAAACTGATTTATATCGCAGCAAATTGTATCCCCACTCTGAGATGACTTGCATTTGAAAGTGAAGGCTGTACAGGAGAATTCCTTTTGTCAAAGAGGAATTCCAAGCATCTGTTTCTGGCAGAAGAGGGGGATTTTTTTGAAGGGGCCAGAAACCGTTTTGGGGAACAGCTACCAACTCATCCCGTAGAAGGAAGTGATTTTATTTTAGTCACAACTAGCGGGAACTCTCCGGAAGACGTGAGCAAAGTCCTTAGGGCAGCCTGACTTTGGAGAAACCAGGAGCACGAAGGCACCAGCAGTTAAAGAGTTAAAGAGAAATGACACTTCTGCCAGCAGTTGCTGGGATTCTGTCCAAACGGCATGCTGTCAGCAGCATCAACCAGCAGGAACGCATAATCGTCCACCCTTTGGTTTCAGTGGGTAATATTAGCTAAGAGAACACTCCGGGTTTTTGGTGTTCATGTGGTATATATAACTCGCTCACTCCAGACATGCTCCTTTCTCCAATAGTTATTGCCTACACTTTCTCTCCCTCTCTTCCTCCCCCTCCCCTCTCCCCTGTCCTCTCTCCTCTCCCCCCTTCCGCTTCCCTTTCCCCTCCCTTCTCCCCCTCTACCTTTCTCCCTCCCCCTCTCCCCTGTCCCCTCTCCTCTCCCCTCTCTCCTCTCCCTCTCCCTTACTCTCTCCCTCTCCCTTTCCCTTCCTTCCTTTCTTTCTGTTTATTTTTCCCAATACAGTATCCAATTTGGGAAACTAATGAACGCCTCCCAGGACAAAAAGGCAGGTTTTCAGGCTGTAAAGTCAACCCCCCCCCCCCATTGCCATTATATTCTGAGTCAAAGGGACACAGTGGCCTCAGGTCTTAGCATTTCTGAAATCAAATGTCTTATCTAATTCTCCCCTGCCCCCCAAAGCTCTGGTTAAATGGATGGTCAGCTACTAGACACTCCCCAGAAATGCCCCCTTTGTCATTCCCTCCATCCCGCTGGGGCTGCTTGGACTAGGAGTGCTTCCTATCACTGCTGAGAATAAAGCACACAGACATTCCATGTGCTCCACTCTAACCCAGTTTCCATCCACAGAAGTCACTGGAGATTTCTCTTATGCAGAACCCCGTGGCGCATATAGAGCTGAAGAACTGAATTCCACCAAAGCATACTGAGGCTTACATGGAGCCAGCACTAAGGCTACAGAGGGTAAACCACAGCCTCTACTTTGAGTAGCTCAATTTGTCAGGGAGACTGTCTATAGACAATTATAAAAGTCACTAGAGGTGCACAAATTTGTGCACAGGTGGGGCCCATTGGGCTAGAACGGTGTGGGGTAGGGGCTGAGAGTGGTTGGCCAGCTGGCCCTACCCCCAATTGGAGTGTTGGGGGCCAATCAGGGCCCAGATTGGGCTGGTTGGCTGCCATAGTATGCGTCATAGCCACGGGTCATTCCAGTTGTTCTGCTGTTCTGGTTGCTGGGCTTTTATATATAGAGATGGTTAGCACTGCAGTGTAAGCTCAGAGGAAGAAACCAATGTTTTGTGTGGAAAATGGAACTCTGAGTTCCTTACAGAGCATGCAGTAGCTTTCAAATCCTTTGCTCTGTTTTACAGTTAAGTAATACATGTTTTTACTTGAAATTTTCATTGAGATAATTATAGATTCACATGCAGTTACAAAAAATAACAGACAGAGATTGTGTGTATGCTTTTCCAAGTTTCCACCAATGGTAATATTTTGGAGAACTGTATTATAATAGCACAACTAAGATATTGATACAATCCACTGATATTCCTCAAATTCCCCTAGTTTCACTTGTACTTGTGTGTGTGTGCACGTGCGTGTATGTGTGTGTGTGTGTGTGTGTGTGTGCATGTGTGTGAAGTCGTATACAATATTATCACGTGTATAGGCTCATCTATCTACCACCACAGCCAAGATACTGAACAGTCTCATCACCACAGGGACTTCCTGTTGCCCTTTTATACACACTCATCTCCCTCCCACCTCTATCTCTGAACCCTGCAACCGTTAATTTGTTCTACATTTCTAAACTTTCTCATTTCAAAAATGTCATATAAATGGAATCACGCAGTATGGAACTTTTTGGGATTACCTTTTTTCACTCAGCATCATTTTCTAGAGATTTATTTGGGTTGTTTTGTGTATCAATGACTCGTTTCTGTTTATTGCTAAGTAGTACTCCATGGTATGGGCATACTGCTAAAGAACAGCTCTACTGGTTCTCATTTTAAGCTATAAGGTTGCTGAACAGATTTTCATGTACAGATTTTCATGTGGATATAGTTTTCATGTCTCTGGGATAAATGCCCAGGAGTGCAATTGCTGGGTTTCATGGTAGTCACGTGTTTAATTTTAAAAAAAAGGATAACCCCTAACCAATTTGGCTCAGTGCATAGAGTATCGGCCTAGGGACTGAAGGGTCCCAGGTTCAATTCCAGTCAAGGGCATGTACCTTGGTTGCGGGCACATCCCCAGTGGGGAGTGTGCAGGAGGAAGCTGATCAATGTTTCTCTCTCATTGATGTTTCTAATTCTCTCTCCCTCTCCCTTCCTCTCTGTAAAAAATCAATAAAATATATTTTAAAAATAAAAATAAAAGAAAGGGATAAACTTTCCAGAGGGTCTGTACCATTTTCTAGTCCCACCAGCAATATAGGAGTGATCCCGTTTCCCTGTGTCTTCTTCAGCATTTGATGTTGTAATTCTTGACTTGTAGCCATTCAGATGTGTGTGTTTATGGTGATATGCCCTTGTGGTCTTAATTTGAATTCCCCTAATGGCTAATAATGTCCAGCATCTTTCCATGTGCCTACTCGCCATCTGCATATCCTCTTCAGTGAAGTGTCTCTTCATGTCTTCTGTCCATTTTCTAATTGGATTGTTTGTTTCTTATTGTTCGGGTTTGAGACTTATTCTAGATGGTAGTATTTTGTCAGCTATGTGGTTTGCAAATATGTCCTCCTTGACTATAGCTTGTCTTTTCATCCTCCTCATGTAGACTTTAAAGAACAAAGTGTTTCATTTTGATGAGGTCTGAAAATTGCTTTCATTGATCACGCTTTTGGTGTCAAACCTAAGAACTCTTTGCCTATCCCTGGGTCGCAAAGACCTTACCGTATGTTCTTTTCCAACAGTGCACTTCACAAAAGCCTCTTACTGATTTCAGAGCAATCACACTGGAGCTTAACGGCAGCCAGGCAGTCCATTAGAATTTAATAAGAACGCCATATGAGTGTCCTCAGGCTGGATAACAAAATACCGCAGACTAGGTGCTTAGACAACAGGAATTTATTTTCTCGCAGTTTTGGAGGTTGCAAGTCCAAGACCAAGGCGCCATCAGTGTTGATTTCTAGTGAGCTATGGCTTCCTTGATGGAGAAGGCCTCTTCCTTGCTGTGTTCTTACGTGGCCTTTGGCCTGTGCATTGGAGAGCCAGAGGGTGCTCTCTGATGGCTCTTGCTCTTCCTGTAAGAACACCAGTCCAATTGGCCAGGCCCCATCCTCTGACCTCGTTGAACCTTCATTACCTTCCTGAAGGCCCTGTGTCCAGTGACAGTCACTTGATGGATTAGATCCATGGTCAGCAAACTGTGGCTCACGAGCCACATACGGCTCTTTGGCCCCTTGAGTGTGGCTCTTCCACCAAATACCACGGCCTGGGCGAGTCTATGTTGAAGAAGTGGTGTTAGAAGAAGTTTAAGTTTAAAAAATGTGGCTCAAAGGAAATTTCAGTCGTTGTCCTGTTGATATTTGGCTCCGTTGACTAATGAGTTTGCCGACCACTGGCCTCCCTCCCCTGTGATCTGTGACAGAGGAGAAGCCGGCTTCCCTCAGGGGGCTGCATGGTGCGCTGGCACCAGCTGTTTAGCGCTGCCCTGGATGTGATGGTGAAGAAAAACTCCCCAAGGAGGCAGAAAACGTGGTTGTTTGCTTTGTTGGGACTGTGACGGCCAGGCCGCTGGGTCCACGCTGCCGAGTAGGCAGTGACTGATGGATTGTTCAGTTGGTCCGGGACTTGGAAGGAACAAGGTTGGAAACCAGATGTGGGTGGACCTTTGAGACGAAACCCGAAACGTGAAAGTATTCCCATCCAGGTAAGTGTCCACCAGGGGCATGTACTGCAGAGGAGGCTCTCAGTTTATTAGGTGGACGGAGCTCCCCATCCCTGGATGTCAGTCAGCCTCCTCCTCCAGCGACCCTGGTGCTTCCTCAGTGATCTGGTGAACTCCTGGCAAAGCATCCACCACACAGGCTCCCCTTCCCCAGCCCACTGCCGATGCCTGACCCGCCACCAGCAGAGGCCAGACCTGCGTGTTCGAGAGGGCACCGTTCCTGAGGGTCCCGTTGGTGGAAGAGACATGAGTGGGCCTTGAAGCGTGGAGTCAGCTGGCCTAGCTGAGCCCAATCTAAGTCAGCCGAACTGCACCCCGTGCACAGAACTGTGAGTGGGAATTAAAATGTTGGCTCTGTGACGCCAGTGAGGCAATGGTACTGTTCGTTATTCAGCAGAAACCCAACATAGTCCTTTTATTAATCCTCACTGAATTATACTGATTTGATTGTACCATCTGTTTTCTTTTGGAACTCTGATTGAATCACTACCTTTTTGAAGATGATGCAAGTATGCATAGATCTCCAGCTCAGACCTCTGCTCTCAGCCCCAAAGCCATAGATAGTGATCTGCTAGATATCTCCTCCTATTTACTTACTTACTTACTTACTTACTTACTTACTTACTGGAGGCCCAATGCATGACATTCATGCAACAGTGTGCCTTCCTCAAGAGACATATGAAAACCTGGTCAAAGCCACTAATCATCAGAGAGATGCAAATCAAACCAACAATGTGGTGCCATCTCACACCTGTCAGAATGGCTGTGGTCTACAAATCAATAAATGACAAATGCTGGCGAGGATGCGGAGAAAAAGGAACCCTCGTGCACTGCTGGTGGGAATGCAGACTGGTGCAGCCACTGTGGAGAACGGTATGGAGTTCCCTCAAAAAACTAAAAATGGCACTCCCGTTTCACCCAGTGATCCCACTTCTAGGGATATATCCCAAGAAACCAGAATCACGAATCAAAAAAGGATATATGTACCCTATGTTCATAGCAGCACCATTCACCATAGCTAAGATTTGGAAACAGCCTAAGTGCCCATCAGCAGATGAGTGAATTAAAAAACTGTGGTACATCTACACAATGGAATACTACACCGTGGTAAAAAAAAAAAAAAGAAAGGGATTCTTACCATTTGCAACAGCATGGATGGAGCTGGAGAGCATTGTGCTAAGTGAAATAAGCCAGGCAGAGAAAGAAAAATATCACATGATCTCACTCATTTGTGTAATATAATGAACAACATAAACCGATGAACAAAACCAGATCCAGAGACAGAGAAACTTGAATCAGAACGTCAAACCTCAGGGAATGTAGGGGAGGGGAGGGGTAAGGGGAAGAGTAACCAAAGGACTTGTATGCATGTATATCAGCCTAAGCAATGGACACAGACACCAAGGGGGTGCGGGCATGAATGGGAGGTGGAGGGTAATGGGGGAATAAGAACACACATGTAATACCTTAATCAATAAAGAAATTTAAAAAAAAGTGGGCCTGCCTTCCCCCTGGACACCGGCACAGGCTCCCTCCAGCCGCCAGCAGGCACCCAGGACCCCGGCTTCCCTCACAGCCCCAGCTTCATCCAGAAGGTCATCTGGAAGGACGTCTAGAAGGATGTCCGTTCTAATTAGCATATTACACTTTTATTGTTATAGACCCTCACCTGAGGATCTTTTCCCACTGATTTTTAGAGAGAGTGGGAGGGAGGGGAAGAGACAGAGAGAAATGTCGATGTGAGAGAGACACCATCTATGGGTTGCCTCCTGCACTAACCCCGACCACGGCCTGGGCGGGGGAGGAACCTACAATCGAGGTACATGCCCTTGACCAGAATCGAACTTGGGACCCTTCACTCCTCAGGTTGACACTCTATCCACTGAGCCAAATCGGCTAGGGCTAGATATCTCCTCTCAGATAGCACAAAAGTACCCGAAACTCAACCCTCAACCCTTACAAACTTGGTCCTCTTTCAGTGGTTCCACCTCACTTAATAGCACTGCCCATTGGAGAAACCTGTGAACTCTCCTCCCTGTCACCCCTGTGTCGAAACCATGGCCAAGTCATGTTGATTTCACCCCCTAGACTTCTCTCAAATCTGTCCCCTTCTCTCTACCACCAGGACCACCTAGCGCTAGCCACCAATCTCTCTCACTTAGAGTAATCTTCCAGTCAGTCCCTCTCCAGCTGGCCCTCCATACAACAGTCACAAAGATCATTGAATTTTTGAAAATTCAATGTCAATCATGTCCATGCCCCAGCTTAGTGGTCTGCAAACTCATGAGTCCACAGAACCAAATATCAACAGGACAATGATTGAATTTCTTTGGAGAGCCACATTTTTTAAACTTAAACTTCTAACGCCACTTCTTCAACATAGACTCACCCAGGCCATGGTATTTTGCGGAAGAGCCACACTAAAGGGGCCAAAGAGCCGCATGTGGTTCGATAGCCGCAGTTTGCCGACTACAGCCCCAGCTGAAGCCCCTCAATGGCTTCCCGTTGCTTTCCGGGTAAAGACCAACATACTGAACACAGGTTTCAGGGCTCCATGTGCTATGGCTCCTGCACTCCTGCTTCATCCCCATCCCTGCTCTTGGTTTGCTGTGAGCAGTCACACTGCCTTCTCTCCGCTGTATCCCATCTTACTCCTCTCCTCCCTCTCCCTGCAAAGCTCTTTCTCCCTCTTTGCCTTGTTAACATCTACTTGTGTCTACAGCTCAGCCCAAGCACCCCCCTTTTTAAAAAAAACTATATTTTATTGATTTTTTACCGACAGGAAGAGAGGAGGAATAGAGAGCTAGAAGCATCGATCAGCTGCCTCCTGCACACCTCCTACTGGGGATGTGCTCACAACCACGGTACATGCCCTTGACCGGAATCAAACCTGGGACCCTTCAGTCCTAAGGCTCTCGCTCTGTCCACTGAGCCAAACCGGTTAGGTCGAAGAACCCCCTCTTGAAGGAAGTCCTCGCTGATGTCCCTAAGTCTGGCTCCTAGCATGGTGGGTTTTCCACTTGTTGCTCGATACATATTGGCTACCCTACCCACTCACCCACTACAATCTGATCGTCCGCAAGCTGGAGGCTGTGCCTGATTTCAGGCATCACTGTCTTCCCAGAACACAGTCTGACGTGTCCTAGGCATTTGCCACCTAACTTGGTAAATTGGGTGTTGAGCTCAAGGTCGCGAGCGGTCACGCCAGCTCTGACCTCTCAGCCATGCTTCTGAGGCCCTTTCTGAGGGCTCTGGGGGTGACGGGAAAGCTCCGCAGGTCCTGCCTGCTGAGAACCGTGTGGCAGGCGCCAGCGTGCGGCTGGCCAGACAATTCTCAAGGAATGCTTGACCCGGGCCAGGAAAGGAGTGCCAGGAGCACCGGGACGGAGCCTTTGCCAGAAGCCCTCTGACCCGCTGAGCTGAGCTGAGCGAGAGGTGCCTCTCAATGCTACTGATTCATCACCAATGTGATTCTCAGCCGTTCCAGCCGCTGCTGCTTTTCTTGTCAAGTTTCACCCCTCTGCCCCTTCTAGAAAGACCTCGAACAATGGCTGCCTTGAAATTGCCTTAGATGGTTGGTTCGGCTTAGGCCCAAATAGGTCTTGTCCTCTACTGAGGTGTTGGGAAGGAGGCATGGACAAGTTACCTCCCAGCTCTTTCATTGTGTGATTCTGTTGTTTTTTAAAAATATTTTTTATTGATTTTTTTATTGTTTAAAGTGTTAACAAATAGTAGTACATATGTTTCCTTTTTTTCCCCCATTGACCTCCCCCCTATTTTATTGAGTTTTTACAGAGAGGAAGAGAGAGGGATAGAAAGTCAGAAACAACAATGTGAGAGAAACATCGATCAGCTGCCTCCTGCACACCTTCTACTGGGGATGTGCCCGAAACCAAAGTACATGCCCTTGACTGGAATCAAACCTGGGACCCTTCAGTCCGCAGGCCGACGCTTTATCCACTGAGCCAAACCGGTTAGGTCTCATTCTGTTATTTTCAATCCTAAGGAGTCCTTTTCCCTTTTAAAGAGTGAATTAATTACATGCTGATTGCATGACTTGGCCTCCATCCCCAGGAAGGAGGTAGGGAATTCCAGGTACATGAGTCATCCAGCCACCAGGGGTGGAGGCCTGTCCTTAGTCCTTAGCCCATGGCAGGACACACTCTCTCTCAAGGTCAGACAATGCTCTGAATCCAACTCGCCAGGCAGCCTGCCGTTGCCAACAGAGCTTCTCTGAGTCCCAGGAGGGAGCACTTAGATGAGGGAGGGCCCTGGACGATTTGGGCCTTAAGAAGCGTGTTGCTCTGGCTGTGAATTCAGAATCTAATGTCCCACGTAGGGCAGGAGAGGGGGTGAGTGTGCAGGTGGGCCCTGAGCTGGGCGGGTAGAACGGGCATGTTTCTCTGAAATGGAATACTATACAGCAGGTAAGATGGGTGACTCAGAGCCACATTATCCACACATTAATTTTAGAAATGTAATCTTGAAGGGAAAAAGCAGGTTGCAGGAAGGTACATAGGGTGTACTATAATTTCTAAAATGTTAAAATATGCACAAATGTGTAGCTCATTTAGTTTAAATATACAGGGTGTTCCAAAGATGTATACATAGTTGATGCTGAAACTGGTTTGGCTCAGTGGATAGAGCGCTGGCCTACGGACTGAAAGGTCCCAGGTTCGATTCCGGTCAAGGGCATGTACCTTGGCTAGGGGCACATTCCCAGTTGGAGGAGTGCAAGAGGCAGCTGATCGATGTTTCTCTTCCATCGATGTTTCTGACTTTCTATCCCTCTCCCTTTCTCTCTGTAAAAAAATCAATAAAAAATATATTTTTAAAAATGTATACATACTTGACCAGCAGACAGCTCAATTTTGAAAATGAAATGTATTTTCATAAACACCGCCTTTATAATTATTCAAAGTGCATTGTATACATGTTTTGGGACATCCTATATATCCCTAACTTACAGGATTTATAATATGTACACATGTGACATGTATGTACTGAAAATATTAAAACATACATGGACATTATAACAAATTTGTGGTTGTCTCAGGAGTAGAGAGGATAAGAGTGAGAAAGGGTGGATGGAGGAAGAGCTCCAGCTATATCGGAAATCTTTTATACCTTAAGCTGGATGTTTGTGGATTGTTCTACATACCTTTTGTGTCTCTGAAATATTCCATGACGATTTTTAAAAAATATATTTTATTGATTCTTTACAGAGAGGAAGGGAGAGGGATAGAGTTAGAAACATTATGAGAGAGAAACATCCATCAGCTGCCTCCTGTACACCCCCCACTGATGATGTGCCTGCAAACAAGGTGCATGCCCTTGACCAGAATCGAACCTGGGACCCTTCAGTCCGCTCTATCCACTGAGCCAAACCGGTTTCAGACATGATGATTTTTTTTGGCAGCAGAAAGAAAAGTGATGTTTCCAGGGGCTTGGTTATTAAATCAAACCCCTGCCTTGTACATTGCTTGGGACAGTCCCTCAGTTATGATCACCCAAGTTGCCAGTGCCCCGCGAGCAAAACCACCCCTGAGCCCTGGGACTTTCCTGGGATTGTAGCTGAAGCTGTGAGTACTCCCGCCCCCACCGCCGCGTCACTGCCGGCCCGCCCCGTCCTCTCCCTTCTTCTCTGTGTGGCTGCCGGGAAGCCCCTGTCTCCTCAGCCTCTGGACACCCTCCCGCTCCTTTCCTGCCTGCGGCCTGCAGTGCCCTGGACCCGGCCACTCCCACTGTGGCCTGCAGGGGGCAGTAGGGAGGCGAGGAGGCCGCTGCGTGTCTCTTCTCCAAGCTGGGCCTGAGAGTGGACTTTGGCGGGGAAACAGCACTCCCCGCAGTCACTGGCTTCCTGATCCCGCTAATACTGCAGCCTCGCGTCGTTCTGGGTGACACGCCGGCATCCGCACCGAACCGAGGAAATCTGTGTGCATCTCACACAGGCTTTCCAACAAGCTTCCGAGCCACTCCGGTTCTTAGGCTGTCAGTGCCCTACCAAGCCCCAGGGGGCGCGCTCCGCTTCCCTCGCTGCACGTAGACTGCAAGGAGTCAAGGTTGTGGTGGGTGAAGGAAGACAGGGGGAAGCCAAAAGAATTTCCCGAGCCTAAAGTGGTGTGGCTCAGTGGATAGAGCATCAGCCTGCGGACTGAAGGGTCCCAGGTTCGATTCCGGTCAAGGGCATGTACCTTGGCTGCAGGCACATCCCCAGTGGGGGGTGTGCAGGAGGCAGCTGATGGATGTTTCTCTCTCATCGATGTTTCTGACTTTCTATCCCTCTCCCTTCCTCTCTGTGAAAATTCAATAAAATATATTTTTAAAAAAGATATATTAAAGCCTTAGGCGGTTTGGCTCAGTGGATAGAGCATCAGCCCTCTGACTGAGGGGTCCCGGGTTCGATTCCGGTCAAGGGCATGTACCTTGGTTGGGGGCTCATCCCCAGTGCCGGCTGTGCAGGAGGCAGCTGATGGATGTTTCTCTCTCATCGGTATTTCTAACTATCTATCCCTCTCCCTTCCTCTCTGTGAAAAATCAATAAAATATATTAAAAAAAAGAAATTCCTGAGAAACCAAAGGACGTCCTGGCTCACCTGCCCGCTCGCCGCCTGCGTTCTTTAAAGTGGCTGCACTTCCATCAGAAAAGCCTGTCTGTGCGCAGCCTGGCGGTTTGAATATGAACAGTCCAATAATGAACTCCAGCGGAAGGTGTCCTAATTCGCCACACAGTGTGATTTCTAATTGCTAGAATCATAGCGCACAATGGAATCATTTTCTACCCAGTAAAAACGGTTTCTCTGCCTGAGTGATAATATTCTGTTGAAATATAATGATGTTCTAGACAGTGACTACATAATGTCTGGAGTCTTTTTTTAAAAAAAATATAACCTTTAAATACTAAGCATTAGGAACAAAGCAAGGAGCAAGTGATAAAGCATGTTCCCAGATGAAGCGAATTCTTTGGGTCTGTGTTGGAAGCTGCTAATTACCCAATGTCCTTGGATAAAATAGTGAGTCAATAAATTTACAACGCGCAGACCGTCTTTGCTCTGTTCCTCTAGAGAAGGTCAGCTGTGTGACAAGCATGGAAATGGATTTTTCCATAAGAAAGTTGGGGTGCAGTGTAGCATCTGTATTTGAATAGGCCCAGAGACCACGTTGTTAATGTTAATGCACCGATTTACTCCTCATTATGTGCGTCACTGGAGCAGTGAAGGCAGGCCTTTCTTTAGAAAATGCAATTGCACGTTTGTCAGCCCGTGACCTGTGACCTCCGGGCCTATGGGTGTGCGGAGCATTAGATGCTCTCTAGGGATACAGGAGAAAGAGAAGACATGGTCCCCTGTTCTTAAAGAGTTGAAAACACAGGTCGTTCTGAGGTGTTCGGAATAGCCAGGAGCCAGACACCAGAGAGAAGAGAGGAGGGAGGCTAGGGAGGGGACTGACCACTCTCTACACCAAAGAGAGTTGGTGAGGTCACACAGGTTGCTTACATGAGGACACTGAGACCCCAAGCCAGGGGTCCCCATTCCAGATTTACTCTCCTCCCTCCCATCCAGGCAAGGCTGAGGTGAGGATGTACCAGAAGAAGAAGAACTTCTACCTGCTGGTCAGGGATGTGAGCTTTAAGGGAGACAGGCTTGGGTTTGGGTCGCAAATCTGCTACTTCAGTTATTTCATCTCCCTGGACTTGGATGGCATCTCGCTCTGGTGGTTCTTGTGAAAATCCGATAAACTAGCACAAGGGGTTCAAAGGGCACCGGTTTTTTTCCCCTTTGTGGAAGCCCTCTGGTCTGAGGGAGAGTAGACGGGGTGGGACAGGAACCCTGGACTGAAGAGGGAGGTTCTGCGTAGCTGGTGAGGACTGTGGTTGCACAGTGGGCAGAGCGAGATGACCGAACGTGGCCCCTCGCCAAGCCAAGGCAGAATTGGTTCCGCCATCACACCGTTGAGTCTGTTTAGTATTTGGAATGGACAGTCTGACCCAAACTGCAAAAGTAGGCTCTCGTCCAACTTGTAGCACCAGAGTAAGGCAGGTAAGCTTAAAGAACTTAAAAGCGCACATAAGGTTTTCCGTGTCAAGAGTTGGAAATTATTCCATAAAGGAATCAGGAAAACCAGCCAAGGGATTGTCCCCACGTTTACCTCCTCCCAAGCATTTCCAACAAGTTTTCCTCAGTCTCCGAAAGGCACATAAGACACTGCCCATTTTTGCTTTTTTTTGTGAGGATGTGATGCTTGAAGCTGCATCCACCTTGTGATCGCGAGGCAAAACTGTGAAGAGAACACCTACCGTACTAAAGATGGTGGGACAGAAGAAAAAGGCATCTGGATCCTTGGCAAGGTCCTGCCCCTGCGTTAGACAGCTCTGGAACCACCTGCCTCTAGACATAGTGTATGAGTTAATAAATGCCATTCTTCTCAAGCCGGTTTTAGCCAAGTATTCTCTCCTTGCAACCAAAAGCATTCTCACCAACACAACACACATTTCAGCGCCATATTGTTCTTTGGAGCATTGGCAATACTCATTTGTTAGGTGATGTAGCCAAATAAATACCCGGGAGAGAGAACACAGGCTGCCAGAGCAGGAAGAGACAAATGAGGCACTGCTCTGAAGAGAGTGAATAGGTGACCAAAAAAGGACGGGAAGTTGGAGGGCGTTCGCTTTGCCAAATTGGAGATGGAGCTGTACGTGTGCGACCACAAGCCACGTGCGGAGCGTTTCCCCTCACCCACCAGGTTGCAGGCACATTGTATGCATTAGATTTTCTCCATGCAAGAAGTTATGCTCTTTCAATGTGTAACCACAAACTAAGGGAGAAACCACAGCACTAAGCATGGTTTCAGCAATGTTTCTTTCTTTTTCTTTTTTTAAAATATATTTTATTGATTTCTCACAGAGAGGAAGGGAGAGGGACAGAAAGTCAGAAACATCGATGAGAGAGAAACATCCATCAGCTGCCTCCTGCACACTCCCCACTGGGGATGTGCCCGCAGCCAAGGTACATGTCCTTGACCGGAATCAAACCTGGGACCCTTCAGTCCAGAGGCTGACGCTCTATCCACTGAGCCAAACCAGTTCAGCTCAGCAATGTTTCTTATAAGTAGTACTAGTAGCCCGGTGCATGAATTCATACACCAGTACCTCTCTGACACCTTCTTATAGCTCTCTGTCCACTGCTCCACCCTCCTATAGCCCCCACTCTTTGTTTCCCTCCCCCTCCTGTAGCTTTTCACCACCCCCTTGTAGTTCGCTGCTCCAGCCTCCTGCAGATCCATGATGTGGTCATTAGGTGGTTGGTCATTATGCCTCAAGGCATAACGGATAATTAGCATATTCCTCTCTTATTATATAGGATTACCGAAACTCTCTGTTTGCTCCTGTTGTTCATTTTCCCCTCTTTAATGGGCCAGATGAGTAGATTTTAAAGAGGTTTGGATTTATTGGGTGATCATTCTGTGCCAGACACTGGGCTAAGGGCTCTATAAATATTATCTATTTTAATCCTAATGGCAACTGTGGCAGATGCTGGCAGTTGGCTACATAATATCCATTTTACCCAGACACAGCTCCCCTCCCTCGAGTGGGCAGCGGAGGAGATAGCCACGCTCTGCCTCTCTCTTCCCCTGCCCACGCGAGAGGGGGGAGCTGCCCTGCTTTCGTGCAGGGTGACAGGGTGCCCAGGGAAAAGTATCACCTGCCCGCACTTCTGTGTTCGGGTGGCCTGCGATAGTCTTGGACAATGAGGAGTAAGCTAAGTTGCTGCTTGGGCCACTCAGGAAAGCGTCTTTAGAAAAAATCATTACAAAGGAGCAACCATTTAAATATGTATGTGAAATTTGTATTTGCCTCCTCGTAATGTCAGAGAGAGGGTGCGTCCTGCATAGATCTATCTGGGTTTCTAAAAAAAATCAGACCACTTGCAACTCCATTACCCCATTTTCATGGGCATACCCTTAGGCAGACTCACATATGCAGATTTTGCAAGTACTTACGACACATAATTTTTTAAATCTGACAATATACAGTTGAGATAAAATTCGGGCTTAATATTGTGACTTAATATTGGTCACGGTAGTGCCAGGACGCACGGGGCCATGCATGGTTTGTTTGTGAGACTGTTGCTCACACACATTTCATTCTATAATGTGGACACTTCGCAGTAAATAACCCGAGAGACAGAACGGTTTGGAAATAGTGCAGGGGGCTGGGGGCCGGTAAAGCATTTTACTTCCCATAAAATTCAACTTCTTGCCAAAACCAGTGTGGCTCAGTGGATAGAGCGTCGGCCTGCAGACTGAAGAATCCCAGGTTCGATTCCGGTCAAGGGCATGTATCTTGGCTGTGGGCACATCCCCAGTAGGGGGTGTGTAGGAGGCAGCTGATTGATGTTTCTCTCTCATCGATATTTCTAGCTTTCTGTCCCTCTCCCTTCCTCTCTGTAAAAAAATCAATAATATATATATATATATTTTTTAAGTCAACTTCTTTAAGTAAGTACCACATGATCTCATTTTTTCACACGCTTTACCGCAGATTTTTGTTTTTGTTTTTTATTTGATCATAAATAGATTTTAATCATGATTTAAACATATAAAGGCCTAGTTTCACTTTTGTTTTGTTTTTTTTGTTTATTTGTTTGCTTTTTTAATATCGTTTTTATTGATGTCAGAGAGGAAGGAAGAGGGAGGGCGGGAGAGAGATAGAAACATCAATGATGAGACAGAATCTCCATTGGCTGGCTACCACACCCCCCCACCAGGGGTTGAGCCCGCAACCCGGGCCTGTGCCCTGACCGGGAATTCAACCATGACCTCCTGGTTCAGAGGTCGACACTCAACCCCTAAGCCACATCAGCAGGGCTCACTTTTGTTTTTAACTTCCTTACTGATTGATTTTAAACTAGGGGCCCGGTGCACAAAATTTGTGCACTGGGGGTAGCTGGTCCCTCAACCCAACCTGCCCCCTCTCACATACTGGGAGCCCTCAGGGGATGTCCAACTGATGGCTCACCCCCAGCCATCGCCCTGCTCAGCTCAGCCCTGACTGCCTGCAACCACCTGGCCCCGAGGGCCAGGTGCTCCCTGCCACCGCCACCACTGCTGCTGCTGCCGTCGCTTCCCCTCACAGCGCCTGGGGATTGGGTGCTCGCTGCCACTGCTCACACCACTTGGCCCTGCCCCCTCTCCTGATTGGCTGGTAGCATAGCCAATCAGGAGCGAAGGTACAGTCAAATTTGCATGTTTCTCTTTTATTATATAGGATTGAGATATAATCCTATATAATAAAAGGCCAATATGCAAATTTTCCCCTCAGGAGTTTGACTGGGAGACCGGAGTTTGATCGCTCGCTATGACGTGCACTGACCACCAGGGGGTGGTGTGGAATTTGGTGGGCGCCCAGTGGGGCACTGAGGGAGCAAGGGAAGGAGGAGGTGGGGAGGCAGGGAACTTGATCGGCCCTGATTGCCAGACAGGCCTAGGTACCTGTGCACAAATTTCATGCACTGGGCCTCTAGTTGACATATCCATAATAAAAAAAGCATAATATGCTAATTTGACCTGATGTCCTTCCAGATGAAATTGGGGCTGTGAGAGAAGCCTGGGACCCGGGTGCCTGCCAGTACCCAGGGGAAGGAAGGCCTACTCTTGCTGAATTTCATGCATTAGGCCTCTAGTAAACATACAACACTAGTTTCACGTGTGCAAGGAACACTTTTTTAAAGGGGCCAACTTAGCTACCTTGTCTCTGGCTTTTTGCCTTTGTTCTTTGCCATCTCCCTGGAATATGGATGTGATCCCCGGAAGCGAAGCATAAAGTCAAAAGCCAAGCATCATCTTACCCAAAGCTAAGAGGAGCCTAGTTGCCCATGGCAACGAAGGTGATAGTGTACTAATCCTGGCTGCCTTCTCCTCAACTTTGTTATGGGAGAAAACTATACTCCCGTGTGGTTGAACCTCTGTGGTCAAGTTTCAGATTTATACAGCTGAATACACACCAGTGCTAACAGTTGTACGCTGAAGTTGACCTGCTCAGAAATGGTGAAATTGGTCGTGCACAGGATGATTGAAGCTCGCATGTAGGATTTGGAAACAGAGTACAAGAAGTCCCCCAGCCTCTCCTCCTGGACCGAGCTGCACTCTCCTTCCCCAGGGGCGACAGCCACCGACTTCTGGTGGCAATATTTCCTCCAAGTTTGTTGCCATTCCCTTTAAACATTGGTCTCTTGCTCTTATTTTTTAAAAAATATATTTTTATTGATTTTTTTACAGAGAGGGAGAGAGATACAGAGTTAGAAACATCGATGAGAGAGAAACATCCATCAGCTGCCTCCTGCACTCTCCCCACTGGGGATGTGCCCGCACCCAAGGTACATGCCCTGGACCGGAACCAGGCCTGGAACCTTTCAGTCCATAGGCCAACACTCTGTCCACTGAGCTAAACCGGTTAGGGCTCTCTCTAATCATTGATGTTTCTCTCTCTCTCTCTCTCTCTCTCTCTCTCTCTCTCTCTCTCCCTCCCTCCCTCCCTCCCTCTCTGAAATCAATAAAAATATATATTTTTTAAAAAGAACAAGTCTGACCACCTAACACTGCCAAAGCCACGAGGGGAGCCAAATGCTCCGCCATCCCACTGAGCCAAACCGGTTAAGGCTTGTTCTTATTTTTGAAAGCAATGAGTTTCCTCCCCAAATTACATTATGACAATAAACAAGATTTAAAAAAAAAACTCTAAAGGGACAAAGAGGTTGGCAGAGAAAACAGCAACAAAATGTTAGAAGCAAGAAAGCAGATGGACAAGCAGTTACCCAGCCAACCAGACAAGGCTGAGTCTTAAGTGTCTCAAGATGGTAGGGAGGCCGAGAAGCAAGCTGATTTCTGGTGTGAAACTCCAGAAAGACTCGGGATTTGGAAGCAACCCATACCTCTGAAAGGGGAGTAGAAATGGGGCTGGAAAAAATGAGAGGTTTCATTGAAAGTGGGTGTATCAGCCAGGATCTGTCAGGAGACAGAAACCACACCAATTATGTCAACAGAAGGAATTTCATATAAAGAACTGCTAACTAGGCATACAGTGGTTAACTAGGTAACTGAGAGGGTGGGAAGAGGACTGGAAGGCATCGCTCCCGGGGCTGCAGGGAAAAGGGGAACGGATGGAATTATTAGAACCTAGAAGCGTGGAGGAGGGGCCTGTGGGGCTGGGACCTGGGCCTCTGAGAAGGCGTTGCTGCGTGGCCGGCGCTCCTGTCGCTGGCATGGGGGCTATGACCAGGCTGGTTCTGTGAGTGTTGGAAACACTGCAAAGGGACTGGGATGAAAACAGGAAGTAGCTTGTCCTTCTTGTTTCCCTGGCCTGCCAGTTTCCCTCCGTTGCCCTCTATGGGCAGAGCCTACCAGGGAACAGCTGGCAAAAGGGTGCTTTTCAAGTCCCAACCACAGTGTTGCAAAGCTGAGCACAGAAGAGTTGGGCTTAGAGCTGGGAGACAGTGGCATCATAACTGGCAGCACTGGTTTTAGGAGCAGTGCAAACCCAGCTCCCAACCTCAGCGCGGCAATGCTGCTCCCTCCATGGCACCCGAATACGAGGTGTGTTCTCCGGGGGGCAGGATGTCTCTGGACTGGGGACGCTAAGCACTGTTGAGCGGGAGATCCTACATTAAAAATAGGGATTAAGTGAAGGCTTGCTAAACATCAAGACCTCAGCCATCTTCTCCCAAATGATCTCCACTTCAAATCAGATATATATCCTCCAGGCAGGGTGTTGGAAGCTTCTCTGAGAATCTGACAGCCCTTATGTCAATACTGGAGGCCCGGTGCACGGGATTCGTGCACTGGTGGGGGGCGTGGCCTGCAGGGATCAGCTGCTGTGGGAGCACCGCTCATCCGGGTCAGCCGAGCAGTGCTCCCACTGTGAGAGTGTACTGACCACCAGGAGGCAGATCTGGCGTTAAGCGTCTGCCCCCTGATGGTCAGTGCCCGTCATAGCGACTGGTTGACTGGTTGTTCTGGTCGTTCCGCCATTCAATCGCTGGGCTTTTATTACATAGGATAATGCTAGCTACAGTACAGTGACATCTACCATCAATAACCCCCACCAAGCTCTCTCCCAATCAGGTTTCAGGTTATAATATTAAATGTGAGCAAGTAGCCTACGACTACCAGCCACCATAGAAAACTAAGGTCCAAGACAGAGGCTAACACATCGAGAAAAAAAAGATCTTGGAGGAAACTATGCTAAAAGATATCTTTGGAATTTTAATTTTCTGAGAATAAGACATTGCAACCAAATTTTAAAAAATAGCTAGATAATAGGAAGTCATTGCAAATAGGACAGCAGACATGAAAAACTCAATAAGAGGAGTAGAAGCTAGATTGAGGAAATCTTCCAGAATATGGAGCAAAAAGAAAATGGGAGACAAAAGATACAAAACCAGTGGGTCAGGCAAGAGGGCCACATGTGAATAATGAGTTTCAGAGTCAGAGCAGACGGAAAATGGAAGGGGAAATCAGCAAGAAAACGATCAAGAAAATTTCTCTGCCTTGAAGGCTACATTTCCAGATTGAAAGGGCCCACTGTGCATGAGCTGAGGGAAAAAAAACTACAACAAGGCACATAATCATGACGTTTCAGAACGCCAGGGACAAAGGAAAGATTCTGTGAGCTTCAGGGAGAAAATGAGTTACACCTGGCTGGGGCCAACCTCAGGAAACTTCGTTAGAGACCTCAACTCGCTGCCCAAGTGCACTGGTGAGAATTAAATGAAACGATGCTAAATGGCTATCATTTATTAAGCACAAAGACTTTACATTTATCATCTCTTTTAATTTTAAAACCATCCAACAAATCAGATAACCCTGTCCACATATTAAAAATGAGGAGATTGGAACTCTAGGAGGTATGTGACTTGAATAAGTTCACATAACTATTAATAGTTGATAACAGTAGCCCAGCCGGTGTGGCTCAGTGGTTGAGTGTTGACCTCTGAACCAGCAGGTCACGGTTCAATTCCTGGTCAGGGTACGTGCCCAAGTTGTAGGCTCCTGTGGGGGGCATGCAGGAGGCAGCTGATCCATGATTCTCTCTCATCATTGATATTTCTCTCTCTCCTTTTCCCTTCCCTTCTGAAATCAATAAAATATATTTTAAAAATAGTAACAGTAGCTAATATATTTTAAATGCCAGATGCCCCGTGCTATAACAGACATTTTTGGTTCCCTAGGCCCATGGTCGGCAAACTGCGGCTTGCAAGCCACATGCGGTTCTTTGGCCCCTTGAGTGTGGCTCTTCTACAAAATACCATGGCTTGGGCGAGTCTATCTTGAAGAAGTGGCGTTGGAAGAAGTTTAAGTTTAAAAAATCTGGCTCTCAAAAGGAATTTCAGTCGTTGTACTGTTGATATTTGGATGTGTTGACTAATGAGTTTGTCGACCACTGGTCTAGAGCAACAGCCATCCCACATCTTGCATGCTAACAGAATCCTGATTTTGTTCAGATATCTATTCCTCAGAAAAGGGGACCTTAACTCAAGCATGGTTGTCCAAGCCAATCAGAGTGATCTTATTCCCTTCTGTCAGTGATTGAGTAAATGCAGGCTGTGACCCAGCTCTGGCCAAAGATGTGGGAAAGGAAGTAAGAGGAATTTCTGGGAAAGGTTTTCTGTTAAAATGACACAAAAGAAAGATGAGTCTTCTGCTGCTACATATTGTAGTGTGTGGGTGCAATGCCCGGAAATGCGGCAGCCATCCTATGATCACGAGTAGAGACAGAAAAACAATTAATTACATAGGGTCATGTATCAGAATGGGTCCGATCTTATCAACAGCGATATTTGGAACCTAGAAGACAATGGGGAATTCAAAAATGCTAAGGATTCTATACCTTCAAAACAACCAATTTGAGCATAAATACATTTTGTCCGGGCCAGGTAGCTCAGTTGGTTAGAGCATCATCCCCATACACCAAGGTTGTGGGTTCCATCCTTGGTCAGGGCACTTACAAGAGTAAAAAATAAACACATTTTCAGATATGCAAAGTCTCAAAAAATGTATCTCTGATGTACCCAATTTTCAGAAGCTACTGGAACTGTTGCATCAAAACAAGGAATAGAATCAAGAAAGAGGAAGACATGGAAACGGAGAAATGGAGGATGTAACTCAAGAGAAAGGGGACAGGAGTTCCCAGGATTACTAATGAGTGAGAGGAAGCCCCAAGATAGCAGCAGAACCAGGAGCAGAGAGAATGGAGATCAGAATAGGTCAGATATCTCCAGGAGGGGAATCTTCAAGGAGATGAAATTGATGGGATACTTGATGAATTTGAACATATTGAAAGGAGATTTATACAATAAAGTAAAAGCTGGGAGATGAATTTATTTTAAGTATACTAGAGGCCTGGTGCACTGATTCGTGCACCGATGGGGTCCCTTGGCCAGGCATGCACCCTTTCACAATCCAGGACCCCTCAGGAGATGTCAGACTGCGGGTTTCAGCCCAATCCCCACAGGCCAGGCACTAGGCCTCTAGTCTGCATATAAGATCTTTGGTTAATTTCTTCCCACCCTTCCTCTTCCCCCCTTCCCTCAGAGATTTATCAGTCTGTTCCATGTTTCCATGCCTGTGTGCTGAGCATCTGCCCCCTGGTGGTCAGTGCACATCATAGCTACTGGTCAAATGGTCCAATGGTTGCTTAGGCTTTAATATATATAGATAGGAAATGACACACATGAGAAAACCAAGAAATTTTCATTTAAAATTTAATTCCAAGCAAAAGAAAAACTTGAGTGAGCAAGGAAAAATAATCACGGGGTTAAAAACTTAGTCATGAATCATTCTATATAATAAAAGACTAATATGCAAATAGACTGAACAGCGGAACAACTGGTCACTATGATATGCATGACCAGTAGGTGGCAGATGCTCAATGCAGAAGCTGCCCCCTGGTGGTCAGTGTGCTCCCACAGGGGGACCACTGCTCAGCCAGAAGCTGGGCTCATAGCTGGCGAGCACAGTGGAGGTAGCAGGAGCCTCTTCCACCTCAGGTGCAGGTGAGTGGTAAGAAGCAAGGGGTCCCAGACTTCAAGAGCCCCAGACCATGAGAGGGATGTCTGACTGCCAGCTTAGACCTTATCCCCCCCAGGGGATGTAAACTGGCAAGTGGACATCCCCCAAGGGGTCCCAGACTGCAAGAGGACATTATCGGGCTGAGGGACTCCCCTCTCCACCCCCCGCAGTGCACAAATGTTATGCACCGGGCCTCTAGTATTTACATAATCATGGTAACATAAAGATGAATATTGGTTTAGCCAAATTATGATCTATCTATACTGTATTGGGAGGCCTGGGGAATGGAACGTGTGGTTGGCTATATGTGGTAAGCAAGGAGAAAGGACTGGTGAAATAGCAAAAGTCTTCATTTTTCAAATTGATCCATCAACCGATAAGGCCTCCCTACACTGCACAAGTGAGAGCTGTCCCTCCGAGCACACTCTGTTGTGATCGGAAGGGAAACACCAGAAGAAACAGTTAGGAGAGAAGCAAATGGTTGCCTGTGGGGAGTGGGGAGTGGGGAGTGGAGGCAGCGGGGAGTGGGGGCGTAGAAGCCTGTTCTTCCATCACTAGCCTTTATTATTAGCCATCATAAACACCACATTTAAACCACAAGAAGCCAACACAGTTTTTAAGAAAAAGAGCCAATTATTAACTCGAAGGCAAATACGAGTCAGTGCAGAAAGGAAAGAACACAGTACGTGCTCAGCTGTGACTGCGAGTTACAGGACGTGCAGCTGTGGGCTTCCGGCCCTCACGTCCACCTGCCCATGCCCAGCAGCGAGGTGCCCGGGGCAGGCCTCGGTGGGCTCTGCCTGCACACTCCGGCCCTCAGGCTGCCCGGTGTCCCAGCGGAGGAGGAAGGAGCGGAGAGGGACCTTCGCTGTGTGTGGTCATTTCAGGCTGCTGCCCCCCCCATCCCCCCGCATCTTCACACAGGTACAGCTGACATCAGGCGGCTCTGCCTGCGTAGCTCTTGGGCTCCAGGTTCTCTGGGGCCTCCGAGCGGAATGTAGCCCCCCAGTTTCACTGACCCTGTCTCTGCTGGTTTCCATGTACCCCGCCCACTTTGAGAAATGGTCCCTTACTAAACGTTTCTCAGATTACTGAAGTTGAGTGTGCTAGGAACCTAACTGATACATACAACCATGATAATAAACATGGATTTTTAAAAATATATTTCATTGATTTTTTTTTTTACAGAGAGGAAGGGAGAGGGAGAGTTAGAAACATTGATGAGAGAGAAACATTGACCAGATGCCTCCTGCACGCCTCCTACTGGGGATGTGCCTGCAACCAAGGTGCATGCCCCTGACCGGAATCGAACCTGGGACCTCTCAGTCCACAGGCCAATGCTGTAGCCACTGAGCCACACCAGTCAACGCTAAACGTATATTAAAAAGTACATGATGTATTGGGAGCTAACGAGGGGAAGTATGTGTATATTTGAAGGAGGTGCATGGAAGAGAGCTAAATGTTCATTTTCCATAAGAAGAAAATGCGCTATCCATTTTAAAGGCCAAAACAAGACATAGGAGCATATTCATATTATTTAGAAATATGAAAGTAAATCTCAGAATAGCAAAAAGAGCTCAAGAAATAAAGATGTTTCGGGTTTATTATTTGAATATCTAAGGAATGGTTTCTGATACTGCATTCTTTGGACTGTGTTTTGAGACCACCCTAAATTAGTAGGTTTGGAAATCTATTTAGTGAGCATCAGTCACTTCTTTTATTGATTAGGCCAGAGTAGAAATGAGCAGCATTTATCACAGTAGTGAGACCAAATACAGTTTTGTGACGCTGTTTTCTATTTCTGTCCGTGAGAGATGTGCAGTGAATCTGAGTTGGCCTCAGAAAAGCTTGAAAGTCACTACTCTGAAAGATACAATGGTGCCTGAAGATGGGGGAGAGAAGTCAGTATCGTAAGCCAGTGGTCAGCAAACTCATTAGTCAGCAGAGCCAAATATCAACAGGACAACAATTGAAATTTCTTTTGAGAGCCACCTTTTTAAAAAGGTTAAACTATATAGGTAGGTGCATTGTTATTAACTGGCCTTTGCTAAAAACTCAAGGGGCCAAAGAACTGGTGATGTCCTTCTCTGTGGATGCAGTTCATTTCAAATGGCGGTCAGGAGTAATAATTCACTGCACTTGTGCGTGGCCCTGCCACCGTAACAGGCTCCCACGCAGCTCTTTTCTCTCTCCTTTTTAAAATATGTTTCATTGAAGAAGGGATAGAAAGCCGGAAACATCCATGAGAAAGAAACATCGATCAGCTGCCTCCTGCACACTGTCTACTGGGGATGTGCCCGCAACCAAGGTACATGCCCTTGACCGGAATCGAGCCTGGAACCTTTCAGTCCGCAGGCCGACACTCTATCCACTGAGCCAAACCGGTTCTGGCCCACACAGCTCATATATGCACCCTGTGCGTTGTACTGCTCTCAGCTTCCCAGCTACTAAAGAACCCCGCGCCTCTCTGTGGAAATGATGTGTTGCTTTATGGCGGAAGTCATTACCTGCAGGCCGGTCTGATTGTTCAGGATGGGGCTGGGGGAACGCCCCAAGAAGGCTAGCAAGCAAGAATGGAAATGGCATCCACTGGAGTAGGAAACTGGATAGAAATTTGGACCTATTTGAAATGAACTGATATTTAAATCACCAGACAGGCGATTCAGGGCTAAAGCTAATAGAATTCCCCAAACAAAAATGCCGTCTCATAGGAATAAGCATTTAACTCTTCTTTTGTTAGAAAGTTGGAAAATGCAGCACCAGATTGATGAAACAGATTGAAAAAGTGTACTGTTTTCAACCTAGGAGAGAAGTCCATTGCCATTAGATCTTCCTAAAGATACCATATTTCTCACACACGGTTGAAACTTTGTGTAACGATGGGATTCCAACTATACTTATTCTGTAATTTATGTAATTATATGAATACTAGAGACCCATTGCAGGAAGATTCCTGCAAGAATAGAGCTTCCTGCGACCTGAGCAAAGCTCCCTCCGGTCTCCACTGCCTTACTCCCATCTCTGCTGCCTCGTTCCCATCTCCTCTGCCTCACTCCCTCCCTTCTCCCCCGCCCCGCTTGCTTACTTCTCCGCAGCTTTGCTCCCTTCTGCAGTGCTTGGCTTCCTTCTCTGCCATCTTCGTGTGGTTATGCAAATTAACCACCATCTTGGTTGAGTTAATTTGCATACTTGCTCTGATCAAAGGTATGGTCAATTTGCATATTACTCTTTTATTAGATAGGAGGATATACATTGAGAGGAAAATGAGGAACCAAGCAAACCACAGATCATGAAAAACTTGATTCCCATGCAAGAGAATGCCCATCCTTTTGAGTTCTTTGGGGCCCTAAACACAGATGGTAAGTGCCAAATGTTTGACCTTGAGAACAAGCCCTGATTAGTGTTTTCAAGTATATTTTTTACTGTAATCACTACTGGTGAGTGGATCACCAATTAAAAGTTGGTCCTACCCTAACCGGTGTGGCTCAGTGGACAGAGCATCGGCCTGCGGACTGAAGGGTCCCAGGTTTGATTCCGGTCAAGGGCATGTACCTTGGTTGTGGGCACATCCCCAGTGGGGGGGGGGGTGCAGGAGGCAAGTGATCAATGTTGCTCTCTCATTGATGTTTCTGACTCTCTATCCCTCTCCCTTTCTTTCTGTAAAAAATTAATAAAAATATATATTTTTAAAATGTTGGTCCTTACCCAACTTTTCAATCGGGTGGCATATTCGGGTCTGGGTGGGGTGAAAGGGGTTGTCCTGGGTGGGCTGGTCATTCCAGAGAGTATAGAACCTCCCTTTCTCATGCTTCATGTGATAAGGACCCACGGGGGTGATGTGAGGGCTGCTCCCCCCCCCCATACTCACAGCCAGTCGCACACAGCATGGGCTCCTGCCGGCCTCTGGAGCCAGTCGCCCAGGGAGCTCTGCCCATGAGGTTCTGCCCTTGGGGAGTTCCATCTCATTAGGTCTCAGCAGGCAGCCTGAGCATGGGATTAGCAGCCTCTTAAGGCGATCGGGTGTATAGATTGGGGAAGAAGCTCGGCCGCAGAGCCCCATGCCACCCTGTGTGGCCTGTTGGGAGGAGCCCTGCCCCCTTTGGGTGGGCTGATGATGAGGGTGAGCCTCTCACTTTGTCCAGGACACTCAGCTGGGCCACCGTGTGAACGCCAGGGTCAGCACGCCCTCCTGAGCTCCCTGCTGAAACCTGTTAACGGAATCCGGAGACCTGGCTGCCTTAGGCTACCACTTACCACCCATCGCCTACGGAGAGCTTGGTTACAGGAAGCATGTGTCAGGCTGCCCGGCCCGGCTTCTTTCCGAAGCAGCCACGCAGCCAGATGGCGAGACAAAACCATGTAACAGGCACATTAGGCAGATTCTTTGTTGCAAACAACATCCATTTCGCTAGGGATTGAGGGAAGCAGGGGAGCTTGCCAAAACTCTAGGATTGTGGGAGAATCAGGCTTGGAAGCCTGCACTGGGCCATCAGACCACTCCCGCACACGCCAGAGCTAGGTACAGGGCGCTCCCCTGGGACCTTGGCCACCGCAATCCTGAAGGCTGGAAGTCTTCACGTCTTCACCGGAATGGATTCGGTACAGTGTCTGTGCCTGTGCCTTGACTGTTCCAAATCAAGCACTTTTGTGAGTGCATCGTTACATCCCCACTCTCTGGCTACAGGTAAGGCTGAGAAAGTAAGTTTAAGTATATTTTTACTAGAGGCCCAGTGCATGAAATTCGTGCATGGGTAAGGTCCCTAGGCCCAGCCGGCGATCAGGGCCAGAACTGATCTGTGGGATCGCCTCCCTCTGCAGGGTGACTGGTGGGGCAATTGGGGGAGCCCCTGCTTGCACCTTCCTTGGCTGGCCTGGGGCCTGTAGGCTGGGGGCAGCTCCTACATTGAGCGTCTGTCCTCTGGTGGTCAGTGCACATTATAGCGACTGGTCGTTCTGTCGATTTGCATATTAGGTTTTTATTATATAGGATATAGGTATATTTCAGAGAGGGAGAGGGAGAGAGAAACATCAAAGATGTGAGAGAATTATTGATCAGCTGCCTTCTGTATGCCGCCTACTGGGGATGGAGTCCACAACTTGGGCATGTGCCCTGACTTAGGTAATGGAACCATAACCTCCTGGTTCATAGGTTCATAGGTTGATGCTCAACCACTGAGCCACGCCAGCCGGGCTAGTTCCTACCTTCTGCCTTCAAAGGCAAACGTACCAAGTTCTCCTAACATGGGAGGGCATGTAGAGGTGCCAGGCAGCCTCAGGCATGGAGCAAATGTTCACTCGCTACGTGAGCCTAAGGCAGAAAGTACACAGAGTTCCACAACACATCACTGACCTCTCTCTGCACCACCTCAGGGACATTTGAAATATGGCGTGTCCCCATCGTCAGAGGAGCATAGCGTCTCTTCTTGTCCCTCTAAGGTCTTGGGATGCTTGCACAGGTGGGGCAACCCAGGGCAGAGCACCAGCAACAGGCAAGACACATGGCTTTGGATGCGCCTCCTGACACGCACACAGCGATGTTCTGTGCTCTGAGTCACTGAGGATAATGCTGAGTTATAGCCCGGCTGCCCATTGGCCTGACAAACCACGCACTGCACTGCACTTCAGTCTCTTCTTCAAAGCGGGAACATAAGGTCTCGGCAGGGGTTAATGGTTGTTTTAATGTCCCACGTCTGCCATAACAAATGACCACAAGCTGGAGGGCTTAAAAAGGACACACATTTGTTCTCTCCGTCCTGGAGGCCAGAAGTCTGAAATGAGTATCATGGGGCCAGAGTCGAGATGTTGGCAGAGCCACATTTCTCTGGGGGGCTCCAGGGATGGAGCCCCTGCTTGTCCCTTCCCACTTCTGGAGATGCAGGCATTCTTTGGCTAATGGCCACATCCCTGCAATTTCTGCCTCAATCCTCACATCACCGTGTGTGTGTGTGTGTGTGTGTGTGTGTGTGTGTGTGTGTGTGAAACCTCCCTCTGCCCCTCCCTCTTTTAAGGAGAAATGTGATAGCATTTAGGGCTCACCTGAATAATCCTATATAATAAAAGGCTAATATGCAAATAGACCAAACAGCAGAACAACCAGTCGCTATGATGTGCACTGACCACCAGGGGGCAGTGCTCAGTGCAGGAGCTGCCCCCTGGTGGTCAGTGCACCCCCACAGGGAGAGCGCCGCTCAGCCAGAAGCCGAGCTCATGCCTGGTGGGTGCAGTGCCAGCAGCGAGAGTGTCTCCTGCCTCCATGGCAGTGCTAAGGATGTCTGACCGGCAGCTTAGGACATCTGTCAGTTGGACATCCCCCGAGGGCTCCAGGACTGCGAGAGGGCACAGGCTGAGCTGAGGGCCCTCCCACACCAGTGCATGAATTCCATGCACTGGGCCTCTAGTCTAGGATAATCTCTTAATGCCATGATTCTTAACTTAATTACACATACGAAGGCCCTTTAAAAAAAAAAAGTCACAGGTCTTGGGATGAGGACCTGATATATCTTTGGGTGCTATTATTCAACCTAGTACCATGGTAGGTGAGGGCTGTAGAAGAAGATGGGACTAGAAGAATGAGGCAAGGCTGGGGCCAATACGTTCTTTCTAGCCCGGTCCTTTCCGAAGTCGAGCAACTCGGAACCTGGCAAACGACCCCAGCCCCAGACTCAGCTCCGAGTGATGGATCCCTCTGGCAGCTGACCTCCAAGCTGACACAAGTAAAGCCTCTTGGAAAGCGAAACAAAGGTCGTTACCTAAGAACATCTCTGGACAAGTCTGGACACAAGTCTAGGTTTGGGCTCTCCTTTGTTTGGCAGTTAGGACAGCTGGTTTTTGCCGGCTCAGGTGGGCTAACTACAAACTGGTCTAGGTGCTGAGCTTCACCTCTGCTCTGCTACCCCTAAGGGTTTGACCTTGGGCAAGTCCTTTAGCTCTCTGTGCCAGTTTTCGTCTCTCTAAAATAGGGATAATAGTGAGACTCACCTCGCGGTTGTTATAAGGCTAAAATGAGATAGTGTGTCTAAAGAATACCTGGCAGGCCCTGACTGGTTTGGCTCAGTGGATAGAGCATCTGCCTGCAGACTGAAGGGTCCCAGGTTCGATTCTGGTCAAGGGCATGTACCTTGGTTGCGGGCACATCCCCAGCAGGAGGTGTGCAGGAGGCAGCTGACGGACGTTTCTCTCTTATCGATGTTTCTAACTCTCTAAACCTCTCCCTTCCTCTCTGTAAAAATCAATACAATATATTTTTAAAAATTAAAGAACACCTGACAGCCCAGCTGGTGTGGCTCAGTGGAACCAGGAGGTCACGGTTCAGTTCCCGGTCAGGGCACATGCCCAGTGGGGGGTGTGCAGGAGGCAGCCGATCAATGATTAGCTCTCATCATTGAGGTTTCTCTCTCTCCCTTCCTCTCTGAAATCAATAAAAGTATATTTTTAAAAAGAATATCTGGCACACAGCAAGCACTGAATATATGTTAGCACTTACTGTTTCTTTTGTAATCGTTATTACAATTTCCACGCTATTTTATCCAATTATTTTAATGCAAATATGGTATATGGGAGCCAAACCATATTGAAGTGGCCTTTAAAACTACAAAATGAGCTTGCCAGCAACTCTCTATGAAAATAGAAATGGAAACATTAATGTAGTTTAATTGAATGCAAGAAAAAGGAAAGTCCGGCCTTTTAGTATCAGAGGCCTCAGATCAATGAGCACTGCCGCCCCGTGTATGCTGGAGCTCTGATCCAGAGCCTGGCAAGGCTTGGTCTGCATGTAAACAGCTGTCACCTCCACACGCAGTCTGTCTGCCAGGCCCGGAATAGCTTCTTCATACTCTTACATGGATGCATCTTCATGGAGGAGAGCAGGGCAGCTTTCTTAGCGGCGTTTCTAGGTAAATAGTAAGTCCCAAATATCTTTTTTTTTATATATTCCATTGATTTTTAGAGAGGCAGGGAGAGGGATAGAGAGAAACATTGATGGGAGAGAAACATCCATCAGCCTCCTCCTGCACGCCCCCCCCCCCCAGGGGATGTCCCCGCAGCCAAGGTCCATGCCCTTGACGGGAATCGAACCTGGGACCCTTCAGTCCGCAGGCCGGCGCTCTATCCACTGAGCCACACCAGTCAGGGCAGTCCCACATATCTTCACTGCACATTTTACCCAAATCAGATGGAACCAACAAGCAAAGATAGAACATTTTTTCAGGGGCAGGTGTGGGCTGGAGGGGGTCAATGGGAAAAACTTTTTAAACATTTACCTTTAGCCCTGGCCGGTTCGGCTCAGTAGATAGAGCATCAGCCTGTGGCCTCAAGGGTAGGGGACGTGCAGGAGGCAGCCAATCAATGATTTCCTAATCATTGATGTTTCTATCTCTCCTTTCCTCTCTGAAATCAATAAATGTATATATTTTTTTAAATTAAAAAAATTGTCTTTATTGTTAAAAGTATTATAGCTGTCCCTCTCCCTCCACTGACACCTTCCACCCAATCCTGCTCCCTCCCCAGGTGTCCCCCCCCCAACTATTATCTGTCCATGTGTAGTGCATATATGCATGTAAGCTCATTGGTTAATCCCTTCCCACTCCCCCTCCCCTGTTACATGCTTCAGTGTGTTCTGTTTATATTTTCTCAAGAGTATTTATTTAATAAGCCCCACAACGTGGCTGATAATTGAAACCGTTGACCGAACCAGCTTCCCTTGTACAAAACACAGTACTTACAAAATGTTATCATAACTGTGAGTCACAAAAGCTGTTAAAGCAAATAAATGGCCACTGACAGAAATAATCAAGGAGTGCCAACAAAATTTCCAATAGCCATTTCACTACCCCCCTCCCCTCTTCTTAGCACTTGGTCCTTTAGCCTGCTCTATTGTCATAGTTTTAGAAATTCCATACAGGGGGTTTTATTTGACTTTCTTTTCGGTTGCTTGGTGGTATATCCTGACACATTTTAAAAACAGCAGCATAGCCGAAACCGGTTTGGCTCAGTGGATAGAGCGTCGACCTGCAGACTCAAGGGTCCCGGGTTTGATTCTGGTCAAGGGCAGGTACCTTGGCTGCGGGCACATCCCCAGTGGGGGGTGTGCAGAAGCTCAGCTGATGGATGTTTCTCTCTTCATCGATGTTTCTGACTTTCTATTCCTCTCCCTTCTTCTCTGTAAAAAATCAATACAATGTATTTCAAAAAATAAAAATGACAGCATAGGAAAAGTTTCATAAGTTTGATTATAATCGACACCAAACAAAACATATTGGTTTCATTTCTACTCTTTGGTGTTTAGAAAAGCAGCTTAGTAAATTGAGAGAGGTATATGAAGAGATCATTTTAATATGTTTTTGTCTTTGTTATGGTCTCTTAAAATAGAGTTTATAGAATGTTATTTTATAGTGAGCTCAGGTTTGCATGAGGGGAGAGCTGGGATCACGGCTGTGTCTGAGTTGGAGTCCAGAGGATTTAGAAAAGCGAACTTGGGCTCCTTTTGAGCTCATATTTTCCCCCAGAGACACTTGGATGCTGTTTTCTTCTGGAATAATAGGGGGGTGGCTTCGACACCTGGCGAAGGTGAGAAAACCCTGAGTGTTGTTTATGATCTGGGAACAGTTTTGCCTCTTAAAAGATGTAGTGTGACTTTAAATACACATTCTTGTCAACCTGAGGAGTTGGTGATTACCAACCCTTACATCTTAGGCACTTTTTTATTTACATTTAGATGCTTGTATTCCTCTAATTGTTTGTTTTCAGATTTTCTCTGATCTTCATTTGTATCTAAGTTTGAATTCCTAGGAAGGTGACTGTGAGGCAAGGGTAAGAGCAAGTAGTCTATCTCAGTGGTCGGCAAACTCATGAGTCCACAGAGCCAAACATCAATAGGACAACGACTGACATGTCTTTGGAGAGCCACATTTTTTAAACTGAAACTTCTCCTAACGCCACTTCTTCAACATAGACTCGCCCAGGCCGTGGTGTTTTGGGGAAGAGCCACACTCAAGGGGCCAAAGAGCCGCATGTGGCTCGCGAGCCGCGGTTTGCCGACCACGGGCCTATCTGGAAGGTGGAGGAGAACATGGGCAGTGGAGTAGGGATGAGAGTCTACAAAGGGAAGGCATGAACGGTGGGTTATCCTGTTCCCACTGGGAAACCGCAGAACACAAGCCACAGTGGTCTCCACATGGCAGAGAGAGAGCGGGGATTTACACACCCACAAGCCAGTATTTGGTGGAGGGCTGCTCGTGGGGTTGTTCAAATCCTTGGTACTTCCAGCCGGTGTGGCTCAGTGGTTGAGCGTCCACCTAGGAACCAGGAGGTCAGGGTTCGATTCCTGATCAGGGCACAGACCCAGGTTGTGGGCTCCATCCCCAGTGGGGGGGGGGGGGCGTGCAGGAGGCAGCCGGTCCACGCTTCTCTCTCATCATAGTGAAGGGAGACTAGTCAAGTAATTCTTCAGAAAATGGGGGGGGGGGCTACTTTAGGGAATTTTCTGTGCCTCTCTGGACCTTGAAAGGCTAAACTTTCACAGAAATGGAGACGGAAATGCGTATGTGGTCGCCTGTGGCCGCCTGTGGCCGCGCACTCAGGGTAGCATCCAGAGCTCCAGTGCCAGCCCCTGCTCACCTCTCCAGCCTCTTCTCTGTCAGGGAAAATACAGGCCCAGGACATGACTACCCATCATAACCTGTTTGTAGTTATTTAATTTTCAAACCATCTTTTGTGGTTACTCTAGGTCTCTGAGATTGTAAGACCGCCATGCAGGCCTCCCCTGAGCTGGTCAGGTCAGCCTGTGGCTCCTTTCGTCCACAAATTAAATATCACTTCTCTAGGGCCAGCTAATGTTCTATGCATCCCCTCCCATTGCCCTCATCTCACTGTTATCATTATTTATTTGTTTGTGTCACCTTTTAAATATATATATATATATTATTGATTTTTTACAGAGAGGAAGGGAGAGGGACAGAAAGCTAGAAATATCAATGACAAACACCGATCAGCTGCCTCCTGCACACTCCCCACTGAGGATATGCCTGCAACCAAAGTACATGCTCTTGACCAGAATTAAACCTGGGACCCTTCAGCCTGCAGGCTGACGCTCTATCTGTAAAGAGCTGGCCCCCAGGGAAGGCACCTGAACATTTTTTTTTAAAATCAGTGTCAGTTGAATCCAAGGCACCAGGTAGAGCCATGTCTTGGAAATGCATCCACCAAAAGGGTTGGATGCGTTACTCAGTACTGACTTTAATTTGCTTCAGTGTCAGGGGAGGGCCCTTGAAACGTATATTTAGTGGAGCCCCGGGAATGTGGGAATGAGTGGAGCCTGGCTCCCCTTAAGCTCCTTTGATTTTAAGTATTTTGATATAGAACCTTTTTTCTGTTTTAGTATAAATAAACATGCTGGATTTGGGTTGTGATTCTCTGTCTCTCCATCAAAGAGCAGAGATTCCACCCAGCCCCAGCTTTATTTTCTACTTTTGTGTCCTCTATTCTTTCTTTTATTTCTCAATCCCCAGCCCCTCTACTCAGTAGCTGGACCCTATTTCTCTCTCCACACTGGTCATAGAGAAGAGAGGAAAACCCCAACACTATCCACTGAGCCAAACTGGTTTCAGCATTCTGTCGCCTTTAATAGCCTGTGTGAACCCTGAGAATAGGGACCAGCTCATATTAATCGATACACCTGCAGTGTAGCTGGCCCAGAGCACAGAAAGAAGGAAGCAGACATTAGATGGGATCAAACAGGAAAGACTGGGAAACAGCAGACCTCCATGCAAGCCTGAGCCACGAGGAGAAAGGAAAGGGAGGAGGATGATCTTAGACTACAGTTCAGTCTGAGGAAGGTTTGCCCAAGCCAAGGGGGAGTTCTTGAGCCAAAGTCGCTCTCAGCACCAGTCTGCCTGCAGGTAATGGTCGGTAGGGAGCAGCCTGCGGGAGCTGGGCCTCCGCACCAGTTCAGGGTGGTCTCCGAGGCTGCGCCTGGGGCCCAGGTCAGAGATCTGACAGGTAAGGTCTCCTGAGGGTGGGAGGGAGGACATACTGAATCAGAATCTCTGCGCCAGGGGCCTGGGAATCTTATTTTTAAAAGGCCTCAGAAGATTCTAAAGTATAACTACTCCGCAGGAAATAATCAGCCTCTTGAGGGCTGAGCTCACTGAAAATTCAACAACGAACTCTTACAGCTGGGCCTCGCGGGGCTGAATTCTAGTCCCACCCTTGCGATTTACTTCCTGGCTTACTCTGTACAGTTTTCTAAACCTCCCTGTTCAGTGTCCACATTAGGAAACGAATCCAAAAGAGATCCTCAAGTAGAAAAACCCAGCTGACCCGCCACCGCGGTCCTTTCATCGGTGTGTTACAAAACTGGGCTTAATTAACTAGAAGGAACTCGACTAACTTCTTTCAGAGCGAGTTTTGTACTATTCCCACTCTGTTTCTGTCTGAGCATTGGCACCATGCCCAGATGGCCTCTCGGACCACCCATGATGCTGGATGACAGCTGCAGAGACCAGTTAGAGCTAAGAAGATGTAACACATTCAACACACAAGGAAACAGCCCACAAATGCAGACTCCTGAGCTCTTCGAGAATAGAAATCATAATTTGTTGACATTTGTGTTTCCAGTCTTGTTCAGTCAGCAACACACAGTAGGTACTTAAGTGTGAATTTGGGAGTCCTGACACAATTTAATGTGACCTACCATGATATAGCAACACAATCAATATGATTTACAAGGTTTTTTCTCTTTAGCTTTGGTTTATTTGCAAAGCATAGGACCCTTAGGGAAGACCTCTCTGCTTCCCCACTCTAACCCCACCTCCTGAAATCACCAGTGTTATGTTTGTTTATATTCTTTCACGCCATTCTGCAAGCTTGTACAGAAATATACAAATGCATATATGTATTAGTCAAGGTTATCCAGAGAAACAACCAATAGGATATCTATATCTGTACAGACACATCTCTGTGTATATGTACATAGATATATCTGCATATACATATACACTGAGTGGCCAGATGATTATGCTCTCTGAATGCATCATAATCTGGCCACTCAGTGTATATCCTATAGAATAAAAGGCTAATATGCAAATTGTCCACTTGATCAGGAGTTCAACCAGCAGGCAGGCTGGCCAACTGCCCATGTCCCCTCCCCCTGGCCAGGCTGGCCAGACCCCACCCATGCACGAATTCATGCACCAGGCCTCTAATATATATATACACTGAGTGGCCATATTATTATGCGTTCAGAGATCATAATAATCTGGCCACTCAGTGTATATAAAGACACAGAGACAGGTAGCTTATTTTAAGGAATTAGCTCAGATGATTATGGGGTCTGGCTAGATTTCAGGTAAGAGTTTATGTTCCAGTATTTTAATATATTTTTGTATTTTTCCATGAGAGTTGAAGTACAGTATAGTTTCAGGTGCACAACCCAGTGATTAGAAATTTATATAACTGACAAAGTGATTATCTCGATAAACCCAGTACCCTCTATATGTTATAGTATTGAGTCCAAATTCCACAGGGTAAGGCAGGCAAGCTGGCAATTCAGGCAGGATTTCTAGGTTGCAATTTTGATAATTTCTTCTCCAAGGGACCTGTCTTTTCTCTTAAGTCATTCAAGTGGTTGAATGAAGCCCACCTATATTTTGGAGGGTAACTACTTTACTCAAAGGCTACTGATTTCAAAGGTAGTCACATCTAGGAAATATCTTCATATCCCCTTTGTTCAGGACTTCACCCTCTGTATCTCTTCATCTGGCTATTGATTTGTCAACCTTTAATATTCTTTGTAATAAATCAGTAATCTAGTGACTATAGTGAATAAATGAATTTTTTCTTGAGTTCTGTGAGCTGATCTAGCAAATTAATTGAACCCAAGGAAGAGGGGGTCATTGGAACCTCCAATAGATAGCCAGTTGATTAGAAGCACAAGTAACTATGGCTGGTGTCTGGTGTGTGTGTGTGTGTATGCGCGCGCGCGTGTGTGTGCATGTGTGTGTGTGTGTGTGTGTGTGTGTGTGTGTGTGTGTGTGGTGGGGGAAGGGGAGTCTTATATGACTGGATCCTTAACCTGTGGAATCTGATGCTATCTTCCAGTAGTTTCAGAATTGAGTTAAATTCTCACTCACACTGCTAGTGTCTGCGAATTATTTATTGGAGGGAACCCTTCCCAAAATTAGAATTGGGTTCAGGAACCCACTTTGGTATGGATATCCCGCATTTTGTTTACTTAGTCACCAGTCAGTGGACACTTGGATTGCTTCCATCTTTTAGCTATTGGGAGTAATGTTGCTATGAACATGGATATACAAATATTTCTTTGAGAACTGCTTTTAAATTCTTTTGGATATATACCCAGAAGTGGAATTACTGGGTCATATGTAATTCTATTTTTATTATTTTGAGGAACCTCCATACTGTTTTCTGTAGCAGATGTAATATTTTACATTTCTACCAGCAGTACACAAGGGTTCTAATTTCCCTATATACTCGCTGACAGTTGTTATTTTCTGTTTCTTTGATAGTAGCCATCTTCCTCCTATTAAATAAACTTTCGTTTTTATACATGAATATGTATAGATTTACTTATCTATAATAATAAAAGCATAATATGATAATTAGACCAAACAGCTGGACATCCTTCCAGACAAAGCCGAGGTGGTGGGGGCGAGGCAGAGGCAGTTAGGAGTGATCAGGCAGACAGGTGAGCACTTAGGGGCGATCAGGCAAGCAGACAGAGTGGTTAGAGGTGATGAGGCAGGCAGGTGAATGGTTAGGAGCCAGCGGTTCCAGATTGCAAGAGGGTGCAGGCAGGGCTGAGGGACCGCCCCCTGTGCAAGAATTTTGTGCACTAGGACTCTAGTATATTTATAATCATGTATTTATATATCGACTATGTACATTTTATTTTCTATTAATTTCCTATTTGTAATTTATAGTCTTCATCTTTTTTTCTAGTAGGTTGTTTGTCTTTTTCTTGTCAATATACGGAAGCCCCTCCCCCCAAATGTATATAAATAAAAGCAAGCCCTAGGTATTGAGTTGAAATACTGAAAATTGCCATTCGTTTTAGTCACAGTTAATTACTAGCAATCTCATATAGTTCAACTGAATTTATAGATACTAATCCTTTATCTGAAATTTGCTGCAACCATTTTCCACAGCCCATTAGTTATCCTTTGACTTTTTCCAGTGTCTTCTACACTGGAAAATCTTAATTGTCTACATTATCAAATCTGTTTCATTTTCTTTATGTCTTCTGAGTTTCTTGTATTATTTAAGAAGGTCTCCCTACCTAGGTATTATTTAATACTCTCCTAAGTTTGATTCCTCCTGAGTGTTTGCTTTGTCTTTGCATCCAATCCATAAACTCATATAATTGAAAAAAAGGGGGTCTCACTTTGTTTTCCATGTAATAGCCAATTATTCTAGTGCCATTATTTAAAAACCATCACTGAATAAATGCCGCCTTTATTATACACTGTATTAAGTTCTTATAAAATCGATTTCTTTCTTCTGTATTGTATTCCCCTGATCTACTTGTCTGTTCGTGTGCCAATGCCCTATTCTTTTGATTGCAGTAGCTTTATAGCAAGTTTTAATACCCATTGGGGCAAGATACTTGTGGTTCCCCCTCCCCCAGAGTTTTATTAGCAATTATCACAGAGCTGTGGAGCTATTGTTGTTCACACAGATCTACAGGTGTCCCTGGTCAACAGTTAAATCACACATCTTAATGTTTCCCTCACCTCACAAAGCTAGCCGGGTTCAACTTGAAACCAACACTTACCCTAACCTCCTAGCTTTGTTCCCCTCAGGAGGTCGGTAACCAGAATTTAGCAAATCAGTTGGCTAAGAAGACGGAGTGGAAGGGGGAACAGAAGCAAGTCTCTCCAGAAGCCCTCAGTCTGGGCCTATGGCTGTTCCCCTTTGTCCTCAGAGTGGTGGATAGGGTGGTAAAGGAGAAAGGAACCAGAGCAGAAACAAAGTGCGTGCTTAGTTTGATGAGGAATAGCCTTATTCTTAACAAATGTTTAACTGACTCTGTTGTGGAGCGAACGTGAGTGAGTGACCACTGGAGCCCAGACCAAATTAAAATGTAGGGAGCCTTTATTAGCCAGCCGACAACTGCTCTGCCTTTCTCCATTCAGGGAGTCCAGAGAGCAGCCCCGACCCTTTGTGCAGGACCGCCTTTAAGCACATTTATCACATCCTGTTTTTGCACAACAAACAACCCAAGACAAAAACAGTTTTTCTTAAGTAATGTGAATGTGAGGGTCATATTATTGATGACCACGTTATTTACAGGGTCATCCTGTTCTTTGGAAAGCTGACAGTGTTCTATCTCGCAAGGCTATTTTGTGAGGTGCAGCTGGGATTCAAAGCTAAGTCGACTAGGAGGAAGCACGCTCAAAAATTTCTACTCTCTAACAACTCCAGAGTATAAATAAAACTGCTCTGCCTGGCAGTCCACCACGTGACTAGTGACATGTAATGCGGGCGCTTCCATGCCACAGTGGGATCTCCTAGCAAGTGGTAAGGATACCCTGGGAGCCCATCGGGGGGATGCTGACTGGACAGCACCCAGGAGCACCTGCCCCGTGCCCATGCCAGGCTGCCATGAAAGTGAATCCAATGCCCATACTAGTGAATGCAGGCCTCCATACGAACTTCTGACCAGCTGGGGACTATACCTGGCCCGGCTCCCCTTGAGGCCAGTGTTGTCTGGAGCAGAAACCTCAGTCCCCCTCAGTGACCTGGCCCAGGGATCGGCAAACCGTTGCTCATGAGCCATATGCGGCTCTTTGGCCCCTTGAGTGTGGCTCTTCCACAAAATACCACAGCCTGGGCAAGTCGATTTTGAAGAAGTGGCATTAGAAGAAGTTTAAGTTTAAAAAATGTGGCTCTCAAAAGAAATTTTAATCATACTGTTGATATTTGGCTCTGTTGACTCATGAGTTTGCCAACCACTGGTCTAACCAGCTGAGGTATCCAGCCAGAACAAATATCGTTATAAATTCCTTAAAGTAATGCATTAACTTGGTTTTTAAAAACCTTCATGGGGGAAAAGGGAGACATATGTAATACTTTAAAGAGTTAAAAAAAAACTTCAAATAGTGAAGTGGACATAAAGAATAAAAATGAGTATATAGAAAGAAAAATGGATAAAATCTCTCCCTAACTTCTTTGGTGTCTGAATTACTTGGAGAAAAGGTTCTTATAAATGAACCAACAATGCAATCTCCTTAGATTTCTCATTATAAGTGAACATCCTGGTTTGGTAAATTATAAACTTGTTATGTTTATCGAGAGGAAGAGGGCTCTCACGTTGAGGCCAGGAAAGAACTGAACTGGAGGCAGTGAGTGACAGAGGCCAGCGGAGTGTGGGGGTGGGGCTAGCGCAGGTGGCACCCAGGCAGACAGTCTTGCTGAGACCCTCGCAGGCGCATGCGCAGAGGAAGTGCCTCCTGGCTTCTGGAAGCAGAGGAGGAAGCAGAGGAGCTGGAGGGGATCGGGGAGGGGTGACATCCGGTGCGTTGGCAGTCTGCTGGCCCAGGCAGCTAGTGGGTCAGGGCATGACGGGGGACAACACACAGCTGGCAGGAGGGGTGCAGGCGCCCTCCTTACTGGGCACCGTGGCCTTTTAGGGACCAGGGAGGGTGAGCAGAGAGAACATGCAAGCTCCCCAGGCCAAAGAGGACCATTTAGACTGCCCCTCACTCCTGCTAGAACTACCAGGAAGAGAGGACACCTCAGCACCCCTCACCTGCACCCCCATTTCCCTCGGCAGAGCTGCCACAGAATATCTCCAAACGGAAGTGGTGTGTCAGGTGGCTTCCTTTGCCCCTCCAGATCTACTCCACTCTTCCCCCCACCTCAAAGCCAAGCTCAATGGACTCTGCCTCCCAAGTGCCTGTGGCCACCACTAGGAGGTGGGAGGCTGAGAGGGGAGAGATCAGAGTGAGATCAGGGTAGCTGTTTCCCTCCAGGGCCTCTTTGCTCTGTCTCTGAGGGCTGGTCTGTGGCATCCCTGAACCCAAAGCCATCCTGTGGGGAGGCCCTCTTCCAGAATTCTCTCTCGCAGCTCCAGTAACCACTCCCACCTTCTGCTCCTTCTGGCCTGTGGTTTCCCTGCACCCTGACACGCCTTTGTAACCAGTCCATTAAACTCGTGTCAGTTTACCCAATCTGGGGGTGCCACCTGTTTCCTGCCAGGACCTGGGATGATGCAGATGGCCGTCTGACAGGGCCAATTGAGGGAGCTCAAGGACCCCTTGTTCTAGGCGGAGATGGGTGACCTGCGGATAATTGGAGGTTGCTGCAGGCACCTGCAGTGAAGCCGGGAACTTGAACTCTTTGGGGGTGGGAATTGGGTCTCACTGTCTTCTCGGTCCCAGAACCATAGGAGGGGGCACTCTGAAAGCAGATGTCCTTTCTTGAGGTCAGGAGCACCCTTCTGTCTCTGGAGGGCCCCCTTCTCCAGAGATGGTGGCCCTGAAGGGCTGCCTTCGGATGCTTTTCTGGGGAGACAGTGAGTCCTGGAGCAGGAATTGGACGCCAGCACTGAACGGAAGAGCAGGCCCCTGGGAGAGGCGGCAGCTGAGCAGATGAGGATCTGGAGTGGCACTGGAGGGAGAATTGCTCTAACAGGGAGAAGTGGGGGTCCCCCGAGGACCCCACCCCTTCTATAGTTGTGCTGGAGGCCAAAGCTGGGCCGGGAAGTGCTGCTGATCCAACTTAAGAGAAGCAGGAGGAAAATGTGCTCCCGCCACTGCGCAGGTGGCAGGTGGGCCCACCTGGCCGAGTGGGCGGGGATTGCAGCTACCTGCGGATTTCACAGTATAAAGAGCTGCTAGTAGTTGTTAACCGATTATGTGCTTGTGGCCTTCTAACATTTTTTGAAAATCAATGTACCACATTTACAACTATGTCTAAATATACACTCACTGGCCAGATTATTGTGATCTCTGAATGCATAATAATCTGGCCAATCAGTGTGTATATATATATATATCAGGGGCCCGATGCACAAAATGCGTCCACTGGGGGGTGGGTGGTCCCTCAACCCAACCTGCCCCCTCTCACATACTGGGAGCCCTCAGGGGATATCCAACTGATGGCTCATCCCCAGCCATCGCCCTGCTCAGCTCAGCCTCGGCTGCCTGCAACCACCCGGCCCTGGGGGCTGGGCACTCGCCGCCACCACCACCGTTTCATCTCCACCCACCCCCAGGGCCCGGTGCCACTTGGCCCCACCCCCGCTCCTGATTGGCTGGTAGTATAGCCAATCAAGAGCAAAGGTACAGTCAAATTTGCATGTTTCTCTTTTATTATATAGGATATTAGAGGCCCAGTGCATGAATTCGTGCATGGGTGAGGTCTAGCCAGCCTGGCCAGTGGGAGGGGACATGGGCGGTTGGCTGGCCTGCCTGCTGGTCAAACTACTGGTCAAGGGGACCGTTTGCATATTAGCCTTTTATTCTATAGGATCTACACTGAGTGGCCAGATTATTATGCATTCAGAGATCATCATCATCTGGCCACTCAGTGTATATGTATCTTGATAAAGAGTGGAATACACATGAATATTTATCGTACTGAGGATTGAGGTTATTGAATAATTTTTTTACTTTATTAGTATATAATTAGTATATAAAATTACATACATTTAACATACATTTTTAAATTTTTAATATACTTTTATTGATTTCAGAGAGGAAGGGAGAAGAAGAAAAAGATAGAAACATCAATGATGAGAGAGAATCAGGGATCAGCTGCTTCCTGCACAATCCCCCCCCTCCCCACTGGGGATGGAGCCCACAATCCAAACACGTGCCCTGACTGGGAATCAAACTGTGACCTTCTGGTTCATGGGCTGATGCTCAACCACTGAGCCACCCCAGCCTGGCTAATGTTCACATCCTGACAGGTGTGGACAATACATACACCTCAATCAAAGCACTCAACGTGTCCATCACCTCCAAAAATGTCCTTGTTGTATTCTTTTATGGAGTTTTCTAGTTTGGATTTTTGTTTGTTTGCTTTAAGAACACTTAACATGAGATCTAGGCTCTACCATTGAACTGTAGGTACTGTGTTGTACAGAGATCTCCAGAACTTACTTATCTTGCATTTTGCATAATTTTGCATTAAAAATTGTCAATCTCATACTATTATTCTTATTATAAATTAATGGAGGCAAACACACAAAGCAGGTATTTATATAAAATTGGGCAAGATATTTTCTCTTAAGCCTTCTTCTTTTCCTCATCTATACAAGGAGCTAAATGAGTCATAAAAATGTGGATACAAAAGAGATTTTACTTATTTTAGAATGTCGCTAACAATCAAGAAATAGTGAATTGGTTGTGCCCCCACTGGGAACTGTGGTAACAGCAGTTCTGTCTGTCCCTTCGTTTCCCATTTCTTCCCTGAGTCACCTGAACACCCTCCATGAGTCCACGTGACGCTGGTGGGCAGGATGCTAGTGCCCCGGCCCCTCCTCTCAGGTTTTGGTGGTCACATGACCAAAGCACAGCCCCACCTCAGACCTTCTCTAAAACATTTGCTCTGGGAAAGATCCTGATACATGCAGAACTCTCAAAAACTAGTTTAAAGCAACAACAATGATCCCCTTAGAAACTAGATAAAAAACACGAGGAGACTTTTCCCCAAAGAAGATATACAGATGCCAAATAAGCATACAAGGTGTTCAACATCCTTCGCCTAAGGGACATGCAAACCCATGAGAATGGCTAAAATAAGAGCTGGTGGCAACACCGAATGCTGGCGATGCTGCAGAGTCACCAGACCCCTCCTGCCTTGCGCGTGGGGGGGGGGGTTGTCAGTGGGTCAGCCGCCCTGGGAAACACTTTGCCAGTTTCCTACCAAATTCACCACACACTTCCGGTGTGACCCAGCCCTTGTGCTCTTGGGCACGGATATGAAAGAAATGACAACGTATGTTTACACACAAACCTGTCCATACATGTTCACAGCAGCTTTATTCCTAAAAGCCCCAAACTGCAAACAACCCAGAGGTCCTTCCACACGTGGCTGGTTAGACAAGTTGTGGCACAGCCGTGCCATGAAACCTCCTGCGCCATGAAAAGAACTCAGTGCTGATTTCTACTGTGGAGTGAGGGAAGCCACGTTCAAAAGGCTGTTACTGTGTGATTCCGTTTATATCACTTTTCTGCATTTACATTCACAGTGATCTCAAAGCAAACTGTAATTCATAAAAGAAATAAGGCAGCTGGCTCCTGCACATCTCCTACTGAGGATGTGCCCAAAACCAAGGCACATGCCCTTGACCTGGATCGGACCTGGGACCTTTCAGTTTGCAGGCCGACGCTCCATCCACTGAGCCAAACTGGTGAGAGCCGTTTGCCACCTCTTTAAAGGCAACTGTGGCACTAATATAGAGAGAGACTAATATTTACATATCAGAGGTTTTCAGGAAAATAAGTTCTAGAGTATATGTCAGTACTTGCCTCACTCAATCATGTGTTTTAGCTTCAATGTCACAATATTGATTACTCATAAGAATCACCTAAATTCACTATAAAACAATGCCATAATATTCTTCTAGAGGCCCAGTACTCGAATTTGTGCACTGGTGGTCCAGCGGTCCACTCCAATCAGGGTGGGGGAGTAGGGGGAGGAAGAGGGGATGCGGGAGGTTGGCCAGCTGGCTCCACCCCTTGGTCCAACTCCCGGTTGAGGGGACAATTTGCATATTAGCCTTTCATTGTATAGCATGGATGCCTTAAGGATGATTCTTCATATATTACTCTGTAAAATTTGGAGTCGTCAGTAAAGGCAAGGCAGGAGTTTGTGCCTAATGTCTAGCTGGTATTCTTAGTCCCAGACATAAAGGACTTAAAGGTCTCTCTTGGTGCTGGCCAGCATGGCTCAGGGGTTGAGCATCAACTTATGAAGCAGGAGGTCAGGGTTCAATTACCGGTCAAGGGCACGTGCCCGGGGTGTGGGCTCAGTCCCCGCTGCGGGGCGTGCAGGAGGCAGCCTGTCATCACTGATGGTTGTATCTCCCTCTCTGAAATCAATAAAAATATGCTTTAAAAAATCTCCCTTGGTGCCCTGCATATTTGTGAAGTTGCACTATAGTAATTTACATAGATAAGATCAAGACAGTTTTTTAAAAAAATATTTTTATTGATTTCAGAGAGAGCTAGAAACATCAGTGATGAGAGAATCATGGACCGGCTGCCTCCTGCACGCCCCACACTGGGGACGGAGCCCGCAACCCGGGCCTGTGCCCCTGACCAGAATCAAACCCGGGCCCCTTCAGTCTGCAGATCAACACTCTTATCCACTGAGCCACACCAGCCGGGGCTCAACTCAGTTTTAATCTGCACCAAAGAGGAATTTGCAGATAAAAACGTCTCAATCCCAACTATGTAGATTTTCAAAATATCTAAATTCCCTTTGCAAGAAGACAGCTCTGGTCTCAGATGTGGTTACAGGGTAATAGTCTGCGGGTGACTCATAAAATAGTTCTTTTGGGGGAAATACCTCCAGCATTACAAATAGAGTTGCAAAAACCGAGACAAGTTTTGTCAAGTCCAAAGTTTCTTTCGAGGGCATGCCGGGCACCTCCTATGGCGCTGCTGGGGCGGGAAGGTTGGTAGGAAAGTAACGGCTAGCCCTGACAGGTGTGGCTCAGTGGCTAGAGGGTCGGCCTGCAGACTGAAAGGTCCCAGGTTCGATTCCGGTCAAGGCCATGTACCTTGGCTGCGGGCACATCCCCAGAGCGGGGTGTGCAGGAGGCGGCTGATGGATGTTTCTCTCTCATCGGTGTTTCTGACTCTCTCTGCCTCTCCCTTCCTCTCTGTAAAACATCAATAAAATATAATTTTTTTTTAAAAAGTGGGGATTAGAGGGTGGGGATGGATGGGAGAGACTCTTGGAAGTAGAGTTCTTGTTGATAAGCCTAAGCAGTCTAGGCAATGGGTGTTAAAGTGGGAAGGAATTGTACTAATGCCGGAGCCATGCGGATTCTAAAGGGGATTGTGTGGGAATGCAGAGATCTGGGGGAAATAGATCTGGAAACACCACCGTGACGACGGCAGCATTGTGAGCCAGGGCGGGCCCCGTGCAAAACTGACTTTTCAGCCGAAACCGGTGTGGCTCAGTGGATAGAGCTTCGGACTGAAGGGTCCCAGATTCGATTCTGATCAAGGGCATGACCTTGGCTGTGGGCACATCCCCAGTGGGGGGTGTGCAGGAGGCAGCTGATGGATGTTTCTCTCTCATTGATGTTTCTGACTTTCTATCCTTCTCCCTTCCTCTCTGTAAAACATCAATAAAAAATATTTTTTTAAAAAAACTGAGTCTTCAGAGGAAGATGGAGGGAGGAGGGACTAGGAGGTGGCTCACATGGTTGGTAGTCACAGGTTTCGGGCTGGCCTGTCAGTCATCTGCGAACTCTGATCCTACCCCTGAAGGGAGGGCTGACAGCCTGCAGGGCTGGGCTGAGGCCGGGATCGAATGCTGGAGGCGGCAGCGGGGCCACCTGGGATTGGATTTGGTCTTGGGAAGAGTCTGCTGTGAAGCCGACAATCAGGAAACTGACACGTGGGTGAGGCAAGGCCTAAACATGGCGGGGGGGGGGGGAGGTTGGCAGCCAGCATTCAGTTGTCGGTGCCCACCTGGGTAGAGGGACCTGTGAGTGTGGTGGGCTAGTAGTTCCATCAGTTAGATCTGTGGTCGGCAAACTGCAGCTCGCGAGCCACATTCGGCTCTTTGGCCCCTTGAGTGTGGCTCTTCCACAAAATACCACGGCCTGGGTGAGTCTATTTTGAAGATGTGGCGTTAGAAGAAGTTTACATTTAGCCGAACCGGTTTGGCTCAGTGGATAGAGCGTCGGCCTGCGGACTGAAAGGTCTCAGGTTCGATTCCGTTCAAGGGCATGTACCTTGGTTGCGGGCACATCCCCAGTTGGAGGTGTGCAAGAGGCAGCTGATCGATGTTTCTCTCTCATTGATGTTTCTGACTTTCTATCCCTCTCCCTTCCTCTCTGTGAAAAATCAATAAAATATATTTTAAAAAAAAAAGAAGTTTAAGTTTAAAAAATGTGGCTCTCTTGCGGAGACCGGTTTGGCTCAGTGGCTAGAGCGTCGGACTGGGGACTGAAGGGTCCCAGGTTCGATTCTGGCAAGGGCATGTACCTTGGCTGCAGGCACATCCCCAGTGGGGGGGGGGGGCGTGCAAGAGGCAGCTGATGGATGTTTCTGACTTTCTATCCCTCTCCCTTCCGCTCTATAAAAAATCAATAAAATATATATTTTTTAAAAAATGTGGCTCTCCTGAGAAATTTCAGTCGTTGTACTGTTGATAGTTGGCTCTGTGGACTCATGAGTTTGCCGGCCAGTGGTGGGTGATATCATACAAGATCTTCCCATGGCAGACTGGAGGGGGATTCACCTGCTGGCTTCGTCATGAGAGGGCCCCAGGGCTAAGACCCGAGGGCAGTCTCGAGATGCTAACAGAGGTCCCTGCCAACAGCCAGCAAGCAGACGGAGCTCTCGCCACTGTGGCTTTAAGAAAAGGAGTCAGCCCGCAGTCTACAGGCGTTTGGAAGAGGACCCTGAGCTAAGATGAGGTAACAGCCCTGGCTGCCTGGCACCCGGGTACGGCCTAGTGAGACCCTGAGCGGAGGTCCCAGTACCCTGTGCCAGGGCTCCTCGCCCACGGAGCTGTGAGTAACAAGTCCCTGTTGCTTTAAGCCACTGAGTTGGTGGTAATGTGCAGAAGGGCTGGCCTGGGTTTGGGAGGGTTGGCCTGGGTTTGGGAGGGTTGGCATCAAAGAGGCCGTTGTCGGTGCCCAGCTGGGTAGAGGGACTCCACGGGGCACTGGCTTCCATTGAGGCAACGATAGACGACATGCCACCTGCCGCCACCGTCTTTAAGGGGCTGTGGCCACTCTGGGTGTGGCCGTGCAGAAGTGTCAAGTGAGCAGTGGCTGCCAACATGACAGGAGCATGTGACCTGCCACCCAGGGATTTTACTTCTAGAGTTCGCCCCCGCACACTAGCCAAGCTGGGAGATGACAGTGGACCAGGTTAGACAGTTGAACATCCATCTGCTCACTCATTCATTCACTCAACATGTGTATGTCAGTGACAGGAAAAGTCTGGGGCGGCCCACATTGCTGTCAGCAGGACAGTCACACGCTACCATGGAGCAGCTTGGAGCTGGAACAAAAGAACCAGGAAGCTGGGTGTGTATCAACATGGAAATCTCTGCGATGCGTTTTTGAAGCGGAAAGCAGAATAGAGCGTGCATCATGCTAGAGGGGGGAGAGCAGCGAGGTGTGTTCACATGTACTTACATGTGCATTTTAAAATCTCCCCGGGGTCACTGCGGCTGCATAGTTCGGGGAGGAAGGGACCGGACAGAGGAGGACAGCATGAAAGGGAGACCTTTCTGGTTTGCTTTTCACTGCTGGCCCATCTTAAACTATCGGCTAGATAAAATGGTAAATGCAGCCCTGTCCAGTCTGGCTCAGTGGACAGAACATCGGCCTGCAGACTGAAGGGTCCCAGGTTTGACTCCGGTCAAGGGCATGTGTCTTGGTTGCGGGCACATCCCCAGTAGGGGGTGTGCAGGAGGCAGCTGATCGATGTTTCTCTCTCGTCGATGTTTCTAACTCTCCCTCTCCCTTCCTCTCTGTAAAAAAATCAATAAAATATAATTTTTAAAATGTTAAATGCGTGTATTTGAGAGTTAACATATTTTAAGTTTTGGCTCAATAGAATTAGGGCACTGCATGATCTTTGTAGAATAAACGTGCCACACACACACACACACACACACACACACACACACATCCTTGCCCAGTTTCCTTTGTTGTGTGGGACCCGGGTGTCAGCACTTACCTATCCCACCCCAGCTCCCTTGGGAGAATATAAGGGCTGTTTTCCCAGAAGCCACCACGGCTTTCCATCTGCACCAAGGCCCCTGCGGGGAGCCGAGAGCCCCCTGAGCTGTGTGAATCTGAGGGGCCCGCTCGCCAGCCGGGTACCACCATCTGGGAAAGTGTGAGTTCATATGACCCCCCCAATCCCAACCTGCGGGTCCGAATCCAGCTCCAGCAGAGCTGGGACTCGGCGGGATGTGTCCGTGCTGGGGTCAGCACTGGCTGTGTAGCCCCGGAGCCCGTTCCGACTGTCCGGTGCCTGTGGTCTAGCAGTTGTTCCGTATTTGGGCTGTCACCTCTGCCCTCTGTTGCTTCTCCTGACTTCAGGCCCTCCCACCGCCCCCTCCCCAGTGCTCTGTTATCAGATGGGGCCCGGGGGGGAAATCAGCACAGATGGCCTGCTCACATTGGGTCACCTGAGAAGAGTGTAATGAGGGGTCGTTTGTACAGGTGTGGGCGGACAGAGGGCAAGCACTGGGGATAGGGAAGTAGCTGGGGGAGAGGAGAGAGCAGCCGTAGAGACAGGTGGAGAGGGCCGCGGCGGGAGCTAAGACTTGCGGTTGATGAGAGGAGGCAGCCAGCTCACTGTGACTCATCAGAGAGCAAGCCTGGGAAATGAAGATCCCCAGCTTTCCTTCCTCCTTTCGTTCTCTGCAGGTATATTCCATTTTCCTTTCCGCAGGGCGGAAGATGGCCCTGCTCACAGGCTGCGCCTAGGGACTCTGCCCGAGTGCAGTTTTGTGCGCTGGGCCTCTAGAATTTTTATAAAAATAGAAAGACTAGTATAATGACCCCCACATAACCCATCATCCAGCTTCAACAATTATCCACTTAGAGCCAATCTCATTTATCTGCATCTCCACTCTCTGTGCTTCCTCATTATTTTGCGGCAAATGCCAGATGTCATATCATTTCACCTGTCGATAATTCACATGTCACTCTAAAAGGTAAGGATTCTTTTTAAACCACAAACCATTAGCAAAATAATTAAATAATTCCTTAATATCATTGAATATCCAATCAATGTCAGATTTCCAAGTGTCCGATAAATGTTACACAAGGCTTTTTTTAAAAAAAAAATTGTTTGCTTGAATTAAGATCCAAATAAGGGATAACCCTTGCATATGCTTCTGAGTCTCTTTGAAATCTAGCTTTCCCCTCTATCGCTTTTCTTTATCTTACAATTTATTTGTTGGAAAAGGAATACCTTTGTCCTGCAGCCTTTCCCACGGTCTAGATTTTGGTGGCTGTATTCCCCGGGTCTGCTTTTCCATGCCCTCTCCTCTGTATTTCCTGCGAGTTTACAGTTGGCTCCAGAAGCTTCATCAGTCAGATTCGGGCCCAAGATTTCTCACCACTTGATAGACAGTGCTGTATAGTCTTCCTAGAAAGTACAAGTTCTGGTTGACAATTTTTGTGCTGTTGGTGGCCATGGTGATTGATGCCCAGATCCATTAATTCATTAGAGGTTGCAAACTCATGCTATTCAAATGTATTGCTTTTCTTGTGCTGCCAATTTTGCGTCTCACTTTTTGTTTTCTTTTCCATTCATAACTCCTCATGGGACACGCTCATGCCCTAACGCAGCCTTTGCAATAGCTGCAGAATTTTCATGGCGTGGGGGCACCACCGTCTTCCTATTGACAAGCTGTCACGTGGTGCCCCATTTTTCTTGCAACTATGATAAGCAATGCTGCAATAAAACATCCTTTTACGCATGCCTATGCTTATTAGCATGTTCCTCCCTATGGGAGATTCCCCGGAGCAGAGTTGCTAAGGAAATGTAATCTTTTAATGGTAACATGTTACAGATTACTTTCTAAAATGGCCATAATATCAGACTGTCAAACCTCAGAGGGAAGGCAGGGGACAGTGAGGATAAAGTGGCAAGATCAACCAAAGGACTTGTATGCATGCATATAAGCCTAATCAATGGACACAGACACCAAGAGGTGAGGGCATGAGTGGGAGGTAGGGGTAATGGGGGGGGGGGGATAAGGACACATATGTAATTCCTTAATCAATAAAGAAATTAAAAATAAGTAAGTAAATAAGAAAAATAAAATGGCCATGATGCTTCAGTGTCCAGGAGCAATGCCTGTATTCTCACCATCTGTAGGTGTTGGAGCTTTTATCATTTCAGCCATATTCTGGGTATAAAATAATCCCTCATTGCCTCTGTCTCTGGAGCCAGACGACTGGGTTGAAATTCTAGATGTGCGCCAGGCTCAGACTAGCCTCTCAGGACCTGAGCTTCTTGATCTGTCACCTGGAGGTGACAGTAGCCACCCCGCCGAGACATACTGTGAGGACACAGATGTAAAGGGCTGAGGACAGTGTCTGGCTCGTTGCAAGTGCTTCACATTGTTTTTCTGTCTATTTTAACCTCTTTTCAACCTGGAGCTTCATGGCCTATTGTAGAGGGTTGGCCCCAGGGAAGGCACCTGGGCATTTTTAAAATTAGTGTCAGCTGAATCCAAGGCACCAGGCAAAGCCACGTCTTGGAAATGCATCCCCCAAAAGGGTTGGATGTGTTATCAGTACTGACTTTAATTTGCTTTAGGTGTTGGGGGGGAGCCCTTGAAATGTAGATTCAGCTGAGCCCCGGGAATGAGGGAATGAGTGGGGCCTGGGCCCACTTAAGCTCCTTTGATTTTAAGTCTTTTCATATGAAACCTTTTTTTCTCTTTATAAATAAATACGCTGCGTTTGGGTTGGGATTCCTGTCTCTCCACCAGAGAGAACAGAGATTCCACCCAGCCCCAGCTTTTTATTTCTATTTCTCTGTCCTCTCTTCTTTTCTATTTCTCAATCCCCAGCTCTCTACTCAGAAACTGGATCCACTCTCTTTCCACACTGGACGTGGAGAAGAGAGGAAAACCTCAACAACCTGTCACATGGATGCCTCTACTGCCAGCACCTCGTACCCTGAGCCCTTGCCCCCTGCCTTCCCACCAGTGCCAAGCCCATTCTCCCGCCTCTGACCGGCTGCCAGATGCAATTGTGCCAACACGGCTAATAGGGATCCAGGCTCTCTCCTCAGACGGGTCCCGAGTACTGATCAGAAATCTCTGTGTCACTGAGTTCATTTCCCCTCGCGTCCCCAAAGCAGGTACCCTAAATGGTCACCGCATTGCCTACTCCACTAACCTTTCTGCAGACAACCTTGACCTCCTTGCCTGTAACCTTACAGACATAGGTTTGACAGATTGATTTGTTCAACATACACTTCCTTCTGTAGAGTCTGGGAAGATGAATGGTTTCTTTGAAACTAGGGTTTGGGGTGTGATTTGGGTTATGCCCATCAGCGGCACTTTCGCATCAGACAGTGGCAAGCCCTCCCAGCGAAAGGAATATTTTCAAATCACTTTAAACAGAGTTTTGACCACACAAACCTAATGGAATATACCCTACAAACAAAGTATTCTAGCCAAAACCGGTTTGGCTCAGTGGATAGAGCATCGGCCTGCGGACTGAAGGGTCCCAGGTTCAATTCCGGTCAAGGGCATGGACCTTGGTTGCGGGCACATCCCCAGTGGGGGGTATGCAGGAGGCAGCTGATGGATGTTTCTCTCTCATCGATGTTTCTAAATCTCTATCCTTCTCTCTTCTGCTCTGTGAAAAATCAATAAAATATATTTTTAAAAAACAACAAAGTATTCTAAACAAATCATAAATCCCCCGCTGTAGCAGCTGCCTGGGTTGCCTTATACCCAGGCAAGGGTTATACTGCTGGGAGAACAGAAGCCATAGCTGGTTGCCATGCTGAGCCTGGTTTGTGCCAACTCGGTTGTTAACTATACCACGATGTCAGTGTATGTTAATAAAGAAAAATCTTACACTACTTTCAGTTGTCTTAGTAACATTAATATTGCTATTTTCACACATACACACACACACACACACGGAATAAGCCTAATTAATAATTATATTAATGTCGGTAGGAATATTTTCCACAAAAGATAAAAGTGAAAAGCTAACATAAAGTCAAGTACTTTAAGTATAATCCCTTTAATCATAAATTTTTATAATTTAGGGTCCCCCCCCTGACAAAACTGCATTTCTTAGCTTTAGACACTGAAAAGGCTTAAGATACAATGGCTTGGGAGCAGTGACTACCTCAATACCAAAATGGTGGCCTGGAAATACCATTTCGCTTACAGGAAACCAGACTCCTTAGAGAGAGGATTGAGGTAGGACGTGTGCGAAATAAACAAACTCTCAGTGACTACTGGGGTTGTGGCGAAGAGCATCCACATTCCCTCTGGTTTAAGATGGGATCATTTGAGCATGAAAATGACGAAATATCTCAGTTGCTTAATAAACATCCATTTCTGAAAATTTATGAGTTGCAATGATATTAAGAAAATGAAACGGCTGGTTAGTTTGGTGGTTGAACATCAACCTATGAACCAGGAAGTTACGGTTCGATTCCCAATCAGGCACATGACCGGGTTGCAGGCTGGATCCCCATTAGGGGGTGTGCAGGAGGCAGCTGATCAATGATTCTCTCTCATCATTTATGTTCTCTCTCTCCCTCTCTGAAATCAATCAAAATGTATTTTTCAAAGAGAAAGAATTGCCCTAACTGGTGTGGCTCAGTGGATAGAGTGTCGGCCTGCAGACTGAAGGGTCCCAGGTTCAATCCTGGTCAAGGGCATGTACCTTGGTTGCAGACACATCCCCAGTAGGGGGTGTGCAGGAGGCAGCTGATCGATGTTTCTCATCAATGTTTCTAACTCTCTATCCCTCTCTCTTCCTCTCTGTGAAAAATCAATAAAATATATTTAAAAGAGAAAGAATCAAACATCCTGCCTTTCCTGTGTATGACTGAATTTTTAGGTAACCAAATAGTTGGTGAAGAATGCTCTTCTTTTTAAAAGAAGTCCACTTAATACACAGAATCATGATAAGATAAAAATAACATCATTTTCATCCTTGTAAAATAATGGATATTAGAAATGATCAAAAACGGCTTCTAAAACCATTAGGGGAAAGATTGATATGAAACTATGTAATGGATGAGTCAGGCTAACACGACCTGATCCCACTAATCAATGTTAGCATCACCACCAGAGAAACAACACATTATTTGCTTCTTGATGTGATGCGATGGGAGGTACACAGAATCAACCAGTAAATCCTTGTGCCTGTACCAAAACCCTAATATGACCAAGCCTCTATAAATAACAAGTATCAGGAAACGCAGGGGATACAGGATGCGTTCAATGTCACCCCGCAGAAGCAATGCACACATCCCGAATATAATACAGCCTAGAGCAGTTCTTAAAGACAAAGACCAAGAAATGGTCACAGATTGGAGGAGATGAAGGAGACATAATAACTAATGCAATGTATCCTGGATCAATCAGATATTGACAGAGAAAAGGGAAAATCCAAATAATATCTGCAGTTTTAAGTACTGCACCAATTTTAATTTCTTAATTTTGATCAATGGACCAAGGTTGTCTAGATCTGGAGCCATTTTTTTCTGCAAAAGGCTTTATTGTTTCATTTGGCCCAATGCATGGGAGAGGGCTTCAGGGTGGTTAAAAGAATGGCCAGTAGTTTTGGGCAGAGGATTAGGTTAAAGCCAGGCTCCAGGGGATGCAGAGGGGCCCCTCAAAGGCCTCAAGCTCCTCAGGCTCCTAGTCCGGCTTGAAGGGGAGCCTTTTGAAGAGCTACTCCCCCCGCCCAGCCCCGAGCCCGCAGCCTGTGGGTAGGAGTCAGGTGTGGCCCATCTTCTTGATGAGCTTCACCTCCTCACCCCGGAAGTGGTTCGTTCAGTGGGAGGTCACGGGCTGAGGGTCTGTGTGGGTAGAACCAGAGCAGCGGCTCCAGCAGGGCCTGGGGCAGTTCCTCCCGGGCCAGGGCATCTGGCATGGCAGCCTGAGCTCTGCCCACTCCTCCTGGAAGGCCTCAGCATGTCCTGGAAGAGAATGCGGCCACCACGCTGGATTTGCAACTTTAAGAGACACTCAGCGCCCTCAGCTTCTTCTCCCCCAACTCCCTGAAGAAATGGACACCCCTCCAGAGCCGCATCTCCCAGTGGAAACAGAAGCCCAGAGAGGTGGGTCTGGAGCTGGGGGAGGGGGGGGGGGAATGGGAGGGGAAAGTGGACGACAATGACAGCCTCCATATGCACCCCTATGTTCAGAGCAGCACCATTCACCATAGGTAAGATCTGGAAGCAGCCTAAGTGCCCATCAGCAGGTGAATGGATTACAAAACTGGTACATCTACACAATGGAATAGTTCACAGCGGTGAACTGGTGTTTCTGGTTTCTTGGGATATAGTCCTAGGATTGGGATCACTGGGTCAGATGGCAGTTCCATTTTTAGTTTTTTGAGGAAACTCCATACAGCATGGATGGAGCTAGAGCGCATTATGCTGAACAAAATGAACCAGTCCAGGAAAGAAATGTCACATGATCTCACTCGTGTGGGATGTAATGATCAACATAAACTGATGGACAAAAACAGATCCAGAGACAAATGGCAGGGGAGGGGCGAAGGGGAGGAGTTAGGGATCAACCAAAGACTTATATGCATGCCTATTCGCATAACCAGTGGACACAGACACTGGGGCCGTGGGGCTTGCCCTCAGGGGTCGGAGTGGGGGGGTGTCAGTCGGGAAAAAGGAGACATATGTAAAACTTTAAATAATAATAAAAAATGGCAAAAATAAAAATTAAAAAACAAACACGTGGAATGTTGGCTGGATAACACGCAGGAGAGTGGCTGGAGGCTGGGAGAAGGGGAGGCCAGGAGAAGTGAGGCTGGGAGGAGGAGGGGAGCCTGGGAAAAGGGGAGGCTGGGAGGAGGGGAGGCCCAGAGGAGGGAGGCCGGGAGGAGGGGAGGCTGGAAGAAGAAAGGGAGGCCTGGAGAAGAAAGGGAGGCTGGTAGAAGAGGAGGCCGGGAGGAGAAGGGGAGGCCAGGAGGAGGCTGGGAGAAGGGGTGCTCCTGGGTCTGTTCTGTCTAAATACTGTGGAAGCAGGAGACAGACCCAGGACTGCCGAGGACACTGTCTCTGCAGCCACTTTTTAAAATATATATTTTTATTGATTTCAGACAGGAAGGGAGAGGGAGGTAGAAACATCAATATGAGAAAGAATGGTGGATCGGCTGCCTCCTGCACGCCCTCACTGGGGATGGAGCTCACCACCTGGGCCTGAGCCCTGACCTGGAATCGAACCCTGACCTCCTGGTTCTCAGGTCGATGCTCAGCCCCTGAGCAACCCCGGCCGGGCTGGGCCTCTTTTTTCTGGCTCTAATGCCATCCCTGAGAGCGCTGCTGCCATGACTTAAGCCCCATCCTCAAGTACCTTCTCCTTTGGGGGTCAGGTTTCAACAGATGGATTTTGAGGGGACACAACCATCCAGACCATAGTAATGGTTACGTGAGAGGTCGGCCTTCGGAAGAACTGAGTGAGGGATATGAGGGAATACTCTGTCCTGCCTTTGAAGCTCTTTGGTAAATCTAAAGTCATTTAACAAAATATTAAAGTAAATGCGCTTTAGTTTCTATCCATGACAAGTTTCTTAAAGTGAACTTGCAGCTTCAGAGAGAAATAGGTAATTTCTCATTGGCTTGAAATAGTTCTTGAAAGATGAGAACATTGGCATACTTACACACTGCCTTCGTGTGTCCCCGCTAGGGTCTCCAGAATGTGGTTGGCTATGTTATTATTTCTATCTGGGTTCTAGATGACCATGGTATATATAATATTTATATGCTGCTCTCCTTCTATAGTTGCTTTAGTTTTAATGGGCCCGTTGATCACTCCTCATCATTTTTATTATTATATCTGTTGGTAGAAATCTATCAGACACTGTGTCTTTAAGAGCACTTGGGAACTAGAAAAGCTGCTGCTTGGGCCATTACACTTGGAAATGTATGCACTGGAGGGGGTCTCTCAGCCCAGCCTGCCCCTCTCACAGTCTGGGAGCCCTCAGGGGCAGGAAGTGACCCGGAGATCAGGGGAAGGTGACACCCCATCACACCTCTGCTGCTGCCACTGCTGGCAGTGCAAGCCTTGGCTGGCCCTGGTTACCTGAGCCTCGGGCAGCCCTGGGCAGGTGGACAGCTGCCATTCAAGGCTTGCCTGAGCCTCGGGCTGGCCCTGGGAGTCTGGGGGGCCCTGGGCGGCTGGGGGACCCAAGAGGCAGACGCATTGCAAGGTCAGGCCTACCCGGGGGTGGACCTGGCCTTGCCACGCACCTGCCACCCCAGCAGGGCTGAGGGGACTGGGTGCCACCATCTTATGACTTTGGGTGCCACCATCTTTGAGGGCAATGGCAGTCAATTAGCATATTCCCTCCTTACTGGCTGCAGGCGCCGCCATCTTTGAGGGCAGGACAGTTAGTTAGCATATTCCCTCCTTATTTGCTATGGGCTTCGCCATCTTTGTGATGGCATGAGAGTCAATTAGCATATTCCCTCCTTATTAGATAGGATGGCAGTCTGGCTTGGGACACTCCTTCCCTGCAGACGTGGTACGCCTTATACCTCCATCTCCTAAGGTTGGTGCTGTTACAGAGAGGCTGGGAGGCAGGTGAATTTTTTTCCCATTCGCAAGTGATTTGGTTTCTTTGTAAGGGTCCCATAGGCTCTCTGACATTCATTAACTGGACTAGGATAGGTGCCGAAGTTACTATATCAGCATCAGTTTGGTCTCAGACAGGTTTGTTCTTTCAAGCTAAAGTCAGAATCTTATTTCTAGGAAAACTCTTGAATTACATATTTGAAAATGTGGGTGATGTTGTTCCATTTTATTCTTTTATTCAGCAACAGCAATACATCTGGTATCCATCCTGTGTTCTCTGTGTATGTCGTGTTCTCTTTAATCCTCTTAAACTTAGGAAAACTGTTACAGTCTCTTTCATTTTGCTCACTTTTCTCAAGCCTTGCTTCCAGGCCCATGGCTTTTTTCAGCAGCATCTTAGCGCTTCTCATATAATTAGGTTCCCATATACTGCTTTATCTTCTTTTTTTAATATATATTTTATTGATTTTATTGAGAGGGAAAGTTAGAAATATGGATGAGAGAGAAACATTGATCAGCCGCCTCCTGCACACCCCCCATCGGGGATGTGCCTGCAACCAAGGTACATGCTCTTGACCGGAATCGAACCCAGGACTCTCTAGTCTGCAGGCCGATGCTCTCTCCACTGAGCCAAGCTGGCTAGGGCACAATGCAGTCTTTTCTTATAAAATTCAACATGCACTTGTCATCTGTCCCAAATACCGCTCCCAGGTATTTGCCCTAAAGCAGGAGGCACCAAACTAGGGCAAGCAGGTCACCTCAGGTCAAGGATCTGCCCTTGTGTGAGCCACAGGCTAAGAATGCTGTTTGCGATGTTAAAGAGGATTTTTCAAAAGAATCTGTTGCAGAGCCTCTATGTGACTCACAAAGCCTAAGGTATTTACCCCTGGGTCTTCGCGGAAGACGTTTGTCAGCCTCTCCCCTGGAGAAATGGAGACTTGCACTCACACACACTGTGTACATTGACTTTTGTATCCTCTCTATTCCTTTTGCCCCCAACTGGAAGCAACCCAGAAGTCCTTCCACCCGTGAATGGATTAACAAACAGAATGTGGTACTTGCAGCATAATAAAATTCTGCTCAGCAGTAAAAAGGAATAACCTATTTTACACACTAAAACTTGGATGAATTTCAAAGGCACGGTGCTGAGTAAGAGAACTCAGTTTCTGCAGGGGTTTTCTCTCTTTTCCTCGTCCAGCGTGGAGAGAGAGTGGGTCCAGTTTCTGAGTTGACGAGCTGGGAATTGAGAAATAAAAGAAAGAATAGAGGACACAGAGATAGAAATAAAGCTGGGGCTGGGTGGAATCTCTGTTCTCTCTGGTGGAGAGACAGGAATTCAAACCCAACAGCAGCGTGCTTATTTATACCAAAATAAAAAGGGGTTTCACCTGAAAAAAATTAAAATCAAAGGAGCTTAAGTAGGCCTAGGCCCTACTCATTCCCTCATTCCTGGGGCTAGGCTGAATCTACATTTCGAGGCCCTCTCCCCGATGCCTGGAGCAAGTTAAGAGTCAGTACTGATAACACATCCAGCCCTTTTAGTGGATACAAGGGCTGGATGCATTTCCAAGACGTGGCTCTGCCTGGCGCCTCGGATTCAGCTGACACTGATTTAAAGAATGCTTAGGTGTCTTCCCTAGGGGCCTCTACAAGTTTCACAAGGTTGTATGACCTAGGAGCCTAGCGCACAATTTGAAGTCACGTAGTGCTGCCCATTCTTGAGCAGCTGGCCCAGCCCTGCCTCCCTGTCCGGCCCCTGAAGCAGCCGTGGCTTCTGCTGATCAGGCCCTCCCCCAGTGTAGGGGCACAGAGGCCCCTGCCACCCCACCCCCGACGCTGCGCATGCAACCTCCTCCTGTCCGGTTGACCATTACAGCATCCTGGTTAATTAGCATATTTCTGAAAATATAGTTATATTTATATTTTCAAAAATATGAAGTTAAAGAGACAGAAAACAGAGTGATGGCATTTAGGGTCAGAGGGAATGACTAGAAAGAGGCAGCGTGAAGAAGTCCTGGGGGTGAGGAAATGATTCAGTACTCAATTGTGGTGGTGACGACACAAATCTGTGGTTGAAATTCACGGAATTGTACAAGTGAAAGGTCTCTCTTAATGTAGGAGTAAGTTAAAGAGGCAAAAAATAAAAATTTCAAAGTGCCCAAACATTTGAGCAAATAAACATAGCTTCTGCTGATGCTATTAATCCTTACCGAGGATATTTTTCCATTGATTCTTAGAGTGGAAGAGAGGGAGGAATGAAGAGAGAGAGAAAGTGAGAGAGAGAAGGGGAGGTCAATGTGAGAGAGACACATCAGTTTGTTGCCTCCTACATGTACCCTGACTGGGGCAGGGGGTCAAACATGCAACCCAGGTACATGCTTTTGACTGGGAATCGAACCTGTGACCCTTCAGTGTGGCGCTCTAAGCACTGAGCACACTGGCCGGGGCAACTTAGCTTATTTTAAAGTGACTCATGAAAGAAAATGAAATGTTAAATGAAGCTACCCACAGTAATACTAGCAAAACAATGGCAAAAATGCTGGTGCCATTCCAGGTAAGTCTAGCTTGGTTATTAACTTCTGTCACGTTGTCCGCCATTACATCACGATTATGCTATAAACTAGTATAGTATTCTAGAGGCCCAATGCATGAAATTCATGTAAGGGGCTCGCCCTCACAGCCCCGGCTTCACCATCTGGACGGTTGTCCTGAAGGATGTCTAGACGGTTGTTCTGTTGCTCGGTCTAATTAGCATAGTAACTCCTTATTATATAGGATGTACACACATACTATATATAGGAGCACTCGGAGATGCTGCGGTGGCTCAGTGGTAAAGTTAATCGACTTGGGGTCAGAGGAGGGACCCTGGGAAGTGCCCAAAGGGTGCTCTTCTGCGATATGGAAGCCTGTGGAAGAACATGACTGATGAAGCCATTGAAAGCTTCACGGGAGTTGGCACAGGTCACTCCCAGAGAGGATGGGGAGTATTTTCCTTGTTCAGAACCAGCAGGGCTGAGGGGACTGGGCGCTACCACCTTGTGGCTGTGGGCACTGCCATCTTTGAGGGCATGACAGTCAATTAGTATATTACCTCCTTATTGGCTGTGGGCACCACCATCTTTGAGGGTGGGGCATCCATTAGCATATTCCCTCCTTATTGGCTGTGGTGCTGCCATCTTTGAGGGTGGGGCAATCAATTAGCATATTCCCTCCTTATTGGTTGTGGGTGCTGCCATCTTTGAAGATGTGACTGTCAATTAGCATATTCCCTCCTTATTGGCTGTGGGCTCCGCCATCTTTGTATCAGCATGAGGGTCAATTAGCATGGCACTGCCACACAGGAGCCAGCTGGGCATTCATGGGCACCGCGGGCAGCTGGCTGGCTCCAGTGAAGCCTGCCACAGGCCTTGCAAGCTCACATTCTTCTGTCAGTGCGGCGCTGCGTCATGACCGCTGTTACCCCCAGTCTGCGGCTGCGGTGAACAATCCCTCTAATCCCCCTTCGACCAATGGAGGCGCTCAGGGCCAGGCCTTGCCGCCAGCATGATGCTATCTCCCTGAGAGCCGATCTCTCCACCTGGCCTCCAGCGTCCGTTTTTGAAGTTTGTTGAAATGTGATGCCTTCTAGATAAGAGAACCCAGATAAAGCGAACGCGGATCAGACACCGCAGAGCCCATCACGCGCTCCTCCCAGCACGCCCGCCCGGGTCACTACGGGTGTCCAGGGAGGAAAAGAAATGAATTTTCTGTGCTGGCCACGTGACCGCAGGGGAGTCCAGAGAATTGGTGGGGACACAAATCTATGGTGAAAATTCACGGAATTGTACACCAGATGAAAGGCCTCTCTTAATGTAGGAGTAATTTAAAGAGGAAGAAAATAAACATTTCTTCCCCAGAAGAAAAATGGATAGTTTCGGAGAACACCCAACCAGTCTTTGCCACAAGCAAAGCGCTGATGGCGGAGGATGCGCTGGAAAGGGGGGCTTTCCCCAGACGGTGTTCGTGGGGTGGCAGTGCCCGCCAGAGCAAGGACTCTGCGGCCATGACACCCTGAGCTCAGACCTGCTTATGAGGCGCGTGTTCCAGAAGCAGGTGCTCACACTGTGTTAGAGGGGACGAGATTATGGCCCTAACTGGTGTGGCTCAGTGGATAGAGCGTCGGCCTATGGACTGAAATCTCCCGGGTTCAGTTTCACTCAAGGGCATGTACCGTGGTTGCAGGCACATGCCCCGTGGCAAGGGGGGGGGGTACAGGAGGCAGGTGATGGATGTTTCTCTCTCATTGATGTTTCTAACTCTCTATCCCTCTCCCTTCCTCTCTGTGAAAAATCAATAAAATCTATTTTTAAATATATTTTTTTTAAAAGAAGGGACGAGACTTATTGGTCACTTTTCCTGTAAAAGGTGGAGGGGGTGCAGGCCTGGCAGAGCCGCTTGCAGGCTGCAGCGGAGATCTGACACTTCAGACAATCAAATGGGGGGCTCCCCACACATCAAAGGGATTCACAGGGTACCGTCATGGTGAGGAGACCCCGATTCAACATCAGCACAGGAACGGACCCCCTTTCTGGGGAGCCCAGATGCCGCTCAGAGGCTCCTGCACCCCGGCCAACCCGCAGCCGCCTCTCACCCAACCTCCCTCTGGCACAGAGTCCCTTCCTCTCTGGGGAGGGGAAGAGCAGACTGTACCCCAGCAATCTGCCTCCCCAGGGGCCACCCCAAAGAGCTGACAGGCCCCCATGCTCCACTGGCTCAGGCCCTGAGCACAAAGCTGCGCTCTGAGGCCGGCGCCCACCCCACGGAGCCCTGGAGCCCTGACAGCTTGGCAGCCTCGCCTGGCGGGGGGAGAGGTGGGAAAGAGAGGCGTGTGTGTGTGTGTGTGTATGTGTGTGTCTGGGTGCATGTGTGTGTGTGTATATGTGTGTGAGTGTGTGTGTGTGACTGAGGATGTGTGAGTGCATGTGTCTGTGTGTGTGTATATGTCTGTGTGAATGTGTGTGTGTGTGTGTGTGTGACGGTGTGTGTGTGTGACTGAGGATATGTGTGTCTGTGTGTGTGTGTGACTGAGGGTGTGTGTGTGTGACTGAGGGGTGTGTGATGATCACTGAACACATGGTAATCTGGCCACTCCATGTCTATCCTATAGAATAAAAGGCTAATATGCAAATTGACCCCTTGACCAGGAGTTCGACCAGCAGGCAGGCCAGCCAACCACCCATGTCCCCTCATCCTGGACAGGCTGGCAGGACCCCATCCATGCACGAATTCATGCACCAGGCCTCTAATACATACACACACACCCTGAGTAGCCAGATTATTATGCATTTAGAGATCATCATAATCTGGCCACTCAGTGTATATATGTAAAGAAAAAATTCTAGAGCTCTGCCCTACAACATGTGCTTACAGTCAGCAATACTGTACTTCACGCTTAGAAATCTGTTAAGAGGGTAACTCATGTGGCTTTTCACCATGACAGGCCAAGGCCAGACGGGGCAGGAATGCATTAACAGCGAAGGCTATCAGTCAGCTGCATTCCACGCAGATGAATGGCAAACTCCTCCTTGAACCTCGGGGAAGCACACCTTCATAGCTCCCGCACCTGCCTTGTCCTGCTCAGCGCCATCCACGTGGCCCACCGATGCCGGCAGAGTTTTGGTTAATATTTATTTGTTGAATTGATTGGGGTGACACTGGTCAACACGAACCTATTTGACAAAGTGCTTTACCTTTCATTTTCATGCACGTCCATGTAGTTTTCAATGTTCACTTGTGACTTAGCCTCTGACATCTGGATTGCTTGGAGGTGTTTTGCTTCGTTTTCAAGTGTTTGAAGGTGTTCATGCTACTTTTCTGAAAGTCATTTCCAGTTTGAATGCATCATGGTCAGAGAACACGCTGATGTCAATGTATTTTTCTGTAGTTGTTGAGGTTTATGACCCAAGATATGTTCTATCCTGGTGTATGTCCCGTAGGCACTTGACAAGAACGTGTATTCTCCTTTCGTTAGGTGGAATCCTATCTAATAAAAGGGTGATATGCAAATTAACCATCACTCCATCACAAATATGGCACTCATAGCTACAAGATGGTGACGCCCAGTCCTCTCAGCCCCACCGGAGTCCTTGAGTCCCAGGTGGGGGTGTGGAGACCTCTGAGAGTGGGCAGCGTGAGTGGCCTGGCAGAATGCTTGCTTTGGCGCCACGGCAATGAGGCAAGTGTTCCACCCCACCCACAGAGGGCCTCTGGGAAGCAGTCACGGAGTGGTGGGGGATTGTGGGGGGAGAACACTTGTGTCATCACCCCAGCAACAAGGCAAGCATTCTGCACCCAGCTGTGGATGGGCTTCTGGGCCACGGAGAGCCTCTGGGCAGTGGGCACCGAGCAGCCAGGTGCCACAGAGAGCTACTGGTGCATGGATTCGTGTGCAGGGCTACTAGTGTTCTATAAACATTGACTAGACTGTTGTCTGATGGTAGTGTTCATTGTTTTACATCCTTGTTGATTTTGTGTCCCCCTATTAATTAATTGTTAAGAGGGAGGTGTTGAAATCTCCAGCTATAAATGTGAATTTGCCTACTCCTTTCAGTTCTATCACTTTTTGAGTCACGTATGTAGCTGCTCTGTTGTATGGTGTGTACACATTCAGGAATATTGTCTTCTCGGGGTGTTGAGCCTTTTATCGTTATGTAATGCCACTCTCTGTCCCTGGTAATTCTCTGTTCTCTGCAGACTACTTTATTTCATATTCATATAACCACTCCTGCTTGCTTTTGATTGAATTATATAGCTTTCCCATCCTTTTGCTTTCAACCTGCCCATATTATATTTGAAGTGCATTTTTGAAAGACAACATTTAATTGAGCCATGTTTTTTATCCAATCTGCCAATCAGCCTTGAAATTGGTGTACTTATGCCATTTAAATGTAATCTGATTGATGATATCAAATCTGCCCTTTTTTGTTGTTTTCTGTTCATTTTCTACTTTTCATGTCTCTATTTTCTTTGTCTTGCCTCCCTCTGGGCTACTATATTTTTAAAAATATTTTTATTGATCTTTTAGGGAGAGAGAAACACTGATGTGAGAGGGTAACATTGTTTGGCTGCCTCCTGCGTGCCCCCACCAGGGACCAAGCCTGAAACCCGGGCATGTGCCCTGACAGGAAATTGAATTGGCAACCTTTCCTTGCACGGATGACACCCAATCAACTAAATCACACAGGCCAGGGCTAGAGTATTTTCTAGAATTGCGTTTTTAGTGTTTTGACTGTATGTTCTTGTACAGTTTTCTTATTGGTTCTTCTAGATCAGTGGTTCTCAACCTTTCTAATGCCGTGACCCTTTAATACAGTTCCTCATGTTGTGGTGACCCCCAACCGAACAATTATTTTCATCGCTACTTCACAACTGTAATTTTGCTTCTGTTATGAATCGTCATGTAAATATCTGTGTTTTACAATGGTCTCAGGCTCTACAGCAGTGGTTCTCAACCTGTGGGTTGCGACAGGTTAAGAAATTCTTGTCAGATGATACTAATCCTTGTCAGATTTTTCTATTGGATTTTATTTACATTGTGTGTTTTAACAAGCCTCCTCCGGCACCAGTCTGGCCAGAGAGGGGGAATGTCACCTCATTACTGCTGGGTAGGCCAGATGCTCACTTTCTTCCCTAAGTCTGTCTTGACTCTGAAGGGGGTGGTGCATGAGCCCCTTGTTACTTCTGGATATGGTGGAAGTTAAGGTTCCCCATTAGGCCTCTGCTATTATGACTCCAGCTGGAAGTAGAAGGGGACCTCATTAGTGCTTCCCACTTTGTCTCTGTTGATACCAGAACAGCGTGGCCTCATTACCACAAGCCGTGGTCAAAGTCCAGCAGGCCTCCTCTGACGCCACCTCAGCCAGGGGGGAAAGGGCTTTTCAGGACCAGTGAGCGGAGGTGGCCCTCCACAATCTCCACAGACACTAGAGAAAGGAGCCGTGTTACCACCCGCTAGGGATAAAAGTCCTGGCTGCCCACTTGGCCTTCTCTGACACCCCCTGGTAGAGGCTTGGAGCCTCTCCTCACAGCCTAGTGAAGGCTGGCACTTCTGGTTACCAGGCTTCTCCGGAAGCCAGAAGGAGAGATGAAGTGCAAAAGAAAACCCAGGGAAATCATTGCCAAGTCATTCTTCGGGTCCCAGGTTTCTAGTCTGCCTTCTCTCTATCTTTCAGAATCTTCCCATGTTTGCTTTATATATAACTAGAGGGCCGGTGCATGGATTCGTGCACCGGTGGGGTTCCTCTGCATGGCCTGCAGGGATTTGGCTGAAACTGGCTGTCCAACATCCTGCTAGGGGTCCTGGAATAAGAGGGCGCAGGCCAGGCCAAGGGACTCCACCAGTGCACGAATCCATGCACCAGGCCTCTAATATGCATATAAGATCTTTGGTTAATCTCTTCCTGCCTTTCCCTCTCCCCGCTTCCCTCTGAGATTCATCAGTGTGTTCCATGTTTCCGTGCCTGTGTGTTGAGCATCTGTTCCCTGGTGGTCATTGAGCATCATAGCTACCGGACGGTTGTACAGTCAGCTGGTCGCTTAGGCCTTTATATATATAGATCCCCGGGGTGGAGGGGAGAGTAGCTGTACTTAGCGGAAAAGGTAAGGAAAAGTACTTCTGCTCTCTTTCCAGAAGCAGAGTCAAGTAAATTTTTATGTATTTTGTTTCCCTTCTTAGACAACGAGCTTCATGTTAGCAGAGATCATTCCTACCTTGTTCATTGCTGTATCAGCTCTTAACACAGTGCCAGCACATAATTGATAGTCTGTCAATATTTAAAAATTGAATAAACATTTAACCCGGAAGAAATATAACTTTGAGGAGACCCAATAGTCGACTTCATACACCCAAGAGATTGTTTTATGGGCTCAATGTGTTTTATGGAATTCCCTACCAAAAACAGAGCCAAAACCAAGAGGAGAAAGTACAGAGTATGAAAGAGTGAGTTTCCAGCCACTGGGAATATTCCAGCAGAAGCTGGGTGACAGATCACTCTCCAAGGTCACACTGGAGGAAATGCCTCCATTGTGCAGGAGTTTGCATAAGCTGACCTCTATGCTAGTGCTTCTCTTATCATGCACACACCTGCAGCTCTTGTTAACTTGCAGATGCTGGCCCTAGCCGGTGTGGCTCAGTGGATAGAGCATCGGCCTGCGGACTGAAGGGTCCCAGGTTCTATTCCAGTCAAGAGCATGTACCTTGGTTGCAGGACATCCCCAATAGGAGGTGTGCAGGAGGCAGCTGATCAATGTTTCGCTCTCATTGATGTTTCTCTATCCCTCTCCCTTCCTCTCTGTAAAAACTCAATAAATATATATATTTTTTAAAAAGATGGAATGCCAATGCAGCTGATGTGGGGATGGCACAGGAGATTCAGCTTTCCTAACAAGCTTCTAGACCAGCAGTGGCCAACCGGTGGGCCGCGGACCATTGGTGGCCTACGAGGTCCAAAAGGTTGGCAACCGCTGTCCTAGATTATGTCAATGCTGCTGGTCCTCCGACCACACTTGGGCGAAGGAGTTTCCCTGCCTTTCTCCTCAATCAGCATTCATTGAGACAATTAAAGAACTGGTGCTCTGTGTAAAAGAAATGTTAACATTGGAGCTCAGCCCAGAGATGGCTGTCCCTCTAGTGCAGTGGTCGACAAACCACGGCTCTTTGGCCCCTTGTGTGTGGCTCTTCCACAAACTACCACGGCCTGGGTGAGTCTGTGTTGAAGAAGTGGCATTAGAAGAAGTTCAAGTTTTTAAAATGCGGCTCTCAAAAGAAATGTCAATCGTTGTCCTGTTGGTATTTGGCTCTGTGGACTAATGAGTTTGCCCACCACTGCTCTAGTGGGCTGAGACATGAGAGAAAACATGGATGCCCCATGTGCTTCTCAACATCATGGCTTACTTCCCTTTTGTAGATGGGCGCCAGCCTCCCACGCGCTGCTAACGGGGCTCCTTGAGGAGAAGGTATTCTAAGATCCATTGAATTTGGGAAACCTACAGCCTACGCTCCTGGAAATGCACAAGGCTCATTCAGTTCCTGTTGACTGTAGGAGTTCTGAAGTGAGGAAATCTATTTAATTTTGTTTAGCCTAAGTATATTTGACCCACAAATCTCATAACACCTATTAACAACAGCTCAAAGGCCAGCAGAGCCCACGTGACCCAGTTAGGAAGTGCTAGCCACGGAGGACTTTGGCACTTTATCCGCTCATAATATGTTACAGAAACTATGTCATTATGTCGGTGTTCATGCAGGTGTGCCTTCTCAGGAAAGCAATTAAATCCGTAACCTTGACTACCAGTGTGCGAGCTCTTGTCTTTGTTTGGATTCTTCCAGAAGCAGACCCCAAGACAAGGCCTTGCGCACAGATTGTGGGTCCGGGGGGAGGCGATCTCAGGAAACATCAGGAGAGGAGTGGAAAGTGAACCGGGAAAGAAATGGCTCACCCGTCCGAATTTCAAGTGACGAGCTGGGAAACAGAAGCATGGTGACAATGAGACTTAATAACACTCTGGAGAGGAGGGGCCTATTGTGCAGGAACGCACGATGAGCAAGGGGTGTGGCCTGTTTCTTTAGCCCCTCCCCCAGTTCCTGATTGGCTGAGGACTATTTGGCCACCTGTTTCCTAATAGGTCACCGAGGTCTTGCTGTCCCCCATGAGGTTGTTTTAAAAATGGGCTGAGGCCTTTCTAGCTGTCTATACCTCGTGTTGTGCAGGGGACTCTGCCTGGAAATGTGCCATCGATCTGTGCCCAGCTCTGCCCCCCACACACATCCTGTGTGCTCTGGGGACATTCGGTAACCGCCTGGCCACATGCTGTTTCTTTTCTATGACGATGAGTCCGAGGCCTGTTTCTCATAAGAAAGAAGTCAAAAAGTGAGTTATTGAGCAGGTTGCAGTTATGGGCCATAGAGGCTGACTCCCACTGGCAAACTCTTGGGGTTGTCTAGTTACCTCCTCACCACAGAGAGAGGAAGCTAAGGAACTTATCTTCAGCTCCTGTGCTGCTCCTGCGGTGTTAACTCTGCCATTTCCTGGCTGCCCTGCCCGCCTGCAGCTGGAGCAAGTGCACAGGCTGTGACAGGTGCCTGTCCGAGGAAGCCTTAGTCTCAGAAGAGTGCGTGTGAAGGGGCTGCCAGTGGGCCCGGACAGTGTCTTTGCCATGTGTGTTCTGGGCTCTAGTGCAGTGGAACAGACAGGGGTGGGCAAAGTAGGCTTACTGTTTTTCTTGTATTTTTATTAATTATTGTTTTGTTTATTATTATTAACCTACTTTTGCCTGCCCCTGTAAAACCCTATTAGTAATTTTTTTTGTTATTTTGTTCATTTATAATATACTAGTGGTCCAGTGCACAAATTCATGCACCTTGAAAGGAACTGTGGGCTGCGAGGCTGTGGTGGGCACAGGGGCGGGTCTCGGCTCATCTCCTAGGCCCCACCCAGACCCTCCCACCACAGCCCCCAGTCCTCTGTCTGCCGGCAGCCCTGCTCCTGCCACCACCAATCCCATGGGCTGACCACACCGGCCTCACTCGAACCTGCTAATGGCGGAATGATTAGGGCCAGTGCCAGCAGCAGGTGTGAGCAATGGCTGCTGCCCAGAGTGCCCCTCAGGAGCAGGGGGAAGTGAGGAAGTCCTCAGGGGTGATTGGGGCCAGCAGCCACTACTTGCACCAACTGACTGCACCCAGCAATCGGGACTGGCACTGGGTGCTGGCAGCAGGTGTGAGCATCGGTTCCAGCTCTGGCTCTGACTGCATGTGCAGGCGGGCAGGAGCCAGCATAGGGTGCAAGTGGCAGCTCTGGCACTGGCAGCAGGTGCGAGCATGGCTGCAGCCAGCAGTGAGTGCAAGAGGCAGTTGCCAGTCCCAGTCGCCCCTCAAGAGCAGGGGAGATGGAAAAGCCCTGAGGGGGACTCAGGCCCGACAGCCACTGCTTGCACCTGCTGATGGTGCCAGCACCAGGTATGAGCAGGACTGGCACTGGCAGCAGGTGCGAGAGCCCAGTGGGACCACAGTGTGCAGCAGCAAAGAATTTTCAGCAACTACCAGAGGCTCACCATGATGACAGCAACCGGCGCCCCACCTTGGTCTGGCACCCCTGTTCACCTGCTCTACCATCCCACCACGGCCAATGCCCACTATGTTCCGTGCTCTACTGCCTGCTGCCAACACCCACCATGTTCCTATGCGCCCCCTGGATGTCAGTGCACATCATAGCGACCAGTTGTTCAGTTATTTGGTTGTTCAGTTATTCCGCTGTTTGGTCTATTTGCATATTAGGGTTTTATAGAGAGAGATTTTTATTGTTGCTAGCATTACAGATATCTCCCATTTCTCCCCCTTCTCCTAGCATCTACCCTCCCCCCAGGTCTTAACCCCACTATTGCCCGTGTCCATGCACTCTGCATATAAGTATGTAAGTTCTTTGGTTTATCTTTTCTCATCCCCTCAACACCACATCAAGGTGTGTCAGTCTGTGCCATGCCTCCCTGCTTCGGGTCTTATTTTGTTGGTAAGTTGTAAAATATTTTTGTGAATACCGAAACAAGCCGTGTGTGTGTGTGTGTGTGTGTGTGTGTGCGCGCGCGCGCGCATGCCCCAGTCCCCTGTCTACTGGCAGCCCTGCTCCTGCCACCGCCACTTCCATGCACTGACATTGCCAGCCCTACTCCAACCTGCTAATGGCAGAATGATTAAGGCCAGTGCCAGAAGCAGGTGTGAGTGACGGCTACTGCCCTGATAGCCCCTCAGGAGCAGGGTGAAGTGGAGAAGCCCTTAGGGGTGTGTGTGTGTGTGTTAGGTCCAAGAGGCCACCTGGAATGACCAGGTTCGATGCAGTCAAATGGGACAGACTGGGTGGACTAACACTTCACAATGCTTCTTCACTCCCTGCAATGGCAAAGATTTTCAGGGGACACACTCAGGTGTAGGAATGTGGGACAGACCCCCAACTTCTAAGATGAGATCAGCCAGGACAGCAGACAGCCCCTGGCACTTGACAGCTACTGCGGGGCGTGGCTGACCCTGTGATCCCGGCAGCAACGAGATGGCCAGCCATGGGTGAACAGCGTCCCTACAGATGCTCAGAGCATGTGGTGGGGATGCAGGTGTGGCTGCTGCTTAGAAAGCTAAGAGGACAGACAGGCACAGGTGACAGGCAGCTGTCTGCAGTCATTGGGGCCAATCGCTGGGAAGTGGGTGGTGCCTGACTCTGGATTCTGGGAGGGAGCCCCCCAGCACAAAGTCAGGGCCCTCACGCTGAGAGGGTCACAAAAAGGCCGGGGCCCAAAGCACACCCTAACTACAAAGAGAAACCCTCCAGGAGAGGGTCAGGAGTGTGGCTGTGGCTCCAGATAGAGACCAGAGGCCCAGGTCCAGCTACCACGGTAGCAGGATGCTTTTTCCCTATCCCGGCTACAGGGCTAGGACTCCTGACATGGTGCAGGCCAAGGCCAGACTTGGTCCTCAGGCTTGGGGAAGACTGCGCTCACAGATGGCCATCAAGCAGCACTAGCAGTAGGGGGCGAAGTTCTCTGAGACTGGAAGGCAGGCAAGACGGGCAGGGGCTCTTGCCAGCCAACCTCCCCCCTCTGATGCCTTCTTCGTGGCCTCAGTCCCCTCCTCCCCTACCCCATGGCCTCACTGACCCCTGCCTGACCTTTGGAGCATTTAAAACATGGCGAGCAGGCCCTGGCAGAGAGCTCAGCTGGCTCTCTGTTAGAGCCTTGGTCGGCAAACTGCAGCTCGTGAGCCACATGCGGCTCTTTGGCCCCTGCAGTGTGGCTCTTCCACAAAATACCACGGCCTGGGCGAGTCTATTTTGAAGAAGTGGTGTTAGAAGAAACTTAACTTAAAAAATGTGGCTCTCCAAAGAAATTTCAATAGTTGTACTGTTGATATTTGGCTCTGTTGACTCATGAGTTTGCCGACCACTGGCCTAGAGCATCGTCCCAATACACTCCGGCTGCCCCCTGGGTCCCCGGTCAGGGCACATACAGGAATCAGCCAATGAATGCATAAATGAGTAGAACAACATCTTTCTCTCTCTCACTCGCACGCTCTCTCTCTCTCTCTCCCCCCCCCCACCCCCATCAATAAATAAAAAATAAGATAAAAAGTGGCCACCCTGCCCTAACCGGTTTGGCTCAGTGGACAGAGGGTTGGCCTGTGGACTGAAGGGTCCCAGGTTCGATTCTGGTCAAGGGCATGTACCTTGGCTGCGGACACATCCCCAGTAGGGGGTGTGCAAGAGGTAGCTGATCAATGTTTCTCTCCCATCCATGTTTGTAACTCTATCCCTCTCCCTTCCGCTCTGTAAAAACAAAGTGGCCACCAGGCTCCTGCCCGTGGCCCAGAATCTGCAGAGAATTCGCAAGGCCTTTGCTTTTGAATAATTAAAATGATCTCCTGAAACCCCAGCACTCGCCTACTCCCCTCTCCCCTCTCCCCTCTCCCCTCTCCCCTCTCCCCTCTCCCCTCTGCCTGCAGTTGACACTGGCGTGTCTATTTCGGGCGGTTTCCTGTTCGCCTGCTTCCTCTCCTCTTTCTGTGCTCGCCCCTTATTCATCCTTTCCTCTCTGCTCATTTCTGCGCCGGGTTTCTCTCCCCTGAACCGCCCCCAGCCGCTCTCTCCAAGCCCCCCCCCCCCCAAAGCCTCACCTCCCCTGGGTTGGGTTGGGTTTGGGTATTCACCCTCCATCAGCCAGCCTGCCCTGGCGAAGGTTCAAGACCAAACTGCATATTTTGCTCAGATTTCTCTCTCTGGTAGCTCCTCTATCCCCCCGCCCCGACCCCCTCACTTCCCCCCCGCCCCCCGCCTCTGGCTTCCTGAGAGCCTGCCCCGGGACCCGTCCTAAACCTGTGTTTATACCTTGAACAAGCTCTCATTTACTGTTTGGAATCAATGGCGCTTTGGCGGATGGAAAATGTGTCTCTCCTTTGAAAACACTGTTTCTCCATAGAAACACGGTGTGGAAGGAGCCAGATAACCGCTCTGGTCCTTTTACTGAAACGTTTCTGCGTTCTCGTCCCAGGATTCCAAGTCCGTGCCAAAATGCCCTCAGTCCCCAAGACAGCTTCCTTATGAGATTCCCATCGTGTGTGGCTTCCGTTATTACTGTCCCCGCTGAGGAGCCTCCCTCGCCAGCAGCCTCCTCAGTGCTCCAGGGGAACCTGATCTTGTGGGGAGAGGCTGTGAGGGGGGCCCCTTTGCAGCGGCCGAAGGCAGAGGCCTTGTGTCTGCAGGATTTTGGCCACTTCTCAGAAACCCTCTGACCATGAGAAGCAGGGAAGTCACTCAGAATCTCTGTCTCTCTCCAACCGCCATCCCCATCGCAAAAGTCCAGTGAGAGAAATTTATAAAATACTAGAGGCCTAGTGCACAAAATTCGTGTCCCTCAGCCCAGTCTGCACCCTCACCACTCTGGGAGCCCTTGAGGGATATCTGACTCCCATTTAGGCCTGATCCCAGTAGGATCGAGCCTAAATGGACAGTCAGACATCCCTCTCACAATCCAGGATTGCTGGCTCCCAACTGCTTGCCTGCCTGCCTTCCTGGTTGCCCCTAACCGCTTCTGCCTGCTAGCCTTATCACCCTATAACCACTCCCCTGCCAGCCTGATTTATGCCTAACTGCTTTCCTGCCAGCCTGATTGCCCCTAACTGCACTCTCCTGCAGGCCTGGTCACTCCTAACTTGCCCTCCCCAGAAGGTTTGATCACCCCCAACTGCCTTCCCCTGCAGGCCTGGTTCGCCCCCCCCCCAACTGCCTTCCCCTGGAGGCCTGGTCCCCCCAACTGCCCTCCCCCGCTAGCCATCTTGTGTCCACATGGGGGCCACCATGTTTGACCACATGGGGGCAGCCATCTTGTGTGTTGGAATGATGGTCAATTTGCATATTACTCTTTTATTAGATAGTATGAACAAAACGCTCTGAGCTTCTGTATCTTTTACCACATTATATCTAGCAAGCTACTGTCCCTGGTCTTAGTCACTCTGTGACTGGAAAGGCCAGCAAGAGGGCAGCCTGGAAGAAGGGGCAGGGACAGGATGGGGCTTGGAGAGGGGCAGGGGCAGGATTGGGGCTCCTACCAACTGCATGCACGCATATTTCCCTAACTTCCCATGGTTTTGTGTATCTGAGAGTTTGTATTTTTTCAGAGGCTATATATTCCTTATTGCTCAAGTTAATAAGGGGCTGATGGCTCTAGCTGGCTTGGCTCAGTGGATAGAGTATCAGCTTGTGGACTGAAGGGTCCCAGGTTTGATTCTGGTCAAGGGCATGTACCTCAGTTGGAGGCTCCTCCTGGCCCGGGGCCCTGGTCAGGGCATGTGCAGGAAGCAGCCAATTGATGTGTTTCTCTCACATGGATACTTCTCTCTGCCTTCCCCAGCTCTAAAAATTAATGGAAACAATATCCTCGAGTGAGGATTAAGATTATATATATATATATATATATATATATATATATATATATATATGGCTGATGGATTAGAACAATGATAGAGAGACAGTGTACATGGTGGTTGAGAATTTAGATTTGAGAGCCAGATACTCTGGGCTTGATACTTGGCTCTGTGACCTTGGGTAAGTTACTGAACTTCTCTGTGCCTCCGTTTCCTCATCTATAAACTGAGGATAATGTTATAAATATTAAGCAAGTTAGTATTTGTAAAGGGTCTTCTTGGAGCAGTCTCTGGCACATAGTGAGCATCTATATTAATCAAAGGGTAATATGCTAATTAGACCATGAGACATTCCAGATGTCCTCCGGACAAAGCCATGGTGGCGGGGCCGAGGCAGAGGCAGTTACAGGTGATCAGGCCAGGAGGGGAGGGCAGTTGGGGGTGATCAGGCTGAAAGGGAGGGTGCAGTTGGGGGCAAGCAGGCCTGCAGGCAGAGTGGTTAGGAGAGATCAAGCAGGCAGGCAGGTGAGCAGTTAGGAGCCAGTACTCCCAGATTGCGAGGGGGTTGTCAGACTGCCAGTTTTAGCCCAATCCCACAGAGGTCCCAGATTAGAGAAGATGCTGGCCAAGCTAAGGGACATACCCCCTTCCACCCTCACCCTCCCAGTGCACCGGGCCACTGGTGTTATATATAATATATATATATATATATAATAAACTGGCCCAATTCAACTGTTTTTTGTTACAAAATCTTTCTTGAAAAGAACTGGATAAGATGTGACAAAAGAGGAAAGCAGTATGGAATTTCCTCGAAAAATTAAAAATGTAACTTCCATTTGACCCAGTGATCCCACTCCTGGAAATATATGCACCCCCATGTTCACAGCAGCACAATTCACCATAGCTAAAATCTGGAAACAGCTCAAGTGCCCATCAGTAGACACGTGGATAAAAAAAGCTGTGTGCGTTCACACCGTGGAGTACTATGCAGCTGCAAAAGAGGGATCTCTTACCCTTTGAGACAGCATGAAGGGACTTAGAGGGTATTACGCTAAATGAAATAAGCCAGTCAGAGAAAGACAAGGATCACATGGCCTCACTCATATGTGGAATCTAATGAACAAAATAAACTGATGAACAAAAATAGATCCAGAGACGTGGAAACATGGAACAGACCGAGGAGTGGGGTCTGCAGTCCCTCCCCTGGAATCTGGGTGGAGACTCATGACTGATATGGCCAACGGAGTATGGTGGAAATCATGCTAAAGGACTTCCAAGCCTAGGTCATAAGAAGAACATAGCTTACACTTCTCTCTCCTCTCCTTTCTTCTCCTTGGTCTTTAAACTCAGCCTCCATGCTATCCGGGCCATCAGAGGAGATCACGTGTAGGTGTTTGCCATCATCAGCTCCTACATTCATGGTGAGTGAGCCTTCAGATGCCTGGAGCCTCCAGTCATTGAGTCTTCCCAGCTGGGCCGGCCATTGTGGAGCAGAAACAAGCTGTCCAGAACTTCCGCCCCCTGTCTGAACCCCGGCCCCCTGCAGCCATATACACATCCCAGCTTTCTTATCCATTCACCCATCACTAGGCACTTAATTTGCTCCCATATCTTGAATATGATGAATAAGGCTGCAGTGAGCTACTGCCTTCATTTCCTTTGGCTGTATCCCCAGTAGTGGGATCACTGGATCATGTGGTAGTTCTATGTGTAATGTTTTGAAGAACCTCCATACTGTTTTCCATAATGGTTTCACCAATTTACATTCCAACAATAGCGCATGAGGGTTCCCTTTCCTCTACCTCCACCAAAACACTTAGCTCTTGTGTTTGTGTTTTAGGATAGCCATTCTGACAGGTGTGAGGTGATGGCTCATTGTGGTTTTGATTTGCATGTCCCTGAGGATTAATGATGGTGAGCACCTTTTGATGTACCTGTTGGCTATTCATATGCCTTCTTTGGAAAAATGTCTATTTGGGTCCTTTACCCATTTCTTTTTAATATATTTTACTGATTTTTTACAGAGAGGAAGGGAGAGGGATAGAAAGTCAGAAACATCTATGAGAGAGAAACATCCATCAGCTGCCTCCTGCACCCCCCCCCCCCGGGGATGTGCCCGCAACCAAGGTACATGCCCTTGACTGGAATAGAACCTGGGACCTTTCAGTCCATGGGCCGGTGCTCTATTCACTGAGCCAAACCAGGTAAGGCCCTTTACCCATTTCTTATTCAGGTTTTTTTCTTTCTGTTGAATTGTGTGAGTTTCTTATATTTTTTATTTGGTTTTGGCTATTCGTAGTTATTCAGAAATTGCCTGATCCTGTTCTTTGCTTTTTAAAAAAATTATGCATATGCACTTTTTAATTTATTTGTATGAACTATTTACATATTAATTACTTAATTACATACTGTGACTACTTTTATTGGGTGCTCCTTTATCTTTTATTATTATTGGTGGTATTGGAGTTTTTTATTTCTCCAAGTTTTCTAAGTAGAAAATATCCGCACACCTAATGATAATGTTTTAATGTCTAATCTTAGTATACACCGTATATGCAAAAGTATCTGGAGGAAGGTTGCCTGAGGTGACCCGCTTGATATTTCTCTGATTTTTCCAGATTTACTAAAATGAGAAACTAACTTTTACAATTTTAAAAAGTGTTCTACGGAACTTGTTTTCCTTTTTCAGTGGAGAAGAATGTGAGGGATTTATGTGAGCGGAATGCCAGAAGCCAGAAGCAGGAGGGGAGGGGAGAGAAGTGAAAGGTGAGGCTGAAGGTGAAAATGGGACCAGACCAGCCAGCACTCTGGATTCCTCTGTGGACTACTATCTGTGGTGGAAGCGTTTCGCTAGGAAAGTGCTCCGTGTTTCAGGAGGAGAGTTCTGGTTATGGAGGAATCATGAATGACATTTCAGAATGAAGACGCCATTGATGATGGTGTCGGTTGTTCATTGCATTAATGCTGTGTAACCAAGAACTAAAGAACCTCAGGGACATACAACACAGTGTACCGCTCACATCTCTGGGGTCAGCTGGAGGCCAGAGAGGCAAGCCTGCTATCTTGCGGAGGCTCATTCACATATCTGGGAGTGGATACCTATTGGCTGATCTAGACTGGCCTTGGTTGTTTCCCTGTCGTCATGGGTGTTGGTGTAGCTAAGAGGCTTGGAAAACAGAAATGACATCTCCCTGCAGAGCAAAAGGTAAGCATCCTATCATAAAAGATGCGGTCTGGCCAGCGTGGCTCAGTGGTTGAGCATGCATCTATGAACCAGGAGGTCAGGGTTCGATTCCCGGTCAGGGCACATGCCTGGGTTGTGGGCTCCATCCCCAGTAGCAGGCATGCAGGAGGCAGCCGATCCATGATTCTCTCTCATCACTGATGTTTCTCTCTCTCCCTCTCCCTTCCTCTCTGACATCAATAACAATATGTATTTTTTTTAAAGATTCGGGTTTCCTAACTTTAGAATGTTTCTCCTGTCTGAGCCTGTCCACAGCACCCTCAGCACACAAGTGGAACTGATGCAGCACACTCATGCTGCTTGCTGTGCCATGAGTAAGAGCATTCTTTGCCTTTTACCCAGAAATCACATCTCCTACCCAGCACCCAAGAAACTGTGGCAAGTCAATGGGGCAAAATCTCAGACCCTTCACAGTCTTAAATTTTTTTTCAGCCTTATTGAGATACTAGAGGCCCGATGCACGAAGATTTGTGCAAGAACGGGCCTTCCTTCCCTGGCTGCCAGCACTGCCTTCGCTCTGGCCAGAGCTGCCTTTCCACCTTCCCATGCTGCCCAGATGCCTAGAGTGGCTGGGGTGGTGCCAGTGTATGCAAATTAACCTACCATCTTTGTTGTGTTAATTTGCATACTCTCTCCTGATTGGCTGGTGGGTGTCATGAAGGTACGGTCAATTTGCGTCTTACTCTTTTATTAGTGTAGATAACAGACACACTAATTGCACTTAAACTGTATACATTCAAGATGTGCAGCATAATGATGACATACATGTATTGCAAAATGATTACCACACTGAGTTTAATTAATACCTGCCACCTCATATAGTTACAATTCTTTTTTCTTGTGATGAGAACTTTTAGGATCGACTCTCTTGGAACTTTTGAATATACCATACTCTAATGTTAATTATAGTCATCATGTTGTACATATATTACAGCCTAGCACTTATTTATCTTAAAACGAAAAGTTTGTACCTTTGACCCCCTTCATCTAATCCCCACCCCCACACCCTGCCTCTCATAACCACAAATCTGATCTCTTTCGATGAGGTTGGTTTTATTGTTGTTGTTACAGGTTCCGCATATAAGTGAGACCCCATGGTATTTGTCTTTCTCTATCTGACTTATTTCACTTAGCGTAATGCCCTTGAGGTCTATCCATGTTGTCATAGATGGCAGGATTTCCTTCTCTTATGGCTGAATAGTGTTCCATATTGTGTGTGTGTGTGTGTGTGTGTGTGTGTGTGTGTGTGTGAGAGAGAGAGAGAGAGAGAGAGAGAGAGAGAGAGAGAGAGAGAGAGAACACAGACCCTTCACAGCTCCTAACATTAGTCGCTTCTCTGTCTCAGCCATTGGATCTATGAGGGCCTTTCACACCCATATTCCCAGTGCTGGGCACAGGGTTTGTATTTAAGCAGAACTTCAGATATATTTGTCAAATGAATAAATTAATCATTTTTATTTCCTCTTCATTTTCAAGAAATAGACTGGAAAGAGCATTTTATTGGACATGGCCATCGGTCTCTTATTATTGTCACTCCGGGACTTGCTAGGACAGTGGCACCCAGCATCGGAGCACTGGGGGGTGTCAGAGTCTCTGAAGGACCTCCGGATGGGGCCTTATGCGGGCTCCTCTGTGTCCAACAGTCACCCAGGGGCTCTACGGCTGTGTCTCCTCTTTTCTGGAATTCACTGCATCTCAACTCCATCTTCCTTTTGAATGCTTTCCTGTGGCCTTTAAGACAGGAACTTGTACCGCTTCCCTGCACACTTGTTGGCCGGATCCCCAACTCTGTGTCCAGCCGAGTGGGTAAGCCCAGAAGGAAGACGGGAGAAACACGAACAGGGAATAAACTTACTGTAAAGGAGCGAAATGGATAAAGGTTAGCACAACTTGTCCACTCAGCTGGATTGTGCAAGTTCTCTGCAGCTGTCTGCTCAGCTGGCGAGGTCTGGGTTAAAGTTCAAAAGTTCAAAATACGTGCGCATAGTTTTACATTTTAAAAAATGTTCAAGTATTCAAAACTCAAAGATTTTCATGCACCAGAAGTCCAGCGAAGAATTTTAATGAGACATACATGCAGGAGAGAAGAAATTCAGCTCGGGTTCAAGCATCGCTGTTTAAACGGAATTAACTTTAAAACCTCGGCCCTGACACACTGATGGAGCCTGCCTCCCGCTGGCTCTGGCGACAGTCTCTGGGTGAAATGTGAGTCACAGCTTGGGCTGGGGCATCTGCGAGGCGGGGCGTTTCACTTCTCCCTGGGGCTCGTGCTTGCTTGTGCTGAGTGGAAACTGGGGACATAAGAAGAGAGCAGATGTGGAAATAGGGTTCTCCTCATTTCGTTCCAAAGGCTCCAGACTGCTCTGGCCAGGGTGTTCAGTGGTCAGCGCATTGTCCTGTGCACCAAATGGCTGCTGGTTCGATTCCCAGTTCACTGAGTCAAGGTGGGGAAATGTGCAGAGAAGTGAAGTTGCACACCCGGCTCCCACAGCGACTTTGACTCACACAAAGTGCTCAGTCACCTATTGGTTGAAGAGTAAAGAATGAAAGTGCCCCACTTCTAGGAATAGATCCCAAGAAGCTATAAACACCCATCAGGATATATGCACCCCTATGTTCATAGCAGCACCATTCAGCAGAGCTAAGATTGGGAAACAGCCTAAGTGCCCATCCACAGATGAGTGGATTAGAAAACTGTGATCCATCTATACAATGGAATACTATGCTGGAGTAAAAAAGAGGAGGAGTTCTTACCATTTGCAACAGCATGGATGGAGCTGGAGAGCATTGTGCTAAGTGAAATAAGCCAGAGAAAGATAAATATCACATGATCTCATTCATTTGTGGAATATAATGACCAACATAAACTGATGAACAAAAACAGATCCAGAGGCAGAGAAACATCAATCAGAACATCAAACCTCAGTGGGAAGGCAGGGGAGGGTGGGGGTAAGGAGGAGAGAATAACCAAAGGACTTGTATGCATGCATATCAGCCTAACCAATGGACACCAGGGGGTGAGGGCATGAGTGGGGGGACTGGGGGGTAATAGAGGGGTAAGTACAGATATGTAATACCTTAATAAATGTTTTTATTTTGTTTCAAGTATTACATATATTAGTACATATATCTCCTTTTCTTCCCCCCATTGACCTTCCCCCAACCTCCCCTACCCTCCCCCCCCCCCCCCGTCACATGCCCTCATCCCACCCCCCAGTGTCTTATGTCCGTTGATTATGCTTATATGCATTGCATACAAGTCCTTTGGTCAATCCATTTCCCTCCCTCCGCAACACTCCCCAAAGTGTGTATCCCGTTTCCTGCCTGCTGGTCGGGTGCCCTTTCCACGTAGCAGTTGGCCCTTGCTTGTGAGAAAGCCCACAGCATGCGGGGCCGCCACTGAGCAGGTAAACACACAGATGAAGAGGGTAGCTGTCGGCATCCGGACTGGGATGTATTCCTTCTGGAAGGCTGGCCCTTGCAGGGGCAAGGGCTACCTAGGCATGGTGACATCGGGAGTAGGATAAGGCGTTCAGACCAGATGTGAGGGGGTGTGGGCGGGGTACCAAGCTGAGTGGCACGAGTGAGAGCCTAGTGTGGAAACAGACTGAGGAGTTCCCAAATGCCAGCAGAGAGCTGGCTGTGAGAGGCAGTGGGGGGCACAGTGCTGGCAGGAAACAGGGGAGCAGGAAATCGGGAGGCCTTGGACCAAGTGTTGCGGATAAGCCGTCTGGCGCCAGGGCCTCCTAGGACGGATCCTTTATCCTTATCCTTGGGATGGCTTCTGTTGTCCTCAAGCGCCAGAGCCTGCAGTGTACAAACCACAAAATAACCACCACTGAGAGGCATAGATTGCAGTACGAACGCTAGTGCCAACCTGCTGTTCATTCTCCCCTTCCTCATTACCAGCAGAACCCCATCTTCTTGGGGGTGATGCTATGCTTAGCTGTGAAACAATGCTTCTCCACTCTCCCTGTAGATCCTGGTGGCCGAGAAGGTGAAAGCAAAAGTCACTGCACGAGGCTCTAAGAAAGCGGTGTCAAGGGAACGGACTAATGATGAGTGATTTGCCCTCTTGCTAACCCTAACCCTTTCCTCCCGCATGCTGCTTAGAATGAGGACTGGTGGCTGTGCTGGAGCAGCCTTCCTGGACTGTCAGGCAAGCTTGATGAAGGGAGTCAGAAAGAAGAGGCTGGCCCTGATAGGTGTGGCTCAGTGGATAGAGCGTCAGCCTGTGGAGTGAAGGGTCCTGGGTTCGATTCCGGTCAAGGGCCTGTACCTTGGTTGTGGGCACATCCCCAGTGGGGGGTGTGCAGGAGGCAGCTGATCGATGTTTCTCTCTCACCGATGTTTCTAACTCTCTATCTCTCTCCCTTCCTCTCTGTAAAAAATCAATAAAATATTTTTTAAAAGTAAGAAAGAAAGAAGATTCTAGGTCCTAGATGCATGCAGAGCTGCCCTATCAGCCCGAGGTAGCTCCCCTGAACTTCTTTTATGGAAAAAAATAAACCCAGGACTGTAATTGACAGCCTGTAGGACCTAATCCTAACTGATATGCTGACCCAGGACCATAAGTGAAGTATAATATTTGTGGGAAACTTTCAGTTTCCTTTATGAACTATGCTAGAGAAAAACACTGGAAATGTTAAGTTTCCTAAGGTAATGATTAACCCATGGAAGTCTGAAATTATTGCCTGATATGTACTGAAAAGAGGAACTTTAACCCAGCCAATGACTATCTTTTGGAAATTTCCGTGTGAGCAGATTGGTAGTGCTGTGTTATCTGCAGCTGTTTCTTGGCAAGCTGTGGCTTTGGTGGTGGGGGACACAGACCATCTTGAAGAGCTTGGATTTGATGTTGGTTTCTGTGATACTTGTGATTTGTAAAACAACTAGAGGCCTGGTGCACAAAATTCGTGCACTGGTAGGGTCTCTAGGCCTGGCTAGTGATCAGGGCTGATTGGGGCCTTCTGGCTGCCAGCTGGGGCCTCCCTTCCCCGGCTGCCAGCTGCTGGCCAGGACCTTCCTTCATTCCGTGCTGCCCCTGGTGGTCAGTGTACATTATAGCGAGTGAGTAATTGGTCTCCCAGTCGAACTCCCCCGGGGTCAATTTGCATATTAGGCTTTTATATATAGAGATATATTTGATTATTCAGATAACCAAAATGTATTTCTCATCTATATTTGGTCTTCATTCATAGTTCCTAGCTCACAGCTTCCCCAAACTCTTGGAATTTCCTGAGCATTAAGAGCAATGGGGCCTTAGCTGGTTTGGGTCAGTGAATAGAGCATCAGCCTGTGGATTGAAGAGTCCTGGGTTCGATTCTGGTCAGGTGCACATTCCTGGGTTGTGGGCTCAATCCCCAGTAGGGGCGATGCAGGTGGCAGCTGATCAATGATTCTCTCTCATTATTGATGTTTCTATCTCTCCTCTACCCTCCTCTCTGAAATAAAACAAATTTTTTTTTAAAGAGCAAAGGGAACATCTTTTGTTACAATATTTGGTCTCTTGTCCTCGGTTTCTGGAAATTAAAAAAAACACCCACATCAGAGCCATGAAGGTGAGATGGGTGTCTTTTATTCATAGCAAACCCCTTTCGCCGGAACCGGGTTTGTGTTCATGGGGTGACTCTTGGAAAACACCTGAGGATGGATGAACCTTGAAAACAGTATATGAAGGGAATGAAGCCAGACTAAGGCCACGTGTTGTGCAATTCCATTTCTGTGAAATGGCCAGAATAGGAAACGCCACAGAAACAGAAAATAGACCTGTGGTTGCCTAGGTTATGGGAATCTTAGGAGGAATGGGGAGTGACTGCTAATAGGTATCGGGTTTCTTTTTGGCATGATGAGCATGTTCTAAAATTAGCATATGGTAATAATTGCATAACTATGTATATACTAAAACTATTGAACTTTGCACTTTAAATGGGTGGATTGTGTGGTGTGTGAATTATATCTCCATGAAACTGTTAAAGCATGAAGAGTTAAAAAAGAAATGATGAATGTAATGGATCGACATATTTGAGAATCTTCCCATGTCTTTATAATCATTCCTGACAGATTTGAGAAACTTCCTTTCCATTTGAGATTCTTCCTGATATCTTGGAAATGTCTTGGATTTTTTTCTGACATTTATGAGATCTTATCTAACTTACTTGAGACCCCCCAACTCTAGTGACTTGTGTATTATCTTCCCTTACTACTTCAAAGAACTTCCAGAACTGTTCGTGATGCTTCCTCCTGTATGGGAACTTTTCCTCCCTGTTCTGCATCTTTCCTGCCAAGCTCCAGTCTTTTCCTGTTGTGTTTGAGTCTCCTCTGGAGGTATTGAGACTTTTCTAATGTGTTCAAGAACCTTCTCTAGTTACCATTCATCATGGAAGGTCTGAGAGCCTTGATGACTTCTTTTTTAAAATTTCTTTATTGATTAAGGTGTTACATATGTGTCCTTATCCCCCTATGGTCCCCCACCCCCCACTCATGCCCTTACCCCCTTTGTGTCTGTGCCCATTGGTTATGCTTATATGCATGCATACAAGCCCTTTGGTTGCTCTCTCCCCATTACCCCCACCCTCCCCTGCCTTCCCTCTGAGGTTTGACGGTCTGATCGAATCTTCTCTGTCTCTGGACTTCATGACTTCTTGAGACGCGTTGCAACATCTTAGCCACCTTTTCTGACTTCCTTAAGATAGCTCCCTACCAGTGTGTGTACCTTCTTGACAGATTTGAAACTTCCAGTCTGGTTCCAGATGGTTCATGATGTGCTTCAGACCTTTCCTTTCTCTCGGTGACACTTCTTGTTGTGTTTGAAACACATACCAACCTGGTGAGTCTCTTCCTGATTGCGCTTTGCCTGCCATGTTGGAAACCATGACAACGCTGAGGCTCCTCCTGAATGAGGCTCTTGTGCTGAAGTGGAGGCCCTCCCTGAGAAAAGCCTCTCTGTCTTTGTAGGAGACCCTGCCTGATGCGTCTGAGGCCTCCGTTTATTATCTGCAGCTCTTCCTGACAAGCGTGAGACTTCTTGATGTGCTGGGACTTTCCCGGCTAGTAAACTCTTGGTTTCCGTTTGAGACGCTTACTGACCTATTTGAAACTCTTCCGAACCGCCTTGCCACTGCTCCTGACTTGTCTGAGATGAGTTGTGCTGAGACTGAGACATTTGCTCTAGCTGTGGCCCTTTCAGACATTTTGAGACTCTTCATGACAGAGAGGAGAGCCTCCTGATGTATTCGGGATCTTTTCTGACACTGCCGGTGAAGGGTGATTAGGGACCTACCTGACAGTCTGCCTGAGTACGTTGAGACCCTCTCTTACCGGTTTCAGACCCTTCCTGCCTTGTGTGAGTCTCCACCTGTGGTAGATATTCCTCCTGAGCATTTGGCTCTCTACCTGATTGAGTAAGATGACTTCTGATAGATTTGAGATCCTCCCTAACTTACTGCTACCTTTCCTGTTTAAGACCCTTTCTCATATTTTAAGACCCTTATTGACTTTTTGCTGCTCTCTTTTTTAAAAAAAAATAGCTTTCAGACCTCTCCCAATTATTTGATGCCCTCCTTTAGGTTTGAGAACCTTTGTGATATATTTAAGACTAGAGGCCTGGTGCATGAAATTCATGCACTGGGGAGGGTATCCTTCAGCCCAGCCTGCACCCTCTTTAATCTGGTACCCCTCAGGGGATGTCCGACTGCAGGTTTAGGCCCGATACCTAAACCTGCAGTTGGACATCACTCTCACAATCCAGGACCACTGGCTCCTAATGGCTTGCCTGCCTGCCTGATTGCCTCTAACCACTCCGCTGCCAGCCTGATTGACACCTAACTACTCCTCTGCCGGCCTGATTGCCCCCAAGGCTTTTATAGATGTTCACCTCAGTTTGGAGCCCTTATTAACATATTTTGAAATCTTCCTGTGTCAATATTATTACTCACTTCTCTGAGATGACTTTTTAAAAATATATTTTATTGATTTTTTACAGAGAGGAAGGGAGAGAGATAGTTATAAACATCGATGAGAGAGAAACATTGATCAGCTGCCTCCTGCACACCCCCTACTGGGGATGAGCCTGCAACCAAGGTACATGACCTTGACCAGAATCAAACCTGGGATCTTTCAGTCTGCAGGCCGATGCTCTATCTACTGAGCCACACCGGTTTTGGCTCTGAGATGATTTCTGATGTATTTGAAACACCTCTCTTTAAGAGCATTCATAATATCTTCTCGACACTCCTGATATTTTTGAACCCTACCTACTAGTATCTGATCAAGACTCTTCTTATTTTATCTATGCCCCTTCAGAAGGATTAAAACTCTTCCTTGTCATATGACCCAGCAAAACCATTCCTAGGTATATACTCCAAGAGGAAGAAAAACTGCTCACACAGAATGTGTGCTCTAATGTTCATAGTGGCATTATTTAAAATAATAGCCAAAATGTTCATCAACTGGTGAATGGCTAAATAAAATGCGTTATGCCCATACAGTGGACTATTATTCAGCTGTAAAAAGGAATGAGTTACTGATACATATGACAGGATGGATGGATCTTGAAAACATGGCACACAGGGGAAGAAAACAAACAAAAAGGCCACATGTTACATGATTCCATTTATATGAAGTGTCAGAGTAGGCAAATCCATAATACAGAAAATAGATTAGTCATTGTCCCTGGCTGAGGGTGGGGAGGAATGGTGAGTCCTATCAAATAATAGACTTTAAAACAAAAAGAGTAACTAGACATAGACAGGTATATTTTATAATGGTAAAAGGGTTAATACATCTAGAACATATAACAACTGCTAATCTACATGCACCTAAACAATCCAAAATATATGAAGCAAAAATTGACAAACATTAAGGAAAAAAATAGACAAGTTGACAATAATAGTTGAAGACTTCGGTAGCCCCATCCAATAATGGAGAGAGCAATTAGGCACAGGTCTAGCTGGCAGGTGATCAACCTAGGAAATGAAAGATTTGAACAACACTCCAAAGCTTTTAGACTAAACAGATATCCAGAGAACACCCCAAAATAGCAGAATATGAGTTCTTCTCAAGTACACATGAAACATTCTCCAAATTAGACCAGATGGTAGGCTAGAAAACCTCCGTTTGAAAGGATTGAAATAATTTTTAAAAGGATTGAAATCATAGAAAACATGTTCTCTAACCACAATAGAATAATATTAGAAAGCAAAAAGTGGAAGAAATTTGGAAAACTCACAAATAAAGGAAAATTAAACATGTTCCTAATTAATGTATTAAATAGTAAGGCAAAAAGTAAATTACAAATACTTTGAGCGGAATGAAAATGAAAGTACACCAACCAAAACTTATGAGATGCAGAGAAAGCAGGGCACAGGTTGAAATTAATAGCTGTCAATGCCCGTGTTATAGAAGAAGAAAGACTTCAAGTCAATCAATAACAGAACCCTTCACTTTGAGATACTGTGAATAAATTTAAAAAATTAAACTTAAAGCAAGAAGAAGGAAGTAAATAATAAAGATTAGAGCATAACAACAAAGTAGAGAAGAGAAAAACAATAGAGAAAATGAAAACCAAAAGTTGGTTCTTTGAAGAGATCAACAAAATTGACAAACGTTTATCTACATTGACATATAAAAAGAAAAGACTCAAATTATCCAAATTGGAAATTAAAGGGAGAACATTACTTTGACATTCCAAAACAAAAAGATTATTCAGTAATGCCATAAACTATTATATGCCAACAAATTAAATAACTTAGATGAAATGCACAAATTCATCAATCAGTTGCCTCCTGCATGCCCCACACTGGAGATCAAGCTCACAACCCAGGCCTGTGCCCTGACCAGGAATCAAACTCTGGTTCCTAGGATGCCAACTGAGCAATGCTGTCCCGGCTCAGATGTTCCTATTAAAGGGCCAGAGCATGAACTTACTCGGATTTAATCCCTCCGAGTTCCAACACCAGGTAGCTTTGGGGGACTCAGGCCTATACAGGGAGAAGCTGGATTGTCTGGCATGGGGCCAGGAATTCAGGGTGGCTTTCTCTCAGACGGGTGCTCACAGGGGTCATTTTTTCTGAGCTGGGACCACCCCTGTGGAAGGGCTGACTGGCAACCATGTCTGAGTTTCCAGCAGTGTGGCCCGCACTGTTTTCCATTTTCTTAGTCTTTTAATCAATAGTTTCTATACTTCTGCTTCAGTGTTGTTGTTTTGCATTAGAATATAGTTTTAGCTGTTGTCACAGACAACCAAAATAATAATCACTGTAGAGGGCCCCCAGGGAAGACACCTGGGCATTTTTTTTTTAATCAGTGTCAGCTGAATCCAAGGCACCAGGCAAAGCCACATCTTGGAAACACATCCACCAAAAGGGCTAGATGCATTACCCAGTATTGACTTTAATTTACTTCAGGTGTTGGGGGGAGGGCCTTGAAATGTAGATTCAGCCGAGCCCCGGGAATGAGGGAATGAGTGGGGCCTGGGCCCACTTGAGCTCCTTTGATTTTAAGTCTTTTCATATGAAACCCATTTCTATTTTAGTATAAATAAACATGCTGTGTTTGGGTTGGGATTCCCTGTCTCTCCATCCGAGAGCAGAGATTCCACCCAGCCCCAGCTTTATTTCTATTTCTGTGTCATCTATTCTTTTCTATTATTTCTCAATCCCCAGCTCCTCTATTCAGTAACTGGACCCTACTTCTCTCTCCACACTGGACGTGAAGAGAGGAGAACCCCAACAAATGACTTACATGCTAAAAAGTAGTTCCTTTCCCCTCATGTTAGCATCTGGGCCGATGTAGTGCAGGCTGCTCTGTCAGCACCAGGTGGCTTCCAGCTTCCTCTGTCTCAGGGAGCTGCTGTGCCTAGATAGAGCTTCACCTACTTTTCCTGGATGGTTCATTAGCACACGCCTCTTCCAGCCAGTAGGAAAGGTAAAGAGAAAGGGGATAGCAAGCTCTGCCCCTTTAAAACGTGGCTACAAGTTGTACATGTCAGGTCTACTCACATGGGGTTGGTCAGAATGCAGCCACATGACCATACCTACCTATGCAGGAAGTTGGATAAGGTAGTCTCTCTTCTGGGAAGCCATTTTATCTTCTTCTTTTTAAAAAATATATGTGTATTGATTTAAGAGAGGAAGGGAAAGGGAGAGAGAGAAACATCAATGAAGAGAGAGAATCATTGATCAGCTGCCTCCTGCATGCCCCACCCTGGGGATGGAGCCCAAAACCCAGGCATGTGCCCTGACCGGGAATTGAACCCTGACCTCCTGGTACATAAGTCAAGGTTCAACCACTGAGCCATTTTATCTTCTGAAGTTCAGGGTTTCTATTACTACCGAAGGAAGAAATGGGCATAAAGAGTATTGGGGGGAAATTAGCAATCTATTCAAAGCCTCCCATTTTGAAACTGAGAAATTTTCTATTTGAACAAGAAAAAAAATTATCCCCTCTGGCAAGAGAAATAACTGGATTTTCCCCCCTCTTTTCTCTCACTTAACTCAGTAGTTCCCACAAAAGAATCGTTTTTAATTCTAAGCAATGAAAGCCAAAGGGAAAAAATTGCTAAAAAAAATTTATTGTTTGTAATAAAAAATACTTTGGATAGAGCGTCGGCCTGTGGGCTCAAGGGTCCCAGGTTTGATTCTGGTCAAGGGCATATACCTTGGTTGCGGGCACATCCCCAGTAGGGAGTATGCAGGAGGCAGCTGATCAATGTTTCTCTCTCAATGATGTTTCTAACTCTCTATCCCTCTCCCTTCCTCTCTGTAAAAAGTCAATAACATATATATATTTTTAAAAAATACCTTGGGCTAGACCACTGGTATGGAAAAACAAACCTAAACTTTGTAATTGAGCACCTGTGCATAAAAAAGTACAGGGCATTTTGAGATGCAGGGTAGTATCTGATCATCATCTGGACTGGAAATGATTTCTATGTTTTAGACATTTGGAAATCACAATGGTCGGGAACAAATAATGTACCAAATCTCAGTGCAAAAACAATTCTCCAAACATTGTATCTGTGAATCCAATTTAAAGCCTAATAAAGATTTGGAGAATTGAATTAAGATGCAGGAGAGGCCCCTGCTGCTTATGTAAAACTAAATGAACATTATTTTAATTTTTAGAAATACCACGCAAAAGAAGGACTGAACAAATTAAGCTTAAATCTCCACAGTCTGGTCATGGGGGCCGATTGGAGTGGAACTCCATAGTCAGTGCCCTGTCTTTGGGTAAAACTTTGAGGTAAAACTCTCTTATCAGACCCTGACCAAGTAGTGACTTCACATGCTGGGCCCTGAGGTTGAGAACTGCGGTCAGTGTTAAAGAGTTGTGATCAGGCATCTGATTCCAAGACACTTGAAGACAGAACATGGTAGAAAGAGATTTGGCGGCTGGTCCTAATTGGAGGTGAGAGAGAGCATGAGGGTGCCCAGCTCCTGTGGGAGGGCAGGGTCATGCATGAAGCCACAACAGAAGTTCTTCCTGAGTGGAGCCAGGAGCCTGAAGCCTAGAAATTAACTAGGTGAAGAGCTAGCAAGATAACTTGACCTTGGTCTTCATCAAATACTTGTCAGTGACCTTGGTCAGGCTTTACAGGCCCAGCTACCCACCTGCAAACCCTTCACTGGACTGTGCCTTAAAGGCCCCACAGTTGACACAAAAGAGTACAGACTGTGAGATTCCATTTATCCTGTATAATAAAAGCCTAATATGCTAAGTGTCCGGTCATCTGTTCAACCAAACAAAGCATAATATGCTAATGATATGCTAAGGCCACTCAGCTGCTCACTATGACATGCACTGACTACCAGGGGCAGACATTCCAACCTGTAGGTGAGCTTGCTGCTGTGGGCCAGCCAATTGGGACTGAACAAGACGGGCTGGACACACCCTAGAGCCCTCCTGCGGTCCCTCCCTGGTTGGCCAACCTCCCATGTTCCTCCCCAGCCCCAATTGTGTACTGGTGGGGTCCCTCGACCTGGCCTGTGTCCTCTAGCAATCTGGGACCCCTTGGAGGATGTCGAAGAGCCAGTTTCATCCTGATCCCACAGACCAGGCCCAGGGACCCCACTGGTGCACGAATTCATGCACCAGGACTCTAGTATCATATAAAATTAATAGATGGTGACAGAAGTCAACATAATGATTACCTTTGGGGGAAGAAGAATAATGTTGCAGATGAGGTCTGAAAGCAGTCTGCTAGAGCAGTGGTCAGCAAACTTCGGCTCACAAGCCACAGCCGTGGTTTGCCGCTCTGTTGACTAATGAGTTTGCCGACCACTGTGCTAGAGAATTCTCTTGCTCAGAGGAGGCTGATCGATTGTTCTGTTAAGGCCTTCAACTAATTGGGCGAGGCCCTCCCATAATTATAGGACGATCTGCTTTCCTCAAAGTCTGTCAATTTCAGTGTTAATCTCATCCAAAAACACCCTCCTCAAAACATTCAGAATAATGTTTGAGCAAATAGCTTGGCACCCAGCAAAGCTGACACATACAATTAACCATTACAGGAAGGTAAGGGCCGGGAACAAAATTGTATGCTGGTGTTTAGGCTTGGAAACCAATGCAGGGGAATGGAATGAGGGAGCCTTTGAGGCAGGAGAGAATTTGGGACTATCCAGGCATGAGGGAACGCAGGAGGATCACAGTGAGCCTAGAGGGCAGGGAGCAGCGACAAGCACTGTGCGACTGACAAGACTTGGCCACTGACCAGACTTGGGGGGATGCGGGAGAAATACGCACCAAATGGCTTTGTAAGTTTCAAGCCTGGGCGGATGGTGAAGGAGTTGGGGCACGTTCAGGTTATCATTGACGTGTAACAACCCAACCCACTACGGCGACCTAAGAAAGTCTTCATTTTGCTCACAAATCTGAGGGCGGCCGGATTCACACAGCAGCGTTTCCTCTGCATCATGATGCATTGTGTTATTTTTGTGTTGGTAACAGGAAATTAAGTCTTCACACAGGAATTATTAAAGGGATGATGAAAGTAAACTGATCGGATCTTTTCTGCATATTATCTACTGCACTTGTTTGTTAAAAACTTGATTACCACTTTTGTCTGTGGACACTGATTAATTCTTGATCCTGCCTCATTGTCCTAAGAGACAGGGAGATTTTATCTACTGTTTGTGCCTCTCCAAGAAAGGGTCCTGGGTTAGAGTATGAAGTGTCTGACATGCTTCATAAATAGGACTTGGTCGGATTACTCATCAAGGTTTTAAATTGATGAGTAATATCTTTTAGTGTAGCCAGTATAGAAAACAGCATGGTTCCTTTGTCTATTTTTAATTGGATTTATTTATTTATTTATTTATTTATTTATTTATTTACTAGAGGCCCGATGCATGAAGATTTGTGCAAGAATGGGCTTTCCTTACTCTGGGTGATGGCACCGCCTCCGCTCAGGCCAGAGCCATCTTTCTGCCTTCCCACACTGCCCAGAGGCCCGGAGTGGCTGAGGCAGTGCAGAACACCTGCATTGTTGCCATGGTGACGATGCATGCATCCCACCCAGCCCCCAGCCACTCAGCACCTGTGTATACAAATTAACCCACCATCTTTGTTGGGTTAATTTGCATACTCACTCCTGATTGGCTGATGGGCATCACAAAGGTATGGTCAATTTGCATCTTTTTCTTTTATTAGTGTATTTTGTTTGCTATTGAGTTGTATGAGTTCTTTATATAACTGGATATTTTGGATATCAACCCCCTCAGATACATGATTTGCAGATATTTTCTCCCATCCCATAGGTTGCCTTTCCATTTTATCGATTGTTTCTTTTGCTGGGTAGAAGCATTTAGGTTGCTGTAGTCCCTCTCGTTTATTGTTTATTTTGTGCCTTGGGGGTCAGAGCCAGGAAATCTCTGCCAAGACCAGTGTCAGGCACCTGTCCCCCTGTTTCCTTCTAGGAGTTTTGCAGGTTCAGGCCTCATGTTTCAGCCTGCAGTCCAGACCCTTAATCATGATAGTGTCCATCTTTGTCTCTTGTCGCCTTTGTTGTCCTGAGATCTATTTGTCAGATAGAAGTGTGGCTGCACCTGCTTTTCTGCGATGTGATTTGCGTGGAGAACCACTTTCCACCCGCACTTAGCTGTGTGTCTCATCGGCAGCATATGGTTGCGTTTTGCTTAAGTCATAAACAAATGAATTGGAAATCATAAGAATTTAGAGATTCGACCTTCTTTTTCTAGGAGCTGGCTGCTCCACTGGGGCATTCGGACCATTTACATTTTGGGTAACTACTGATGTGTGGGGATTTTTACACGAGGAGGCATTCTGGAAAGATGTGGCCACCCTGGAGCTGACTTGCAGCTGCCGGAGCCAAAGCCAGCGTCCCCTCCGCTGGCGGCGTTGCTAGGGAACCAAGACACCAGTTTTCGTGGCGGCTGAGCGGCCGAGGGCAGTTCCTCCAGAGACGCTGCCAGTCTAACGCCACTGCCCACCCGAGAGGCACCTGGCCGGGGAGGGGCGCGTGTCCAGGGTCCGAGGAGTGTTTAGGTTGGACAAGAGCCGCCTCGCCTGAACCAGAGCCCTCCAGTAGCCCCCCGACTGTCAGCATTTACTGGGGACCCGGCCTCCGGCCATAGCTGCTCCCCTCGTTCTCGTTGGCCAGCCCCGGGGCCCCAGCCGCCGGACCGCTGAGCCTGATCCAGCGCAGCAGATGTGGGTGGTGGCACCTGGCATGACTGGCTGCATTTCTACAGCAAAGCCATTTCCCCTTTGTCTGAACACGGGGATTCCAACAGCCTCACCTAAGGCGGAAACAGGTGGACTTGAAAGCATAGAGTTTGGAAATTCACCATTCTTTTCCTGGGAGATTGCATGATTATAGAGTAAACGCTCTGCTCTGAGCCCTAACTGGTGTTGCTCAGTGGATAGAGCGTCGGCCTGTGGAATGAAAGGTCCTGGGTTCGATTCCGGTCAAGGGCATGTACCTTGGCTGTGGGCACATCCCCAGCGGTGGGTGTGAAGGAGGCAGCTGATGGATGTTTCTCTTTCATCAATGTTTCTGACTTCCTATCCCTCTCCCTTCCTCTCTGTAAAAATCAATAAAATGTATTTTAAAATAATAATAAAATAAATGAATAAATTCCTGGGCCTGGCCCACATGGCAGTGGCATTTGGTTTGCACCCAGCACATACAGACTGTCTCCCCTCGGCTGCTGTTTCCGAGTCTCCTCACTCTCACCTGCTGCAGAGCCTTAGCCATTCCTGCAGCTCAAGGCTGTGAGTGGCCCGGATGTGGGATGTGGGGTGCGGGGTGCGGGATGTGGAGTGCAGGAAGGGGGTTGGAGATATGGGATGCAGGGCGCAGGATGCGGGATGTGGGATGCAGAATTCGGGTTGTGGGATGCGGGATGCGGGATGTAGGATGTGGGGGGCAGGCAACCTGTGGCTTCCCGCACTGCCCTCCGTCACATGAGCACATAGGAACCACTGTCCAGGCCGGAATTCCAACAAGTCCTCTTGTGGACACAGGAAGGCAGGCGTCATCCTCACTCCTCGGCCCCCCAGGAACCCCCCACTCTCGTCTCTGCACGTGGTTTCACCCCCAACTCCTTGCATTTCCTGCTGGAGCCTGTGTTTGTTTCCTGGAGCTACTGTAACAGATGACTCCAAACTTGGTGGCCTCCAACCACGGAAGTTTATTCTCTCCCAGTCTGGGGGCCAGAAGTCCAAGATCAAGGTGTCCACAGGCCATGCACCTTCTAGCTTCCGGTGGGCACCAGCCTTCCTCGGTGTTTCGTGACCTGTGGTCCTATCACTCCACTCCCATCTCTCCCTCCATCCCAGCACGTTCATCTCTGTGTGTCTGTCTGCTCCTCTACTGTCTGTCTGTTTTTTTAATATATTGATTGCAGAGAGGAAGGGAGAGGGAGAGAGAGAAACATTCATGAGGAGAGAGAATCATTGATTGGCTGCCTCCTGCACACCCCATACTGGGGATCAAGCCCACAACCCAGATATATGCCCTTGACCCGAATTGAACCTGGGACCCTTCAGCCGGCAGGCCAGTGTTCTACCCACTGAGCCACACCAGCCAGGGTTCTTCTGTCTGTCTTGAATCTCTCTCTGGCCTTCTCTTCTAAAGACACTTGTCATTGGAATTACAGGCCCACCCTGCTAATCCAGGGTAATCCCAGCACCTTGAGACCCTAATTTAATTCCATCTGCAGAGACCTTTTGGCCAAATAGGGTCACATTGACAGGGCCCAAGTGTCAGGACATGGGCACATCTTGTGGGGGCCACCGTTCAAGCTACAACAAGACCTTATGGGCCTGAATTCAGGAGTCTTTCTTTTTTAAAATATATTTTATTGATTTTTATAGAGAGGAAGGGAAAGAGATAGAGTTAGAAACATCGATGAGAGAGAAACATCAATCAGCTGCCTCCTGCACACCTCCCACTGGGGATGTGCCCGCAACCAAGGTACATGCCCTTGCCCGGAATCGAACCTGGGGCCCTTCAGTCCGCAGACCGACACTCTATCCACCAAGCCAAACCGGTTAGGGCCTTTTAGGATGTTTTAAAATGTGGTTTATTGAGGTGAAATTTGCTTCCCATAACGCAAGCCACCCTCCAGTGGACAGTTTGGTGGCATTAGTGCATTCACTGCGCTGTGCAGCCACCACCTCTGTCTGGTTCCGAAACATTTCTGGTATGCAGAAGGAAACCCCTGTCCATTAGGCAGTCACCCTACCTCCGTCCCCAGCCACGGGCAACCGCCAACTGCTTGCTGTTTGTGTAGAGCTGCCTGTTGTGAACGTCACATGTAAATGGAAGCATGCACTGTCTGGTGTCTCCATCATGCCCTTCACTGGGTATGATGTTTTCAAGGTTCATCATGTTGTAGCACGTGTCAGTCCTTCCTTCCTTCTTACGGCTGAATACTATTTCATTGTATGGATATTCCACGTTTCCTCTACCTATTCATATGTTGGTGGTTAAGTTTATTTTTTAGTATGTCTTAAATTTTTTTAAATGCATTTTTTATTCATTTCAGAGAATAAGGAAGAGGGAGAGAGAGAAACATCAGTGATGAGAGAGAATCATGGACTGGCTGCCTCCCACACGTCCCCCAGTGGGAATCAAGCCCACAACCCAGGCCTGTGCCTTAGTCAGGAATGGAACCGTGACCTCCTGGTTCATAAGTTAACAACCACTGAGCCATGCCGGCTGGGCTATTTTTTAGCATTCCTTTCCTTTAAAAAAATATATTTTATTGTTTTTTTACAGAGAGGAAGGGAGAGGGGTAGAAAGAAACATCGATGAGAGAGAGACATCACTCAGCTGCCTCCTGCACACTCCCTACTGGGGATGTGCCCACAACCAAGGTACATGCCCTTGACTGGAATCGAACCTGGAACCTTTCAGTCCGCAGGCCGATGCTCCATCCACTGAGCCAAACTAGTTAGGGCTTGTTAGCAGAGAAGAAGGGCTGGTGGTGACTGAAAGGGCCCACAAAAGGAACTTCCTGGAGTGACTGGTGAATTTCTGTCTCTTGATCTAGGTGCTGGCTACACGGGCATGCTCCGTGTGTGACAATGAGGTGAGCTTGCACTTTTCTGAACATACACTGAGTGGCCAGATAATTATCATCTCTGAGCTCATACTAATCTGGCCACTCAGTGTGTGTGTGTGTGTGTGTGTGTGTGTGTGTGTGTACACACACACACACACACACACACACATATATTATTTATATATATTTATATATATTAGAGTCCCGGTGCATGAATTCGTGCATGGGTGGGGTCTGACCAGCCTGGCCAGGGGGAGGGGAAATGGGCGGTTGGCAGGCCTGCCTGCTGGTTGAACTCCTGGTAGAGGGGACAATTTACATATTAGCCTTTTATTCTATAGGATAGACACTGAGTGGCCAGATTAGTGTGCGTACAGAGATCATCATCATCCGGCCGCTCAGTGTGTGTTTGCTTCAATAAAAGGTTTTTTAAGCAGATGTGCTCCATTTCCTTTAAAAGGCAGCTTATTGCCTCTGTGCCTGTACTGACTCATAAGACTTCGAATGTGTCAGCCCAGATGGGTTTGCTGCCCTGAGGCCCAGCTGAGGCCCTGACCCTGCTCTTGAGTGTTTAGGGTGTCACCACAGTGAGGCGCCGGTTCCGATGCTCTGCCACTCACTTATGTCCTCCAGGTTTCTGGATCATTCCAGCCCTCTCCTTCTAAGTGTCCCTGTCAGTGGGCAGCCAGGGCTCACCATGACCGTGTTGGCAATGCCAGCTTGTTACCTTGCTTGAAAACACATTTCCTGCCATTATCCGGAGCCCGCTTCGGCTCCTTTGGAAATACTGACCTTCGCCAGCACAAACATTTTGTTTTTAGGGAGAGAAGGACTAGGGCATCATGGGCGTGGAGGTGATTGTGTTCCCAGAAGAAGGGATCACCCTAGGATGTCAACAGAATGGCTGAAATTTCTCTCTCCTGAGGTTCTGTCCAACTTGACCTAAATCAAGAAGCAATTCTTAGGCAGTTAAATGGAACCAATTTGGATAAAAGATGAGTGAATCATCAATATTGACCTTAATTCAGTAGAGTCTGTCCCTTGTACACAACACTTCAGACCTTACTCAGCCAACACTTGTGGCTTCAGACACAGGGAACTTGATTTTCCCACTGTGTGGTGGGCTGTCCCTCCATTATGTGAATGCTGTTAGCCTCCCGCATAATGAAGCTGAGTTGACATGGAAAGGTAACAATTATATACACTGAGCGGTCAGATTATGATGATCTCTGAATGCATAATAATCTGGCCAATCAGTGTATATCCTATAGAATAAAAGGCTAATATGCAAATTGTCCCTTCAAACAGGAGTTTGACTAGCAGGCAAGCCGGCCAACCGGCCATGTCCCCTCCCTCTGGCCAGGCTGGCCGGACCCCACCCATGCACGAATTCATGCACAGGGCCTCTAATGTGTGTGTGTGTGTGTGTGTGTGTGTGTGTGTTTGTGTACACTGAGTGACCAGATTATTATGATCTCTGAACACATAATAATGTGGCCACTCAGTGTATATCCTATATAATCCTCCTATATAATAAAAGACTAACATGCAAATTACCCCCTCAACCAGGATTTTGACGAGCAGGCAGGCTGGCCAATTGCCCATGTCCCCTCCCCCTGGCCAGGCTAGCCAGACCCCAACCATGCACAAATTCATGCACCAGGCCTCTAACATATACATACATACATATATATATGCTGAGTGGCCAGATTAATTATGCGTTCAGAGATCACAATAATCTGGCCGCTGAGTGTATGCCGACCGAGAGGCTGCTGGAGAGCAAGGCAGGAACAGTCGTGAAGGATGATCTTTGTGAGAAGAAGAGGAGGGAGGACACTGAGTCTTAGAAATGTCCAAACCAGAGGGGACGTTTATTAATCCAAATTAGAAGGAGGTTGGCCAAGTTGATGGAGAAGGAGTGGGTGGGATTTCATTAGAGAAGAGACTGCAGAAATGATATCACTGGAAAGGTAGAGAGGAGTGTTTGTTGAGTGATATCTGGATATGCAATTCCCAGTGACCCAAACAGAGCAAGCAGGTGGCAGCCTGAGTGAAATTGTGTGGCTATAGCCTAAAGAGGGATGGAGCCTGGCCGGTATTGCTCAGTGGTTTAAGTGTCAAGCCAAGAACCAGGAGGTCATGGTTCGATTCCTGGCCAGGGCACAGGCCCAGGTTGTGGGCTCAATCCCCAGTAGGGGGCGTGCAGGAGGCAGCCGATCCATGATTCTCTCTCATCATTGATGTTTCTACCTCTCTCTCCCTCTCTCTTTCTCTCTGAAATCAATAAATATTTTTTTAAATAAAAGAGGAGATAGACCTTTAATTCCTTAGGTCAGTGGCCAGCATATTCATTAGTCAACAGAGCCAAATATTAACACTACAATGATTGAAATCTCTTTTGAGAGCCACATTTTTTAAACTTAAACTTCTTCTAATGCCACTTCTTCAGAAGAGACTCACTCAGGCCATGGTATTTTGTGGAAGAGCCACACTCAAGGGGCCAAAGAGCCGCATGTGGCTCGAGAACTGATGTTGGCCAACCACGGCCATAGACTGAGGAGCCTACACAACAGAAAGTGCTTCTCTCACAGGAGGGGGATGCCAGCATGACCAGGTTCTCATGAGGTTCTCTTCCGGACTTGCAGATGATTGCTTTTTCACTGAGTATCAGAGAGAGAGGGAGAGAGAGAGAATGCACTTGCTCTCTGGTGTATTTTCTTATAAAGACAACAATCCCATCTAAAGGCCCCTCCTCCAAATACCATCACATTTGGGTTAGGGCTTTCACTCATGAATTTGGGGTGAAGGGACACAATTTAGTTCATCACAGTAGTGGCATTTACCCAATCACCATCACATTCATTCATTTAACAGATATTTGTTGAGTACCTGCTATAAATCAAAGTTGTGGCATTGAAGATGGTGCTGGCACTCAAGGAGGGAATAAACTTACTAAAGTATGGTGAGCGCGAAGCTGGACATTTCGTATAAGATGCCATTGGAGTGCGAAGAGGGAGGAATGGGTTCTGCTGAGGGAGGCAGCACGGCTTCTCTGGGAGGTGACATTGGAGTTGTAATTTGAAAAATGAGTAAGAGTTTACCAAATGGAAAAGCAGAGTAAAGCATCCCAGACCATGGGAACAGAAGCTCATGGGTTGCTCCTTCCTTTTTTTTTTTTCTCCTTGCAATTTATTCATTACACAAATGGAGTCGTTTCTCCTGGACTGACCTGCGATGCTGGATGTTGCCTTTTGCATCCTCAGAGTACCTTGGACAGGTTCGTCTCGGCCCTGTATTTCATAACAGCTAGTAGTAGAATCTAGAAGCTTTGTCAGAGTCGGGTTTGGTTTTTTTGGCAAGAATACTCCACAGGTGGTGGTGTAGATCTCCATCAGGGGGTCCCTGATATCTTCATTTTTTTTTTTTTTGCGACAAAGTGGCCATTGATTGTCAAAGTGCAGGTTCATTGCTTCATTAACTATTTAGAAGACAATGATCTTCTACATCAAAAGTTCTCAAACTTTTTGGACTCAGAATTCTTAATAGTTATTGATGCCCCCACAGGGGATTATTTCCATTGATATTTACTATATGCAGTGTTAAAACTGAGAAATTTTAGAATGTATATACTGTTCATTTTAAAGTAACAATGAAATAGCAAAAATAACATATTTTATGAAAAATGGCCGTATTTTCCGAAACAGTTGGTGAGAAAAGTGGCATTGTACCTGTGTGTAAATCGCTTTGCTGGCTTAATAGAAGACAGCTGGATTCTCACCTCTTCTGTATTCCGTGTGTGGTCATATGTTGCTTTGGCTGGCATATCTGAAGACTATCCAGCCGCACACGGACATGTAATTAGAAAGGGAGGAGCATGTTCATAGCCTCTAAGATAATTGTGGAGACTCTTTTTAGAAAGAAGTGGTAGTTTCTTAAAGGGTAAAGGTGCATTTTGATGTGAAATCTGAAACCACATCAATGTACTTTCAGACTCTGTTTCCTTAAAATCTATCTTGGACTTTGAATGGATCTTTTACCCTTCCATGATTTTGTAACTTCACGCATTAGTCATTTAAAAAATATTGGTTCACTGAATTATGCAAATATTGCAAATGTTGACACATTTCCTTACACAATATTCCCCCAAATCACACTTATTCACATCATCATCAATCTCATCAGAAATGTCTTTCAATATTGAGACAAGGTTAAAAATAACAGTAGTGGATAGAAGTTTTCCAAAATTCCAAATTTCACTCAAATGCTTGACTTTATTATTGGCAATAAATACTGTCAATTTGCTTTCCTTCAAGTGGCTAGGCTCTCGTCTTAATTTTTGAGAAAATGTCTGCCAAATACTTCTGTCTAAACAACCATAGTTTGCCCATCAGGGGTTCTTTTGAGTAGAAATATTGTTCCACGAAAAAGTGGCTATTTCAGCTCTGCACTCAAATAACTAGCCACTGCCCTCCCCTTGAGACAGCCATCATGCAATAATACCCCCCTAATCTGTGGTTTTGCTTCCCACAGTTGCAGTTACCCGCGGTCCAAAATATTAAATGGAAAATTCCATGCTAAATAGCTCCATAAACAGTTCTTAAGCCTTAAATTGCACACTGTTCTGAGCAGTGGCCTCGCAGTGCTTGCGTTCCAGTAACCCTTGTCTTACTTCATAATGGCCCCACAGCACAAGCCCAGTGATGCTGACAATCTGGATACACCAAAGAGGAGCCTTACACTGAGTGGCCAGAGTATGATGATCTCTGAACACATAATAATCTAGCCACTCGTGTGTGTGTGTGTGTGTGTGTGTGTGTTAGAGCCCCGGTGCATGAATTCGTGCATGGGTGGGGTCTGGCCAGCCTGGCCAGGGGGAGGGGACATGGGCAGTTGGCTGGCCTGCCTGCTGGTCCAACTCCTGGTCAAGGGGACAATTTGCATATTAGGCTCTTATTATATAGGATCTACACTGAGTGGCCACATTATTATGCGTTCAGAGATCATCATAATCTGGCCACTCAGTGTAAGGTTCCCTTTAGGAGAGAAGGTGAAAGTTCTCAACTTAATATGGAAAGAAAAATCTTGTATGCTGAGGTTGCTAAGATGTATGGTAAGAACGTCTATCAATGAAATTGTAAGAAAGAAATGAACTTCGTGCTAGTTGGGACTTCCTAGATCCTGAAAGAATCCAGGGCTCACATGTTGAGAACTGCTGTTCTAGTTCCATCATTCCCTCTTCATTGCTTCCTAGAGAGAACATTCTCTCATTCTCTATTTGGTTACCTGAGGTCAGTTTGTATTTAAAAAAAAGGGCAAGTTAAAATTTTAGTTTTTTTCCATTTATTTGCCCCCCCCCTTTTTTTTTTTTACTAAAAACTAGAGGCCCAGTGCACAAAATTCATGCATGGGTAGGGTCTCTAGGCCTGGCAGGCAATCAGGGCTGATTGGAGTCTTCCGGATGTTGGCCAGGGCCTTCCTTCCCCAGCTGCCAGCTGGAGCCTTCCTTCCATGCCACATCCTGGTGGTCAGCGCATGTGATAGCGAGCGATCGAACTGCCTGTCTCCTGGTCAAACTCCTGAGGGGACACATTGCATATTAGCCTTTTATATATATAGATGGTTCTCTAACATCCTCCAAAGGTGGTCAATGAGAAATTTTTTGCTAGTTTCTTGTAGTGAGCGGTTATAGGGTTAAAGCCTCAGAATGACCTGCTGGCAAAGTCACATAATTAAGCTTGACCTTTTGACCTCTCTAGATCTCTCCTGGGCAGCTATTGGGCTGTGGGAGGTGCAACAAGTGCTGCCAAAACAAGTGGAGCTCACAAGAACATTGTAAATTACCTTGTTTACCTCTGACTATAAAATAAAGGCTCAGCTTGCCATCTGGATCTGTCTGTGGTCTCAGCCACGCACAGAAGATCCACCTAGACCCAGCTTACTCTCTGTCTTTTCTTCATCCTTCACTGGCCCTCCCTCAGGCTCACTGAACCCTTGGCTATGCTGGAAGAGCACAGTTTCTTTCATTATGCACTTAACGCATTTAAGGTATTTGAGATGTTTCTATCCATTGCACTTATTTCTGTTGGTACTTGTCCCATTATCTGCTCATCAGAGCCTCTTCACATTGGCTACTGAGTCCTTTTGATATGACCACAGTCATATTTGATGGCCCCCTTGCCTTCTTGCAGAAGATATATGCTCATACTGTACCTTTCCTAACTCAGTCCTAGAATCAGTCATTTCCCTAAGGAGCCTGGTTTCTTTCCATAGGAAATGGTATTCAGACAATAATCTGGATGTGACGGTGATCTGGCTGCGACATCTGTCATCCTGTTGATTGCCAGGGTTGATTTGGCTGATCTGGCTGGCTGGGTGGATGACCCCTCCTCCCTCACCAATCCATGTGCATCCTTCCCTTCCCCCAGAGGAGAGAACTGGTCTTCGGTCAAAGGTATGCAAGCAACTGTGCTTCCCCGCTAGAACCTGTAAACCAGCTCTCACAGACCATAATGTACAGCTGGGAAGTGCTGTGCCAAGTACACTTGTGTCCTCAGATCCTGGCTCATCCTTGCAGCCTGCTCCAGGAAAATGGATCTGGGCCCTTTGGATCTTTTTCTTTTGCAGCTGGCACAGAACCGGTCAGTAGAGGGCATCAGAGAGACATTGCAGGAGGAAAGGGTCTTGCCTCCTGGTTCCAGGGGGCTCTCAGCCACACCTGGAGCAAGTGCACTGGGCAACACCATGTGAGACTCAGGAATAGTGGCTCCTCAAGCACCCCAAGAGTGGATTCCTTCCATATTCCAGAGGGCTATTTCCCAGAACTTTCCAGAAGGTAGATGGATAGCACTAATTGGGCACCACACCACCTGTGCCATTCAGTGAGCCATTGCAGAGACCTCTCCAAAGCCATGTGGATCTTGGGCCTGAGAGTGGAGAGGGAACTGTTTTATATATATTCTGTCTAATAAAAGAGTAGTATGCAAACTGACCATACCTTCGCTACACCCACAAGCCATGCCCACAAGCCAATCAGAGTGAGTATGCAAATTAACCCAACCAAAATGACGGTTAATTTGTATATCTGCACGCAGAAGATGGCCTAGAAGGAAGCCAAGCACTGCAGGAGGGAGCAAAGCTGCGGAGAAGTAAGCAAGTGGGGCAGCAGGGAAGAAGGGAGGGAGCAAGTCAGAGGAGATGAGAGCGAGCGAGGCAGCAGAGAAAGGAGAAAGTGAGGTAGTGGAGAAGGGAGTGAGGCAACAGAGAAGGGAGGGAGCTTTGCTCAGGCTGCAGGAAGCTCTATTCTTGTAAGAATCTTCCTGCAACGAGTCTGCAGTATATATCCTATCTAATAAAATAGTAATATGCAAATTGACCGTACCTTTGCTATACCCACAAGCCACACCCACCAGCCAATCAGGAGCGGGGGGCGGGGCTGAGGCCTGCATGAGGCAGCGAGCGAGCGCAAAGCGGGGGGCCCTGGGCCCTGGCATTCACCAGCGGCTGGGGCCAAGGCTGCTGGCAAGCACACAAGGTGGGGGGCAGGGCTGCGGCATGCGGGAGGCTGGTGCAGCTGATGAGTGTGGGATGCCCCTGGGGCTGGGCGGTCGCCACCAGGGGTAAGGCCTGGGCTGGGGGGACGGGGTCGAGGCATCCGGCAAGCATGGGGGACCCCCGGGGCTGGGTGGTCACCAGGTGGTTGCCAGCAGCCAGTGCTAAGGCCAAAGCTGAGTGGGCAGGGCTGAGGTGGCCGGGACAGAGCCAGCTATCAGCCCCATTGCAGGGTGATGTCTGGGTGCCCAAGGCCTAAAGCTTCAGCCAGGGTTGAGGGGTCAGTAGGACATCCCCTGAGGGCTCCCAGTATGTGTGAGGGGGCAGGTTGGACTGAGGGATCACCCCCCAGTGCATAAATTTTGTGCACCAGGCCCCTAGTATATATATATATTTTATTGATTTTTCACAGAGAGGAAGGGAGAGGGATAGAAAGTCAGAAACATCAATGAGAGAGAAACATCGATTAGCTGCCTCCTGCACACTCCCCACTGGGGATGTGCTCACAGCCAAGGTACATGCACTTGACCAGAATCGAACCTGGGACCCTTCAGTCTACAGGCCAACACTATCTACTGAGCCAAACCAGTTTCAGCTGAAAGGGGACTGTTTTCTGAGTGCTTCAACTCAACCCAGTGAAAAGGGACTGTACTATTAAAATCGTTTTTAAATATATTTTTATGGATTTCAGAGAAGAAGGGAGAGGGAGGGAGAAACATCAATGATGAGAGAGAATCATAAACAGACTGCCTTCTGCATGCCTCACACTCGGAATTGAGTCCACAACCCCAGGCATGTGCCCTTGACAGGAATCGAACCCGGGATCCTTCAGTCCACAGGCTGACGCTCTAGTCACTGACTGTACTATTGTGCTTAGTGTGCTGTTTTCATATTTAGAGTTATTGTTTCTTACTAGCCAATGCTGTTACTCTAACCTGTTTTTTTGTAATTAATGTAGTTAATTTATATTACTAGTAAGCTTTCCTAGTTAAATTACTGAGTAATTTCTCTTTTATTGGATCCAGATTAATACAAATGCTCAGTGTTGCTGAGTTGGTCGTTTTTGCTATACATTTCCATTGGCTATAGCTAGGAAATAATTATTTTAAAGAGAAAGCACATAAATCCACACTGATAGTTTCTATTCACCGTATTAAAGAGCTTAATTTTATGGTTTTTTTCCTCTTATGCATAGGAAATTGTTATTTTAAAGAGAAAACACAGACCGGCCCGTGTTGCTCAGTGGTTAAGTGTCAACCTACAAACCAGGAGGTCAGGGTTCGATTCCCGGTCAGGGCACAGGGGTTGTAGACTCCATTCTCAGTGTGGGGCGTGCAGGAGGCAGCCGAGCCATGCTTTTCTCTCATCAGTGATGTTTCACTGTCTCTCTCCCTCTCCTTTCGTCTCAAATAAAAAAAAATTAAGTTTATGGTATATTGGGACTGTAACCTCTATCTGTGGTAGTTTCCTTCCCCAGAAGGTAGTTTGTGCCCCTGGATGTGGTCCTCACTCAGATCAGAGGGCGGCCCTCCCCCATCTCCCCTGCCGAGCGCATTTGCACGTGACCTTGTGCTGTGGAGGATTTCGCTGGCGAGAGCGTGAACGGTTCCGGGCTGGAAATCCTGGGCCAGCGCTCACCCACCTCGTTAAAGAAAAACAAGGCAGAAATGCGAGCCACAGCATCGCAGAGTGTAAAGGGAAAGCTTTTTAGACAGCCGCTGTGAGGAAACACACCTATGGAATTGTCTCCTCAAACGGTAATTAAACATAGATCTTGTGCGTTGCTAGATTGTTTGATTACCTATTGATCCCTGAAATGTCTGTGCAAAGTGGGTGTTGGTGTTTTTTTTAAAGCAATAAACAGCCCCATCTCCTGCTGCTCAGCTTCTCCCGAGCCTCCTGATGGTGCACTTTCAGAGCAGAAAATAAGCCTCTTTAGGGCTCGCTGCACTGCGGACGCAGATTCTCCTCCTCTCCCGCAAGCTGCGAACGGGGTCACATGACCGGGGCGGAATAACCGGGCAGATAAAAGATTCGGTACCTGCTTCTTGCCGTGCCTGCGCATCCGGCAGCACGGAGCTGTTTGCTGGTGATGCGCATTTCGCCGGAAGGTCATTGGCGCGCCTGTGCCGGCGGGTTAGAGAGACCGCAAGAACGCACGTGCTGAGAACCGGCTCCTGAGTCGGCTGTTTGTACAGCGATGTGCATTTCTCATTGGCTCCGAATACACGAAGGCTTTGCAGCAATGATGACAGCAGGGACCCGCTGTGGTAATGTGTGCTGTCCTTCATTTTTCACTCAGGGGCTGCGATCCAGGAGGCTCTGAGCACCGCCGGGCAGAAAACTAGCCGCTCTGAGCTCTGAGCTGGGCTGCGAACCTGAGGAGCGGGCTGCCAGGAACCGAACCAATCGCCTCCGGCACTGGTTCCCTTAGACTTTGCCAGTGTTTCTAAAGCAAACTTCCTAAACTTTGGTATATCCTTTCCAACCTATATGTCAGGTCCAGACAAAGGTCGATTTGAAAAGTATGTGTAGGGCCTGGCCAGTGGGGCTCAGGGGGTGCGTGTCATCCCATAAACCAAGAGGTCAGGGTTCGATTCCCAGTCAGGGCACAGGCCCAGGTTGCAGGCTCCATCCCCAGTAGGGGGCATGCAGGAGGCGGCCGGTCATGACGGTTCTCCCTCATCAATGTTTCTATCTCTCTTTCCTTTTCCCCGGCCCTCTCTCTAAAATTCAATTTTAAAAAATATACATATATACATACATATATATATATACATATATATATATACATATACATATATACATACACACACACACACACACACACATACACATATACATACACACACAGCCCTAGCCGGTTTGGTTCAGTGAACAGAGCATCAGCCTGTGGACAGAAGGATCCCAGGTTCGATTCTAGTCAAGGGCATGCACCTTGGCTGCGGGCACATCCCCAGTGGGGGGTGTGCAAGAGGCAGCTGATGGATGTTTCTCTCTCATCGATGTTTCTGACTCTCTATCCCTCTCCCTTCCTCTCTGTAAAAAATCAATAAAATATCTTTTTAATAAAATAAAATAAAATTCTATATAGATAGGTAGATACATGATAAATAGATATGCAGCCCTACCCGGTGTGGCTCAGTGGATAGAGTGTCGGCCTGCGGACTGAAGGGTCCCAGGTTCGATTCCGGTCAAGGGCATGGACCTTGGCTGCGGGCACATCCCCAGTAGGGTGTGTGCAGGAGGCAGCTGATGGATGTTGCTCTCTCATTGATGTTTCTGACTCTATCCCTCTCCCTTCCTCTCTGTGAAAAAACAATAAAATATATTTTTAAAAATCTGTATGCGCAGGAAAACGGTTCCGAAACTGTGAAGCAGCATGTTCATCTTGCTTATTTCGGTGGGATGGGAGTCACCGTCCAGCTCTATAAAAGGCAGTAAGCGCACGAGTGCACGGTACAGAGATGGCTGCGTAGACAGCCACCCTAACTGGCCGCTTCCCACAACCCCGGCACAGGCGTGCTCTGCCAGGCTTCGCCTCACCAGGTGGTGCGCCAGGACCTATTTCCCTGGCATGGCTTTCTGTGCTCACCACATGAGTCTTTTCACAGGCACGAGCCAGTTAAAATCGCCAGTTGACAGTTGTTCTCACACCTTGCTAGTGGGAATGTCAACTGGTAGAAACCCACAGGTGAATTCTGGGTGAATTCTGCAAAACTTGTCACAGTCACAAATACAGTGCATACACTTTTTGACCCATCGACTCCACTGCTAGGGCTTTATCCTATAGAAATCTGTACACATGTGTGAAATAATGTCTGTGGGATGCTATTTGGAACACCAAAGATTACAAACAGCCTACACTGCTATCCTGGGAGACTAGTTACATAAATGAGGATACAGCTGAAACCGGTGTGGCTCAGTGGATAGAGCATAGGACTGCAGACTCAAGGGTCCCGGGTTTGATTCCGGTCAGGGGCATGTACCTTGGTTGCGGGCTCATCCCCAGGAGGGAGTGTGCAGGAGGCAGCTGATTGATGTTTCTCTCTCATCCATGTTTTTAGCTCTCTATCCCTCTCCCTTCCTCTCTGTAAAAAATCAATAAAACGTATTTTAAAAAATAAAAAAATAAATGAGGGTAAAGCCCCAGAATGCCATGCAGCCCTCTGTATATGGAAATACAGTTAAGATATATGTTATTGGGACAATAATATGCTACCACTTAATTAAACGTATATGCACACACAAAAGAACTATATATAAATATATATATATATATATATATATATATATATATATATGTGTGTGTGTGTGTGTGTATAGCAAGTAGCAGTTCTGTAAAAGGAAAACTAAAAGAGGACAGGGACAGGAAAGAGAATCTTCACTATACACCCTTTTTACACTTTGAACTTACAAATGTGTGAATTCATTACTTATTCAAAACTAGAGGCCTGGTGCATGAAATTCATGCAATGGGGGAAGGGAGTCCCTCAGCCCAGCCTGCGCCCTCTCGCAGCCCAGGAGCCCTCAGGGGATGTCCTACTACCACAGGGGCCGCTGTGCTCGCCAGCCATGGAAGTGCACTGACCACCAGGGGGCAGCTCTTACATTGAGCATCTGCCCCCTAGTGGTCAGTGCGCATCATAGCAACCAGTCATTCTGCTGTTTGGTCAATTTGCATATTAGCTTTTTATTATATAATAGGGGCCTGGTGCACAAAATTTGTGCACTGGGGGTGGGTGGTCCCTGAGTCCAATCTGCCCCCTCTCACATACTGGGAGCCCTCAGGGGATGTCCTACTGAAAGCTCACCCCTGGCCTGCCCAAGGCTGAAAGCCTCTGACAGGCTTTCCATGCTTGGGCAGGGGACCTTGGCCAGGGAACCCCAGCCAGCCATTGCTCTGCAATCAGGGCCGATCACTGCCTGACCACACCCCCAGCCCAGCCCAGCCTGCTGGAGGTCGAGGGGAAAAGGCCGCTTGGCGAGGCCTTTTTGCCCCCGACCTGGGGCACCCAGCAAAGCAGTCGCCCCAAGATCGGGGCCGATTGCTGCCTGGCCACACCCCCAGCTGGATTGGGGGGGGAGAGAGGCCTTTTCCAGACCTGGCTGTAGGCCGGCCACCATGCTGCTGCAATCAATATGGGGGCCCACCATTGCCCAGCCCAGCGCCCCCGCCTCGTGCTGCTCAGCCCCACCCCCCACTCCTGATTGGCTGGTAGTGTAGCAAAGGTATGGTCAAATTTGCATATTACTCTTTTATTAGGTAAGATGACTAGAGACCCAGTGCCCAAAATTTGTGCATGGGGGGGTGTCCCTTAGCCCGGCCTGTACCCTCTCCAATCCAGGACCCCTCAGGGGATGTCTGCAGGATGGGGCCTAACCCAGCAGTCGGACATCGTTCTTGCAATCCAGGACTACTGGCTCCTACCTGCTCATCTGACTGCCTGCCTGATTGCACCAACCCCTCTACCTGCCTGCCTGATCACCCCTAACTGCCCTCCCCTGCCAGCCTGATTTCCCCTAACTGCCCTCCCCCGCCTGCTTGATTGTCCCTAACTGCTCCCCTGCCTGCTTGATTGTCCCTAACTGCTCCCCTGCTGGCCTGATCGCCCCCTAACTGCCTCTGCCTTGGCCCCCGCCAACATGGCTTTGTCTGAAAGGACATCCAGAAGATATCTGGTCTAATTAACATATTATCCTTTTATTAGTATAGATATTTACATGTTTAGGAAATCAGTATATACCGTTGTAGTTACCTATTCCCTTTTAGAGCACAGTTGCCTAGAGATTGGGGAGGAGTCTGGCCAGCCCTCCATGTTGCCACCCTTTTGCTTCTCACTGGCTGGAAACTTCTCATCAGAGTTGTTTGGGTCATGTGGGACCTCCCAGTATCTCACATCTTCCCATCGCTCCAGCCACTCTGATCCACACACAGGCTCAATGTGACCCCAGCCCTAGGACCAGATGTCCTCCTTGGATAAAAAGGTGGTAGGAGGCCCTGGCTGGTGTGGCTCAGTGGATAGAGCATTGGCCTGGGGACTGAAGGGTCCTGCATTCAATTCTGGTCAAGGGCACATGCCTGGGTTGCAGGCTCCATCCCCAGCCCTGGTTGGGGTATGTGCAAAGGCAAGCAATCGATGTCTCTCTCTCATATCAATGTTTCTCTCTTTTGTCTGTCTCTCTCTCTCCATCTCCCTTTCTCTATCTCTAAAAACCAATGGAAAAATATCCTCAGGTGAGGAGTCAAAAAAGAAGAAGAAGACGGCTGTAGGAGACCCCCAGCACAGCTCTGACTGGTGAAGCGGAGGCCTGGCCTATGGTCGCATCTTTGTCCTTGGTCCTGGCAGGCTTCTGTCAGTGCCTGTCCCAGACACTGCAGTCCTGCATCTGCTGGTAGATGTCCCTTAAATAGCACCCCTGCCTGTCTGCCCACCTTAGTCTCAGCATTGCCTTTCCCGGGATCTTAGTCGCCAGTCCTGCCCTCTGGCTGCGAGGCCCCTCCCTATATTCCCAGGCGTGTACCGCCATGCCACCATTTCACTGGTTGGTCCCTGTCAAAGTCCTAAGTGTTGTCACTGTCATTACCTCCAGACGATGTTAGAGCTGCGGGGAGAATGCTGTGTTTGTGCCTGGAGCTGGGCACCAGGGGCAGCCATTCCCTCCCAGACAGGCTGGGCACTGGGAGCACGCCCACTGTTAAAAGTGAACGTCCCTAGTGGTCTTCTGTGCCTCTAAGATGTGCTGTTTAAACTGCTCTCACTCACTCATTGGCAATAGTCACAGTAGATGGAGGCTTAGGATGTCAACTTTTTAAAAATTCTTTATTATTTAAAGTACTAGTGGCCCGGTGCATGAAATTCATGCACATTAAAAGGGAATTAATCCAAGGAAATATTTTAACATTGCTATTTGCCCTTTAGAATAGAAGTGTCAGAGATGAAAGAAAATGAGTAAAATGTATAAGAAAATCTTCTTCCTGTTAGAGTCTGGGGTGCACCACGAGAACCGAAGTCAAGTCCCCGCCCAGCCATGTGCACCTCAAAATCATGCGAGACCCAGAACCAGCCGGCCCCACCCCCATTGGGCTAAATCCAGACCCAGCCGGCCCCAGCCCTGTCAAGCCCCACTGTGTGGGGAGGGCTGCAGCCTCAGGGCCCCCAGTCCAGTGCCAGGTGGGGGGTGCAGCCTCAGGTACCCCAGTGCAGCCTCAGGTCCCCTGCTCTGGTGCCAGCACCAGGATGGGGGGCGTGGCCTGAGTTCCCCCATCAAGCTTCTTCAGGTGTGGGGAGCAATCTCCTGTCACCCAGCCTGGCATCAGGGCAGGGGGCACAGCCTGAGTTTCCCTATCAAGCCCCAATGGGCTAGGGGTGCACCCTCAGGTCCCCTGGCCCAGTGCTGGGCGGGGGGCATGGCTTGAGGTCCCCCAGCCTGGTACTGGCGTGGGGGATGCTGCCTGAGGTCCCCTGTCAAGCCTCACCAGTCCAGGGGGCACAGCCTCAGGTCCCCTGCCCCGGCCCAGTGCCACACAGCCTCAGGTCCCTGCTGATTGCTTGTTAAGGCTCATTACAGGAACTCAGTCTCCACTGTGGGCGCAGCCAGCTTGTTATGGCGTTTCGGTCAATTTGCATATTCCCTCTTTATTAGATAGGATTACATGAGCCTCCTTTTTTCCCCTATTGACCATCCCCGGCCACCATCCCTCCAGCTCATACCCTGCCCCCCTACTGTCCATGTCCATTGGTTATGCTCATATACATACAAGTCCTTTGGTTGATATCTTACCCCCTCACCCCTCGCCTTTCCTCATAGGTTGGACAGTCTGATCGATACTTCTATGTCTCTGGATCTGTTTTTGTTCATTAGTTTATAATGTTCGTTCTCTTCCAGGGATGTCAAGTTTTAAAGACAATACCAGAAAACCGATTACCTAATCACCGTCACCAGAGCCTGGCAGAAACCAGGGAGGGTATGACCGTGTTAGGACAGAGGTTCTCAAACTCCTGTGTGTGTCCGGAGGCACAGCCTGTCAAAACACAGCTCTGGGCTCCGCCTCCACGGGTTCTGAGTCAGTGTGTCTCGAGGGGGCGGGAATTTGTACTTGTAACCAGCTCCCAGGCGGTGCTCACATGGTCCAGGTGAGGAGAAAACTGAGGGAAGGACAGGTTATGTGACTTGCCCAGGGTCAGTCAGCTAATCAGTAGTGGAGCCAGGATTTCTACTCCAGAACCCTCACAACATCCTTGCATTCTTTCTGGTAATAAATACTGTATTTTCCAGCGTATAAGACGACTGGAACTGCTGATGACAGGAGGAAGATAACAAACAATAGAGAGAAAGCAAGTGCCGGGCAAGTCCCTGATGAGTTAGCAACGCCCATCATAACAGTATTTTTACACCTGGCGTATAAGACGACCCCGGCTTTTGAGAAGATTTTCCTGGGTTAAAAAGTCATCTTATACACCGGAAAATACAGTAAATACAGCCCGGCCAGCGTGGCTCCGTTTGATTCCCAGGTTGCGGGCTCGATCCCCATTGTAGGGCGTGCAGGAGGCAACCAATCAATGACTCTCCTCATGGATGTTTCTCTCTCCCTTCCTCTCCGAAATCAATTAAAATATATTAATAAATAAGTAATACATAAATACAGTATGAACAAACTTGAAATCTAAAGCAAAACATGATCATTTGAGAATGATTGTTGGGGATCTCGCATTGTGAAATGTATTGATTCTTTGGCAACACCTATTTTTCACTTAGTCTTCTGCTAAGTGCTAATGCTATTAGCTATTAAACATGTTTCCTCAGAGTTTTAATTATTTTCAATTTAGAAGAAAAATGTTTACTGAACATCCGATATGGTAATCAGGGATAGTAATTGTCAAAAAGGTAATTAATAAAAATTGCACTTCAGAAAAGCCTCTGCTCCACTCAACAAAATAACAAATAAACAGTTTGTCTACTTGAGTTTTTAATAGTTGAATGCAAAGCTACAGTTTTGTCGGCAGTGATTCTGTTGAATTTAAGATGATGCTTGGTACCTTTTCTACATTTTTCACAGTGCAATCTTTATGCATTTGAAAAATATAGAGTAAGAAATACAAATGAATCAGCAATTGTCTTTACCCTTAAAATCATGTGTCTTGCCGTGTACTTACTGTATCGATTACATGATTAAAAATAGTGAACTAGCCGAAACCGGTATGGCTCAGTGGATAGAGCGTCGGCCTGTGGACTGAAAGGCCCGGGTCTGATTCCGGTCAAGGGCATGTACCTTGGTTGCGGGCACATCCCCAGTGGGGGGGGGGGGGGGGTGCAGGAGGCAGCTGATGGATGTTTCTCTCTCATCGGTGTTTCTGACTTTCTATCCATCTCCCTTCCACTCTGTGAAACAGAGGGCCTTGTGTGCATGCATATGAGCCTAATCAATGGACACAGACAGCAGGCGGTGGGGCATGTGTGGGAGATAGGGGGGATGGGGAAATATGGACACGTGTAAAAATTAAAGAAAAAATTATAAGAAAAAAATCAACAAAATATTTTTAAAAAGAAAAATATCCTCAGGTGAGGATTAACAACAACAAAACAGCTCCATTGTGACGCAGCAGGCTGTGAGGCCAGGCCCTCTCGGTTAGACAGCTCTGCTCGCTTGCTCCTAGGTGGTCTGCTCTGCTCCGTGCCAGTCTGCTCTGGCTACTTGGTTCAGCCAGAGAGTCTTCAGTGGAAAGGGAAAGTGCACTCTGGGAGGCAGAGAGGAGCCGGCTTCTAAGGACAGAAGTCCCCACCCCTGGTCCCTGGTTGGTCTGTCCTCATGCAAATGAGGACTCCAAATCCTCAAAGTTTGATTGTCCCAAAAGGCACTGTCCTGCCTGTCCTGATTGGTTAGAATAGACCGGCTCTGTTTGGTTGGAGCTGCACAGGTCCTGATTGGACGGGAGAAGCCTCCGTCCCATTGGCTGAAATAGGATCCAGGAAGTCCTTTATAAGGACTGGCTCCGCCCTCAGAACCAAGTGCAGGCAGGCAGCTCAGCACAGGCTTCTCCCTGCGTGCAGTTTGCAGGAGAGGCATCTGTGCAGAACTGGCTGCCAGGCCCCGGTGTTTGCTTGTTGGTTGGTCGGTCGGTTGGTTGGTCAGTCGATCACTCGGTCACTTGCTTGATTGGCTGGTTTTACCTTGTAGCCTTAGTTAGTAGTTGTCTTCGTTCTCAGGGCTCACACATCCTTCACATACCTGCTGGCTTTTTGCATAAGCAGACAGTGGCCTAGGCACTTTAAAGAGTGTGCTTAAAGGAAATGAGGATTTGAACCTCTTGATTTGCATGATTTTGTGGGGTTTTCTGTGTCATGTGACTCGTGACCCATTTCCAGAGGTCACCCCAGGCAGCCCTGCAGGAAGAAGCATCGTGCTTTCCAATTACCCGCCAACAAAGGCTTCAGAACCCTTTAGACCAGTGGTCGGCAAACTGCGGCTCGCGAGCCACAAGTGGCTCTTTGGCCCCTTGAGTGTGGCTCTTTCACAGAATACCACGGCCTGGGCGAGTCTATGTTGAAGAAGTGGCGTTAGAGAAAGTTTAAGTTTAAAAAATGTGGCTCTCAGAAGAAATTTCAATCGTACTGTTGATATTTGGCTCTGTTGACTCATGAGTTTGCCGACCACTGCTTTAGACTGAGGAGCCAGCAAGCTCAGGAGCCTGTGTGAAATGCTCCGGACACCCCCAGGGGCCCCCAGATGAGCTCCCCAATCTTCATCCCGTCCCAACAATGGGGCAGTGACATGTCACACGGTGCTCTCTGGTGTAATGGATTCTCAGTGATTCAACATAATAAAGTCCTCTGTTGTGATACCAAATATATATATTGGTGCCTGTGCTTTCATCGTACTATATGATTTGGTCGCATAATGCTTAAAACATAAGACCTAAATGAAATTGCAGAAAAACAGAGTGACTCATTCCTGGATAGGCCATTGGATTGGAGATAAGATCATTTTTATTGATGTGTAATTGACATACAATATCCTGTTACTTTCATGTGTACGTCATAGTGACTTGATATTTATATACAGTATGAAATTATCCCCACGGTAAGAGTAGTTACCAAATTAGATAATTTAGGATGTTTGTGACATTTCACCCTCACTGCTGTGAGGCCATTAGGTTGTAAAATAACATGTGCGGGTCAGTACAATAACACGGTAGGCAGAGTTCTAGAATATCCAGAATTCTCCAGTGAAGCACCACATACATAGAATGGAGCTCTATATGGCTGGGCAAAAAACACCTTCTGTGGAAAAAACTACCAGGAAGTTGTACTTAATTCCCAGAGTTCACACAGGCCAAGGATCTTCAAGTTCTTACCAGCCTGAGTAGAGACCTTGATCCCTAAATATCAGACCTTAGGAGTGCAGCGAAACCAGCCCCAAAGGAAAGGCTACTCTAGACCCACCCTCAAAAATCTTACGAGGAAGTCTTAAAGGGATCAAGCTGACCTAAAATAACATAGCTGTCTCAGTACAAAGTCCAATAGTATTTAAAGTAATATGGGAAGTTCAAGAACTCACCTATATATAATTCACGATGCGTGACATCCAATCACAAATTACCTGGTGTACAGAACAGAAAATATGGCCAGAGCAGCAGAAACAGTCATGGGGACTACAGAGTGGTGGCGGTAACAGACAAGGTGATGCACGGTAAAGGAAAAATAGGAAGTATAGCCAAAGTATGAGCAGAATGAAAATAAAAAGGGAAAACATGGAGACAAAGAGCCATATGGAAGTTCTAGATCTGAAAAACACAGCACTTCACTTTACAATCTCGCTGGATAGGCTTAACAGCAGAGAAGACACCACAGAAGAAAAGAGCAGAGACCTGAAGACACAGCAACAGAAACTGTTGGAAATGAAGCACAAACAGGAAAATGGCTAAGGCACCACGCACAGACCCTCCGTGAGCTTCAGGCAAACAGCAAGCGTACGTGTGCATGGAATTCAGGAGAGAAGAATGAAGGGAACACAAAAACATTTATTTTTTGAAATATGTTTTATGGATTTTTTACAGAGAGGAAGAGAGAGGGAGAGAGAGTTAAAAACACGATCAGCTGCCTCCTGCACACCCCCCACTGGGGATGTGCCCACAACCCAGGTACCTGCTCTTGACGGGAATCAAAGCTGGGACTCTTGAGTCCACAGACTGATGCTCTATCCACTGAGCCAAACTGGTTAAGGCCACAAAAACATTTAAAGAAATAAGGGCCAAAATTTTTCCAAAATTGGTTTTTAAAATCCAATAAACCTCAGGAGGTGAATGGCTAAATGAACGGTGGTACATCCAGACAATGGACTACAAGGTTCGATTCCGGTCAAGGGCATATACCTTGGTTGTGGGCACATGCCCAGTGGGGGGCGTGCAGGAGGCAGCTGATTTATGTTTCTAACTTTCTATCCCTCTCCCTTCCTCTCTGTAAAAAATCAATAAAACATTTTTTTTAAATGAAGTGAGCCATAAAGCCATGAAGAAGCATGGGTGGACCTTTTCCTTTAAAAAAAATAATAAATTCTATTGATTTTTTACAGAGAGGAAGAGAGAGGGAGAGAAAATTAGAAACATCGATGAGAGAGAAACATTGATCAGCTGCCTCCTGCACGCCCCCCACTGGGGATGTGCCCCCAACCAAGGTACATGCCCTTGACCGGAATCGAACCTGAGACCCTTCAGTCCGCAGGCCGACGCTCTATCCACTGAGCCACACCCGTCAGGGCAGAAAATGTGCTCTTTAAAAATGAAGGTAAAGAAGGAGTTTTCAGCCAAACGGAAACAGGATTTGGCACCAGGACACTGAACCACAAGGAGTGGCCGAAGAAGTGGCTCCCGCGGGAGGCTCGGCTGCCAGAAAGCAACTTAGATCCGCGCAGAGGAGTGAAGAGTGCTGACATGGTAAAGAGGCAGGAAATATGTCATTTTTCTTTTTTTCTCCAAATATTTTTATTCGTTTCGGAGAGGAAAGGAGAGAGAGAGAGAGAGAGAGAGAGAGAGAGAGAGAGAGAGAGAGAGAGAGAGAGAGAGAGAGAGAGAAACATCCATGATGAGAGAGGATCATGGACTGGCTGCCTCCTGCACACCCCATGCTGGGGATGGAGCCCGAAACTCAGGCCTGTGCCCTGACCGGGAATCGAACCCCGACCCCCTGGTTCATAGGCCGATGCTCAACCATTGAGCCGTGCTGACCGGGCATGAAAGCCATCTTTCCAATGCTCTAATTATTTCACTAGGTAATTGTTTAAGGCAAAAATAAGAGTGGTGCACTGCGGGCTTATAACGGGTGGTGTAACGTTATCTGAAAACACAGTGCGATAAGATAAAGATGAAGTCTGTCAACCTTAGCACAGCTACCTCAAAACAAAGAGGTGCAGAGAATAAGCCAGTCGCAGAAATGAAATGGAACACAAAGTACTCCATCAATCCAAAAGAAGACAGGAGAAGAGAGAAAAGGAAGCAAAGAACAGACAAATAAGAAAACAAAGAGCAAGCCCCAGCCGGTGTGGCTCAGTGGATGGAGCGTCGGCCTGAGGACTGAAGGGTCCCAGGTTTGATTCCAGCCCAGGGCACATGCCTGGCTTGCGGGCACATCCCCAGTAGGGGGCGTGCAGGAGGCAGCCGATCAGTGATTCTCTCATCATTCATGTTTGTCTCTCCTTCTCCCTTCCTCTCTGAAATCAAGAAAGAAATATATTAAAAAGTAAACAAAAAATAAAGAGCAGATGTTCCGTGTAAAGCTAACCATCCTGAAGCATTAAATGTAAATGCTCCAATTAGAAGGCAGAAATGATCAGACAGGGTTTAAAAATAAAAAGCAAGACCCAGCTGCCTACAGGAAGCAAAACTGATAGAAGTGAAAGGAGAAATAGAGGAAGCCAAAATTATAATTGGAGATTTAAACAGAATTCCCACAGTAATTGACAGAAAAGCGGACAGGAAATCAATAGGCATCAAGAACACAACAGCATCATTCAACTTGACCTAATTGACATTTTAAAACTACTCCACCCAACTGCAGACGGAATATTCGCCAAAGCAGACCTTCTGCTGGCCCATAAAGCAAGTCTGAATAAATCCGAGAGGGTTATAAGCAGATAGCACACGCTGCTCTACCACAATAGAGTCAACTTACACACCAGTAAGAGAAAAATGTCTGCAAAATGCCCAAATATTTGGAAACTCGTGTGCTTCTAAATAACACAGGAGTCAAAGAAGAACTCCTAAGGACATTTTTTAGCTTCAGATACTTACATTAGAAAAGAAGCAGTGTCTAAAACCAATTGTCTAAGCTGCCACCATAAGAAGCTAGAAAAGAACATATTAGGAGTAATTAGCAGGAGGGAAAGGTAAATACAGGAACAGAAATCAACAAAATAGGAAATTAACAAACAAGAAAGAAAACCAATGAAACCAAAAGCTGGGTCTTTGAAAATGTCAATAAAATTGATAAACCTCAATTGATAGCTAGACTGATCAGGAAGAGAAAGACACAAATTATTAATATCAGGAATAAAAGAGGGTATAGGTATAGCATACAGATAATAAAGGTACATGCTCTTGACGGGAATTGAACCTGGGACCTTTCAGTCTGCAGGCCGACGCTCTATCCACTGAGCCACAAACCGGTCGGGACCCACAGTTCCTTTCAAGGTGCACAAATTCATGCAATAGGCCCCTAATATATATATTTATATATATTTATATATTTACATTTATATATATTTATATATTTATATGATGATACACATGACTAAGTGGTATTTATCTGAGGAATATAGATTGGCTTGCCATTTGAAAATCAATCAATAAAATTGTCCATATTAATAAACTAAAAAAAATTGTTTGATCACCTCAATACAAAAAAAAAACACTATACACATTTGATAATACTCAATGCTCATTCATGATAAAATCTCTCGAAAGATTACGAATAAGCCGAGACTGGTTTGGCTCAGTGGATAGAGCATTGGACTGCGGACTGAAGGGTCCCGGGCTCGATTCCGGCAAGGGCATGTGCCTTGGCTGCGGGCACATCCCCAGTGGAGGGCGTGCAGGAGGCAGCTGATCGATGTCTCTCTCTCATCGATGTTTCTGACTTTCTATCCCTCTCCCTTCCTCTCTGTGAAAAATCAATAAAATATATATTTTTTTAAAAAACACGTCCTTGCCCTAGCCAGTGTGGGTCAGTGGTTGAGTGTCCAGCTATGCACCAAGGGGGCTCGGTCCCCAGTGCGGGGCCTGCAGGAGGCAGCTGATCGATGATTCTCTCTCCCTTTCCCTTTCTCAGATCAATAAACATATTTTCAGGTGAGGATTTTAAAAAAGAGCCCTGACTGGTGTGGCTCAGTGGATAGAGTGTCGGCCTGCGGGCTGAAGGGTCCCAGGTTCGATTCCGGTCAAGGGCATGTACCTTGGCTGCGGGCACATCCTCAGTAGGAGGTGTGCAGGAGGCAGCTGATCAATGTTTCTCTCTCATCAATGTTTCTAACTCTCTCTCCCTCTTCCTTCCTCTCTGTAACAAATCAACACAATATTTTTTTTTAAAAAAACAGAAAACATAGGAGGAAATTTCTGTGATCTTAGAGTAAAAAGAGATTCCTTAAGACAGAAGAAATGTGAACTATACAAGAAAAATTTAATATGTTGCACCTAATAAACATTAAAAACTACTGCCCATTGAAAACCAGTAATAAGAAAATGAAAAAACAAGCCACCAAGAGAAAATATTCTCAATACACATACCTGACAAATGCCTTGTGTACAGAACGTGTAAAGAATTCTTCAAAGAATAGCAAGCCCGGCTGCCATGGCTCAGTGGTTGGGTGTCGACCTATGAACCAGAGGATCAGGGTTCGATTCCCAGTCGGGGCACAGGCCTGGGTTGCGGGCTCCATCCCCAGTGAGGGGCGTGCAGGAGGCAGCTGGTCCATGATCCTCTCTCATAATGAATGTTTCGATCTCTCTCCCTCTCCCTTCCTCTCTGAAAGCAATAAAAATACGTGTTTTTTTAAAAGAATAATAAACCCGGGCCGATTTGGCTCAGTGGATAGAGCATTGGCCTGTAGATTGAGGGGTCCTGGGTTTGATTCCGGTCAAGGGCATGTACCCTGTGTGGGCACATCCCCAGTGGGGGGGTGCAGGAAGCAGCTGATGGATGTTTCTCTCTCATCAATGTTTCTAACTATCCGTCTCCCTTCCTCTCTGTAAAAAAAAATCAATAAAATCTATTTTAAAAATGCCCAGCCGACGTGTCTTAGTGGTTGAGTGTTGACCTAGGAAGCAGGAGGTCAGGGTTCGATTCCCGGTCCGGGCACAGGCCCGGGTTGCGGGCTCCATCCCCAGTGGGGGGTGTGCAGGAGGCGGCCAATTCATGATTCTCTCTCATCATGGATATTTCTGTCTCTCTCTCCATCAATAAAAACATATTTTTAAAAAAAGGAAAAAAGAACAAACTATTCCTACATACAACTTAGACGAATCTGAGCAACATCTTGATGAGTAATAACAGCCAGACATACTGTATGATTCCATTCATATCAGCTTCTAGAATGAGCAGAGGTGCTGTCCAGTGACAGGAAGCAGGCCAGGGGCCGCCTGAGGCCAGAGGTGAAGGTAGGCATTGACTGAACGAGTGAGCCAGGGAGCTTTCAGAAGGGACAGAAAGTTCCATATCAGAGTCTGCAAACTACACCCCATGGGCCACCTCTGGCCTGCGGGCTGTTTCTGTACAGGCAGCGAGCCAAGAATGTCTTTTGCATTTTTCTTAAACGGCTGGCGATCGTGCGCACGTTCTATGGAACCGGGATTTCAACGTCCATCGATAAAGTGCTGGAGGAATGCTGCTCGGCCTGACCAGCTGGGTGCTTGCAAGAGACTCCGTGGCCCGCAAACCCGAACCCTTCACCCTCTGACTTTTCCAAAAGCGATTCGCTGACCCTTGGGCTAAGGCCCCGTGGTCGGCAAACTGCGGCTCGCAAGCCACATGCGGCTCTTTGGCCCCTTGAGTGTGGCTCTTCCACAAAATACCATGGGCTGGGCAAGTCTATGTTGAAGAAGTGGCATCAGAAGAAGTTTACGTTAAAAAAATTCACACTCTCTCACACACACACACTTATACACACACACACAATCACACACACATTCACACACACACATTCACACACACACATTCACACACACTCACATTCACACACATTCACACACATACGCACTCACACACTCACACATACACTTATATACACACACACATTCACACACACACACGCACTCACACACACATTCACACACACACATTCACACACATTCACACACACACAATTATACATACACACATTCACACACACACATTCACACACACACATTCACACACACACAATTATACATACACACACACACACATTCACACACTCACACACTTATATAAACACACACACACACATTCACACATTTATATAAACACACACACACACACACACGTTCACACACATACACACACGCACGCACGCACACACACGCACACACGCACACAGACGCCCTCCTGCAGGAAAGCAGCCAGTAGCCCTCTGACCCCGCACGCAGGCGATCGCCTTTGGGAGCGGGTTTCCGCGAATCCGCACTGAAGCTCGGGGAGCAGCGGGAGCCACGTGACGCGGGGCTGGGCCGAAGAGCGGGGACGCCGCTGCTGTGTCAGCAGGAGACTGAGCAAATGCTGAGCCTCTCAAACCGCATTGGGCGCGTCGCAATATCACAGCCGCTCACGATGGGAATTCTTAGAAAGCCCCACATGGAAACGGCTTCGTTAAAGGGGCACCCACTGACACCGCAGCATCAGACCTGCTGGCGGCCCGAGGCCGTCCCCTCTCACTGTCATCGCCCTGGCCGCACAGCCAGCACGGGGACGCAGAGGAGAATACGGAGCCATCGCCATGCCCAGCGGGGAAGAAATCAAACCGGCCTATTTTGTCTGCAGACTGTGTCTGTGCAAGATGCAGCACAAAATGTCATTATATATATATATATATCCCTCTCCGGAAGGGAGAGGGATAGAAAGTCAGAAACATTGATGAGAGAGAAACATCCATCAGCTGCCTCCTGCACACCCCCCACTGGGGATGTGCCCGCAGCCAAGGTACATGCCCTTGACCAGAATCGAACCTGCAGCCCTTCAGTCCACAAGCCAATATTCTATCCACTGAACCCAACCGTTTTCGGTGGCATTATTTCTTTGAATATTATTTCAGCTCTGCCTTCTTACTCCTCTTCTTCTGAGACACCCATGATGTGAACATTTGGTTGTTTGGTTATAGTCTTACATGTCTCTGAAACTCTGTTTGCTTCTTTGTTTGTTTTTTAGTCTATTTTCTCTGCTGTTCAGATTGGGTAACTTCTATTCTACCTTCAAATTCTCTTTTTCTTTCCTCTGTCCTGTATATTCTGCTATTCAGTGTATGCATTGATTTTTTTTTTATTTCAATTGCTGCAATTTCAATTCTAAATTTTCCATCTTGATCTTTGTTATATGTTGGATCTCTTACTAAGGCTTTAAAAATATTTTTTTTTATCCGAAAACGGTTTGGTTCCGTGGATACAGCGTCAGCCTGCAGAATGAAGGATACTGGGTTCGAGTCCAGTCAAGGGCATGTACCTTGGTTGCGGGCATATCCCCAGTGGGAGGTGTGCAAGACGCAGCTGATGGATGTTTCTCTCTCATCGATGTTTCTAACTCTCTCTCCCTCTCCCTTCCTCTCTGTAAAAAAATCAACAAAATATATTAAAAAAAAAAAAGATTGCTGTCTTGTTTACCTGGCCTTTCCCTGGCATTCAGGTCGGAGAGAGCGGGCTGTGTGTGCGGCTTTTGTCCGGTCGTGTCTGCGCCTGCTGGTGCTTCCGGGGTGCTGGCCTCCCTAACTGGGGTGCCTTTTCCTCCTCGCTCCCCATGTTTCACACGCAATCCCGGGGAGAGGATGCCACTCCATCTTCTCAAAAGTGGAAGTCCCAAGGTTCCCCTTTGATGTCCGCCCCAGCAGGAAATGGTTGCCCCACTGCCCTGCGCTCGGTTTGGCAAGCGTCTCTGACTATAAGAGACCCATGTGAGCGAGGAGCATTCTTTTTCTTTCCCAGATTGATTGGCAGGAGATTTGCTGGTGCACTTACTGAGTTGATTCTTGGATGTGTCCCAACTGGAGATTGAACATTGGCACAGTGCTCCTAACCACCTGAGCTACCTGGCCAGGGCTTAGTGGGGGGCATTCTTAGGAGATAAATGACTGGATTGGATAAACACCTCGAAAAGGTAAGCCCCTGCCAACAGCCTTTTGTCTCCCTGCTGTCAATCTATAGATATAAAAGGCTAAGTGAGCCCAAACCGGTGTGACTCAGTGGACAGAGCGTCGGCCTGCAGACTGAAGGATCCCAGGTTCGATTCCCAGTCAAGGGCATGTACCTTGGTTGTGGGCATATCCCCAGTGGGAGGTGTGCAGCAGGCAGCTGATCGATGTTTCTCTCTCATCGATGTTTCTAACTCTCTGTCCCTCTCCCTTCCTCTATGTAAAAAAATCAATAAAATGTATAAGAAAATAAATATCTATAGATATAAAAGGCTAAGTGAGCCGAAACTGGTGTGACTCAGTGGATAGAGCATTGGCCTGCAGACTGAAGGGTCCCAGGTTCGATTCCAGTCAGGGGCATGTACCTTAGTTGTGGACACATCCCCAGTAGGGGGGCGTGCAGGAGGCAGCTGGTCGATGTTTCTCTCTCATTGATGTTTCTAACTCTCTATCCTTCTCCCTTCCTCTCTGTAAAAATCAATAAAATATATAAGAAAATAAATAAATAAATAAAAGGCTAAGTTACTGACCATACGTCCATCCAACCATCCGACCAGCCAGTACACTGGCAATTAAAAAATAAACATTGAAGAAAATAATAATAAAATAAAAAAATAAACATTGACTCATGCATGCATGATACATAGAAAGCTCTTGCTGGTGCCAATCACACACGTGTGTTTCGATCTGTCATTGTCGATGATGAATTTGGTTGACATTTCTATTATAGACAAAAGGCGAATAGCAATATTAAAAAACTAGAGGCTCGGTACACGACACTCGTGCACTGGTGGGGGGCGTGTCCTGCAGGGATTGGCCCGCTGCGGGAGCAGCCGCTCATCCCGGTCAGCCCAGCGGCACTCCCACTGTGGGAGCACACTGACCACCAGGAGGCAGCTCCTGCATTGAGTGTCTGCCCCCTGGTGGTCAGTGCACATCATAGCAACTGGTTGGCTGGTTGTTTTGGTTGTTCCACTGTTTGGTTGCTGGGCTTTTGTTATATAGGATATTTCTTCTAATTAATTTCCTTTCAATGTGCACAAATTCATGCACCAGGCCGCTAGCATTTTATAGGACAACATAGATCCAGTTTGGGGGTGACAAACCCAAGTTTGGGGGTTTCTACGTATACTTTTATTAAAGCTAATTGATATTAAAAAATCTTCCTATATTTAATATGTATAATCTGAAAGCTATGTATATAGTATTATACATAAAACTATGTTGTAAGGGCAAGCAGGCCACCAAGCAGAGTGGTTAGGAGCAATCAGGCAGGAAGGCAGGTGAGTGGTTAGGAGCCAGCAATCTCAGATTGGGAGAGGGATGTCCCAGATTGGAGAGGATAGAGGCAGGACTGAGGGACAACCCAAGTGCTTGCCCCTAACTGCTCCCCCCTCATCATCCAGCTCACCCTCAGCTGCCCCTCCCCCTGCCAGCCTGATCACCTCCAACTGCCTCCCTTCAAGCCTGATCACCTCCAATTTCCCCCCTGCCAGCCTGCTTGTCCCCAACTGCCCTCTCTGCTGGCCTGCTCGCCCCCACCTGCACTCCCAGCTGACCAGCTTGCCTTCAACTGACCCCCACTAACAGCCTGCTTGCCCCCAACTGGCACCCCTTGCCAGCCTGCTCACTCCCAATTACCCCACCTCACCGGCCTGATCACTCACAATTGCCATCCCATCCTGGCCTGATCACCCACAACTACCCTCCCCTCTTGGCTTTGTCCAGAAGAACGTCTGGAAGGTCTCCCAGTCTAATTAGCATATTACTCTATTATTAGGATAGATAAGAATATATATAGTTTTATATTATTATATTCCATATCCATGAAATCATCACCACAATTAATATAGTGAACATAGCTATGATCGGAAATAATTTTCCTGGTGTTTCTTTGCCATTCTTCCCTCCAACCCCCCTCCCACCACACCCCTGCCCCAGGCAGCCGATCCAGGATTCTCTCTCATTATTATGTTTCTCTCTCTCTCTCCCTTCTTCTCTCTGAAATCAATAAAAAATATATTTTAAATATAATAATACATGGAATCATGCAATATATACTCACTAGAGGCCTGGTGCATGAAATTCGTGCACAGGGTGGGGGCGGGGATCCCTCAGCCTGGCCTGCACCCTCTAGTAGACTGGGACCACTGGCTCCTAACCTCTCACCTGCCTGCCTGCTGACCACCCCTAACCCCTCTGCCTGCCTGCCTGATCACCCCTAACTGCCCTCCCCTGCTGGCCTGATCGTCCCTAACCACCTCTGCCTCAGCCCCGGATACTGTGGCTTTGTCTGGAAAGAGGACCAGATGACCAGAAGATGTCTGGTTGACCTGGTCTAATTAGCATATTACCTTTTGATTAGTATAGATTATCATCTGGCTTCTTGCACATAGCGGAAAGATTGTGTGATTCATAGATGTTGTTGATGTGTCACTAATTCATCTCTGTTAGTGCTGAGTAATGTTCCACTGCATGGATGCACCCCAATTTGTTTATCGCGTCACCTGTTGAAGGACATCTGGGTTGTTGCCAATCTCTGCCTCTTACAGAGAAAGCTGCTACGAATATTCACTTACCAGCACAAGCCTTTGAACAGATACATGCTTTCTTTACTCTTGGATAAAGACCTAGGAGTAGGGGAACTGCATTATAATATAACCATGTGTTTCAGTTTTAGGAAACAGCCAAATATTTTCCAAAGTGTTTGTACCACTTCACAGCTCTTCCAGCACCCTCTGCCTCCTCCCCAGTTGCTGAGGTAGTGGTATCTCATGGTTTTAATTTTTTTAGGTTTTTAAAATATATTTTATTGATTTTTCACAGAGAGGAAGGGAGAGGGATAGAGAGTTAGAAACATCGATGAGAAACATTGATCAGCTGCCTCTTACACACCCCCTACTGGGGATGTGCCCACAACTAAGGCACATGCCCTTGACCGGAATCGAACCTGGGACCTTTCAGTCCGCAGGCAGATGCTCTATCCACTGAGCCACACCGGTTAGGACGAGAACTTTTTAATATATTAGATACAAATCCCTTATCAAATACATGCTTTGTAATGAAAAATAGAATTACCATATGATCCAACAATTACCCTCTGAGACAGACACGAGGGAAGATGGAAAGCAGAACTGAAGGAGACATTTGGGCATCCATATTCATAGCAGTTTTATTCACAATGGCCAACCCACGTGGCCATCCACGAATGAATGGATAAAACAATGTGGATTTTCACACAGTGGGATATTATTCAGCCTTAAAAATGAGAACCAGCCCTAGCTGGTTTGGCTCAGTGGATAGAGCATCGGCCTGCAGACTGAAGGGTCCCGGGTTTGATCCCGGTCAAGGGCATGTACCTTGGTTACAGGCACATGTCCAGGAGGGGGTGTGCAGGAGGCAGCTGATCAACGCTTCTCTCTCATCGATGTTTCTAACTCTCTATCTCTCTCCCTTCCTCTCTGTAAAAAAATCAATAATATATATATATATTTTTTAAAAAGAAACTCTAGTTCTAAAGTATACACTGAGTGGCCAAATTATTATGATCTCTGAACGCATAATCTGGCCACTCAGTGTGTGTGTATATATATTAGAGGCCCAGAGCATGAATTCGTGCATGGGTGGGGTCCGGCCAGCCTGCCAGGGGGAGGGGACATGGGCAGTTGGCCGGCCTGCCTGCTGGTCGAACTCCTGGTTGAGGGGACAATTTGCATACTAGCCTTTTATTCAATAAGATATCCACTGAGTGGCCAGATTATTCTGTGTTCAGAGATCATCATCATCTGGCCACTCAGTGTGTATGGAAATATAAAGGACCTAGAATATCCAAGGAATTTGAAAGGGTAAAGGGAAAGTGTGGGAACTTACACTCCCTGAGGTCCAGGCTTATGGGGAAGCCACACTGCCCATGAGAGTGGGCACATAAACTGACAAGCAGAACAGAGAGCGGGAACAGACCCGCACTTACACAGTCATTTGATATTTTATAAAAGCACCAGCGCAATGGAATAGAGAAAGGAAAGTTTATGCAAAAAATGAGGCCGTAATAACTGGCTCTCCCAATGGAAAATGTGACTGTCGACCTCTACCTCACACCAGCTACAAAAATTATTCCCCCCAAAAAACAATCTGAGATGGGCCACACACCTGTGTGTTAATATTTTTAAAAAGGAAACAGAAGAATATCTTCATGATTTGGGATAAAGTTGACTTAGCAGGTCACAGAAAGCAGTACCCTGAAAGAAAACATTGATAAGCTAGATTTCATCAAAATTAAAAACTCTGCTCATCAAAAGGCAACATTAAGCCCTAGCCAGTGTTGCTCAGTGGGTAGAGCATCAGTCTGCGGGCTGAAGGGTCTCGGTTGGATTCCCGGTCAAGGGCACAGGCCCAGGTTGTGGGCTTGATCCCCCAGTGAGGGGTATGCAGGAGGCAGCTGATCGGTGATTCTCTCTCATCATTGATGTTTCTGTCTCTCTCCCTCTCCTTTCCTCTCTAAAATCAATTATGTGTATATATATATATTTTTTTAAGACAACAATAAGAATATTGAAAGGCAGTTTATATACTGGGGGAAAATATTTAGAGAACACATATCTAAGAAATGACTGAGAATTCTATAACTCAATAATAAAAAGACAACCCACCTTAAAATGGGCAAAAAAATTTGAATAGATACTTCTCAAAAGAAAATAAACAAATGGCCAGTTATCCACATTAAAAAGTGATCAAGGCCACTAGTCATTAGAGAAATACAAATTAAAGCCACAATGATATACCTGTATACACCTATTAGAATGAAATACCTGTGTACACCTATCAGAAGGAAATACCTGTGTACACCTATTAGAAGGAAATACCTGTGTACACCTATTAGAAGGAAATGCCTGTGTACACCTATTAGAAGGAAATGCCTGTGTACACCTATTAGAAGGAAATGCCTGTGTACACCTATTAGAATGAAATACCTGTGTACACCTATTAGAAGGAAATGCCTGTGTACACCTATCAGAAGGAAATACCTGTGTACACCTATTAGAAGGAAATACCTGTGTACACCTATTAGAAGGAAATGCCTGTGTACACCTATTAGAAGGAAATGCCTGTGTACACCTATTAGAATGAAATACCTGTGTACACCTATCAGAAGGAAATACCTGTGTACACCTATTAGAAGGAAATGCCTGTGTACACCTATTAGAAGGAAATGCCTGTGTACACCTATTAGAAGGAAATGCCTGTGTACACCTATTAGAAGGAAATGCCTGTGTACACCTATTAGAAGGAAATGCCTGTGTACACCTATGAGAAGGAAATGCCTGTGTACACCTATGAGAAGGAAATGCCTGTGTGCACCTATTAGAAGGAAGTGCCTGTGTACACCTATTAGAAGGAAATGCCTGTGTACACCTATGAGAAGGAAATGCCTGTGTGCACCTATTAGAAGGAAGTGCCTGTGTACACCTATTAGAAGGAAATGCCTGTGTGCACCTATTAGAAGGAAATGCCTGTGTACACCTATTAGAAGGAAGTGCCTGTGTACACCTATTAGAAGGAAATGCCTGTGTACACCTATTAGAAGGAAATGCCTGTGTGCACCTATTAGAAGGAAGTGCCTGTGTGCACCTATTAGAAGGAAATGCCTGTGTGCACCTATTAGAAGGAAGTGCCTGTGTGCACCTATTAGAAGGAAATGCCTGTGTACACCTATTAGAAGGAAATGCCTGTGTACACCTATTAGAAGGAAATGCCTGTGTACACCTATTAGAAGGAAGTGCCTGTGTACACCTATTAGAAGGAAGTGCCTGTGTACACCTATTAGAAGGAAATGCCTGTGTGCACCTATTAGAAGGAAGTGCCTGTGTACACCTATTAGAAGGAAATGCCTGTGTACACCTATTAGAAGGAAATGCCTGTGTACACCTATTAGAAGGAAATGCCTGTGTGCACCTATTAGAAGGAAGTGCCTGTGTACACCTATGAGAAGGAAATGCCTGTGTACACCTATGAGAAGGAAATGCCTGTGTACACCTATGAGAAGGAAATGCCTGTGTGCACCTATTAGAAGGAAGTGCCTGTGTACACCTATTAGAAGGAAATGCCTGTGTACACCTATGAGAAGGAAATGCCTGTGTGCACCTATTAGAAGGAAGTGCCTGTGTACACCTATTAGAAGGAAATGCCTGTGTACACCTATTAGAAGGAAATGCCTGTGTGCACCTATTAGAAGGAAATGCCTGTGTGCACCTATTAGAAGGAAGTGCCTGTGTACACCTATTAGAAGGAAATGCCTGTGTACACCTATTAGAAGGAAATGCCTGTGTGCACCTATTAGAAGGAAGTGCCTGTGTACACCTATGAGAAGGAAGTGCCTGTGTACACCTATTAGAAGGAAGTGCCTGTGTACACCTATTAGAAGGAAGTGCCTGTGTACACCTATTAGAAGGAAATGCCTGTGTGCACCTATTAGAAGGAAATGCCTGTGTACACCTATTAGAAGGAAGTGCCTGTGTACACCTATTAGAAGGAAATGCCTGTGTACACCTATTAGAAGGAAGTGCCTGTGTACACCTATTAGAAGGAAGTGCCTGTGTACACCTATTAGAAGGAAATGCCTGTGTGCACCTATTAGAAGGAAGTGCCTGTGTACACCTATTAGAAGGAAATGCCTGTGTACACCTATTAGAAGGAAATGCCTGTGTACACCTATTAGAAGGAAATGCCTGTGTGCACCTATTAGAAGGAAGTGCCTGTGTACACCTATTAGAAGGAAATGCCTGTGTACACCTATTAGAAGGAAATGCCTGTGTACACCTATTAGAAGGAAATGCCTGTGTGCACCTATTAGAAGGAAGTGCCTGTGTACACCTATTAGAAGGAAGTGCCTGTGTACACCTATTAGAAGGAAGTGCCTGTGTACACCTATGAGAAGGAAATGCCTGTGTACACCTATTAGAATGAAATACCTGTGTACACCTATTAGAAGGAAATGCCTGTGTACACCTATTAGAAGGAAATGCCTGTGTACACCTATTAGAATGAAATGCCTGTGTACACCTATTAGAAGGAAATGCCTGTGTACACCTATTAGAAGGAAATGCCTGTGTACACCTATTAGAATGAAATACCTGTGTACACCTATTAGAAGGAAGTGCCTGTGTACACCTATTAGAAGGAAGTGCCTGTGTACACCTATTAGAAGGAAATGCCTGTGTGCACCTATTAGAAGGAAATGCCTGTGTGCACCTATTAGAAGGAAGTGCCTGTGTACACCTATTAGAAGGAAATGCCTGTGTACACCTATTAGAAGGAAGTGCCTGTGTACACCTATTAGAAGGAAGTGCCTGTGTACACCTATTAGAAGGAAATGCCTGTGTGCACCTATTAGAAGGAAGTGCCTGTGTACACCTATTAGAAGGAAATGCCTGTGTACACCTATTAGAAGGAAATGCCTGTGTACACCTATTAGAAGGAAATGCCTGTGTTCACCTATTAGAAGGAATTGCCTGTGTACACCTATTAGAAGGAAATGCCTGTGTACACCTATTAGAAGGAAATGCCTGTGTACACCTATTAGAAGGAAATGCCTGTGTGCACCTATTAGAAGGAAGTGCCTGTGTACACCTATTAGAAGGAAGTGCCTGTGTACACCTATTAGAAGGAAGTGCCTGTGTACACCTATGAGAAGGAAATGCCTGTGTACACCTATTAGAATGAAATACCTGTGTACACCTATTAGAAGGAAATGCCTGTGTACACCTATTAGAAGGAAATGCCTGTGTACACCTATTAGAATGAAATGCCTGTGTACACCTATTAGAAGGAAATGCCTGTGTACACCTATTAGAAGGAAATGCCTGTGTACACCTATTAGAATGAAATACCTGTGTACACCTATTAGAAGGAAGTGCCTGTGTACACCTATTAGAATGAAATGCCTGTGTACACCTATTAGAAGGAAATGCCTGTGTACACCTATTAGAATGAAATGCCTGTGTACACCTATTAGAAGGAAGTGCCTGTGTACACCTATTAGAAGGAAGTGCCTGTGTACACCTATTAGAAGGAAGTGCCTGTGTACACCTATGAGAAGGAAATGCCTGTGTACACCTATTAGAAGGAAATGCCTGTGTACACCTATTAGAAGGAAATGCCTGTGTACACCTATTAGAAGGAAATGCCTGTGTACACCTATTAGAATGGCTAAATTAAAGTGAGTGACAACCCAGACCTGGCTTGTGTGGCTCAATGGCTGAGCGTCGACCTATGAACCAAGAGGTCATGGTTTGATTCCCAGTCAGGGCACATGCCCAGGTTGTGGGTTCGATCCCCAGGAGGGAGCATGTAGGAGGCAGCCGATCAGTGATTCTCTCTCATCGGTGATGTTTCTCTCTCTCTCTCTCTCCCTCTCCCTTCCTCTGTCTGAAATCCATAAAAACATATTTTTAAAATAAATGCCAGTAAATAAATAAAATGACTGACTGCCCCAAATGTTGGTGATGATGCAGAGCGACAGGAACTCTCAACCCCTGGCCAGTGCCTCGTTCTTTATCACTCGGCCTGCGCCCCAGGGCCTCTTTGGCAGAGCGCGTGCCACGGTTTGTCCTGCCCCTGTGGAAACTGAGGTTGCTTAATCCTGTTTGCTATTAAAAGTTACTCTCCAAACATCCTGGTCCAGATTGCTTATAAAAAGGATGATTTTTAAGATTATTGTGCATCAAAGAAAAGAATACTATATATCAATACCTGACCCCCTGCAATCTTGCCAACGCGAGCTAGTGTCAGTGTTTTTCATCTTTAGCTATCCACAGGGTGAAAACTGGTTTTGAGAGTTGCTGAGCTTGTGAGTCGCTTAACATTTTATTGGCCATGTATGTTTTTTCTTTTGTGAATTGCCTTTTCCTATTCTTTGCTTCCTTCTCTAGTTTGGGTTTGACTTTTTCTAGTTTATTGTATATTCTGGATGCAATCTTTCGTCGGTTATCATACTGAAAACTTAAAAATATTGTATCCTACTTGGTGGCTTATGGTTTCACGGTCTTCAGTTTCCTTGATTGACATCTGTTTTCAGTGTATTCATATGTATAAGCCTTTCCTTATGGTTTGCACTTATTATGTCTTATTTAAGCAGTTTGCCAATATTTTTTTATATATATATATTTTATTGATTTTTTTACAGAGAGGAAAGGAGAGGGGTATAGAGCTAGAAACATCTATGAGAGAGAAACATCGATCAGCTGCATCCTGCACACTGCCTACTGGGGATGTGCCCGCAGCCCAGGTACATGCCCTTGACCGGAATCAAACTCAGGACCTTTCTGTCCGCAGGCCGATGCTCTATCCACTGAGCCAAACTGGTCTTGGCAACAGTTTGCCAATATTATAAGATCATAAAAACATTCTCTATTTTACATCTGAAACAAATATAACATTATATGCCAACTATTTTTTAAAAATATATTCTCAGAAGGGCTCCTAAAAAGTTTTCCAGATATTTCTCTCTGCAAATATAGAAGCCTATCTAATAGGATTGCAAATTGACCGTCACTCCAACACACAAGATGGCTGCCCCCATGTGGTCAAAGATCCTGCCCCCATGTGGACACAAGATGGCTGCTACAAGATGGCCAGCAGGGGAGGGCAGTTGAGAGGCTCCAGGCCTGCAAGGGAGGATGATCAGGCCAGTAGTAGAGGGAAGTTAGGGGTGACCAGGCCTGCAGGGGAGGGCAATTAGGAGTGACCAGGCCTGCAGAGGAGGGTAGTTAGGGGTGACCAGGTCTGCAGGGAAGGGCAGTTAGGGGCAATCAGGCTGGCAGGGGAGCAGTTACTCATCAATCAGGCTGGCAGGGGAGTGGTTAGGGGGTGATCAGGCTGGCAGGCAAAAGTGGTTAGGGGCAATCAGGGAGGCAGGCAAGTGAGCAGTTGGGAGCCACCAATCCTGGATTATGAGAAGGATGTCCAACTGCCCATTTAGGCCCGATTCTGTGAGGATCGGGCTTAAACGGGCAATCGGACATCCCTTGAGGGGTCCCAGATTAGAGAGGGTGCAGGCTGGGCTGAGGGACACACTCCCTCGTGCACAAATTTCGTGCACTGGACCTCTAGTCTGTATAATAAGAAAACAGGATGACATGCATACTGTTCCATAACCCGTTGTTTTGTCATTGAGCAATAAATTTGGAACATGTTTTCATTGACTAAATGTGTCAGTAGTGTTGTGGATGGGGTTTCCCAGGAAACAGACTCAGACAGAGATTTGTGTGCAGGAAGTTTATGAGGTGATGTTTTCAGGATCGGATGTATGGGGAAGGGAATAGAGCGGGTTAGACAAGGCCTTGCACTCGGTAGCTCAGAGGGCCCCGTGGCATCGCCCAGGTTGAAGAAGGCTGGGCCTGATACTCCCCCGGTGTTGGATGTGGGCTGGCCCCCTGGGAAGGGGCCATGACATCGGGCTGGCAGCTGGCTTCAGCAGAGCCCGATTCCCGGTGCTAGCTGGCAGGTGAAGCGGGCAGCCTGCAGCGCTCCCAGCAGCTGGGCTCCCGAAGGCAGAGCTGAGCAGCACATCCGTCATCAGTCAGGGACGTTTGACTGCAAATGGCAGATACAGCTGATCCTAGACTTAAGGAATAAGAGTCAGTCTTGGGCTGAAACCGGGGTGGCTCGGTGGATAGAGCATCAGCCTGTGAACTGAGGTCCCGGGTTCGATTCCGGTCAAGGGCATGTACCTTGGTTGTGGGCACATTCCCATTAGGAGGTGTACAGGAGGCAGCTGATGGATGTTTCTGACTTTCTCTCCCTTCCTCTCTATAAAAAATCAATAAACTATATTTAATTTTTAAAAAAAGAGTCAGTCTTGGCCCTGGCCAGGCAGCCAGGCAGCTCAGGTGGTTAGAGCATCATCCAATACGCCAAGGTTGAGGGTTTGATCCCCAGTCTGGGCACATATAAAAATCAATCAATGAATGCATAAATAAGTGGGACAATAAATCAATGTTCTCTCCCTCTCTCTCTCTCTCTCTCTCTCTCTCTCTCTCTCTCTCTCTCTCTCTCTCTCCCCTCAATAAGTAAAAATTGTTTAAGAAAGAGTCAATCTCACTGAGTCAGTGCGGCTCGGTGGTTGAGCGTCAGCCTAGGAACCAGGAGGCCAGGGTTCGATTCCTGGTCAGGACACAGGTCTGGGGTGTGGGCTCCGTCCCCAGTGGGGCGCATGCAGGAGGCAGCTGGTCCATACTTCTCTCTCATCACTGATGTTTTTCTCTCTCCCCCTCTCTCTTCCTTTCTGAAACCAATAAAAATATATTGTTAAAAATAAAAAGAGTCAGCCTCACTTAACACAAGGTCTGTAGTAGGAGATTGTTGCCATCAACAGTATCTGTCCTTTTTTTCTTTTTAAATCAGGAAAGCAGAAATGACCCCAGAAGTCCCCAGTATGTAACTGGCCAGAATTGGGTCAGAGGTCCAGCGCGAGGTGCAGGGGGAGCTGGGAAAGGGGGAGCAGGGTGGTCACGATGGGGGGTCTGGCCGCTGTGAGCTCGGAGGAGAGGAGACAGCGTGTCAGACATGCACACTGACGAGGCCGGCCAGGAGCAGACCTCCCCAGAATTCCTCCGAATTCCTGCCCGTGGACGCAGCTCCCGGAAACGGCCCCCAGCATGGGCATTTGGGGCTTCCTAGCCTGTTGCTATCCCCCTCCCCGTGCTGCATAAACACCTTGTTGTTGTTCTCTGCCCACAGCCTCCTTCATTTCTTCAGGATGAAATGCCACCCATGTAAGAGCTGCACTGGGGGCTGTACCTTTAAAGGGTTTGGATACATATTACCAGGTTCTCTCCAAATTTGCCCCCCCCCACGCCCCCAGCTGGGAAGGAAGAGTCTGTCCTCCCCCAGCCCAGCTTCTCACATTCTGGTTCATTTCCATTAGGAGCTGGTCTTTCTTTCTTTCTTTCTAATGTATTTTATTGATTTTTACAGAGAGGAAGGGAGAGGGAGAGTTAGAAACATCGATGAGAGAGAAACATCGATAAGCTGCCTCCTGCACACCCCCCACTGGAGATGTGTCCCCAACCAAGGTACATGCCTTTGACCGGAATCGAACCTGGGACCCTCCAATCCGCAGGCCGACGCTCTAGCCACTGAGAAACACCGGCCAGGGCCAATTCTGTATTTCTTTTTTTAAAACATATTTTATTGATTTTTTTTTTCATAGACAGGAAGGGAGAGGGCTAGAAAGTCAGAAACATCAATGAGAGAGAAGCATCGATCAGCTGCCGCCTGCACACTCCCTCCTGGGGATGTGCCCGCAGCCAAGGTCCATGCCCTTGACCGGAATCGAACCTGGGACCTTTCAATCCGCAGGCCGACGCTCTACCCACTGAACCACACCGGCCAGGGCGTTGTTTCCATTGGCATTCGGGATTGATTTTGATTGGCCACGTCTGCTCCTTTTGCACCGCCTCCCCCCCCCCCCCCCCCCCCCACGTGCTTTGGAGAGGCCTGAGCTCTGCTGACCGCCCTGCAGCAGCCAATGCTGTTTCCTTTGGAGCAGAGGCGGGATTCCTGATGTTTCCTTTCAAGCTGGGGCGGAAGAATGTCAGGGCTTTTCAGCACCATTTGTTAAAATTGTTTACTGATAATGAGACCGAAGACTGACAGGTGACCTTGTGTGGCACACCCTGTCCCCTCCCCCCCAGCCCCCTCCCGCCCCCCAGGGCTCCGCTGTTGAGTCTGGTTACATTTCAGGCAAATGGCTGGGTGTTCCCAATAGGTAAGCCCATCTTCATAATTAGCATTTGCATTCGCTGCGGGAGCACCGTGCAAAAGTGCTTTATAATATGAATATTTCCGCGACCTATAAACTGCACTCTGTTAAGTGCCACCAGTGTCTTAAAAATATCGCTCAGAATAACCAGTGCATGCAAGACACTGGGGCGGGGGGGGGGGGGGGGGCACGTGGGGACATGTGTTGGGGGGTAAAGGAGACTGGGGGGAGGACAATTTGGGGGGGAAGGAAAACATATGTACCACTATTAAATCTAAGGTATACTGCAAAAAATATTAAAAACATATATGGCTCAGGCAGAAGGAGAGAAAGATCACTTTGCTAATTAATCCAGTGAAGAAGGATGACATGAATCTAGGAACGCGTGTCAGGATGATCTGACTGGGCAGCAAGGCCGTTCTGTTTTTAAGACATTTTGCAGCTTCTGTTTTCTCCCGGAAAAGGAGTTAACCGCTATCCTTATGGTAAAAACCATCACACTGTTACCAATGCAGCAAAATCATCTGAATATTTTACTATCTCCGAGTATATACTGTGCTAAAATGGCTGGAATCATTTTTATTGTTTTATGGCTCTGCTATAATCTTTGTCGTACTTTATAATTTTGGCACGTGCTCTTAAGGTTACAGATATAGAAAAGTGAATCCAGTCAAAAATGATAGTTGCTATATTATGGTTTCAAAATTAATGTTATCTTTTAAATAGACAGTAATAAAGTAAACTACCATAGTACAAAAGTCTGCTGAGAAAATGCATGTCTGCTCCAAGAATATGCTTAAGTATATCCAAATAGCAAAGATGAAAAGGCATTAGAATACCCAATTCGGATGACAACGAGGGAAGATGAGCACTCTGCAGATTATAGGTGGAAATGGAATGCCGTGTAGCTCTTTGTGAACCAATTTAGCAATAAAACAGCGCAATTACTCATACCTTTGACTGAATTCAATTTGTATCTGAGAGTCTTGTAATGTAAGATAATAATCCTACATCAAGAAAAACCTGAATATACAAAGATAGTTGTTGAAGCATTATTATTTTTTATTGTTAATCCTTACCTAAGGATCCTTTGTCCATTGAGTTTTAGAGAGAGTATAAGGGAGGAATGGAGGAAAAGGGAGGAGATGAGAGAGAGAGAGACAGACAGACAGAGAGAGAGAGAGAGACAGAGAGACAGACATTGATGTGAGAGAGACCCATGGATTGGTTGCCTCCCATATCCATTCAGGGGCTGGGATTGAACCTGCAACCCAGATACATGCCCTTGACCAGGAATCGAACCCACAATCCTTCGGTGCGCTGCGCCAGCCGAGGCTCTAGCCACTGGAAACATAGGCCAGGGCCACAGCATTCTTCATAATGATGAAAATTATACACAACTTAGGCATCCGAAAAGTGGAGACGAATGAATAAATGATGAAGCCGTTAAAGTTTTATGTGAACTATAGTATATCTGCACAGTGAGCTTGCATGAGGCCATAAACCGGCGTAAGGAGTGCGTGTTGCTGGTGGTGATCTGGAAGATACGGTGCTAACTGAAAAAGGCAAGGCGCCGCGAAGTTGTATAGAAAGGAGTATATTTTGGAAATATACGTATGAGCACGTAGTTACTGATAGTTTTCAAAATGAAACAATGAAAAGGTAAAGCCAAGTCCTAACCAGTTTGGCTCAGTGAATACAGCGTCGGCCTGCGGACTGAAGGGTCCCGGGTTCAATTCCGGTCAAGGGCATGGACCTTGATTGCGGGCACTTCTCCAGTGGGGGGTGTGCAGGAGGCAGCTGATGGATGTTTCTCTCCCAGCATTGATGTTTCTCTCGCTCTCCCTCTTCCTTCCTCTCTGGAATCAATAAAAATGTTTACAAACAATTTTTAAAAATGGCATCGGGAACTTTGTGTAAACGTTGGCCCATGGACCCGGCCTCCTAGTGTTTACTGTGAAGTTCCCGCCGACATTGAACCTGAGCTGGTCTGGTGACCAATAGGATGTGGCGGAGGCTATGGGAGGTACAGCCCACGATTGGGCTCTTACAAGACAACGTGGCTTCAGTGTCTCTTTCTTTCTCTTGGGTCACTTGTTTTGGGGAAGCAATTACTCTCTGGAGCACCCACATAGTGAGGACCTGAAGCTTCCAACAGACACATGAGCGAGCCATCTATTTTTATTTAGTTGTTCACCCTCACCTGATATACTTTCCCATTGATGTTTAGGGAGAGTGGCAGAGAGAGGGAGAGACTGAGAGAAACATCGATGTGAGAGAAACACATCAATCAGTTGCCTCCTGCAGAAGGTAACCAGAACCGGGGCCAGGGAGAATCCTGCAACTGAGATACGTGCCCTTGACCGGAACCGAACCCGAGACCCTTCAGTCCGAAGGCCGATGCTCTATCCATTGAGCCACACCAGCCAGGACATGAACCATCTTGAGAGCAGGTCGCCCAGCCCCAGTTAAGCCTTAAGATGGTTGCAGGCCCAGCTGACGTCTTTCCATGTCATGAGACCCTGAGCTAGAACAACCGCCCTGCTAAGCCCATCCAGATTCTGACCCTGGTAAACCGTGAGGCCATATGTGCTTCAGATTTGAAGCCACTATATGTGGTTAGGCAGCAGCAGATCACTAATCCACATCAGAACCATAACATTGTTCAATGTAATTTAAACAATGAGTACAATAATTTTTTTTAAAAAAGCTTTCCTTAAAAATGGAAGAAGAGGCCTGGCCAGTTAAAAGGGAATTAATTAGCTGAAATCAGTTTGGATAGAGCATCAGCCTGCGGACTGAAGGGTCCCAGGTTCGATTCCGGTCAAGGGCATGTACCTTGGTTGTGGGCACATCCCCAGTAGGGGGTGTTCAGGAGGCAGCTGATCCATGTTTCTCTCTCATCGATGTCTCTAATTCTTTCTCCCTCTCCCTCTCTCTCTGTAAAAAATCAATAATATATATATTTTTAATGGAAGAACTAAAACAAATGAGCCTAAATAAGTACATATCAATTTGGGGCCAAAACCACCCAGAATAATTATTCCCAGTGACCTGCAAACACGGTCAGTGATGTAACTGTTAGCAATGACAATGACATTGGTACTGTTATTCTGACACCATTCTAGCGATATAGTAGCATAAACCAAGCAAGTTATTATGCTAATGTCATTAAGAACTAAGACTTTATAAGAGAGAGAGAGAAAGAGAGAGAGACACACACACACAAAATCAAAGAAATTAAGTAATTTCTATTGGATGTAGTAGAATTAATGCATAAATTATTTTTCTTTTTCTAAAAATCGCATCTTTCCTAGCTCTGTGTCCTGGAAAGACACAATAGCAATGAAGACCCAGCGTCCCGATTGTTGTGGCTAAATATAAATTCAAACAAACAAACAAACAAACAAACAAACACAGGACTCCGGGGGAAATGACTCAGTTCAGGTCCGAGGCTGCAAACGCAGAAGACGAACCTGGAATATCCTGTCTTATTAGAAATTAAGAATTACAAAGTCACGTTAAATGACTTCTAAAAAAAAAAAAAACCCTTTTAAAAAATAATATGTTTTTTAATTGATTTTCAAAAGAGAGGAAGAAATGCCACGAGAGAAACATTGATCAGCTGCCCACACCCCGGGCGTGTGCCCTGACTGGGAATGGAACCTGTCCCCTCCTTTTTTTTTTTTTTTTCAGTGTTCTTTCATTCCAATTTTTTTTTCTTTTTTTTTTCTTTCTTTCTTTTTTAAATATATTTTATTGATTTTTCACAGAGAGGAAGGGACAGGGATAGAAACTCAGAAACATCGATGAGAGAGAAACAATCGATCAGCTGCCTCCTACACACTCCCCACTGGAGATGTGCCCACAACCAAGGTACATGTCCTTGACCGGAATTGAACCCCGGACCCATCAGTCCGTAGGCCCACGCTCTATCCACTGAGCCAAACCGGTTGCGGCTCATTCCGTTCTTTTTATTCCCCACCCCCACCCTCACCACCCCATTGTCACAAGTTCATTGGCTGATCTCTCCGCACCCCCCTCCCCTGCCTTCCTGTGAGGTTCCATGGTCTGTTCCTGCTGCTATAACCCTAGTCCCCTCTGGACACTGAGAAGGAAGCTCAGCCAACTGAGCCAAGGGACTCGACTGGCCCGAGATGGGCCAGTTTGAGCTTCCAAAAGCATACTGACTGCAAAGTGGTACATTTGTGTGTACAGCAAATAGTTAAAAACTCTGAGTTCTAAATGGCCCTGAAAATTAAAACCTCCAAGAAATAAAATCAAATCTCCATGGTCAGTTTTTGGCGGCTGCTAGGACACCAACTTATTAATCAACTGATCAACCAATTGGCAGCAGAAAGAAAAAAAATGAAACTTTTATCCTGCCTGACTGTGTTTCAGAGCAGCCAGAAGTGACGAGAAAGTTCTTCGTTACAAAGCATCGAGCTCTGAAGGAATGACAGAATGGGAATCAGCATTTCATGACAGGGGTCCGGGTGATAGAGATGCTTTAATTTCCTGATCGTGTCATTATTCACCAGGCAGTTCACTTGATTTTGTGCATTTTCTTGTAGGCAAAGTATACCCCAATGTAATCATTTTACCCCCACTTAAAGATTGTACCTCAGTTTTTAAAAATCACCATTGTGCCCAGCCAGCCGGCGTGGCTCAGGGATTGGGCACTGACCTGTGAGCCAGGAGGTCAGGGTTCGATTCCCGGTCAGGGCACAGGCCCGGGGTGCGGGCTCCATCCCCAGTGGGGGGCGTGCAGGAGGCAGCCGGTCCATGCTTCTCTCATCACTGATGTTTCTCTCTCTCCCTCTCCCTTCCTCTCTGACATCAATACACATATATTTTTAAAAATCACCATTGTGTCTGGCCGGTGTGGCTCAGGGGTTGAGCATTGACCTATGACCCAAGAGGTCACAGTTCGATTCCTGGTCAGGGCACACGCCCAGGTTTGGGGCTCAGTCCCCAGTGTGGGGCGTGCAGGAGGCGGCTGACCATGATTCTCTCTCATCTTGGATCTCTCTCTCTCTCTCTCTCTCTGTCTGAAATCAAGAAAAATATATATTTTTAAAAATCACCATTGTGCCTTCCAATGACGTGTGATGGGAAGTACACACACCTATGAACTGTCCTTGCCAAAACAGTGAACCTGAATCTAGCCAGGGCACCACGTGTAACCACCGCCTTACAGGAGACAAAGGGGACAAAGGACATGTGACAGGTACCAGCGGGATCCAACGGGCAGGTTTAGAACAGGGCACATTGCACCGTGCGGATGGCATGGCCGCTGCGTGCATGAGTGACTGAGGAAAGGGAGGGCGGACGGGTCAGGGACTGAGAGAGCGTCACCGCACATATGAACCAGGGCAACCCCTGGACTTCGGGTCCTGATGCAGCAAACCAGCAGCAGTCTCCGGGACGATCGGCCATCCGAACACAGACTGGGGGGACGCTATTGAGGAGCTAGCGTTCCTCTCACTGTGTGTGTCGGCGGCGCTGTGGTCTGGGGTGTGCAGCCCGGGGGACAGGCAGTGTTTATGGGTGGAATGATGGCATTTGCTTTCAAGTGCTCCAGAGGCAGCAGTGAACGAGGAAGCCAGAGTGAGGGATGGCCTGGGGCTCTGGGGCTCTGCTCCATATTTTTGTGGCTGTTATTAAGCTAAGCTGCCACTTCGCCTTTCTGTCCTCTGCGTTCCTTTTAAAAAAAATAATAATATTTTTTAAAATTGATTTTTCTACAGAGAGGAAGGGAAAGGGATAGAGAGATAGAAACATCGATGAGAGAGAAACACCGATCAGCTGCCTCCTGCACGCCCCCCCCCCCATTGGGGATGTGCCCGCATCCAAGGTACATGCCCTTGACCAGAATCAAACTTGGGACCCTTCAGTCTGTAGGCTGATGCTCTATCCAATGACCGACACCGGCCAGGGCAAATTCTGTATATCTTTTTTTAAAACATATATTTTATTGATTCTTTACAGAGAGAAAGGTAGAGATATAGAGTTAGAAACATCGATCAGCTGCCTCTTGCACGCCCCCCACTGGGGATGTGCCTGCAACCAAGGTACATGCCCTTGAACGCAATTGAACCCGGGATCTTTCAGTGCAGAAGCTGACGCTCTATCCACTGAGCCACACAGGTCAGGGCATGACAAATCTTTTAAAAACATATATTTTATTGGTTTCGGAGAGGAAGGGAGAGGAAGAAAGGGATAGAAACATTCATGAGGAGAGCGAATCATGGATCGGCTGCCTCCTGCACACCCCCCACTGGGCTTGTGCCCGCAGCCCGGGCCTGTGCCCTGAGCGGGAATCGAACCCTGACCTCCCGGTTCGATGCTCTATTCGCTGAGCCACGCCGGTTCCGGCCTCATCTCCGCCTTCTGATTGGCGGCGGCGGGCGAGCCGGCCAATCACTTTCCTGCTTTGCCAGCGGCTCCTTGGCAGGCTCGGCCCATAGGGGGCGCGAGAGACACCGCGTGGCTGGAGAAGGCGGGAACCCCTCTCTCCGTCCTTTCGCCGCCCGCCGGCTCCGTGCTCTCTGGCCCAGCTCGCAGGCCCAGGGTCCTCAGAAACAGCGGCCTGAGGTGAGCGGCGCCCCTCTTCTGAGGTCGGGGCTCCAGCCACGTGGAGCCCTGCCTCCCAGCCCTGAGTTGTACCCATTTTATTCCTTCCCCTCCATCTTCCTTCCCCCCCCCCCCCCGTCATGGCGGCAGACAACCCCCCCCACCCCCCGCGACCCCTCTGGCGATGCCTCCCTCACCTGCTTTCCACTTGTTCACCGGTCTCCACGGGAAATCGTGTCTGTGCGCCCAGCGAACGTGGCCGTGGCCTCGGCCTCCGGCCCGGGCTCCGGCCGAGCAGCACCCCGGCCCCGCCAGCGGCGGTGGGAGCTGCCGCCGGGTCGCCCCCCCACCGCCTGCCTGGGCCGCCGCGTTGGGTGATGGGTGGCACAGCCACAGAACAGGCGGCCCGGTGGCACAGAGAGGCCCGGGCAAGGTGACGGAGAGCCAGCGATGCACGTCGGGGCTGCGGGCCGCGTGCCGGGAGCGCGGACGAGGGAGAGGCAACATGGCGCTGCCTGCTACTCACCACGTGGCCTTTTAAAACATTCGATTCTAACGACGCCAGCAGTCATTTCCCCGGCAAGACACTTGGGCATTAAGCATGAGGGTAAGGCCTGTGGCCCCAGCTCGTGTGTCTCAGTGGATAGAGCCTAGGCGTGTGCACTGAAGGGTCCCGGGTTCGATTCCAGTCAGGGCACAGGTCCGGGTTGCGGGCTCCATCCCCAGTGGGGGGTGTGCAGGAGTCCATGATTCTCTCTCTCGTGGATGTTTCTCTCTCTCTCCCTTTCCCTTCCACTCTGAAACCAATAAAAATATATATCCCCATTATCACTTGCATGGACTGCCCTACATATATGCTTCTAAAACACATGTGGCATTATTTTGTAGATTTTATTTTGCTTTGACGTGATCATATACATATCTTTGTGCAATTGCTTTATCCACTAAAGCAGTTCGCCTTGCAAGACATTCCATATTCGGACACACAGATTCACCTCATTTAAAAAAAAATAATCAATTTTTTTGTATTTTTTTTATTCAGTTTATTAATTACATTGTTCCCTTTTTTTCCCCTATAGTTCCCCTCCACCCAGTACCCATTCCCCCCTCCGCCCTCACTTCCCCCCCACTGTCCTCTCCCATAGTTGCAAGATTTTTGTCCAGTCTCTTGCTGCACCTCCCACACCCCTTTTCTCCCCAAGAATTGTCAGTCCATTCCCTCCCTATGTCCATGGAAATTGAATCCATTTTTACAAAACTAGATTTTATTGATTTCAGAGACAGGAAGGGAGAGGGAGAGCAGATAGAAATATCAATGACAAGAACCATCAAGCCCACAACCCGGGCCGGTTCATGGGTTGTTGCTCAGCCCCTGAGCCACGCCTCCTGGGCTCCATTGATTTTTAGAGAGAGTAGAAGGGAAGGGAAAAGAGAGAGAGAGAAACATCTATGAGAAGAGAGACACATCGATTGGTTGCCTCCCACATGCACCCCAAACCGGCACCAAACCAGCAACCCTTTGGTCTGAGGGCCGATGTTCAATCCACTGAGCCAAACTGGCCAGGGCTATTTTGGTTTGTTCATTCATTTATTTATTTTTAGATTCCACATATAAGTGAGATCACATGGTATTTGTCTTTCTGTGTCTGACTTATTTCACTTAGCGCACTACCCTCCACATCCATCCATGATGTCACAGATGCCAATATTTCAGTCGTTTTCATGACTGAGGAACATTCCATTGTGTGTGTGTACCACATCTGTGTCCAGGCATCCGTCGGCGGACACCTGTGTTACTTCCGGGTCTTGGCTATTGTGAATAATGCTGCCATGAGCAGAGGGCTGCATATATCTTTTGACTTAGTGTTTTTGTTTTCTTCAGATAAATACCCAGAGTGGAATTGCTAGGCCACATAGTAGCTTTATTTTTGAATAGAGGCCCGGTGCACAAATTTGTGCACCAGTGGGGTCCAACTGGCCTGCCCAATCAGGACCAGTCTGACCAGGCTGGCTGGGGGGAGGGGACATGGCCCAGCCGCCTGGTTGAACTCCCAGTTGAATTCCAGGTGGAGGGGACAATTTGCATACTATGCTTTTATTAGATAGGATTATTTTAGGACCCTCCATACTGCTCTCCACAGTGGCTGCACCAATACAATCTCACCAGCAGTCCACACCCTCACCAACACCTACTTGTTAATTCTGACAGCTGTGAGGTGCCGTCCCATTGGGATTGGCATTGGCATTTGCATTTCCCTGATCAGTAGCACTGAGTATCTCCCCGCATTTCCTTGGTCTGTTCAGGCCCTCTGCCCATTTTAAATCAGGTTATTTGTGTTTGGGGTGTTAGATTGTATGACACCTTTTTATACTTTGGATATGAATCCCTTATTGGGTGTATCATTTGTGAATATCTACTCCCCTTTATTAGATTGTCTTTTCATTTTGTTGATTTAAAAAAAAATATTTTAATCTTTATTGTTCAGTTTGTTGATTTTTTTTATTTTTTATTTTTTTGCTGTGCAAAACCTTCTCAGTTTGATGTAGTCCCATCTTTTGACTCTTGCTTTGTTTCCTTGCTGAAGGAGCTACATCCAAAAAGTGATTGCTAAGAGTGATGTCACAGTTTGCTGCCTATGTTTACTTCCAAGTGTTTTATGATTTCAGGTCGAACATGTAAATCTTGACTCCATTTTCAGGTTATTTTTGCATATGAGGTAAGACAGTGGTTCCCTTTCGTTGTTTTTGCATGCATCTGTCCAGTTTTACCAGCACCATTTATTGAAGGGCCTGGCTTTACCCCATTGTATATTTGCCTCCTTTGGCATGGACTAACTAGAGGCCTGGTGCACGAAATTCGTGCACTGGGGGAGGGAGGTTCCTCAGCTTGGCCTGTGTCCTCTCACAGTCCAGGACCCCTCGCTCCTTACCACCCATCTGCACGCTGCTCCTAACTGCTCGGCTCACTGCTCCTGAGCACCACCACCACCTCTGTGCTCACCAGCCATGAGTCCAGCTTCTGGCTGAGTGGCGCTCCCCCTGTGGGAATGCACTGACCACCAGGGGGCAGCTCCTGCATTGAGCGTCTGCCCCCTGGAGGTCAGTGTATGTCATAGTGACCAGTCGTTCCACTGTTTGGTCAATTTGCATATTAGGCTTTTATTATATAGGATTGACCATGTAAGTGAGGATTTATTTCTGGACCCTGTTCTATTCATTTATTTGAATATCTGTTTTCATGCCAGTACCACAGGGTTTTGATTATTGTATTAGAGTGTGATTTCAGGGAGCGTGATACCTCTCACTGTGTTCTTTCTCCAGATTTCTTTGGCTATTCGGAGTCTTTTTGGTTCCATATAAATTTCAAGATTAATTCTAATTCTGAGAAAAATACCATAGGTCAGTTGTTGGCAAACTCATTAGTCAACAGTCCACAGAGCCAAATATCAACAGTACAACGAGTGAAATTTCTTCTGAGAGCCAAATTTTTTAAACTTAAACTATATAGGTAGATGCGTTGTTATTGACGTAATTACGATACTCCTAAGCTGGCCTTTGCTAAAAACTCAAGGGGCCAAAGAGCCGCATGTGGCTCGACAGCCACAGTTTGCCGACCGCTACTATAGGTCATTTGATAGGCATTGCACTGAATCTGTGTATTATTTTTGGTAGTAAGGCCATTTAAACAACATCAATCTTTGCAATCCATGAGCAAGGTATATTCTTCCACTTATTTGTATCATGTTCAATTTCTTTTTTTTCAATGTCTTTTTTAAAAACTGAATGTATGGGGGGTGACATTTGTTAATCTAAAATTATAGTTTATTTTTCTTGATTTCAAAGAGTGAGAGGGAGAGAGAGATAGAAACATCAATAATGAGAGAGAATGGTGGATCAGCTGCCTCCTGCGTGCCCTCTACTAGCGATCAAGCAGGGCATGTGCCCTTGACCGGAATGGACCTTGCGACCTTTCTATCTGCTGAGCCAAACCTTTTCAATGTCTTAAGTTTTCAGAGTACAAGTCTTTCGCCTCTTGGGTTAAATTTATTCCTAGGTATCTTATACTTTTTAAAAATATATATTTTGTTGATTTTTTTTTTTACAGAGAGGAAGGGAGAGGGATAGAGAGAAACATGGATGAGAGAAAAACATCGACCAGCTGCCTCCTGCACATCCCCCACTGGGGATGTGCGTGCAACCAAGGCACATGCCCCTGACTGGAATGGAACCCGGGACCCTTCAGTCTGCAGGTCGCCGCTCTATTCACTGAGCCACACCGGTTTTGGCCTATTTTATACTTTTTGATGCAATTGTAAATGGGATTGTTTTCTTTTCTCTTCTAATCTTTCGTTCTTGGCATATAGAAATGCAACAGATGTCTGTATATTGATTTTTGCATCCTGCAACTTTCCTGAAGTCATTTCATTCTCATCGGTTTTTTTGGTGGCGTCTTCAGGGATTTCTATACATGGAATCCTGTTCTCCGCAACTTATGAGGCTTGTCCTTCTTCCTTGCCAATTTGGATGCCTATCTTTTATTTCTTTGTCTTGTCTGATTGCTGGGGCTGAGAGAGCGCACATCTTAAAACGTGTCTTCGACGCTACAAGTCTGTTCTCCGAGATGTAGCTCCCATTTACACACGGCGAGACTGTGATTTTCGGGAAATATATATTTGATCCTCATCCTGGTTGCTGGCAGAGGTCCTAAGCCCTTGGAATTTCCTGAATTACGGAGCCACCGAGGTGTCTTTTATTATGTCAATGAGGCGCCTTTGGGCCCGGACCTCCGGCTGGGGAGCCAATTTGGTGATCAAAGGGGACCCTTCAGTCCCACCCCCTGCCCTGGGGAGAGGAGGGGGTCGGAGGCTGGCCCAGTCGCCAGTGGCCAGTGCGGTGATCAATCACGCCTAGGTAATGAGGCCTTCTCAAAATCCCCCCCCCCCATCCCCAAGAGGCCAGGGTTCACCGAGCTTCCGGTTGGTGAGCATGTGGAGGTTTGTGGAGAGGGGTGCCCCCGGAGAGGGCACGGAGGCCCCCCGCCCCGTCCCGCAGCTCGCCCTGTGCCTGTCCCCCCTGCGGCTGCTCCCGAGTCACAGCCTTTTCTAACCAGCCGGCGGCCCAGTAAGTAAATGTTTCCTGGACTTTGGGGAGCTGCGCTGGCAGATCCGCGGGGCCCACGGAGGGGCTCCCCGGGACCTAGCCCGTCGGTCGGAAGCAGGGGGGTGCGGACAGGGGCAGGCTTGGACCGAAACCAGAATCGGCGGCGTCCCGGGCCACATGCAGGTGGCTGGGGTGAGGATTGAGTTGGATCCCGCGCATCCTGCTGGTGCCCCGCCGCCGCCCCCATCCTTAGGAGCTGGGGCCCGGGTCCCAGAGTTTGTGTCTGTAACATGGGCGTTGCTAGATGGCCCCGAGTCACCCCGAACGGACAGTTTGGGAAGAGAGAGGGTGAAAGGGTGTCCGGGGGACTGCAGCTGGTTTGCGAGCAGTTGCCAAAAGAGGGGGCACCCCAGGGATCTGGCTCCCGGGGTGCATTCGGAAAAGCGAGCTAGGAGAAGGCAGTTCCTGTGTCCCCCTGTCCCTGTCATCTGTGGTGGCTGAACGAGCTCAGAGGTTACTGAGTCCAGAGTGGCGGCCCCTGGCCTCCTAGCCCCCCTCCAGGTAAACGCCAATGCGGGGGGGGGGGGCAGAACTGGGAACTGAGATGGGGGGGGGGGGAGCACTGAGTCGTTCGTCTCGTAGGTGGTGTCACCCGAGGAGGCTGTGTGGCCAGGGACAGGCAGTGGGAGTGGCTGATCGCCGCTGTTTTTGGCCTTGAACGCCGCCGAGTGGGAGAGCGTGCGGGTGGGTGCGGGACCACAGCCCTCTCCCGCGCGGTGACATTGACGGTGGCTGTTCTGTGGGACCCAGACAGCGAGGGGGGCGTTTCCTGGGGTACGCAGCTGCGTGGCGAGCTGGAGACAAGCCTCTGGAAGGCCTTTTTGCCCGGAGAATGGGGGCTGCCCGGCTCCCCCTAGAAACAGAGTGGAACAGCCCAGCTGCAGCGGCTGATAGTGCCGCGTCGGCGCGGGGGTTTGGGGGGGCCCTGGCTCTCTTGGACCCACACATCCCCGGCCCGGTGTGTCCTTCCCCTGAGCATCCACACTCCTTCTGCCTAAAACCCCAAAGCCTGGAGTTTCCTGTCAGCATCCCCTTACAGATGCTGATGGAGGCATCAGGCTCATTAACAAGAGAATGAGAGGGCACGGGGGAGGGGCAGGGGCTCTGCCGGGGAGGTGGAACCTTCGGGAAGGTCAGGTCAGGATCAGGACGAACTAAAAGTGAAGAAAACGAATATTGGGAGAAGCCCAAAGGAGACAGAAGAGGGGGTTCCAGGACTTGCCCCCACAGAGTGGCCGTCTGGAAGATTGTTAAGATATGGGATGAGCCCAAACTGGTGTGGCTCGGCGAATAGACTGTGGGCCCATGGACTGAAGGGTCCCGGGTTCGATTCCGGTCAAGAGCATATGCCGGTTGCGCGCTCAGTCCCCAGTAGAGGCTGTGCGTGCAGGAGACAGCTGATCGATGATTCTCATCATTGATGTTTTCATCTCTCCCTTCCTCTATGAAATCAATAAAAATATACCCTATCTAATGAAGGAGTAATATGCAAATTGACCGCGTGTTGGGGCCTCCCGTGTAGCTCCTGGCCCTCCAGAAGGTAAACTGAGGCAGAAGACGGGCTCGGTCCCCAGTGTGGGGCCTGCAGGAGGCGGCCAGTCAATGATTCTTCTTCATCGTTGATGTTTCTAGCTCTCTCTTCCTCTCGGAAATCAATAAAAATATTTTATGTTAAAAATTAAAAAAAGAGGAAACCGGTGTGGCTCAGTGGCTAGAGCGTCGGCCTGCGGACTGAAGGGTCCCGGGTTCGATTCCGATCAAGGGCATGTGCCTTGGCTGTGGGCACATCCCCAGTGGGGTGTGTGCAGGAGGCGGCTGATCAATGTTTCTCATCAATGTTTCTACTCTCTCTCCCTTCCTCTCTGTAAAATAATCAATAAAATATATGTGTGTGTGTTTTATTGATTTCCAAGAGGAAGGGAGAGGGAGGGAGAGAGAATCATTAATCGGCTGCCTCCTGCACACCCCACCCAGGATGGAGCCTGCAACCTGGGCCTGTGCCCTGACTGGGAATCGAACCCTGACCTCCTGGCTCATAGGTCAACGCTCGCCTAGCCACGCCGGCCGGGTAACTTGCTGCATTTTTTCTGGGAATGGATGTCTGGTTTAGGAGCCTCGTCTTGCAAAGCCGCAGCTTACTGCTGAGCCCCTAAGGAGGCTACCCTTGGGAAGGTGGGGTTGGCGGAAATGGGGTGAAAAGTGTGCGGGAGAATTGGGGTGTTTGAACGGTGGTATGAGAAGTGGTTGCATCTTTTTTTTTTTTCTTTTTAATGAGGAATGATTGACATGCAATACTAGAATAATTCCAGGTACACAGCATAAGGACTCGGCATTTGCATGTGTTGGGAAAGCACCTGTCTTTCTCTGATGAGGAATGTTCCCTTGCCTTCTGTGGTGACACAGGCACGTGACCCTGCCCCTCGAGCGGGCTTGTGGGGGTGCCGCATGGGAAGCAGGCTGGCTGGGCCACACAGCGCGGGCGGAATCGGGGGTGGGGGTGGGGACAGATCCCTGTGAGGAGCTGACATGGGCTGTCAACTGACCTTCCGTGGGAGGGATATTTACTGCCTTGTTGTGGGACATCCTTCATGGAAGGACATCAAGTGATCTCAGGACCTGAGCGAGCCGCAGTGTCTGTGAGGAGGTTGGATTCGTGCCCTGGTGGGGATGGCGGTGCCCAGAAGATGCCACGATGCTGTGGGAATGGATGGTTTATGGACTGTGCTGTGTGGGGACGTGAGGAACGTGAGGCGGGATGCTCAGGCGGGGGGGGGGGGGGGGAAGGACCCTCTCTCCCCAGGACTGCCTGCCGCCGTGGGGGGAGCTGGTTTGTGGACAGGGTATCAAGGGGAGTGGACAACATCCTCTTTGGTGGCCACCACGCCGAAGAAAACACAGGTTGGCCTGGCCTGAGCCGGTGTGGCTCAGTGGCTAGAGCATCGGCCCACAGACCGAAGGGTCCCTGGTTTCGTTCGTTTGTTTTGTTTGTTTTTAAAATATATATATTGTATTGGTGTTTTACAGAGAGGAAGGAAGACGGATAGAAAGTCAGAAACATCGATCAGCTGCTTCTTGCACACCCGCTCCTGGGGATGTGCCCCCAACCAAGGTACATGCCCCTGACCGGAATCGAACCTGGGCCCCTTCAGTCCGCAGGCCGACGCTCTATCCACTGAGCAAAATAGGTTTCGGCGGGTCCCAGGTTTTAATTCCGGTCAAGGGCACATGCCTCGGTCCCTGGCCCCGGCCAGGGCATGTGCAAGGGGCACTCGATCGGTGTGTCTCTCTCACATCCATGTGCCTGCCCCCCTCCCCTCCACTCTCTCTAAAAGTCAACAGAGAAAGATCCCGGATGAGAGTCCGCACAACAAAACAGGTTGCCTGGTGGGCGAAGGGCATGCCTTTTCCTGGGGGCTGCAAGCCCCTGTGTGTGGCTGTCACTCACTCTGGGGCAGTGCCCGGGCCGGAGGGCCACGCAAACCTGGCCTGGTGTGGGGACCCCTGTGCGGCGCACAGCCCTGTGGGAATCTGAGGGGTGCGCTCCAGGAGGACATGACGATGCCCATCCGAACCTTCCAGGTTTGCGAGGTGCCCCTGTGCTCGCTTAGGGTGGCCCCTGAGCGCATGAGATGTGTGGGTGCGATGTTTTAGTGAGAACTGTTCTGCCTGCAAAAGACAGCCAGTGCAAAGGGCTATGTGGCAGGTGCGGGGGGGAGGGGGGTGGACGCAGCTGGCAGGTGACACTGACGCTGGTGGCTACTCATGGGTCCTGCCAGGAAGGGACACAGACTCCAGACTGGGCTCTGAGAGGCCATAAAAGGCCAAACGGGCCCTGGCCGGTGTAGCTCAGTGGATAGAGGGTCGGACTGCGGACTGAAGGGTCCCAGGTTCGATTCCGGTCAAGGGCATGTACCTTGGTTGCAGGCACTTCCCCAGTGAGGGGTGTGCAGGAGGCAGCTGATCGATGTTTCTCTCTGATTGATGTTTCTGGCTTCCTCTCTGTAAAAATCAGTAATATATTGATTTTTACCATATATTATTGCCCAAACAGGACATACTGCGCCAGTTTGGGTGGCCCTCCAGTGTTGTCTGCAGCGTGGGCACAGGTACCCTCCCTGGGGGAGCCCGCGGGACCCGGCTGGGCCCAGGGCCCGAGCTGGGGCTAGAGGAGTGGCCTACTGTGGAGACTTTTATGTTTTTAAATGTTTTTTCTTAAATATATTTTTATTGACTTTTTACAGAGAGAGAGAGAGGGATAGAGAATCAGAAACATCCATCAGCCGCCTCCTACACACACCCCCACTGGGGATGTGCCCACAACCAAGGTACATGCCCTTGATCGGAATCGAACCCGGGACCCTTCAGTCCGCAGGCCGATGCTCTGTCTACGGAGCCACACCGGTTTCAGCTTTACAGGGTGTTTTAATTGACTTTTAGAGAGAGGGGGATGGAGAGAGAAAAGCACCGCCGGCTGCCTCCTGGACGCCCCCAGCTGAGGGTCGAGCCTGCCGGTCAGACGTGTGCCCTGACCAGGAACCCAGCCTTGGGCCTCTGGGTGCGTGTCAGCCTCAGGCAGAGGCACATGTGGGGCTCTCTCTAATGAGAGAGAGAGAGACAGACAGACAGACATTGGTTGCCTCCCTTCTTTGCTCAGTGCCTTTTGCTGCACAAGATGACATTCCAACAACTGGGCCAGCCGCCAGGGCAGGTCTGTCTTTTCTTGGTGGATCTGATTGGGGGGGGGGGGGGGTATTCTTTCTTCCCTGCATCACACCGACTTTTAGTGGCAGGACCAGAGCCGCAACTAGAAGGGCTGGAAGCAGGAATGCTTTCTAAGCCAGAAGGTGTCCCTGAGTTTTAACCTTTATGTCGGGATTCCTCAGGGCCTGATGCGGGGCTGGTACCAACAGCCCCTCACTGGCTCCTGAGTGACCCCCTCCCGGAAGGTGTGCGGAGGGGGCGGGAGAGGAGAGGGGGGAGGAGGAAGAGGAGGGGGAGGGAGAACAGGAGGGAGGGGGGGGAGGAGGAGGAGGAGGAGGAGGAAGGAGACACCAGCCGGACTGGTATTGCTGCCTGTGATCTAGGCCAGCAGGGTGGCCAGGCCTCAGGCACCTGCAGAGGTGGGGAAGGTCAGAGGTGGGGAAGGTCAGAGGTGGGGGAAGGTGGGGATAGATGCGGGATAGATGCGGGAGAAGGAAAAGTGGTAGCTGACATGCGTCAGTGGGGTGTGTGACGAGGTCAGAACCGGAGAGGTGCTATCTGTCAGCTCCGTTGTCGGGGTACACCGGACACGGGGAAAGGTCAGGGGGTGTATGTTTCTGAGACTTCGCGCTGTGGGAACTGGGCGAGATCACGGAATCCCACAAACCTGAGTGGCCTGGGCCTGGGGGTGTTTTCCAGTGCGCTGGGGGACCGGGGAGTTGGGAACCACTGAGTGAGATTCTAGCAGCACACAGGTGTCTTCACCTCTGTGGTGGCTTTGCTGTTAGGGACAGGTGTTCCCCAGGCCGGGGTGGAGTGCGCTGCTGTGATTTATAGGAAATAGGCGTTTGGTCTTCACCCCTCTTTCTGGCTGAGCTCCCAAACCCTCCACACGTCCTACCCAGAGCAGCAGGGGTGTTTTGTCATGTTCATGAGGTGACTTGTGTGGGGCCCTCAGATGGAGGCTTGCCAGGGGTTGGAACTTTTAGTCCCATCCCACCCACCACCACCTCCATCACCACCTCCATCACCACCACCACCACCATCATCATCATCACCACCACCACCATCACCTCCACCATCATCACCTCTACCACCACCACCATCACCACCTCTACCACCACCATCATCATCACCACCATCACCTCCAACACCATCACCTCCACCATCATCACCACCACCACCACCATCACCACCACCACCACCATTTCCACTTCCATCGCCACTGCCCAGGGCAGGGGAACCAGAGGTGGCCCCGGTCGGTCACGAATGGCCAGTGGCTTACTCATTCACCACTCTGCCATGAGGCCTCCAGAAAGCCCCCCACAGGACGGGGTCAGAGGGCTTCCGGTTGGTGACCCTGAGCTTTGGGCAGTGGCCTCCTAGATGGCATGTGAGTTTGTGCCCCTTGCCACACCTCGCCCTGTGCCTCTGTCCCATCCGGCTGTTCCCCAGGCACAGCCTTCCCCAGGAAACCGGTGATCTGGTGAGGAAGTGTTTCTCTGAGCCCCGGGAGCTGCTCCAGAAAATGAATGGAACCCAAGGGGAGGGGGCCCCGGAACCCAGCCCGCTGGTGAGGGACAGGGGACCGCCTGCCCTGTGGCGCTGTTGGGATCTGGAGCCGCTGGGCAGAAGCACACACAGGTCAAGGCCTGGGCTCGGGCTCGGCACCTGGAACAGGGAGACAGGGCGGTCATGGGGTGAGCCCTGAGCCCTCGGACTCTGGTGCCCCCCGGGGAGGTGGTGTCCCAGTCGCGTGGCTGGGGTTGGATTCCTCGACACCTGGTGTCGGAGAATATCGGCTGGTGTGGTGAAACCTCCCGAGTGCACCTTGGAAACTGGGTCTCCGGACGCCCAAGAGATCCACATGCAGAGGGGACCCCAACAGATGTACTTGCGAGGGACCCCAAGAGATGCACACGCGGAGGGACCCCAAGAGATGCACATGCGGAGGGTCCCCAAGAGATGCACACGCGGAGGGGACCCCAAGAGATGCACACGCGGAGGGCGCCAGTGCCCTCCCTGTCGCCGCCTCGGCCTGTGGGTCCCAGTTGGCACGATCCCCCGCCAGCCAAGCCTCTTGCACGCTGTGGTCTCCCCTGGAACATCCGTGACAGCCCCCCAGCAACTCCTGGAAACAATTGGGCCATTTTCTGGGGCCCTGAGGTCCTGGCCTGGTGGGGGGCCGGTGTCTGGGAGCGGCGGGGAGGGGGGGAGCTGGCTCTCCAATACCCCCCAGTATACTTGGGTCCAGGGTCCAGGGTGTCCTTGGCCGTGTAAATATCTGCCAAACCCTTTTGTTTCAGGCACAGGGACAGCCAGGGCTCAGGGTGCGAGGTGACAGTGTCCTCACAGCGGAAGGCCCGGTGAGGAGGCACAGGCCGCTTGGCACAGAGCGAGGGGGCAGGAGGCGCCAGGGTCAGAGAGGTACTGATGGGACTGGCAACTAAGTCAGCTGCCCCGGGCATTTCCTGCCCAGGCTGGTGCTTTTGACCCGCACCCAAGGATGCGTTTGTGGTGGGTTTTTTTAATTGATTTTTAGAAAGAGGAAGGGAGAGGGGGGCGGGGTAGAGAGAGACAGAGAGATATTAGTTGCCTCTCATATGCATCCCGACCGGGGATTGAACCCTGGGGTACAGCATGATGCTCCAACCCACTGACCCACCCGGCCAGGGCACCCCCAAAGGTTGTTTTAAACCTGGCAGCGTTTTCCAATCAGGCTCGGATTTCTTTGGCAATTGTCGTACTCTTTATACTTGGCTCTGTTGACTGATGAGGATGTGACTCCAGCGCCCATTTTTTAAACTTAAACTTCTGACGCCACTTCTTCAAAATAGACTTGCCCAGGCCGTGGTCTTTTGTGGCAGAGCCACACTCAAGGGGCCAAAGAGCTGCATGTGGCTCGCGAGCCGCCGTTTGCCGGCTTCGGGTAGGGCAACACTTGGCATTTGTTGATCATTACTGATTGCCGTTCTGACAGGTGTGAGTGCCATCTCATTGTGGTTTTCGTGCGTATGTGTCTGATGATCAGTGAGCTTGAACATGTTTTCATGTCTGTTGGCCATCTGTGGGCCTCCCTGGAGAAATGTCTGCTCAGCCCGTCAGCCCATGTTGTCATCAGGTTGTTTTTTAAAGTATATATATATATATATTGGCCGAAACCGGTGTGGCTCAGTGGTAGAGCGTCGGCCGCCTTTGGACTGAAGGGTCCCGGGGTCGATTCCAGTCAAGGGCATGTACCTTGGCTGCGGCAGCTGATCGATGTTTCTCTCTCATCGATGTTTCTGACTTTCTATCCCTCTCTCTTCTTCTCTGTAAAAAATAAATTAAAAAAATATATATATATATATAAAAATATATATATTGTATTGATTTTTCACAGAGAGGAAGGAAGAGGGATAGAAAGTCAGAAACATCGATGAGAGAGAAACATCGATCAGCTGCCTCCTACACGCCCCCCACTGGGGATGTGCCCGCAGCCAAGGTACATGCCCTTGACCGGAATCGACCCTTCAGTCTGCAGGCCGACACTCTAGCCACTGAGCCACACCGGTCTCGGCCCAGGTTGTTTGTTTTTGTGGGTGCTCAGTGGTGTGAGTGTTTTATAGTTTGGATAGTAACCCCTCACTGGGTGTCCCCTCACGCTCAGTGGATTACCTCTTCGTTTTGTTGGTGGCTTAACCGCGGCGTCTCAAAGTGCCTTTGGGTCATGTGGTCCAGGCCGCGGTTGGCTGACCCTGTGGAGGCTGTGGGGCTGGTAAGAAGGCCAAGTTCATGTAGATGGCATGTCACCTACAGAGACAGCACAAGCAAGACCAGTACGGTGTCAGTTGCAGGGCCCTCGGTCAGTGGTCGGCAAACTCATTAGTCCATGGAGCCAACTATCAACAGTCCAATGATTGACATTTCTTTGGAGAGCCACATTTTTTAAACTTCTCGTAACACCACTTCTTCAACATAGACTCACCCAGGCTGTGGTATTTTGTGGAAGAGCCACACTCAAGGGGCCAAAGAGGTGCATGTGGCTCGTGAGCCGCAGTTTGCCGACCACTGCCCTAGGGCAACAGGGTGACACCGAACATGAGGCAGATGACAGACCACCGGTGGAAGTCCCTCTGCCGCAGAGAGCCATACCCAAGCAGTGTATGGACAGCCCCAGGAGCCAGCAGCTGGCCCCTGCCCCCAGCCAGGGGAGGAGTGGGAAACGGCCTTGGCCTTGGGGAGGCTCCCACAGACAGGATGGGGAGCTGCCTTGCAGCACTCCCTGTCCCTGCTCCTTCTGTGCTGGGAGGAATCACAGGACCCGCTGCCAAGAGCCGGGCCGGACTATAGACCAGCCTTTCTCACGTGGCCTCATTGGAGCCGGTCAAGGTCACGGGCATATCATACTGGGGTTTTGCCCTGCACATGGCTACCCAAAGCCTCTTTCGGTCTTTTGTTATTGGGGGCACAGGAGCAACCCGCTTTTCTAACCCTGTATTCCCAGATTTCCTTTCTGCCTTTCAAGCGGCCAGGTATCGCCTGAGCTCTGTCCTGTACCGGGATGTGCAAGACCTTGGTGGACATGGCAGGTACCCACCGGTGTACACCAGCTTCGAGAGCTAGCGGCAGTCCCCGCCCTCCTTCCCCAATGCTGAACGCTCGGGCTATAGACGTGGGCACCTGACTTTGACTTCTTTTTATCACAGGAAACATCTTCAGCCAGCATTTTGCTGCTATTTAACAAGACTGGCCACCTCCTGTATGTTTCCTCATTGCCTGCTGGCTCGAATGCAGCCATTTTTTAGAAGTATTTTAAAATATATTTGTATTGCTTTCAGAGAGGGAGAGGGAGAGGAGCATCAGTGATGAAAGACAATCATTGATCAGCTGCCTCCTGCACGCCTCCAACTGGGGATCGAGCCTGCAACCCGGGCAGGCGCCCCTGACCGGAATCGAACCCGGGACCCTTCAGTCTGCAGGCCGACGCTGTATCCACGGAGCCAGACCAGTTAGGGCTGTTTTGTTTCTTCAATGTAAGAAAGTTTGATTGTGACAGTCGTCTTTATGCCTTAATTTCCTTTCGTTTCTCACATAACAAACAAAACCTTTGTTGTTAACCCTCACCCGAAGATATTTTTCCATTGATGTTTAGAGAGAGGGGGAGGGAGAGAAACATCGATGGGAAAGAGACACATGGATTGGTTGCCTCCAGCACACAACCTTGACCAGGCCCAGGGAACTTTCAACTGAGGTACGTGCCCTTGACCGGAATCGAACCTGGGGCCCTTCAGTCTGCAGGGTGCTGGATGCTCTATCCACTGAGCCACACCGGCCAGGGCTCACACAACAATATTGTTCGTTGCTCATCTTACTGTCCTGGGATGGGTGGGCAGGTTGATGGAGGCTTTGCTGCTTCAGGGTAAGGCAGGGCCATCTTTGTACCCGGAGGCGGGGGGAGGGGAGGGGAGAGGAGTGTGCTGGGGAGGTTGCTTGGGCACCCAAGAGTGGCCCAGGACATTTGCTCTCAGACCCCATTGCTGATGGTCAGATGGCCGCTAGGGACGGGAAGTTTGTGCCCAGGACCAAAGGGAAAGCATGGATTGGTGAGCAGCTGGCATCCTCCGTCACAGGCGCTGTGGCATGGTGTCCTGGCGGCGTCATCAGGATTTGCTGACACCGAGGTTTCTGGCCTGAATCGTTGGGGAAAGAGTGTTGCCCTGTACTGATATGGTAAAGGCTACCAAAAACTCAGCTTTAGCCCTAGCTGGTTTGGCTCAGTGGATAGAGCGTTGGCCTGCGGACTGAAAGGTCCCGGGTTCGATTCCGGTCAAAGGCATGTACCTTGGTTGCGGGCACATCCCCAGTGGGGGGTGTGCAACAGGCCGCTGATGGATGTTTCTCTCTCATCGATGTTTCTGCCTCTCTTCCTTCTTCTCTGTAAAAAAAAAAAAAATCAATAAAATATATATATTTTAAAAAGAACTCAGCTTTAGCAGTAGCCGGTTTGGCTCAGTGGATAGAGTGTCGGCCTGCGAACTAAAACATCCCAGATTCAATTCCGGTCAAGGGTGCATGCCCAGGGTGCGGGCTCGATCCCCAGTGAGAGGCGTGCAGGGGGCAGCCGGTCCATGGTTCTCCCTCATCGTGGATGTTTGTGTCTGCCTTCCTCTCTGAAATCAATAAAAATATACCAAAAAGAACTCGGCCTCAGGCATCCGTTTTTGAGGTGCCTGTTAGCAGCCACGTGGAGACATTGGATAAGCCACAGGATATGCATGTTGGCAGGTCCAGTGCCGGGTTCAACCTGGCTCATCTTCACATCTTGGAAACTGGGGTGACTCTTCTAGCACTCGACATGGTCTTCATTATTAGCACGGACAGCGTTTCCTTTACTTGTTGTAGCATTTAAAATAACGGTGTGTCTTACAATGGATGGCACATCCAGTTCAGGTGAACAGTAATAATAGCAGTAATAACGATGATGATAATGTGGAGCACTTAATAGTGTGTTTCGGAGACTGTGGGTATCGGAGAGGAATGTTAAGAGCACAGACCCTGAGGTCTGAATTCTGGCTCTGAACTTATTTTTTTTTTTAATATATGTTACTGATTTTTTACAGAGAGGAAGGGAGAGGGGTACAGAGTTAGAAACATCGATGAGAGAGAAACATCCATCAGCTGCCTCCTGCACACCCCCCACTAGGGATGTGCCCGCAACCAAAGTACAGGCCCTTGACCGGAATCGAACCTGGGACCCTGGAGTCCGCAGGCCGACGCTCTGTCCACTGAGCCACACCGGTTTCGGCCATTCTTCGTGCATTTTGGAAATGCCTAGTTGATAATTCTAACGCCTCCGCTGTGTCTCTTCGAAATATGGGTGTTGCGGGGTGGTGTGCCTTGTGGTTTGGGGTGGAAAGGTAGCAGTGGGGAAAAGGTACTGCGGTCAATGGCCCCGGAGTGATGTGGTTTTGGGGGGGAGGAATTTCTAGCCCTGTGAGTAGGTCCCCTGTTTTACTGACCCTGTGTCCCTGAGAGGTGACGTTCACCAGCTCTTCTAGCCCCTTCTCCATCCTCCCTTTCAAGGAGACAGGATGGGCAGACAGGGCTGGGGCTGGAATCCTGCGTGTAGGTTAGAGGGATCACCTGACCCCCTCCCTCCCCCGCCCTCCTCCGCCCTGTAACATACAAGGTGCTCAGGCCCCCGGAGGAGACAAAAAGTCTGCCGCAGGGCAGATACTTGTTAAGAACAGAATGTTCTGGGCAGTCTCAGAAAGTTACTTTCCCCCTCCTGCGGAGATAAAACTTGCAAGGCCCTGCTAGGCAGCCTCCCACCCTGTCGGGGGAGTCACCGGGCTGTGCGCGCTGCGCCTCCAGCAATTCATCAGTCCCGGGTTGTCTCTCTGCCCGGCTTGGCTCTGGACTCCGCTCCCGTGCCCAGGCTTCTGGTAAGCTGCGATCCCTTCTCTCGGCCCCCTCTTTCCAGCTTGGGGGGCAGCAGTGAGCCCCGGGACCCCGATTCCCCGGGGGAGCTAAGAGGAGGCGGTGAGATTCAGTCCATTGGACTGTTTTGCTCGCGGGGATGGGACTGATGGCTGGTAGTGCCCAGCATGTTGGACGGAAAGTGGACACCAGCGTTTTTCCTATAATAGCAGAGGTGCTCAGACATGCCAGAAGCCCGGCAGGATCAGGGGAGGGCCGGCTGGCCGGACTGTGCCCTCAAAACGGGCAGCCGGAGCCCCCAGAGGCCTGCCAGGTGCTGGAGGTGCGCCTTTAAAGTGCAGGCGGGGAACAGCGCCCACAGTTGCTGCGCTTTGAAGCGAAGGAACATTGTGGGAAAGGATAATGGACACGTACCTCCTGTTCTTCAAAGGAAGGAAAAGCAATTTTAAAAGATCACAGCCTAGTCCAAAATGACGATTGCATTTGAGCATGATGGGGATTGTTTTGCCCCTTTTCTTCATTTTCTAAAAAATACATTGTATTGATTTTTTGCAGAGAGGAAGGAAGAGGGAGAGAGAGTTAGAAACATCGATGAGAGAGAGACATTGATCAGCTGCCTCCTGCACACCCCCCACTGGGGATGTGCCCGCAGCCAAGGTACATGTCCTTGCCCGGAATCGAACCTGGGACCCTTCAGTCCCCAGGCTGACGCTCTGTCGGCTAAACCGGTCAGGGCAGGAAAAGCAATTTTAAAAGATCACAGCCTAGTCCAAAATGACGATTGCGTTTGAGCATGATGGGGATTGTTTTGCCCCTTTTCTCGATCTTTGTAAACTTCTTTCCTTTGGTTAAAGAACTGTTCATACCAAAAAACAAAAACAAAAAAAAAACAAAACCCAAAAAAATCTGGATGGAGATACGCAGAGGTGATAGCAGCCATTGGTTTTGGTAATGGGAAGAAGGAAATGTCATTTTGCAGAATGTCTGGCAAACAGGTGACATTTCCAATAGGGCGTTTTTGTTTGTGACACAAATTCAGGTTTTAAGCTTCTGTGGTCCATGTGAGGCACACTACGCAGAAAGCTCTTTTTCAAGAGGGATCGAACCCGCTTCTGCTGGTATGCCTGTTCTAGAACATTCCAGCACATTCGAAGGCCATGCTCAATCACCATTTTGGTCTGCAACCCCATGTTACAGCTTGATCAAGCATAGAAGACGGGCTGGTTTGGAAACAGCGGAGTTCTCTCTAGCCCTTGCCAGCACAGGGAGCCAGGCAGCTGCGCACAGTTGCACTTTTTGCAAACAGCCACCAGGGTCTGCAAACCCAGGAGCCCAGCCAGGGCCTCTGATCACCCCCCACCCCCTCCCCGGAACCCCCCAAAGTCCCCAAATGAGTCCAAACTCTAAGGAAGGGAGCCAGTGGCGCTGTGTCATTGACAAATCATTTGCGTTTTTTTCTAAAAAGAATAAATCTTACTAAAAAAAAAAAAAAAAACACAAAAAATATGCTTAAGAGCCAGGAAAGAACTAAAAAACGGAATAAGAAAATAAACCAAAAACCTCACCGATTTTGGCCGAAAGAAAGCCTCGTTGTCTTGGGGGAAAGTTTGAAGTGCAGGATATACTTAGAGCACTTTTGTGACCTGTATTCGTGTATGATTATTTGGTATTTAACCATGATGGCTGTTGCCTGTGACAGAAATCACTGTGTGGTATTACGCACTTAGGGCACATGAGTTCTGTCTGTCCTGACTGAAGACGGTGCATTTCCAACTTGAGCGGCTCGCAGTCCAGTCCCGGGGCGGGGGGGGGGGGGGGGGGGGGAGACACCTCTTTAACTGGGACCCGCAGCCCTCCTGCTCTTGCTTCTAGAAAGCTCTGTGTGAAACAGAGCCCTGGGACATCCCTGCCGGCCTCAGTGCTGTGGAGAGCGCTGCTTTCATTGCCGACAATGCCTGGGGGGTTTGGGGGACCTTGATGATGGCCATTTGCTGAGAAGCGCAGGCAACAGGCATCCTGGTTGTTCAGTTGGGGGGGGGGGGGTGGAGGGCAGTGTTGTAGGACTGAGTTCTTAACCTATAACCCAAGGAGGCGGGGTTATAGAAACCTCTGATTAGAGAAATTTGACCCCGTTGTTTGCAGTAAAATTTATTCTTGCCATTGGCATCTCCGGTGGAGGGCAGTCTTAACCGGTGGGATCTGGGTGGGCAGTGGCAAAACTGAAATGAATGGTGGTGGGACACCCAACTGCTGTTGGGCATGCTGGGACAGGACCTCCTCCACTGCCCCCGCCACACACTTACACATACACACATACTCTCACACGCATACACACATCCACACATACACTCACACACTTACACACACACTCACACATACACAATACTCTCACACTCACACACTCACACACACACTCACTCACATACTCTCACACTCACACACACACATGCACACACACACACACTCACACATACACAATACTCTCACACTCACACACACACATGCACACACACACACACTCACACATACACAATACTCTCACACTCACACACTCACACACACACACTCACTCTCACACTCACACACACACATGCACACACACACTCACACACACACACTCACACATATACACACACACACACACATACTCTCACACACTCACACTCACACACACATACACACATACTCTCACACTCACACTCACACACACACTCACTCACATACTCTCACACTCACACACACATGCACACACACACTCACACACACACTCACACATACACACACACACATACTCTCACACACTCACACACACACACACATACACACATACTCTCACACACATACACTACATGCACACATACAAACGCACGGGCACACACAAACAAGTTGAAATTGGTTATCAAAATCTTAAGAGCTTTGCTTATCTTTTTGATAAGAAACGATGTCTTCAAATTATAGACCAGACTTGGCAGGAATTCTGGCAAAGGCAGCCTTGGTTGAAACTGGCCTTTCGCACATCGCCAGGCCACCAGAGGAGCCAGAGGGGTGTGGCAGGCACAAAGCAAGATGGAGCTGGAGCTGTGCCAGCTGCGCCATGTGGAATCCCCTGTCTCCATTGAAGGACCAAGGGGTCCCCTGTCAGTCTCCATTGAAGGACCAAGGGGTCCCCTGTCGGTCTCTATTGAAGGACCAAGGGGTCCCTCGGGGGGCGCAGGCGGTTTTGCTTGTGACATGCTTGTGGAAAGCAGGTTGGCTTTGCGGGTCCACATTTAAATCATGAGGCTTATGTTTTGCCTGGGTGAGACCTGGGAAATTTGGAACCTTCTGGACACAGAGAGCTGAGCTGCTCTGCTGTTAGGAGCTCTGAGTTGAACCAGGCTAGGGCCGAGCTGAGGCTTAATTGAGGAGCCCTGAGTCCTACTGAAGCACTTCACCTGGCCCCACCCTGCAGATGGGAAGGTGCTGGGAGGGGAGGGGAAGGTGCTGGGAGGGGAGGGGAAGGTGCTGGGAGGGGAAGGGGAGGGGAAGGGAAGCTGCTGGGAGGGGAAGGGGAGGGGAGATGCTGGGAGGGGAGGGGAGGGAAGGGGAGGGGAGGAGGAGATGCAGGGAGGAGTAGATGCAGGGGAGTGGGAGATGCTGGGAGGAGAAAGTGCTCGGAGGGGAGGGAAGGTGCAGGGGACGGGGAGATGCTGGGAGGGGAAGGGGAGGGGAGGGGAAGGTGCGGGCTTCTCAGGAAGCGGTTGGTACTCCAACCAGGAAAACTCGTGCCTCTGTGCGGACACAGGCCGGCTGTGCAGTGACCGCGCGGAGGGGCTCGGGGACCGTGCCCGGCGCTGCTTATACAGAACACGCTAGTAAAGAGAACGCTTCACGTTGGACAGAAAAGCCAAGGGATCCGCAGTCTAGAGTGGAAGGAGGGAAGTAGTACCATGGACTCTGAATCCAAGTCCTTGGCGGGTAGCAGGTCCGTTTCAGGGGGTTCGGGGGCTCTCAGGGGCCCAGGGGCTGGTGCTTTAAGCCTGTCTGTCTTTCCCAGGCCCCAGTAAACATCCGGGAGCGGTGGCATCGACCCCGCTGGTGTTTTCTCTCCAGCCTGCTGCTCTGAAGGAGGATGAAATGGGGCCATTTCCTTAGATTCTTAGTTAACATTTATTTGTGCTCAAAATCCCCCATCCTTGTGGACTTGCCTCATTCCATTCAAATCACGCAGTCTTCTCCAGCGGACGAATTATGAAAGCTGCCTCCTCTTTTATTTTTTTAAAAATATACTCTATTGATTTTTTTAACAGAGAGGAAGGGAGAGGGACAGAGAGTTAGAAACATCGATGAGAGAGAAGCATCGATCAGCTGCCTCCTGCACACCCCCCACTGGGGATGTGCCCCCAGCCAAAGTCCAAGCCCTTGACCAGAATCGAATCCGGGACCTTTCAGTCCGCAGGCCGACGCTCTATCCGCTGAGCCACACCGTTTTCGGCTGCCTCCTCTTTAGTATTAGCTTAGCCCTGAACCCAGAACACAGTTCCACAGGTAGGAAGCCTTTGGCCCCTGGTGCGGCATTTGCTGTCTTGTTTAAAGAACCTCGCCATTCGTAGCCCTGGTCGTTCTCAGTGATGTCACCTTGCCCGGGAAACTCTGTGTATTCTTTAAGAAAAGTGTCCCAATAAACAGCGAGCACACTTAGCAAGGGTTTCGGGGACGGGGAGGGAGTGCGATGGGAAGTTTTATGAGGAAATGTAATAGAATAAGGCTTTCCCCTACCGGGGCAGGACCAGGAAGTTTTAAAACATTATTTTAAAGCTAAAGCACAGGTGTTAGGAAAGAGAAACCAAAACACAGGCAATAAAAAGGCAGGCTTGGACTCCGCGGACTTGAACTTAAGGAGCTGCGCTGTGGCATTGAACCTGTTCTTTGAACTCAAGTGTTCACTTTCCATCCCGTTAACTGCCCACTTTTCACACCTTCCTCCCAGTTAGAGAGGACTGGCTTGCTGGTGAACTTGCTCTGACAAACGAGGTTCCCCTAGAACTGCTGGCGGGAGTGTCATTTAGGGATTAAACCATATGAAATGGAATTTTTCCCACTTAAAAAAATTGAAATATATAGAACAAAATGTACCATTTTTTTAAGTCCTCGCCTGAGGATATATTCTTTTAAAAGCTGATTTTAGAAAGCAAGAGAGAAACACTGATGTGGGAAACATCAACTCTAGTTGCCCCCAATTGTGTCCTGACCAGGGATCGACCGGAAATCTAGGTATGTGCTCTGATCAGGAATTGAACCTGCAACCCTTAAAATATATATATATATATATATATATATATATATATATATATGATTGATTATTTTACAGAGAGGAAGGGCGAGGGATAGAAAGTCAGAAACATCGATGAGAGAGAAACATCCATCAGCTGCCTCCTGCACACCTCCCACTGGGGATGTGCCCGCAGCCAAGGAACATGCCCTTGACCGGAATCGAACCTGGGACCCCTCAGTCCACAGGCCGATGCTCTATCCAGTGAGCCACACCGATCAGGGCTGAACTTGCAACCCTTTGGTGTATGGAACAACACTCCAGCTGAGCTACCCGCTGGGACCCACTTTGACCATTTTAAAAATGCATTTGCTTTAAGTCCATTCACAGCTTTAGGCAACCATCATCACTTTCCATTTCCAGAACTTTTTCATTGTCCGAAACAGAAACAATGGAATTGAGAGCAGACATCCTTGATAAAGGTGCATTTTTGTTGGGGTTATAAAGGCTTGTGTTCAACACTTACTTACCCTTAATTTTCCTTACTTCAAACCAATGGGAGCAGTGCATGTACTGGCTACCTCACAGGGTTCTGAAGTTCAATAGAGGAAGCATGCCTTTAGCAAACGAATGTTAGTGTCTGCTTTTCAGGAACGCATAAGCTAGTGGACAAGCCATTCATGGAAGTAAGTTTTTAAAAAGCAAGATAAAATATGCTATGAATGCTTAGGGCTATGAAGTGTGTGTCTTGGACACCTTATTAGATCAATTTTGTGGTGGAAACTATAGTCTAATACTGTATAAACAAATGTGTGGGTTTTTTTAATATATGTATATTTTATTGATGTTTTACAGAGAGGAAGGGAGAGGGATAGAAAGTCAGAAACATCGATGAGAGAGAAACATCCATCAGCTGCCTCCTGCACACCCCCTACTGCGGATGTGCCCGCAGCCAAGATACATGCCCTTGACCGGAATTGAACCTGGGACCCTTCAGTCCGCAGGCCAACAGTCCATCCACTGAGCCAAACCAGCTAGAGCAAATGTGTGGGTTTTTTTAAAAACATGCTTTTAAAATATATTTTTGTTGATTTCAGAGCGGAAGGGAGAGGGGGGGAGGGAAACATTCATGTGAAAAAGAATCAGTGATCTCCCACACGCCCCCCGTGGGGGTTGGAGCCTGCGACCCAGGTACATTCATAGGTCGGTGCCAAACAAATGGTTTTAAAATTCAGGTTGCTAGTGTTGTACTGTCACAGTGTCACCCTGAATTAGTTTGGATTCGTCCCTTTATTACAAATTACATACGGTATAACATAAGTCCAACTCAGACCTATACGGAATATAATGATTTGTTTTGTGGGTTTGTGCTATGATTTTTGCAGCCAGTTTGGTGTGTGTGTTCAGCATTTTTAAGGCAAAAGGAAAGCGGTGGTAAACTAGGAACTGCGTTCGGGCATCAGAGGTACTACTCTGTAGACTTGTTCCAAGCAGTCCCTGCATCTGAAATTAACCTGATACCCTCCACTTTGGAATGCAACATAGCAGGCTTTTTAAAAATTGAGTTTTTCAGAGAGAGGGGGTGAGGAAGAGAGATTGGCTTGTTGTTCCATTCATTTGTGTGTTCATGGGTGGTTCTTTTATGTGCCCTGGCGGAGCTCAAACCGCAGCCTTGGCTGTGGGGGCCAATCGTGCCCTTTCAGGGCCTGGAGTACCAACATAGACAGTAGTCCGTGTGACATGATGTGTATCGCGGGGTTCCAACGCGCAATGGTGCTGACGATTTGGCGAGAGAGGCTGGTCTGGCTGCTCAGTTCTGGGGCTTTATTAGTGGTCGGTGACACTTCCCAGTTTTCCTTTGCCGTCCTGGGGGCCGGGGCCGCTGTGGCCGAAGGCTGGCGGCCCAGTGTGAGGCGGGAGGAAGCTAAGTGCTTTCAGGTACCGATGTCGCCAGACTCAGGGGTTGAGCTCCTCGGAGCACCTGCTTCCTGGGGGCCGGGAAGGCTCCCCCTGGCAAGTAACCCCCCTGCAGCCTCGGGAGATAGCCACACCTTCCTCCTATCGCTGTGGAGCAGGTGGCCGGGGACTTCGCACCCATACCGCCCGGCAGCGTCCCCGCCTCGGGGGCCTGGCCGCCTCCCTGACCCCGTGCGCCGTTGGGACCCCCCGCCCCCCCCCCAATCAATCCTCCCCCGCAGACATCGCGGGTGCGAGCGCCCGGCGCGTGGTCTCCGGATCCAGTCTTTCCGCCACCCCTCCCCCCCCCACAATCCCGGAACTGGGGGGCGCTGACGTCATCATCCGGGCAACTCGTCGGCGGAGCCACGGTTCACAATGGAACAAAAACAAGCGGCCCCAGTCAAACTCTGAGCGACGCGGCTGTGGCTCGCGCGATTAACTCTGTCCTGTCCGTACAGCCTGCCGGCCCCCGATCCGCCAGCTCCAGCCGCGTGGTACGCCGGGTCCTCGCGGGCCTCCCTGCCCCCACCCCCGCCCGTCCTCCTGCCACCTCTGCCCCCGCCCCGTGGGGAGCCCGGGGCTGGGTAACAGTGTTCCCCGGAGGGGTTGAGGGAGGCCGCCAGCGCGATCCCGGAGGGCGGGGCCGGCCGAAGCGCTTCTGAGCGAACAATCTTTCCCGCATTGTCTCCCCTCCCCCAGCTTTCCGGGTTCTCCGCGTCTGGCAGCCGGGCTCCCGGGGCGGCGCGCCAGGCTCCCAGGCTCCGGGCGGAGGAGGAGCGGAGGGAGGTGCGCGAGGCCGGGGAGTGGGAGGAACAGCTGATCGCGACGGGAGGCGGCGGGCGCGGGCTGAGGGGCGGGGCCTCTGCGGGGCGGGGCCTGCGGGGGGCGGGGTCTCTGGGGGCGGGGCCGGGGGCTCTGGGCGGCTCTGGAGCGGGTGGGAGTCTGCGCCGCCGCCGCCTGCGCTGCCGCCGCTGCCCCTGCCGCCGCCGCCGCCGCTGGCCGAGCGGTTTTTTTTGTGTGTGTGTGTGTTTTTTTTGCTTTGCTGGATCCGCCATATTGACGAGGACGGGCAACCGCGGCTGCGGAAAGTAGTGGCCGGAGCCGCAGCCCCCGTTGCAGCCGGCGCGCCGGGGCCTCCCCGCTCGGCCCCTCCCGCCCTCAGTTCGCAGGCCTCGCGGGAAGCCCGTGCGCCGCCCCTCCCGGGAGGCGGCGGCTCCTCAGCGCCCGGCTTTCGGTCGGCGGCGAGGAGCGAGCCGCAGCGCAGAGCAGCGAGCAGGCCGGGGCGCGGACGGCCATCGGGGAAAGCGAGGCGGCCTCGTCGGGAGGAGGTGACGCAGGACACTCGCACCGCCCGGAGCCCGTCCGAGCGCAGCCGGCCTGAGGGGACGGGAAGACCGGGTCGGCGGCTGAGGAGGAGGAGGAGCGGCCGCCGCTGCAGGGCGGGCGCTGCGAGCGCGGAGTCCCGACTCCCGAGCCGTCGCCGCGGCCTCTGCACACACTTTGTCGCCCGCTCCCCCCTCCCCCCCGGGGGGCCTGGGATGCGCCCGGCTCCGTGTCGCTCCGGGACTGAGTGGCGCTGCCGGCTCCGCGTGTCCTGCCGCTGACGAGACGCCCGGGTTGTGCGGTGAGTGGCCACCTCGCCCGGGGGCGGGGGGCACGACGGACGGACGGACGGACGCGCTTTCCTGAGGCAACAGCTGGACTTGGCCGCGGGGAGGAGGCCGAGGGGGGTGTGTGTGCGCCGTGCACCCCGCGCCCGTCGGTCCGGGGGCTTCGCCGCCACCCCCACCCCGGGCCCCGGCTGGACGGGCGGGCGGGCGGGCGCGCGCGGCGGGGGCGCGGGGCCGGGCTCCCCGCGGACCGGCGTCCCGGGAGCGCGTGTGAGTGTGTGTTTGGGGCTGGAAGGGAAAATGGCTGACGGCTCCGTCCCTCCCCCTCCTCCCCCTTCCCGTCCTGTCTGGGGCCGAGTGGGAGGATGGAGTCTCCGTGCCCCGCGGGCAGCCTCCGCATCCGCACCCGGGGGCCGCCGCCACGCCGCCGGGGGGCTCCGGGCCCCCCTCCCCCGGCGCTGCCGCTCGGGCGCACGGACGGACGGGCCCGCCGTCCTCCCCATTCTCGCTCTACTTGACACCAAACGCCATTACTGAGGTGGAGTGATTTGGAGCCGGGGCGCTAGGCCTCGGCGACGTCTGGCCATCGGGGCCCCACGGCCCGGCCGCCTCCCCGTCGAAGCCCGCAGCCGCCCCGCGACCCCGGCCGCAGCCGGGCCACCGTCGCCTCCGGCCCCCGGGCCCCCGAGGACGGCGTTCGGGTGCGGAAAAGCCCCCGAGGACCCCCCGCCTCTCTATTTTTAACCGTTTCTGCCCAAAATTAGTAGCGTGTGCGAGTCGGTTCATGCAAAACCCTTCCCCCCCGCTGCTGGCGACGCGAGGCTCGGGCGTCGGGAAACGGCCGGGTTTTCATTCATTGTGAAACCCTCGGCGGAGGGAGGACTCGGGAGCAGGTGGATGCGGGATCGGCGGGGCCGGCGTGCGTTTCGGCGGCGGCCGGAACCCGCCGGGGCTTTGCTCGCCTTTACCAGACAACTTGCCCACATGGCGCAGGTTCCGAGTAAAAGCCCCGCAGCGGAGGTCGTAATTGGATTTTCCCCGTTCGGTTGGCACAGGTGTGTGTGTGTGTGTGTGTGTGTGTGGCGTCTCTAAGCGGCCTTTGAATGTGACCGAGGCAGCCCCGTGCACGTCCGGGGCCCGTGCTGGATCCGGGGAGGGGGGAGGGGAACGATCGGTGGCATTCCTTCACCTGCAAACCCTTGTGCCCCGAAGTCTGCCTGACGCCGGTAGCCGGTAGATCGGCACTTTTTAGGAAAAATTTGGAGTGGCATCCATTAGGCAACTTCTCAGCGGCCACTTAACCCTTCCTCCGAGCTCATTATCTGCCCGGTGATTATACGGGAAGGGCCGATTAACCGTGACCAGCCCGGTTTGGTTAACCTGTGCACTTGAACTTCGTAAAAAATAGGGCCTACGGACTCTCCCTCCGCTCTGTCGGCCGGGGCTGCCGGTTTCAGTGGGCTGCCATTTTGCTTTCAGCAAATGCCTTCCAAGAGCTTCAGGATTCGTGCACCAAACACGCCAATTTGTCGCTGTCTGGCCTCGATTTTTAAAGCTGGCACTTCGTCTTCGAACTTGAACTCCGAAGCTGTATTTTCCCCGTGCTCGGAGGCGGTGGAAACCAGAAGTATTTCAAATTGGTGTACAAAGGGGGAACTCCAAATGTTCCTGATATATTTTACTTTCTGTAATTAAAAAAATAACACATTTGAGCTCACGAATTTCTGCTCCCTGTTCTTTTTTTTTTTTTTAATTGTGTGTGTGTGGACATTTCACTTGTAATTCTCCACGTATTTGGACGTTCTTTTGTTTGCTGACCTTGGTAGTTTCTAAGGGAAATTTCTGGAGGGATTAGATAACAGCAAGAACATTTAGACGTTCTTGAAATGTAAATTCCTCACAAAGTAACTTTGAAGGTGGATTTTACCTTCCATTAAATTATTGGGGTCTCTTGTTCCTAGCTCTCCTGTTTTATCACTGGAATGCTCAAGTGGGATTTACTCTGGATCTTCTCTCGTTCGGGATTTTGAAATACATTTTCTAATATCTCAAGAAGATGGGAGATTGCATGGCTATCTCCAGAGATAATTTTTCGTTGATGTGGTATTAATAACGCTCTTGCACTTTCTGAGGATGGATGTTTTCCACGAATTTACTTAACCTGGAGTTGTTTAGTTCTTGAGTAGTTGGACACAAGGAAGCATGCTTGTAGGCCATTTATTATTTTGTAAGGACAATTTGAGAACCAATAAAGTTTTCACACTTCAGATTTAGAATTTTAATATTGAAACCAGTCTTTGTTTAAATCAAGTTAAGGACTGTTGTTTGAAATATATAGGGGTGTGTGGTGAAAGGGGTTAGTTTTTTGAACAGTTACCGGGTTGGGGGTGGTGTCTAATGCTGTGCTTGTTGAGCTAGTTGTTGATTTTTAATTTTAAAAGAATGTAACACTGTATTAACAGCCTGCATTGTGTTGTCTCTTTTGCAGTTATGTTTTCTGAATCTTGATTTTGTTTTTCCTCAAAAATTGAAAAACAAGATTTCAGTTTCCTTGTGGTTCTTTTAGGAGCTATAAAAGCTATTGTATTTATGGCTAAGGTGTCTTCTTGTTGTTAATCCTCACCCAAGGATATTTTCCCCATCGATTTTTGGAAGGGATGGGGAGAGACCTAGAGAGAAACAGCCATGTGAGATGATTGGCTGCCTCTGGCATAAGCCTGCTACCCAGTCCGGAATCGAACCCGGGACCCTTCAGTTGGAGGGTGGATACTCCCCTAAGCCAAACCGGCTAGGGCTAAGTTGGGTTATTTAGCATTCACGGAGTCTAATGTTAGTGATTGGGAAAAGGGTTAATGCATCAGACTCCAGCCCTGGCTGCACATTAGAAGCACTTGGGGGAGTTAAAAAAAAATACAGATAGATGCTTGGGTCCCCCTCCCAGAGACTGATGATCTGTCCTGAGACGGGTCTGGACACAGCTCTGTTTGAAAGCACTGGAGGGTGGTTTCCCGGAGTTACTGCTGTGCGCATGTTCTCACCGAACTTCCAGGTGGATAAATAAGGTCCATTTCTTTCTCCACTGTTCGTAGCTATTTATCCGCTTAATTGTCACTGATTGGGCATTGGAAAGTGCCAGCGCTGTAAAACATTTCCCACTCACTGCCTTCCGGGGAGAGAGAGGCTTGTGTCCATTCTGCAGATGAGGGACTGAGGCCTGGCGGGTGCAGCCGTGGTGCTTGGACACGTTAGTGACACAACACTGACTACTATTTTGGGAGAGAAAAATTTTTTGGCTTGTTTCCTATCCTGGAGTGACTACGTTAAAAATTTAAAATATGACAGTAATCTGCAGTTTGGGAAATATCTTGGTTGGTCCAGGGAGATGCTAAAGCTCCGAGGCAAGTATATTCTTTTTTCCTTCCACATGTTCAGGTTGATAGTTTAGTTTGCTGGGTGTGTTTACTATTAAAATGATGTTAGGCAACTTTTAACCCTTTTTATTAGTTCTTTATTGTTTAAAGCATCACATATAGGTTTACATGAGTCTCATTTTTTCCCCCATTGATCTCTCCCCGGCCATCCCTACCCCCAGCACATGCCCTCGCCCCCTTAGTGTCTGTGTTCATGAGTTGTGCTCATATGCAGACATACAAGTCCTTTTGGCTGATCTCTTACCCTCACCCTCTTTCTTAAAAGATGCAAAATGGAGACATTGTCTCCCAGTAGTTTCTTTAAATCATCTCACAAGTGAGCATTTAGTATCGTGTGAGCATCTGTGTTCAATTTGAGAATTCTAAGTTTTATTTAGTCTTACTATCTGTACATTTTGCAAAAGTTTTTTAAACGAAGGGCTTTATTTTGCATTTTTATAGTTTTGGCTGATAATTTTATGGAATGAATGAAATGGTGACAACACTTTGTTTCTTTTAATTCCTTTGGTCTATCCATTATGCTAAATTCTGTATTGAGAGAAGTGAGGAAAGCCTGCTATGGTAGGATCTGAGCATCCATAACGTGGCACGTGATTTGTCAGGTCTTTCTGTTAAATTAATGATTACTATAGTCTTATTTCCTATGCTATGAAGTTTCTCATAAGGAAAATAGACTTAATGAATCTTTGTCTGTCATGCACATATCGGAGCTGGGGTTATCACCCAGTTATTGCTATTCCACAACAAAGGCCGATGTAATATACTTTTAAGGAATAAGGTGTGGAAAGACATACTGTTAAGATGAGCTGTCTTATGTTTATTCTTTAAAGGTGTTGTGCTTGTCTCATGATCTTCAGTGAACACCCATCCACTAGACATGTATTCCACCGAAGATGACTTTCCCATCTATTCTCAGGCGCCGTCTAACTGATTTTCCCACCTCTGTGTCAGAATCACCTGTGGAGCTTTACAAACTACACTGGCCCTGGCGGTGTGGCTCGGTGTGGCTCGGCTCCAGTGGCTGGAGGGGCACCCCTTGCCCCAGAAGGTCATGCATGGCGCCTTCCCAGGTTTCGGCTTCCATCCTGCGGTGTTGGGCGCGTGCAAGAGGCAACCAACAGATGTTTCTCTCCCCCTCTCCCAGCCTCCCCCTCTTAAGAAAAAAATCAATAAAAACGTATTACAAAAACAGAACCTCAAAAGATGACTCTGACACGCGGTTAGGGGTTTCGGGTTCTTTCTGCAATTCATTTTAGGGAAAGGGGAGATGTGAGACTGCGATTGTGTCCCACCATTAGGCAGTCATACTCTTGCTTGGGTCAGTCACACTGCCAACAGTCCCAGGTGCAGACACACTGCAAGGGTCAGACATGGGTGAGGAGTGGGAAGAGGCCGTCACTTAGAGTTTTATGCACATACACACACACACGTGAGCACCTTCTTAGAATTAACGGTTCTAGCTCTGACACTGACATATCTGTTAAGGCATTAGTTTCCTTTTTTAAAAAATTATTCACATTTATTGGGCTAGGAATTGCTATTGTCTGGAATCTTATTTGGTATGAAATGGGGAGGGGGCACCGGACTAGCTGATCTCAAAAGTTGTCCTAACTAATTTTGTCCCTTATTGCGCCTCCTAGGAGACTGAAGTAAGTTGCTGTATTAGACGTCTATCTAGTTGGGGTATAAGCCAATGGAATTTTCCTTTTACCTTTCAGTTTAAGTTAAATAGCAGTTCATTCCGAGCCCAGTCTTCTCCAGTGAACCCAAATGGCGTGCACAGGAGAAAGGGATTCTCTCCAGATTCTTGCAAGTTGGCTCTAGGAGTCTGGAATGACATGCCCTGGTGTCATCTCTTCCTCCTGCCGTTTCTCTCCCGTGTTGATGCTCTAAGTTCTCTCTGTGTCTTTTTGTTTGATTTTTTTTTTTTAGATGGTTTTGTCCTCCGAATTCTTTTCGGTTGGTGGCACTTACGTGGTCAGACTCAAGATCCTAGGGTCATTGATACATCCCTAGCACCTAGAAAGTTCCTGGCACATGAGGCAGTCAATAATATTTTGTTGGATGAATAGTCCACCATATTCTTGGTCTGATTTCTCTCCTCACTGCCCCCCTCCCCAGTTCTCTTTATTGCTTGGAGTTAAACTTGACTAATAATCCTTTTATGGTGAGCAGCTCTGAAAGGAGTCTTAGCTCTAGTCAAACTCTGATTTTTGGATAAGGAACGTGGCTGAAAGAGGTAAAGTAACTTGACTGAGGTAGCATGCTGCTTCATGAAGCTGTGTCCAGATGTGAGAAGTCACATTAATGAGTGGGTTCTTTAAATCCCATTACCTTTGTAGTCACTCTCATAAAATTTACACTGAAGTCTCTCCCTGGTGGTTGATAATGGATCGTAAAGTCAGTGTATCTTTGTGTGTTAGAGCACGTGGTATTGCGTTGTTTACAATAACCGTTTGATTGCCTGAATGGCAGAATCTGGAGGAATATTTGACCTCCAGTAACCTAGAACTGCTTGTCCGAAATGGATGTGTCACCATACCCTGTCCCCCTTTCAGTTATTCTTCCTGTGACTGATCAGGCATGGAAGCTGTGTCGCTGTAGACTCACGGGTCAACCGTCACCAAGGCATTCTTTCTCCCGGGGTGATTTTGAGTTGGTGGTTTTGGGGCCCATCCTCAGGCGCAAAGCCTGTGTAGTGGGAAGAGAGGGAAGATTAAGAGGAGTAGAAGGAGTCTGACTTCTTTCCCTTTCCCATCCCATTTTGCCCATTTCCCTCCTGTTGACTTTGGTGGTTCAGTCCCGGGGTCAGCAAACTTTCTATAAAGGGCCAGATCATAAATATTTGGGGCTCTAGAGCCTAAGAGAGCATCGTGGTGCTTGATACCATGTTAAAGGAAAGCTAAATTGGAATGATGTGGTATCAAAAAAGCTTATTTTCATGTCTTGAGGGGATAGTGTTCTATATAAAGTAAGTTTTCAGAACACACTAAAGCTTACTTTTAAATACTTAAACCAGTTTATTTCCTGAAAAGCTTCCTAAAGTTCTGTACTTTCTCTTTATAACTTTTATGTGATTATGAAGTCAGTGTAGTCTGTTAAGAAAAGGTTGAGCCCGTTGCGACCCCTCTGTACCTTGTCACCTCACAAAATTGAGGAAATCCAGCACCCTGCACACAAACAGCCTGGCGAAATGATGCCAAATCTATCGCGGTCGAGAAAAATAAGGAGAATGTGAAGTTTCGAGTCCAATGCACCAGATGCCTGTATTACCTACCTTGGTCATCGCAGACAGACAGAAGGCAGGGAAACAGAGCAGGCCTTACCCCAGTACTGGCAGTGAAGGAGCTGAAATGACCAGACATCGATCTGTATTAAATGTTACCCCCTCCCCAAAGAAAAAGTTGGGGAAAAGCAAAAACACAAACCCTACCTCCGATAATTACATTATGTTGAAACAACCATATTATAGATGTGTGCTGAATCAAAGGTGCTCAGCAGTTACCTGATGAATTTTCTGATCATGTTCTGCCTCGGGAGCTGAGTGTGTGCCATTTGTTCTGCCTACAGAACGCTGCTCATGTCCCTCCTTCCCAGCTCTCTCTCTGTTGTTACTGATTTCAGAGCAAAAGGGGGAGGGACAGAGAGAGAGAAGCATCAATGATAGAGAATCATTGATCAGCTGCCTCCTGCACACCCGGGCATGTGCCCTTGACCGGGAATCGAACCCAGGACCCTTCAGTCCACAGGCCGACACACTGTCCACTGAGCCACACCAGCTAGGGCCCTAGCCCCTTTTTAAATACTGCCCCAAACTGTCACCATAAAGTTGACTTGAATATAATCTTCCAACTTAATTTCCCACTATTTTGCCCCGTCCCCCTATCCTCCATTCACTTGTCTCCCAATTCTCCATACACTCCCTGTGCTTGGCCATCTCTGTTCCTCTCCGTGTTGCTTTCGGAGCGGCCGGTGTTCTGCTCTGGCAGTAACGTCGGGAACATAATTGAATTGCTCTGCGGCCTGGTCCATGTTATGCATCTGTTGCTTTGCCTCTTCGGTGGCTACTGAGCTTTCTTTACAAGATTATGCTTCAGGCTTCTTTGAACAAATAAATGTCTTTGAACAAACGTTTTGGGTTTTTTTTGAGGGGTTGTTTTTAAGCTATCTCTTTTTTCTAATGGTCACTTTCACGTTGTTGGGGTTCAGGTCTCATTACCTCCCTCTCTGTGTGCTGGCCTGGGACAGGAGATAGCAGCGAATGTTACACTTATGTATATGGAGAGCAATGACTCTTACAAGAGAACTGGGCGATGGGGCTCTGCTTCCTGTTTCTATGCCTTTTCCCATTTTAAAACGTTAACTAGTCAACTAAGCCAGGTCCCGCGTCTACCTATTGGCTGATAAAAGTGTTTCTTTGTCTTGCAAGGCGGTTCTGCCTGCTTGAGAACAGCCCTGTTCCAGCAGCTTCCCGTGTCTTGTGTGTGAATTTGCAAGGTAATTGCATTTTGCTCTTTTATAAAAATAATTGAAAATGCCCTAACCGGTTTGGCTTAGTGGGCCTGTGGACTGAAAGGTCCCAGGTTCCATTCCGGTCAAGGGCATGTACCTTGTTTGCAGGCACATCCCCAGCAGGGGGTGTGCAGGAGGCAGCTGATGGATGTTTCTCTCTCATCGATATTTCTGACTCTCTATCCCTCTCCCTTCCACTCTGTAAAAAATCAATAAAATAATATTTTTAAAAAATAAGTGGAAAACAAAAGCATGTCGCCTGGAGGTCTCAGTAGTAGCCTTGGTGTCCTTGCGACAGGGACCTGATCAGGGTCTGAACCTGTAACCTGGCGGGGTTAGAGTGTGCTCACTGCTTCTATTGGTTGACTTTGTTCAGGGCTGAAGGAAATCATTAGGGTGAAGCAGGAAATTAAGTATGGCAAATGTGTAATAAAGCTTATATATAAGAGGTGAGGCATAATTAGAGGGTTTATAATACCTTGCTGTGCTCTGACTTGAGAATGGGAAAAACCCCGAGAAACGCATGTTTAATTAGTATGTGTATTTGTTTACTGTGTCCTTTAGAGATATTAAATCAATTATTCAAAATTCTTGAGTTCTTGACTTAGAGCTTGAGAGGGCTTGTGGGTCTGAACTGAGGGTTGGGGGAGGAACCTGATGTGCCTGCGGGTGTGCTCCCTGCCTGATAGCAGGAGGCCGCTTCTGACAATGTCAATGTGAGCTGTCTCCGGTGGCCTCTGCTTGAGGATGGCCTCGTTCTCCTCGGTGCATCATGGGAAGGAGAATCATGTCAGTGAAAGGAGGGACAATCATGGAAAGATTCTCTGGCTTCCATTTTTGGTGAGTTTTTTAAAACCACATTCATATTTTCAGTGGAAGAGCTTTTGTGGATGTGGGGTTATATCCAATTATATTGACCACACGAGAAATTAAAAGAGACGTTTAAAAACGTGTGTATGCACTCAACACAGAAATCATTGCACGTTAATGTAAATAATGCTTTTCTGGAAAATCACTTTCCCCAAACAGGAATTAGAGAGAAGAGTGTTGCTGTTTTACATGTTGGCAAATTTGCATATCTGGCTTAATAGAAGACAGCTGGATTCCCCACCGGCCTCTGCCTTCAATCTGTTGTCACATAATTATGCTGCCTCGGGAAGAACTCGCTCTACACCTGAGGGAGAATGGCCGGGAAATTGGCAAATTCTGCCTTATTAACATGAAAACCATTTTCATGTTCTAAATCTCCCAAACAGGAGTTTTAGAGATTCAAGGAAACTTTGTATTCTCTTTTGAGTGGCTTATGTACTGTGAATTTTCACTTTTTAATGGAGATATCCCTTGCATACAGCAAGTCTGCACGTTTTAAATGTGCAGTTTGATAACTTTTTACAAATGTCTGTGGAACTACCATTCGGATCAGCATAGACAGTTTCCAGCATCCCAGAAGGCCCCTCATGGCTCCTGGCCCCACCCCAAAAAAGAAAACCACCCCTAATTTTCTGACCTCCGTCTTGCAATGAGTTGGTTATGCCCCTTTAAGAACTTACATAAAAAGAATAAGAGAGTATGCACCTTTGAGTCTCGCTGCTTTTACCTAACATATGCTTGATTTTTTTCCTTTTCATTACTGTGTAGTCATTGAATGAAATATGCATGGTCTACGACTCCCATTTTATTGTTGCAGTGTTTCTACCAATTTTAAAAAGTGCTACCATGATTATTTTAGCCCAGGCCTGTCGGTGGTGGTCTTGGTACACACCCGGAAGTGGAATTGCTGGATATTATGGGATATACGTGTGTTTAGCTTTAGTAGATGCTGCCGACCACATTTCCCAGGTAACTAACTGGTTGTAAATTTAGAATCCCACCAGCAATGTCGCTCGGTTCCTCTTCCTCAGCATCACTTCCCATTGTTAGTCCTTTTAACTTTAGCCATTTTGATGGGGATTTAGGACTTTCTAATTGTGGCTTCAATGTTCATTTGCCTGTAGATGTTTATAACCTTTTAATATGTTTATTGATCTTACTGATACTGAACTCTTGCTTACCTATAAAATTTTAAGTTTGATCAGCAGACAGTTTTAAGCCTTGTAGCTCAAAGTCACTAGTTGAGTGAATTTTTTGAAAGAAGATATTTTTTAAAATAAACTTAGTCACCCAGCCGGTATTGCTCAGTGGGTTGACTGTCGTCCCATGTTTAATTCCCAGTCAGGGCACCTGCCAGGGTTGTGGGCTCCATCCCCATAGGGGCAGTGCAGGAGGCAGCCAGTCAATGTTTCCATCTCTTTCTCCTCCCTCTCCCTCTCTCAAAATCAATAAAAAATAGTTGTCTTCCCTAGATGATCAATTTCTTCCCACATCACGACTTTTTTTAAAAAAAACAACAACACCCTAATCTATTTAGTAACAAGGGAGATTAAACATCCTGTTAATTAAAAAGCTATGCACATTTGGCTTTAGAATATGTCTGGAAAATCTTTTCTCTTGAGAGATTCAATACTTCAGACTAAAAAACAGCCTTCAGATATAAACCAGGAAGACAAGAAATAACAGTGTCGGCAAGGATTTGGAGAAAAAGGATCCCTTGTTGGCGGAAATGTAAATTGGTGCAGCCACTATGGAAAGCAGTATGGAGGTTTCTCAAAAAATTAAAAGTAGAACTACCATGTGATTCAGTAATGCCACTTCTGGGTATTTATTTGAAGAAAGCACTAACTCAAAAAGATATATGCAAATGTTCAACTAATGAGCGCATAAAAATGTGTACCATGCACTGGAATACTTAATGACAAGAAAAAAATGCAACTTGGATGAACCTGACAGACGACGATGCTAGGTGAAAGACACCAGTCACAAAGGTGCCATATTATGTGATGCCATTTATACGCAGTGTCCACAATAGACAAATCTCTAGAGAGAAAAAGTAGGTTACATTAGGGCTGGAGGGAGGGACGAGGGACTGGGGAGTGATTGATGCTAATGGATATGGGGTTTCTCTTTGGGCCAATGAAAATGTTCTGAAATTGATTGTGGTGCTAATAATACAACTCTGGATAAGCTTAAAATCAAGTGAATTGTACACATTGGGGGGGGTGTTTGGTAGGTGAGTTGTATCTCAAGGCCGTTATTTTTAAATGATTGTATGTAAAATATTTAATATCCTGAAGATAATCTCATTGACTAAAAAGAATTTCAGATTCTTTGGTTTTTCTCTTCAAATTCTTTCCACTTGTGATGTAATCTAACTGGAGAATCGGGTAGAAAAGTGGACCCCCTGGCAGCACATTGGAAATGGGTTATTGATCATCTACCCGCCTGGCTGAAATAAATGTTGACTGAAGGAAATGAGGTCTTTGTTTGCAGTGTATTGGATCAGCATCTCCTGATTGGATTGGTGACGTCTGTAAGTTAATTGTGATAAAGATTGGTGACAACTATTAATAGGTATAACTTCATTGTTATCCTGTCATTTTACAAGGAGGAAACTGATGAATAGGCTTACCTTTTGTGACATTTGGTATGTGATTGTGGCAGAGATTTTAAGTCACCATTGCTCTCTCAGTAGCTTGATTTGCAGGGACTGGAACTTGCTGGGACATCACCATTTGGAAAGATGTGATGAATGAATATTTAAGTAAAAGGTATATCTTCCTCTTGAAAAACAATCCGGGTGGACGTGCGCTGTAAAGCCGGGTATTTGGAAGGATTATAGTGTAGAAAGATGTGAATATTAACTTTCTGGTCAGCGGGCCCAACTATAAACTAACAATAGGTAGGTCTGAGTGACAAGGGAAGTAAACCGATTCAAAGGAGGAAAGATCTTTCGGCTGACTTGGTGGGCTGCACAGTGCTGTGACCGGAAATGTTCAGGGGGAATTGCATGGAGAAGTTCCTACATGCGGAGCATTCAGTTTCCAAGTTTTAATAGTCTTTGCGCACCTGACTCCTTTTCCTTGCACAGTTTTAGCCTTCATATGTTTTGAAGCCCTGTTATGTTGCGCCTATATACTTATCATTGTTATGACTCTGGACAAATGGGCTCTTTTCTTATTCTTCTTTGCTCAAGTGTTTTCTTTTAAAAACGAGTCTGTTTTGTTTTCATTTTTATATCAGACATTACTCCACGTGACTTGTCCCTGTGCACTGGGATTGTACATGTTCTGCTCTTCGGTAGGGTGTTCTAAGGGTGTCTGTACGATCTAGATATATAGTGTTTAAAGTCTCGTTTTTAGTTTTTAATTGAGGTGTAATTGACAGCATTATTAGCTTCAGGTGTACAGTGTAATGATTTGATATTCGTATATATTGCAGAATGATCAGTACAGTGAGTACTGTTAACATCCATTACCATACAGTGTTAAAAAATTGTTTTTGTGATGAGAACTTTCAAGATCCATTTTCCTAACTATCTTTTTCCCGTTTTTATTGATTTTAGAGAGAAGGGATGGGGAGAGATGGAGATACAGAAACATTGATGGGTTGCCTCCTGTATGAACCGCAGCCAGGGATTGAACCAGTGACCTTAGACGCTCAACCAACTGAGCCACGTGGGCCAGGGCTTCCTAGCAACTTTGAAAGGTCCCTAGGCCTGGCCTGCAATCAGGGCCTTCCTGCTGCCAGCCGGGGCCTTCCTTTGTTCCCCGCCATCCCCTGGGGGTCAGCGCACGTCATAGTGAGCAATCGAACTCCAGGTTGAACTCCCAGAGGGGCACTTTGCATGTTAGCCTTTTATATATATATAGTCACCTGGCTGTACATTACAGCCTGTGACCAACTTATTTTATGTCTGGAAATTGGTACCTTTTGACCACCTTTGCCCATTTTGTCTGTAAGGCAATCACCACCAGTCTTTTTTTTCTATACCATGAGCTTGGAGTTTTATGTTTCCATTTTAGATTCCATATATAGGTGAGATCTTACAGTATTTCTCTTTTTGGTAGACTTATTTTACTTAATGCCTTCATGGTTTCATCCATGTTGTTGCAAATGCAAGATTTTTTTATTTTTTGCTGTTGAGTTGTATACCTTCTTTACATATTTTGGATGTTAAGCCCTTATCAGATATATGATCTGTAAATGTTTTCTCCAGTTAGGTTGCCTTTTCATTTCATTGTCGTTGCTGTGCAGAAACATTTGAGTTTGATGTAGTCCCGTTTCTTGTTAATCTTTCGCTTAGTTCTATCCATTATAAAAGTTGGACCTTGTAGTCTTCAGTTATTGTTGAACTAGAGGCCTGGTGCATGAAATTCATGCACTGGGGAGTGGGGGGGCGGGCAGTCCCTCAGCCTGGCTTGTGCCCTCTCACAGTCCAGGAGCCCTTGGGGAATGTCCAACTGGTGGGATAGGCCCATCTTGAGTGCTGCTGAGGAGGCGGGAGAGGCTTCCACCACTGCCGCTGCACTCAGGGCCTCTGGCTGAGTGGTGGTCCCCCTGTAGGGGTGCACTGACCACCAGGGGGCAGCTCCTGCACTGAGCATCTGCCCTCTGGTGGTCAGTGCGCATCATAGCGACTGGTCAATTTGCCTATTAGCCTTTTATTATATATAGGGTTGTTTGTGTCCCTCCTTTCTCTTTTTTCCCCTTCATATGTTTTGAAGCCCTGTTATGTTGCGCCTATATACTTATGATTGTTATGACTCTGGACAAATGGGCTCTTTTATTATAGACGATTCCTCTTTATCTTGAGCAGTCCTTTTGTCTACAGTTTTATTTCCATAAATGTGTAGCCACTCTAGCTTTCTTATGGTTGCTGTTTTGCACGATGCTTATTTTTCAACCAATTTGTGTCCTTGGATCTAAAATCTGTCTCCTGTTGACATGATGTGATTGGTTCTTCCTTCTTCAATTCCAGCCTCTCTCTCCGTTGTGATTGGACCCACTCACGTTTCATGTCATTATTGACATACAGTGTCCCCCCCTTAGCCACAGGGGATACACCCCCAGGTGCTGAAACCGCCAATGACATGCCAAGCCCTGTCTGCACTGCGTGTCTCATTGGCACCGTTTGGTTGGCGCTTCCCGGAGGCCGATGATCGTGCGCACCTTGTCGTGTGCTTTCTGCCGCTTCTGTATCTCTGGAGAAGTGCCTCTTCGGCTTCTTGGCCTCTCTCTAAATTGGATTGTCTTTTTATTAGAGTCGTAGGCATTTTGTTATGTTTTCAGATGGAAGTCCCTCATTAGATTCCTGGTTTAGAATTTGTTTCTCCCATTCTGTGGGTGGTTTCATGGCCTTGACTTGGATGTGTGTCTAGTTCATCATGACAGTGTGATGGGAATGACGAGTCCTGTGCTAATGATCATGTTACCGGTGTTGGGACAATCGGTGGTGGAGTCAGAAATTCAGGCCTTGACTCGAGCAAAGGCTACGTTTTGCTGTTGCTGCGGACTCCGCTGTGGAAAGCAATTTGCCGTGTTTCCAAGCCTGACTTGTGCAAGCTCACCTCGCGTGGCACAGTAGTTCTGGAACATTCTCATACATGCCACATCGCTCAGAAATACAGCTGTTGTGTTTTAGAAGCAAAGTCTGTGGTACGTTGCCATTAGCGATGACTTAAAATACTTAACGTGGGGACAGACAGCATAAAAAGCGAGAAGGCCAGCTTTAAAGAAAGTGTTTCTTCTGATTTTCTAGCATCATCAGTGCACGGCCCGGGCGTTAACAGCAGAGACCCCTGGCTCTCCCCTCTGCCCGCCAGCTATCGCCCGCTTCTTTCCTCCTGAAACGGGGCTGCTGATCGGCTTGTTCTGAGGGTTCGGTAACCTTGTGCTAGAACTCGCTTGCATGGAGCCACACAGCCACACTCCCGCTAGCCGCTGTGACGACCGAGAATGAGAAAGATTGTGCGGAGAAGGGTCAGAATTGGGGATTGAGAGACGGGGTCGGAAAGGAAGTTATGGCTGACTGTGGGTGCCCTTGAATCGGAGTTCTTGGTAACAGGTGGCAGAGCAGCCTTGGAGGTTGCCCGGTTGGGAGTGTGGGGACCAGCCAGGCTGCTGTTGGCATTGGGTCTGGACGGTGGGTGTGGGAATGGGGCAGATAAGACGGATGCAGATGGGAAGGGGTCTGACTTTGTTGTTGGTTTCCCGACCCATGCCAGCCCCCCATTTTAGTTTGAGCACCTGCTTGTGTGCCAGTGAGGCCCTGGCATTTGATTAGAAGAGTTCAGCCGCTTCTGGCCTGGTGAACTTGGCGTTTGGGGGGAGGGGGAGGGGGAGCATCGCGCAGAAGCGTTGAAACAAAGAGATCCCGGATAGCAGTAGACACAGTGAAGTCCTCTCTTAACTACTCTCAGAAGGTTCTGGACTTGAAGGAAACAGTGTAATCGAACCCACCTTACCATAGGCCTCAGCGTTACGAGGCAGTGATGCGGGGTCACCGAGGGCCACTGGACCTGGGTGCTGCGGAGGGTCGGGGCTGGGCGAAGGGGTGTGTGCCAGCCAGCCCGATGCTTGTGCAGAGGCCCGGCCAGCAGGAGGGGCACATCCTGAAGGAACCAGAAGGCAAGGTAGATGGGTTTGACCCAGCCTCAGGGTTTGGGGAGAGACTCCAGCCCCTGAGGACCATTTGAGCAGAGAGAACAACAACTGAGCAGGGAAGGAGCCTTCTTTGTCCTGGGGGGTCTCTGGTATTCAGGACTTCCCACTGAAAGCTGCTGAGAAAGCCAGTTCAGCAAAGTGTGAAATGGCTAGTTAAGTGGCTTGCTTATTTCAAATAAATAATGCCAGCCTGGCCTGGCTGCTCAGTCGATTGCAACACCTACACCCGAGGGTTGTGAGTTCGAATTCTGGTCAGGAGGTGGGGGGGGGGTTCTCCCCTCCCTCCCTGCCCCTCCCCTCCCTCTTCCCCCCTTAAGAGCCGTCCTCTCTCCCTCCCCCTCCTCCCTCCTTAGAAAACAAGCATAATGGCAATCTTGATCCAGGTGAGGGTGATGGTTTTCCATGTTGGGGGATGTGGCGATGCTAAGTTTGAAGATGAAAAGGTGCCGCGCTCTACAGGCAACCTGATACTGCCCTGTGGGTTAAACGGCATTTATTAAGAAATATAACAGTATTATTATTCTTGCATAACTTAGTTGTAGCATATCTTTGATAATTTTTTTCAAATACTCAAAAATTCTACACAGTACTTGTAAAAAGAGGAAAGAAAATTACATTTTAAACAGTTACTGTGCCCTTGACATTTATTTGCAAACACCTTTATTAAAATAATTTCACAGGATTTTTGTGGATAGCATCATCTCAGTTGGAAAGACCTGGAAAAATTGTGAGTTTCTCACTGCCTTTAAGATAGGCAGTATGTGAGGGGCAGAGGTAACGTTTTGAACAAGAGTTATGCTTGTGTCCAGAAATTAGTTTTAATGGGTTCAGCGTGTGTTTGTTTTTTAAGCTCCTCGGATGATTTTACCGATTTGACAAATTTCTCACCCGAAGGCTCCCAAGCTAGCATGTGGAGGGAAAAGATGGGCCGGGTGGTGGCAGCCAGCGTGATCGGTCAGAGCACTGGTGACCCGGGTCAGACCTTACTCTCCCTCCCCACGTTCGTGTCCACAAAGCTTTGCGCAGGGGTTTATGGGAGTGAATCTGCAAACCATCCGCAGCCTTCAGTTAGACCAGCTGGCAGCACGCGGTGTTGGCAGCTCAGACACAGCAGTTGATGAGGGAATGGCAGAAGTGAAGGGGGGATAGACAGTCTTTTCAAGGTTTGGGAGGAAGGGGCGGCAGAGCTTGATTTTTTTTTTTCTTTTTCTTTTTTTCTTTTTTTCCAGAAAGGAAGGGCTCCAGCATATGTCTAGGCTAAGGACAAAGCACGCAGGAGAAGATGGGGTGCTGGGAGCACCGGCCAGGGGGGAGGGCAGTACAGGGCCATTTTGAGTCCAGGTTGGGGAGCCAGTGGAAGAGATTGGGGCAGACTGAAGTGGAGGATGGAGTTAAGCGGGTTAGCTGATGTTTGGAGTGGCAAGGAAAATGTTGTTCAAATAAATTGCCAGCAGACCAAAATAGCTAAAGATAGGCGCGTTTCTTCAGGCTTTTAAGATCGTCTATTCACATAACTTCTGGTAATGGAGGCTGTATAAAAATGGAAAACAAAAGTGAGAGCTTGCTCAATCATGTAATCTTTTGTTTTTCCACTTCACATATGACAGATTTTTCTGTCTGCCTTTAACCTCACCAGTGCTTCAGATTTTTTCCTGTTGACAAGTGAAACAAAATCTTGTTAGAACCCCATCTCTGCATTGAGTAATTATATTTAATTTTGGGGTGTAAACGTTAGGCTGTTCTGGGGTACAGGGACGCGCTGGCCGCTTTACTTATAGCAGTATATACCTATCACCAATCAGCTACTGTTCTCGATAAATTGGCACAATAGAATCAGTTCCTGGGGTAGGTTTCTTGTTAGCTAACCCTCCCTGAGGATATTTTTCCCATGGATTTTTAGGGAGAGTGGGAGGGAGGAAGAGGAGAGAGAGCAAGAGAAACATCTATGTTATATGATAATCCATTCAATCTGGAAAGGGGCTTGGATGTCAGCGCTAACTGAAGCCCCTCACTCCGTTGATGTTCCTGTGCAGCTAAGGATGAAATCCTGGGTCTAGAATTGGAGGGCTGGGGGTCCAAAGTGGGGCATCGTGGTCATTGGCAGTTGGTCACTTGACAAATTCAGCCGCATTGGAGTAATAAACAGTATAGAGGTTGAACCTTGGAAGAAAAGGCCCCCAAAATTTCAGTTTGTTAAAACCACTGGTGAGCTTGTTTAAAGCCATTTGGTACCAGTGGTAAATGCTGGTTGGGCAGTGCTTCCTGAAAAGTTTTGGACTCAGGTTTTATTCCCTTGGTTTGTCTTGAGCAGACACATTTTGGCAGCGCGTTGAGGGCACTGGCGAGTTGAAGACAGTTGCGTCTCCTTGGTATAACAGCTGGTGCGCTGCCGCCAGTTGATTAAGTTGGGTATAGAATTAATGAGACTTGAGCTTCTCACTGCACTCTCATCTCCATAACTACCTTCTCCTGCCTGATTTCACTGGCGACATTAAGTGGGAGCGATTCCTTAATGCGTGCTTGCTGTGTCTAAAACAGGTTCCTTCTTCTGCCCACAGGTTATGCAATGGTCTGTGCAGGATGGTTTATTCTTGAATTGGACCTTCCGAAGACTGACAGATGCTGGTACTTCATCTTCTATAAGTGGACTCTGATTTCTTTTCTCAAGACAACCACATAAGCAGACAAAATTGCAAAGATCTGCCCTGTGTCGAGTATGACAGCCACGACTCGTGGCTCTCCGGTAGGAGGGAATGACAACCAGGGCCAGGCTCCTGATGGCCAGTCTCAGCCCCCCCTCCAGCAGAATCAGGTAGGACTTCGGGGCGGCTCTTAAGAGCTCCATTGACATGTCTACTGGGGGATACTTACCGAATGGGCCGTGTTCTGAAGCATTGGTGGAACAACCAGAAACCATTTTTGGAAAAGTCCATGTTAGCTGTCTCACACAGGAACGAGAAAGCTCAGGTGTCGGAGAGGGGGACACTTGAATCTGTAGTCCTTCTTTCTCTGGTATCTGCCACTGTGAGTTGGTAAAATGAACTATTTAAAGCCCTGGGTCAATTCTGGAGGAAAACAGCAGGGCCTGCAGCGTGGCCCATGGTCAAGAGCATGGACTCGGCTCATACTGCTGGGTTTCCGATGGCCCTGGGTAACTGGTGTCATGTAGGCGCTCTCTAGTGCAAGTGGAATCGGACAGAGCTGCGCAAGTCCTGGCCAGTGTGGCTCAGTGGACAGAGCGTCAGCCTACGGACTTGAAGGGGCCGGGTTTGATCCTGACCCAGGGCACAGGCCCGGGCTGCGGGCTCCTCCCCAGTGAGGGGCGTGCAGGAGGCAGCCGATCAGTGATCCTCTCTCCTCACTGATGCTTCTCTCTCTGAAATCAATAAAAATATTTTAAAAAGAGAGAGAGAGAAGGAAAGAACTGCACATGCATCTTCCCCTCTCCCTTCCTTCCTCTCCCCCCGCCATTTTAGAGACATGAGCAGGTCACATTTTAATATTTTCCCAAGTAAATATTTTCCCCACTTTTAAGACATAAAAGTACTAAAGTACATGGTCACAGGTGTTGGACAGAGTTAAGTCTTTCCTGTGTCATGAATTTGTTAGCCAGTATTCAGGTTTCTTTAAACATAGTCTAAGGTTGGGTGCCAAAGATTTCTATTTTTAAACCGGGAGCTACTAGTGAAGTTCACGTATCTTTTGCTCCCTTTTGTCCCAAGCTTTGCACCTGTGTTGTGCATGGATTCCTAATGTCTTGTGCAGTGTTTATGGCTTGCGTGACTTTAAACAAAATTAAACCTCTATTCCAACCTTATTTTTACTTAAGGTGTTCCTTTTTTATTTTTATTTTTTTAATTGATTTCAGAGAGGAAGGGAGAGGGAGAGAAAAACATCAATGATGAGAGAGAATCATGGATTGGCGCCTCCTGCACGCCCTCTACTGGGGATCAAGCCTGCAACCCAGGTATGTGCCCTTGACCAGAACTGAACCCTGGACTCTTCAGTCTGCAGGCCGACGCTCTATCCACTGAGCCAAAGCAGCTAGGGCTAAGGTGTTCTTAATAATTCTTAGAGCTCTTGGGTTTCAATTTATTATTATGTGGTACTCCATTTAACGTTATGATTCCACATTACGTTCTCTTCTAATCTTTGCAATTAGGGAAAATGATGATTTAAACAACAAAAGAACAAAATAAATTACATTCTTAACTCTCTATCAAGTCCCTTTCATTTTCTTCTCTACCTCTAACGTTAGAATTTTAGTTTCAGTATTTTGCAAGATTTGACACTGTCGGACCAAGAAGAAGGAACTATAGCATTAATCGCTTCCCAGCGTTAAGGTTTTTGGGGGTGCTTTTTACATATTGGCCTTAAAGGAATCGCTCAAGGCCAGCAGGTGTTTTTCACGTCACATGTGTGTTTTTTAGAAGGTGTTCCCTCCGGGGGATTTGGGGCGCCACGCCGGTGTGGCACATGAAATAGCCTTGGCAGAGGCACTGGCCCAACAAGCGTGGGCGCTGCTGCTGGGCCAGCGCGTTTCCGGGGGGCAGCGGGCCGTGTGCACACATGGCAGCGGCACTAGGAAGGCGGCTCTGCAGTTGCAGTAACTCTGTCCAGGATCCTAACTGAGGAATGACTGAAGTTCAGCCCGGAGATTGATGTATAGCAAGATTCAGTGCAGCTCTGTTTATCTGAGCCATAAAAATTGCAAAATACGAAATACCCTTTGTTTAATTCATTTAATACTATATGGCATTAAACTTTTTATAAAAGATTTTTAATGGTGTGTAGGAAAAGACGCAAATGTCAAATGGAAAGGCACAGGCAGGCTTAAGCAGGTATCTTCCTAATGTTAATGAAATTTATACATATGTAAGCTGGGATTTTTTTGCGCTCATAGAACAAAGATTGGAAGAAAATCATTTTAAAAATGTTGGTGCTTGCTTATCTGTTTTTCTATTACAGATATTTTAATTGTTATTTTTATCTTTATGATTTCTATGAACATGTGTATAGGGATGGGCAAAAAGTAGGTTTACAGTTGTATGTGAAAGTTTATTATTTATAATATATATACCAGAGGAAGGGAAAGGGGCTTTAAAAAAATAATAAACCAGCTTTCCTGAGAATTAAGATCCTAAAAGTTTATTAGGGTGAAGAGAAAGATGAGCTAAAAAGGAAGAATGACCAAATAAAATTAGCTACATCAGGTGAAAATGATGTGATTTATTTAGAAACCACAATCATGAAGTTTTAATAGTTTTTGGATAATGATCTGAAACTAGGGAAAGTATGGAATAAAATGTATTTTTCTCTCCAATTTGAATAAGTTTTAAGTCAAAACTTCTAAATCTGTAAAATGTGACTTTTATTTGTGCACTGAAGTCTGCCGTGGCAGGAACTGTAAGCTGAACAGCGGTATACTTTGTGGATTCAAGTCCTGACCACAGAGCTGGAGCTTTGTAGCCTTGGGCTAATGAATGATTGTCTGAGGGTGTTTTTCCATCTGTTAAATGGCAGGCTACTTCCTTAGGCTGTTGAGAATTAAAGGAAATTATTGTAAAGCATAGTGGCACGGGGACTGCCTTAAACCTAAGCTTGCAATCCTTGTGTCATTTCCCCCTCGTTAGTGTTGGTGTTTGCAGTATTAGATGTTGTCCAGACGTTACACAAAGCTCGCTCTGGAATTGTTCGTTTTTCAGACGTCATCGCCTGATTCTTCCAATGAAAATTCCCCGGCCACGCCCCCAGATGAGCAAGGTCAGGGGGACGCTCCCCCGCAGCTGGAGGAGGAGGAGCCTGCGTTCCCGCACACGGACCTGGCCAAGCTGGACGACATGATCAATAGGTGAGCTGCTCCGGCTTGGAGTGGGTGCGTTCCCCAGGCATAGCTCCCGGGTCTCCGCACGGTGATGGGTAGTGGAGGAAAGAAGAGAAAGAGTGGACAGGATGCCGCGGTAACCACACGGCCTCCTTAATAGCCTGACATTGGCAAGTAAGTCATTGTCAAGTGCTTCGAACCTGTGGTTCTTAATGGATTTTAAAAATGAAAGGGCGCTAGGCCAGTAGTTCCCAGATTGATCGCAACCAGAGCTGGTAGGCTTCTGAGGTGGAGCTGTCCGTGTGATTTGCCCTTTTTGAGATTTTTCTAAAGATTTCTTTCCTGACTGGTATGTGGGTTGCTAGGGTTGCTGGGTGACTTGAATGGTTTCTGCGTGCCCGGAGGTAAGCCAGGCCATGAAGAGATCCCAGCCTGGCTGGCACCGGGGAACCTAGCACAGGGTGCTGGCTGCCTGCGGGTTTGGGGGCGGGGGCAGGGTGGGTACCTGTGGAAGCGTCTGAGGAAATTCGGAGACTCCCCTGTCACGTAGCCTTCGGGAAAAGGTGACAACGTGATGAATCAAAGCAGAAATCAATCATTGCCTCCCATTTTTTCTCCTCTTTGCGAGGAAATCGAAAACAACTAAGTAGTGATTCATCATCGTGTCTCCTAATCTGAATCCTGAAAGAGCACTTTCCCACGAACTCGAACAATAGCTTATCCATTTAATTGACATTTGATTATTGGAGTAGGTTTGTATTCTATTAGCAAAATAATTTTATTTCTCCTCTCTCTCATAGCTACATCTTTTGTTTGACAGTTCCTTAAAAGCCTTAGAAAACAAGACTCACGGCGCAGATATTCTGCCAACCTTGTTTTCATATTCTTTGAATATTAGTATTTTCATGGTGACGTGTTATGAGTAGTAGCTCATTTATAGTGCCTCTTCTAGCACACTAATAAATAAACATCTTTTTCTTTGTGAAAACTCTTAGGCCTCGGTGGGTGGTTCCGGTTTTGCCGAAAGGGGAATTAGAAGTGCTTTTAGAAGCTGCTATTGATCTTAGTAAAAAAGGTGAGTTTCGATGTCAGTATGCTTTTAGCCTTTTCCTTCCTTGCTGCACACTTGATTTTTCCTCTTTCACATCTAACAGTGACTTCTGCCATGGCTTCTGGTGTATGCCTAGAGCAAGGCTCCGTGTCCTTCGGACAGCCTTAAGGGTGTTTGTAAACTTTCTGAAGTTATACATAAAATCTGTGTACATGCATATTTAAAGCAAACTGCCTGGCTTACATGATTTTTTTTTATTTAACACATAGGAAAAGTTTGATTTTTCTCTAAAAAACTTGAAAGATGAGGTCAGTTTTTTTATTTTTTTCAATAAGCCGAGAAACAGGAATCTGGTCTTTTTATTCTGTTTTCTAGAAGTAAATGCTGAATGTTGGAATTAATCTCTCTTCCCCCAGTAACTTTGGTCTACTAGGTGCAGTTGAATTCTTAGCAAAGGATGACTGTTGTAGTATTCTCTGTTTACTTTTTTAGGAATTGGAAATTCAAATAAGGGCAGTTACTTTTTTTAAATAATATGTTTGTATTGGTTTCAGAGAGATAGAGGAAAAGAGAGAAACGTCAGTTGTGAGGGAGAAGCAGGGACCGGCTGCCCCCTGCACGCCCCACACTGGGGATGGAGCCCGCCACCTGGGCCTGTGCCTGACTGGGAATTGAACCCTGACCTCCTGATTCAGGGGCAACCACTTAGTAACACTGTCCGGTCAGGCAGTTATATTTGAGTTCCTGAAATAGGGTAGCCATGGATATGTTCTAGTTATCAGTAGGTATAAATAATGTAATAAGCTATGAAAATGCATGATCAGATTACAATTATTTTCCACTGCTCAAGTATTTTATGTTCATTTACAGTTATCAATTCAGATTTGTAGAGCCTTCTGTCCTTGGCGTGGTTTAGACACTGGACATGTATCTCCTCCACCTCTATATTTCTTTTCTGGAACTATCTTCGGGAAGGTTCATATTGGGTTTTAAGTACAGTACTTGTTTTAATTGTCGTTTCTTTTATATAATGAAAACCCCAAGGCTGACGGTGACTAGTTTATATTTCTTATTACCTTTTATTGTATAACTAGAGTGGTACATGAAAAATTCATGCACTGGACGGGGCGGGAGGGTCCCTCAGCCTGGCCTGCCCCCTCTCACAGTCTGGGAGGCCTTAGAGGCTAGAGGTGACCTGGCGTTCAGGGGAAGGTGATGCCCCATCACTCCTCTGCTGCTGCCACTGCCAGCAGCGCAAGCCTCTGCCGGCCCAGTTACCTAAGCCTTGGACAGCCCTGATTGGCTGGACAGCTGCCATCTTTGAGGGCAAGGCAGTCAATTAGCATATTCCCTTTTTATTAGGATTGGACATCAGAAAACAAACAGAAATATTTGGTTATATTAATTTTTTCCCCCTTTTCCTTAGGCCTTGATGTTAAAAGTGAAGCATGTCAACGATTCTTTCGAGATGGGCTCACCATATCCTTTACTAAAATCCTTACAGACGAGGCAGTGAGTGGCTGGAAGTTTGAGATTCACGTGAGTCTTGCATTTGACTTTAAAAAATTCAGATTTACTTAGTGATACTTGTATTTCTCATTCACACACACGTATATTTAGTTATATATATATTTGATCCTTTGGTTGAATTAAAAAGGTTTGAAAATGCAAAACTTAGAGAATCCGTTTTATAAATTATGTCTATTGAAGGAAGCATGATCATTGAGAATGAGTATGAGACTGCGATTTAGGAAACTTTGGTTTAATCTGTGCCCTTAGGGGAGTCACTGCATTTCAGTGATGCTCCTCCAATTGTGAGATGCTCTGCTCGATTTTGATGTGCCGCTGAAGGAGAAACACACCCAAGCTGGGGACCTAATAGCTGGGACCCAAAGGGTTAATGCAGAGACATAAACCTGCCATACAGAGACAGCAAAGAAACCTACATGCCTCAGTCTTGGCATGTGGTAGAGGTGAAAACGGAAAATTTAAACCACAAGCCGGTATTCAAACATATTTGTAGTCTTGATTTCAAATTGTGGTTGCAGCACCAAAAAATTCTCAGATGGAGAATTGAAGGCATTCTCTGTGGACACCTTCTGTCTGGCAAAGTGGACTGTAACTATAGAACTGGAAACTTTGCAGGTGCTGCCAGATGTTTGCTTTGAGGCTTAGCAAATCTACCCCACCTTGGATAATTGCTGTATTATTTCGATTTTAGAATTGCAGCCTCTAGTATATAAATTCCAAAGAGAAAACAATGGCAATTTGCATCTACTTTATAATTTATATAGTACCTACAATATTAGTGAACTGTCCAAATGATCAATATAGAAGAATGGAAAGAGAGCATTACAGCATAATTAATGGAGATCAGAAAATATTTGTTTGGGATTGCAATGTTTTGATCTTCTAAATCACCTTTCCCCCTTATATATAACAGAGGTGTATTATCAATAACACTCATCGCCTGGTGGAACTATGTGTAGCCAAGTTGTCCCAAGACTGGTTTCCACTTCTAGAACTTCTCTCCATGGCCTTAAATCCTCATTGCAAATTCCATATCTACAATGGTACCCGCTCGTGTGAACCCGTTTCCTCCAGCGTTCAGTTGCCTGAAGACGAACTCTTTGCTCGTTCTCCAGACCCTCGCTCACCAAAAGTGTGTTGGTTTGTTGTTTTCACAATTCAATGTTAAGTTGCTTTGCTATGCCAGATAACTTGAAATGATCAAACTTCCTAGCAACTTGGGGAAGAATAATTTAACACTGCTCTCTAAGAGATCTGCATTATTTTGTGTATGGGGATTTCTTTCTCCACTTTGAGGTGTAATTAACAAAATAGTTTTGGACTGGATTTTTTTGAAGCTTTCCCTATGTAGTAAGTCCCCCAGCCTCTTGGGGAAATCGTGCTGATTTGGGTTAGTATAAAACACCGTATTTTTCTTTTGAAATAACACTTTGACCAAGGCTACAATTATGTCCAAGATTTCAACTCCAAGATCAAGTATATCCTATATGTGTCTAATGTGTCATAAAAAAGTAAAGTTATAGAAATGATAAATGGAAGGAAAAAGAGTAAAACATATCAATGAAATAGTATACATAAATGAAATTATGTAAAAGTCCCCCAATGTAAATTTTTTATGTCAGCATAAACGATGCATACTTTAAAATATATCCCTAGCTATATAATTATGTAAATATTATATAATTAACAATATAGTTTTAATTTTTAGACATTAGGAAGATATTTTTAATATTTGTAGGCCTTATAAATGGAAAAACCAGCCAAGAAAATTTAAATTTATGTATGTAATAGTGGGTTTAACAGTGGAAATGATCACAATGTGTTAAATTTAGAGCTGAGGTTTTCTGATATTTTCCCAATGCCCATATTATTATTTTTAAAATATATATATTTTTTTATTGATTCTTCAAAGAGGAAGAGACAGAGGGAGAGAGAGTCAGAGACACCGATGAGAGAGAAACATCGATCACCTGCCTCCTGCACACCTACTGGGGATGTGCTCGCAACCAAGGTCCATGCCCTTGACTGGAATTGAACCTGGGACACTTCAGACTGCAGGCTGGCGCTCTATCCACTGAGCTAAACTGGCTAGGGCTCCAAGATTCATATTATTGCCATTTCTGGCTTATTTGTGCTTGAGTAAACCAAATTAATTTTGAAATGGTGGCAATCTCCAAAATACACCTGTATTCCTTTATTTTAGCTTATTTTTTCCTGTGTATGTCAACAATAATCTGTAAGAGACTTACAGGGAACAACTTAATTTAAGGTGGATTCGAGTTGAAGATTACAGAGTATTCCTAATTGCTTAAATATACATTGCAGCTGAAAACATATAGGGAGGTTATATCAGCCTATGGCTGCGTTTCAATTTCTGGAGAGGTATAAATACATCACATCAGGGTGTGCTTTCTTAGGGTTGCTGGGTGACAAGAGGGACCTGGTGAGTTAATTGTTTTGAATTAGTTTAAAGACCGGATAAAAAGGTAGGAAATAATTAATTTATGGAAATATGATAGTTGATTTATTAGAGAATTTAGTTAATTTATATTCTCATAAAAACACATCAGAACTACCCCGAACTCCAGCATATAGTCTCTTTAAATCAGTTACCTTTCACTTAGCATTTTTGATTTTTGCTAGACATGTCTTTTGGGTTTTTGATAGGGGTAGAAATTATTTTTGTTAAGGCTTAGTGGAGAAGCTGGCTCTTCTCCCTTCATCGGCTTCTAAAATGGCCTTTTAGAAGGCACAGTATAACAGGTTATGTGTAAATACATGTTTAGATACATTTGATTCTGATCCCTCGCTAACATTTGAATTCATTTTTTAAAGTCTTTATATGTAAGCCCGCTTTTGGCTACGTCCCTGTTGGCATTTTACTTTGAGTCACTGCTGTTTCTTCGGGAAGCGGCTGAAAGACAACCTATGCTAGAACATCCTTCTCCCCCTGAGACGAGAACGGAGTGCGTTCCCATGAGTCAGCAAAAGCATCAGCCTGCGTGTTCTAGTCCCAATCAGATAGAATACCAGGGATTGGTTACCTGTAAGAAAAAGTGAATCCAAACATCTTCGTTACTGAATATATTCTTTGTGTGTGTGTGTCTGTTTTTTTTAGAGTCTTTTATCCTCTTAGATTTTTTAAAATATGTTCTCAGATGATAAAAAAGGTATTTTCATATGATGGTATCTATGAAATCAAAGTCTGGCTTCTAATTCCTGTGCACCAGCTGAATTGTTCTGTTGGGTTTTGTTGGTTTTTTTTAGATGGTTTTACATAATAATTTTATTGAATTTCTTGTTTCTAGTATGTTTCAGTCAAGAAATTACTTCAGCTAGTGCTTTCAAAGGCAGGAAGGTAACTGTCTTCATTAACTGTGTTGCAGGGTTGGCTAGTGGACCTCCTCAACAGATTCGGCACTTTAAACGGGTTCCAGATTTTGCATGATCGTTTTATTAGTGGATCAGCATTAAATGTTCAAATAATTGCAGCTCTTATTAAGTAAGTTATGTTTTAAAATAAATCTTCAGCGCATTCTAGAAATTGCTAGATGGCAAATTGAGTTTCTCTTTTCAAGTATGGCTTCTTCTTTAACTGATCACTTGGCTTTTTTAAGTTAATATAAATAGTTGAGTTCAGTCCTAGTGGATTGTAAGGAGTCGTGTATTGCAAGAGTAATCCTCATTGCCTTTCTTATTTCAGACCGTTTGGACAAAGCTACGAATTTCTTACTCTCCACACGGTGAAAAAGTACTTTCTTCCCATCATAGAAATGGTTCCACAGTTTTTAGAAAACCTAACTGACGAAGAGCTGAAAAAAGAAGCAAAGAATGAAGCCAAAAATGATGCCCTTTCAATGATTATTAAATCTTTGAAGAATTTAGCGTCAAGGGTTCCAGGACAAGAAGAAACTGTAAAAAATTTAGAAATATTTAGGTTAAAAATGATACTTAGGTAAGATATTTACCTCTTGAAGCAATTATTTACTGGACACGTAGAATCATACTCAACGCAGTTTCTTTTACAGATTATTGCAAATTTCTTCTTTCAATGGCAAGATGAATGCACTGAATGAGGTTAATAAGGTGATTTCCAGTGTGTCGTACTACACTCACCGCCATGGGAACCCTGAGGAGGAAGAGTGGCTCACGGCTGAGCGAATGGCAGTAAGTCCTTGGTTTTCTTCTCATGAATCCATCCCAGGCAAAAGATAGACTAGCACTACTCAAAGTCAGCGATTGCATTTCAGAGGAAACCTGGAAATCTCGAGGTGTTTCTCTGGCTCGGGTAATCCTGAGAACTTGTTGCAATGGCATTGTTTATTATTTGGTAACTAGAGGCCCGGTGCACAAAATTCGTGCAAAGGGCGGGTATCCCTTAGCCTGGGCTGCACCCTCTCCAATCTGGGACCTCATAGGGATTGGGCCTAAACAGGCAGGCAGACATCCCTCTCACAATCTGGGACTGCTGGCTCCTAACTGCTTGCTTGCCTGCCTGATTGCCCCTAACTGCTTCAGTCTGCCAGCCATCTTGTGACAACATTGTGTGAGGACATGACGCTACTTAGGCTTTTATTATATAGGGTGATGTGAGCGTCTTAGCCCACCGGTGTCAACTTATAGCTAAAGTAACTATTAGCTTGTTGGGCGGAGTTGGTTGAAAAGGAGCACATAACGATCATCTTGGAAATGGATTGGTCAGTATTTGGTACTTAAAGATTTTCAAGTAGGAAACGTAATTGCTAGAATAAGATCTACATGATTTACTGTTGGATCGTTTTAAGAACGTTAGCACTTAACGTTTATATCATTTTGACATTGAAAGTGTAGGAAACCTTATTTACCATATGTATTTTTGTATGTAGGGTATATTCCTACTATTGCTAATTAATACTGCTGGCAATTTTTAAATTTTTTTATTCAGTTTATTTAAACTTAAAGGGGGGGGGGGCATAAAAAAGTTCACCCATTTCTCTCACCCCCGGCCACTTACACCCACCCATCTGTCCTCTCTGTGCTTTCTTTGGGAGGTGTTGTGTGTGTGTGTGTGGCTTACTGTACTTCACTTAGGCCCCTGGTTGTCATAGATGGCGAGGTTTCATTCTTTTTTTGTGGCTGAAGAATATTCCGAGTGTTCTTTATCCACGCCTCTCTCGATGGGCACTTAGGCTGGTCCCTTACCTTGGCTGTTGGAAAGGATGTTGCCATGAGCAGAGAGCTGAGAGGAGGAGCTCATTTCTTTGGGAGGTGTGCCCTCTAGTGGGATTCCTGGGTCACAGGCTAGTTCTGTTTTTGATGAGCCTCCATCCTTTCTCCACACTGGTTGCACAGACTTACCTTCACCAACACTCCCTTGTGGTTTCCCATGATGCACTTGGACAGGTGAGAGGTAATAGGTGGTGGTGGTTTTGAGTTGCCTTTTCCCTGATGGCTGACGTGAGCATCTTCTCATGTACCTGTTGGCCATCTGGATGTCAGCTTGGGAAAGACGTCTGTCTGGTCAGCTCTTCTGCCCATTGGAAATTGGATTGCTTTTTTGCTGTTGAGCTATATGAGTTCTATATCTCTTTTGGAAATTAGCTCCTTAATAGATAACATGATCTGCTCTTATTTCCTCCCATCCAATAGGTTGCTTTTAGTTTGGTTGATGGTTTCCTTTTCTGTGTGGAAGCTTTTGTTCGATGGAGGCGCGCTTGTTTGTTGTTGCTTTGGGGGCCTAGGCATCTATTTAGGTGGGAGAGAAAGGTTGCGTGTGCGTTGTCTACTCGTGTCTCTTTAAGAGCTTCTGCGTTGAGTTCCTGCTTTAAGACCATTTCTGAATTGTGTTTAGGAATGGATACAGCAAAACAACATCTTGTCCATCGTCCTGCGAGACAGCCTGCACCAGCCACAGTACGTGGAGAAGCTGGAGAAGATTCTGCGTTTCGTCATCAAAGAAAAGGCTCTGACCTTGCAAGACCTTGACAATATCTGGGCGGCACAGGTACGGAATGCAGAAGAGTGGCTATTTGAATTTAAAAAAAGAAAGAAAGATGCGCCCTAACCACTTTGGCTTAGTGGATAGAGCGTCGGCCTGTGGACTGAAAGGTCCCGGGTTCGATTCCGGTCAAAGGCATGTACCTTGGTTGCAGGCACATCCCCAGTAGGGGGTATGCAGGAGGCAGCTGATCGATGTTTCTAACTCTCTATCCCTCTCCCCTCTGCTGTAAAAAAAAAATCAATAAAATATATATTTTTTTAAAAAATGAAAGATGCTAATACTAAGGAGATATAGTAGTCAGGAAATGGGATGAAAGCTTATATTACTTTTAATATATTTAAATGCTTGTTGTTTACAGTGATCCTGTCAGGAATCTTTTTGAAATAGCCAGTAATATTTTTTAATAACAATGTGTTACATTATCTACCGGATATATTTGGTCACTGTGTGTGGTTTGAAATAAGAGGCAAACTGTGAAATATAAGGAATGTCTTGTTAAAAGAGTAAAGGACATTTACAGTTGGTTTCTTCATAAACATACAAAGAAAAAGGTCACTGTGAGGCGTGAAATCACTAGATAGTTTATAAAAACCTATAACCAAACGATTTATAGTTTCTCAAAAGAGCCAACGGTTTTAGGTCAGGCTGGAAAATGATTCCCTTGGTTATCTTAGCGACAAGTTTCTATTCATGGGGCACGTGGAAAGTGTTACTGAATTCGAGATGACAGCGCTCTGTTTCTTGAGTCTGGAAACCAAGAACACATTCCGTTGTGCTATAAGTGCTTAAGGTTGCACTTCCGAAGCAATAGTGTTGGATGCCTTGTTTCTCCCACATGCATTGTGAAAATTGACATCTTGAATTCAATAATGGTTCACAGGTATTCCCATGCAGAGCAAAAAATTGAATTGTCAGGTTTTAGATGGCAGTTCTAAAGCATTTAAAATGTCACACATTTTTTATGTTCGTGTTTACACAGATGGAGCTGGGAATACTTTATTAATTAACTAGAGGGATTGGGGGGGAAGGATCGCAGAAGGGCTCCAGGCTGTGTCCGGCCCAGTCCCAGTCGAGGGACCCCAGCAGCAAGCTAACCTACTGATCAAGCGTCTGCCCCCTGGTGGTCAGTGCGTGTCATAGCGACTGGTGGAATAAATATCAGGCTTTTATTACACAGGATGGCTGTCAGCTAAGTGTCTGGTTTTCTTTGGGTTTTCACTAGGCGGGGAAGCACGAGGCCATTGTGAAGAATGTACATGACCTACTGGCAAAGTTGGCCTGGGACTTTTCTCCTGAGCAACTCGATCATCTCTTTGATTGCTTTAAGGTAAGATTCAACATAAATTAAAGGAGCAGACCCTTTTGGTTTTAGTATATTTAATTCATTTGAACTGTGAGCTGTTCTAGATTAATCACTTGGGAGAATTCTGTGCTCAGCTATGTTGTTTTTGTGATGTCTCTATAAATTAGTGTAAGCAGCCGAGACCGGTTTGGCTCAGGGGATACAGCATCGGCCTGCGGACTGAAGGGTCCCGGGTTCGATTCCGGTCAAGGGCATGTGCCTTGGTTGTGGGCAGATTCCCAGTGTGGGGTGTGCAGGAGGCAGCTGATCGGTGTTTCTAACTTCCCCTCTCCTTTCCTCTCTGTAGAAAATCAATAAAATATATTTTAAAAAAATAAATTAATGTAAGCAGGGAGAAAGCAATGCCTTGTTTCATGCCATTTAAATTGCTTTTCTAGGCGAGTTGGACAAATGCAAGTAAAAAGCAGCGCGAGAAGCTGCTTGAGCTGATTCGGCGCCTGGCGGAGGATGACAAGGACGGCGTGATGGCGCACAAGGTGCTGAACCTGCTGTGGAACCTGGCGCACAGCGACGACGTGCCGGTGGACATCATGGACCTGGCCCTCAGCGCGCACATCAAGATCCTCGATTACAGCTGCTCCCAGGTGAGCAAGCCGCTCGCCCCCCCCCCTTCTCTCTCTCTCTCTTTCTCTCTCTCTCTCTCTCCCCCTTCACAATGAGGGTGGCTTAGCTACACAGAAGTCTCAGGTTATTCCAATATTATTTCTGAAGCGATTTTCTCTGTTTAAGTTTGCCCCCTCCGCTTAGGTCTCCGCCACAGTTTGGGGGCCGTGTGAAAAGCCTGTTAGTCTCGGGAGAAAGGCTGTGCAGCCCCCACAGGCTGCGTGGTGGTGGTTCGTTACATGCATGGTGCTGAAATGCCCCTTAAGACCGGAGATATTAAAGCTGGGTAGAGACTTCAGAGCGTAAGGGAAGTGAGGTTTTCTTTGCTTATAGAGAAGTTTAAAAAAATAATAAAATTTCCTAAACAGCAAAGCATTTAGTGCCTTTTCCTGTGAACAAATCACAACAGCTTCCCTGCATTCTGACTTGCGGCATACGATCCTTTTCACTCATGCGTGGACATGGCTGCACACTGTTTCTCACGCATTAGAACTGTTTGCTCCACCCATGAACCGAAATTTCAGTAAGAGCTAAGAAATAAGCTAAGGGCGTGTGGGAGTCAGATGCTGCTGCTGTTGACTCTGCTCGTTTGTGGCCGTTCGTTAAGTATTTATTTAATATATCAACTAGTAAACGGAGACACACAAAATAATCCAAACTTAAAATGAGGTGCGCAGATCTGACCTGCATTTCTGATTGCTATTGACGACGGGGGAGGGAGTGAAGTAGAGTATGGAAAGTGAGCATGGTACATGCAATAATGTTGCCTGTAACTGTGCCTATGCACACCTTTGTCCCTTTCTCTCCTTGTGTGTATGTGCATGTGTCCTTGTTTTATATAAATCCTCTACGTCCCTCGCTGTGCTAAAAACAAAGGTGTGTAGTGTAACAATCAGGGTTCTGTGTTATTGCTGAGTTTTATTATATGGTAGAATCTCTGAGGACATTGAGAAAGCTAAATGCCCACTTCCTGGCAAACCTTTCAAATCCATTTCTGTCCATGTGCCCAATGCTTAGTCTCCAGACCTCTGTGTAGCTAAGCTGTAGCTATATCTGAGTCTCTGTCATTGAACTTTTCTAATAATCTTACTTTTTAGAGTTTTGATAATAAATGTGAAATAAACATGTACTTAAAGCAACTTTTAAAATTATCATTGAACTCTTTACTGCAGTTACGGCATAATGTTTGTGTTGCTAATCGTACAAGAGAAGCTGTGTTTTGTAATTCTGAAAGCTATATTGACCTGTATAAAACATTGAAATCGTTTAAGGACCGTGACACACAGAAGATCCAGTGGATAGATCGCTTTATAGAAGAACTGCGTACAAATGACAAATGGGTGATCCCCGCACTGAAACAAATTAGAGAAATTTGTAGTTTGTTTGGGGAGGCACCTCAGAATTTGAGGTAAGGCTTTTAACAGAACATTTCAGTCTTTTCGTTCATGTCTTTGGAAAAGAAACAGCAGCATGATCAGCTGGTAGAAGCAAGCAGGAAAGTACACTGGGATGACGGCTGAGAGAAGAGCTGATTTGGAAGAAAAGATTCCTTTATCATAACCACCTGCTTGGTTTTACTGAGGAGGTAGCTGCAGCTAAGTGATACGTGTCACAGTCAAGACAGTAATCCTGCCTCCCGGTTCGGGATTCCTGGGTTCTGACCCTTGTATCCAGACAGCCCTATCATTCTGTCAAGATTCTCTAAACGAAAGCAATGTATTTTCCTTATATGTATAAACTTATTGCCAAGATCCTTTACAGCTCTCGATTATTATGATGATGCCTAACACAGAAAAGGCCACGTGTTTGGGTTTTAACCCTTGAACTTTGTCATCTGCTGTGTGGGGGTTGTTTTTTTTTTTTTAAGGTTAGAAAAATACTATGAAATTACAAAAGCTATAGGAGTAAACAGTGGAGAAAATTTACATGCTTTACTGTAATTACAGCATAATTTTTGTGGTGCTAGTCTTGCAAGGAGTTTCTATTTTATAATTCTGCAAAAGTTATGCGAACTTAAACAAGTGCTTTGGCACTAGTATAATAGGAAGTAGAAATTGGTTTCTAAAGTAGATTCCCATTAGTGTGATAGTGGAGAATATTAATGTATTTTGTGTGTGTGTAAGATAATAATAGTATGTTTTATTTTTTGAGGCATTCATTTTCTTTAAATTGCTTGCCACCAAAGTAAATGGCCAGAAGCACGCTTCTGTTATGAAAGAACCTATTAGCTAGAATTTAGATTATATGAGCTCTTTTGATTCCAACAGAATTAATTGCCTAATTATATTGTTAAGTTCTTCTCGTTTCAGTCAAACGCAGCGAAGTCCCCATGTGTTTTACCGCCATGATTTAATCAATCAACTCCAGCACAATCATGCCCTAGTTACTTTGGTAGCAGAAAATCTTGCAACTTACATGGAAAGCATGAGACTGTATGCTAGAGGTATGTATTACAAGCTAACGGGAATTCTGGGAAATGACAGCCACTTCCCTTCCCCGCTGGGGGCAGGGTTAGCTTTAATTACCTTAGAGATGACAGCGGATTTATTTTGTGTTCCTTTCTTAGCTCATGGTCCACTTTCACTTTCCTCTCCACTCTTACACATGCTTCACCTCCCGGCCAGCATTTTTTAATGTTTGCCTGCCCCACTCTCCTTGTGCCATTTCCCCTTCCCTGCCTGGAGGCCGGGAGCCCTGTCCTCCAGCTGTTTCTTGCCTCCTTCGGTGTGTGCTTGACTCGTTCCCATCCTTTGTTTCCTTACTCCCACCGCTATTGTGTTTTCAGGAAACTTTTTTGTCGACTGTTCCATAAGCGCATTGGTGTATGAATTAAAAAGGCACAAGTGGGGAGGGGCCAGGCTACAAGAATCCACGTTTAGGTTGGGTTCGAAGTGCGAAGCTGTTGAAACATGTCACTGTCGAGTGTGCTGGTGTTGTCACAGCCAGTTTGGGAGTGCCCGCCATCTGTGGAGCTCCGTTTCCGTGCTCTTTTGCCCTCTGACAGTTGTATTGGAGGCTGTGCTGGAGTCCAGGGGTATTCTTAGTACCTACTCCTCTGGCTTATGCCAAATTCATAGCGCACACACAAACCCACACACAAACTGTCTTGTAGGCTCAAGTGTGTCCCCAGAGCCATGGAAAGGAAACCGCATATAACCAGTGTTAGAGGTAGAAGTGAACATAACGTTCTTGACATTTTATAGTAGACTTTTAAGCTGATAATATATTTGTAACCATGTGTACGCTTAGTCTATAGACGCAAGCAGCGGGCCTTTTTAAATTCAAACTATCGTGGCAGTGAACTAGTTAAAAGGAGGGGATTTGTAATGCTCATTATTTGAAGAGTACAGTGGGTAGACTCTTGGCATTGTGTAAAATCCCAATATGCCTATGAAACGAGACCTTTGCTTAACATCTGCATGCATTCCTATGTAAAACTCAGGTAAACATGTGAAATTGAGGGCTAGCATCAGGCTTCCACAGTTGGCTGGTACTCTCAATTTCTGATAACTGTTTCACCAATATTACCATCCTGGCCGTATTTCACCACTCGCATCTTCATCTCTGAATGAAAACATTTCTCGGTAGTATACTCAGCTGATTCTGTCTGTCTCCTCTTCCAACATTATTTAGCTAAAGTAGTAAACTTACTAAAATTCTTAACAGTTACTCGTGTGTTCTTGCTACTAGTGCCTCCAGGCACTGGTGCTTACCAAGTCTCTCAAAGTTTCTAATGTGAACACAACACGGTGTAAAACCGCTTTTCCGTTTTTCTCCAGGCTAACCCATTGGCAGGATGGCCATAGACGTGAAAGCATAAAAACTCTTGGGGAAAAACACAGGAGTAAATCTTTGTGGCCTTGGGTTAGGCAAAGAAAACTTTTTAGGGGAGAAAACGTGATACATTGGACTACATCGAAATTTAAAACTTCTGCAAATGATACAATCAGAGTAACAAAATGATAGCCCAACAATGGGAGAAAGTATCTGCAGATTATGTGTCTAGTAAGGGACTTGTATCCCGAATATACAAGAACTCTCACAATTCAGCAGTTACAAACAATCCAGTTAAGGCACGACAGGATCTGTGTAGACAGGTCTGCAAAGATAAGCAGTGGCCATCTGGTGCCTAAAAAGATGCTCCATCTCGTGAGTCGTGGGGGGAGTGCAGATTAAAGCCACAGTGAGCGGCTACTGCCCACCTCCTCGGATGGCAGAAATGAAACAGCAAGTGTTGGCAAGAATGAGAAGGGAGAGTTTTCGTACGTTTGTGGGATTGTAAAGTGCCGTAGCCACCTTGAAATACAGATTGGCAATTCCTCAAAGTGCTCAACAGAAATGATCATACAGTTTATAGACCCAGGTGCAATGGAAACACAGATCCATGCGAAACCTCGAATGTGAGTGTTAGCCAGAAAAGTGGAGGTGACCTATGTGGCCATCATGTGATGAGTGGACAAACAGTATGTTGTATATGCATGCGGTGGAATGCTATTTAGCAGTAAAAGAATGTTGCAACATGGATGAACACTGCAAAACGTTAGCCTAAGTAGAAGGAAAGCAGTCACGAAAGGCCACGTTTTATAAGACTCCATTCATACGAAATGTGAGCCTCTCTGAGATGATGGGAAATCTTGAGGAATGTGAGAGGCGGTTGTGCCACTCAAATCTTGTAGCTCTGACTGTACTCAAACCCATGGGCCATACACGTGAGTGGGTGGGTTTATGGTATTTGAATTATGCATCAATTACAGATGCTTCTTACAAAGTGAACTTTACTCATGAGTTTTGAAATGGATTCTAGTTGGGCAGTTTGTAATAAGAACCAGTTTATGTTTGCCTCGGCCAGAGCCGCTTGAGTTAATTTAGTCTTCTCTACTTTTCCCTGTTTTCCGTGGGATCTCCTAGCTGGGCAGCAGGGTTCAAAAATGGCTCGGTCTTCCTTTGCCTGCTCACTAATCACAGGGTTTGTTTGGAGCTGTTTGCAAGGAAACCCACCGCCATCTTTGTTTTCACAGTGGGAAGCTTTTTTATAACGAAGTGTAGGGCTCTCCATTCCCATTTAGCATAGAGCCACGGTCGGCAAACTGCGGCTCGTGAGCCACATGTGGCTCTTTGGCCCCTTGAGTGTGGCTCTTCCACAAAATACAACGGCCTGGGTGAATCTATTTTGAAGAAGTGGTGTTAGAAGAAGTTTAAGTTTTAAAAATTGGGCTCTCAAAAGACATTTCAATCGTACTGTTTATACTTGGCTCTGTTAACTACTGAGTTTGCTGACCAGTGGCATAGAGGGTTCTTCTGGACTTTTCTTCATCATTTGGGTCCCAGGTCTGGTAACGTGCTGTGACCTGAATAAAAACGGGGGCAAAGAAGCAAGACAACTTCCATAGCCTCAGAGTAGCTCCCCCCAGATTGCCATTTACAAAGAGAAAACCAGCTTTACAGTGGAGAAACCTGGTAATTCTTTTTACAGCGCAGTTAACAGATCCTTTTCTTGTGGTTATGTAGAAGGAACATTTATTTGTTTTTTGGGGGGGGGAATAGATGAATAGAAATTGCCGATACTTAGTAAACTTCACGATATCTTTTAATGTCAAGTCAATGACGTTTTAAGTGCGTTTTCTTTGGTGAAAGTCGCAGGGATGTGGGTGTCCAGATATGTCACGCATGCTTTGCTTTTTTAATTTGCAGACCATGAGGACTATGACCCGCAAACTGTAAGGCTGGGCAGCAGATACAGTCATGTTCAAGAAGTCCAAGAACGGCTGAACTTCCTGAGGTTTGTTGCAAGCAGCCCCTGCTGCTCTCCGTAAGGCACAGAAAAGAAAGCCACTTTGGCCGGTGTGTCGCCGAGTCTTCTTTTAGGTGCCGCTCCCGAGCCGCGGAGCGTCTTCCCACGTGGAAACCATTGCCTGCCAGTCACAGGACGTTTCCCTTGGCGTTCGTGTACTAAATGTTCAGAATTACTGTCTGAGCTGTAACCCTACTTCTCTGCAGTGCTTGAAGAGAACACATTTTAAACTTGAATACAGCATTCTGTTCTTAAGCACAAGTTTCCACCCTTTGAGACAGCCAGCTAGAGAACCATACTGGCCGTAATGGCGTCAGAGACGCTAAGGAAAAGGGGGCAAAAGGCTGCTGGACCGGCACCCGAAAGAATGGCTAAGCCCTCAGGCGCCTGGTGCACCCCAGCAGTGGCTACAAGGGCAGTTCCGAGTCACGTGTTAATGTTATTAGGATGCGGTTGAGGGAAAGGTTCATTAAGCCGAAGCTAAATGGAGGACAAGGCTATGACTATGCATACAGATCGGTTGCATTTTGGGGTGAACACGGTGGAGCTCTGATGACTCGTTTTTTTTCCCGTTTTCCCAGGTTTTTGCTGAAGGACGGGCAGCTGTGGCTGTGCGCCCCGCAGGCCAAGCAGATCTGGAAGTGCCTGGCGGAGAACGCCGTGTACCTGTGCGACCGCGAGGCCTGCTTCAAGTGGTACTCCAAGCTGATGGGGGACGAGCCCGACCTGGACCCCGACATCAACAAGGACTTCTTCGAGAGTAACGTGCTGCAGCTCGACCCTTCCCTGCTCACCGAGAACGGGATGAAATGCTTCGAGCGCTTCTTTAAGGCTGTGAATTGCCGAGAAGGAAAACTGGTGGCGAAGCGCAGAGCCTACATGATGGATGACTTGGAGCTGATCGGGTTAGACTACCTGTGGAGGGTGAGTGAAGCGTGGTGTGCGCTGCCGCTTTTCACACTTGCTCCACTGAGCAACGATGCCCGCCAGGTTTATGCATGTTGGCACGGTATGGGCTTAATTTACTATTTCTGCCTTCAGAAACCTGACCTGGCCACAGCAGTGTGTGTATATATATATAATTTTCACATGAAGTGCTTTTCTGCAAGCTAGCTAGCCTAAGATCTTTATTGTGGTATTTGATCATGCAGACTTTCTGATTAAGGGGTTTGCAACATTTTTAAATGGTTTTTAAATTTTTCAATTGTGGTTGACATGTTGCCAGCATTTTTAAAAGGCAGAAACCCTTTTTAAAAATAAAAATGTAGCCGGAAACAGGTTTGGCTCAGTGGATAGAGCGTCAGCCTTTGGACTGAAGGGTCCCAGGTTCGATTCTGGTCAAAGGCATGTACCTTGGCTGCGGGCACATCCCCAGTAGGGGGTGTGCAAGAGGCAGCTGATCGATGTTTCTCTCTCATCGATGTTTCTGACTTTCTATCCCTCTCCCATCCCCTCTGTAAAAAATCAGTAAAATATATAAAAAATAAAATAAAAATGTACACACTGCTCCAGAACGGAAAAGTTAGTTGCAGTGCAAACGGAAGGCCTGTTGACTTTTCTCGTCAGTCCCTTTCCCTTCCCCGAGCCTGCCGTCGGCTCAGCCCTAAGACGCCTCCTCAGAGCCCCAGAGTTCCGCATCTGTTGGGAATACCACGGGCATGGTGAGGTGAAGGCTAGAGTGTCGAGGAGGTCAGTTGGGGCAGGCGACATAGGTAAAGGGGATTAAGAGGTACAACCTTCCAGCTAGAAGTCATGGAGATTTGATGTACAGCACAGGGAATACCGTCAGTGTTACAGTAGCTTTGTTTGGTGACACGGTAACTAGACTTACCGTGGTGGTCATTTCATAAGCTATACAAGTAATCACTAATGTACACCTGAAACTAACATACATTGTATGTCAATAGAAATAATGATCCTGCTGCTTAAAACGTATTATGTCCTTAGGAAAATGAGTTCAACAAATTTCTTTATTCAAAGACCTGCATTTGTCGTCTTTATTTTGATCTGTTTTCTCACTTAATTGTACTTGGTTTTCTTGATTACCGAAGTCGGTGTATCCTGAGATTATTGAATACTATGTTAAAAATATCTGAGAGTATGGGTTGAATTGAAATGGCTAATTAAGATATCTGTTCGAACCTAGGTCGTGATTCAGAGCAATGATGATATTGCCAGCAGAGCTATAGATCTCCTTAAAGAGATATACACAAACCTGGGGCCGAGGCTACAGGTCAATCAGGTGAGGACTGCCGTGAATTCAGATGTACACAAGTTGAAACTGGCTGACGAACTCTTGCTTTAAAGAACTTTTCTTTTAGAATTAACTAGGAATTCTTTTATTTCAACTCTTATAAATATACCTAACATATTTGGTCCCTATTTCTCTCGTACAAAATGCTATCTAAACGAATCTTGTTCTAATAATTATCTTGAAGTGATCATTTTGAGTATAGTTATGGCAAGAGATTTTGACTGAATTTGTTTTTATTGTAACACTTAATCCTGAAGTTTTCTTTTTTGAGTATCTAGTTTATACTTACATTAACTCTAGCTTCCTTTGAAAAAATATAGTATATTTTATTATCAATATAGACTCCTGGCTAAATATGATCATGGTTAATTGATGACTACCCTTAAATGAGTTGGTGCCATCTTTAATTGGAATAAAGTTTTACGTGTGCATTTAATTTTTCATTTCAAAGCAACTTGAACTGTCATATTCGACCCGTTGTTTGTAGGTGGTGATCCATGAAGACTTTATTCAGTCTTGCTTTGATCGTTTGAAAGCCTCCTATGACACGCTGTGTGTGCTGGATGGTGACAAAGACAGTATTAACTGTGCGAGACAGGAGGCTGTGCGGATGGTTCGAGTGCTGACCGTGTTGAGGGAGTACATAAATGAGTGTGACAGCGACTACCACGAGGAAAGGACCATTCTCCCGATGTCGAGGTTTGTGAATAAGCGATCCACCAGTGCTGCTGCTTAATGACTTGGTGTCTCCTAGCCATTGGGTCTGGAAAGTGATGTTCCAGCCCGAGCCAGGGGGGCTCAGTTGGTTGCACCAGACGACTCCCGGTCAGGGCACTTGTCCGGGTTGCTTCGGTCCCCTGATGGGGTACATGCGGGAGGCACCGGAGCGATGTTCTAGGTCGCTTTGATGGCTCTCTCTCAAGTCACTGCACCAGGAGAAAGTGTTGGGACCTGGCCATGAAGGACATTATTTGCATCTTTTAAAATCCGTGGTTAACACTAGACCTCTCTGTTTTCTGGGGCCTGTTTTCTGTTTTGTTTTCGTGGTTTTTGTTTAGTGTTCTCACTCAAGTCAAGTTTGCTCTTTGTTGGTTTATTTTGGCCAATGACTTATTTTCTGGTAAGTGTCGCAGGAATGTTTTGCAGTTCAAAGTGTTTTAAAATACTTTAATGGCGTAGTAAAAATTAATAATAATAATGGAGTAGTAAGCTTAGCGAGTAATCGGAAAGGACTGTTCAAAGCTGCTTTGACAGAGAGCCAGAATAGCAAGAACCAACCGTTCTTTATGGTGTCGCCATTTAGTAAATCAAATAGTATTTATTATTTAGAGAAGTTTATAGAATGAGTGTCATCACTGCTGCTTTTAAAAGATTTCTCAGTGAAATGATTCTCTTTGGTAATCGTGAAATTATTTACAATTGGTCCTTAATGATTTTTACTTTTTGTATCTTATCTGCAATAATATTTATACTGATATCAATACTATTCCGAGGGGGTGAATTCTGATACTCAGTCTTTTTCAGAAAAAAATGAACACCTTAGCATTTTTGTTGGTGCTCTCGAGATAAAGTTATCTTCCACGTTTGAAAAGCCCCAGTGGGTCGGGCTTTACAGCATTAAAAGAAGTCAAGTGTTACTCATGTCTATTTATTTCTTGTAAACTAGCTGCTTCGTTTTCTGCAGCCATTGGTACAAGAGTACAGTAGCAGCAATGGGATATGTTTTTAAAATCACTTACAGTATTTGTAGTTCAAAGGCGCAGTAAATTTTTATGTTCGAGACCCTAAAAAAGAGTAGCCTTAACTCACTTTTCCTGGTTTAATAAAAATCATTCCGTATTAGATTTGTGCCTCACCGGCTCTGCGAGGAGGTTTGAAAGTCTGCTGAACGTGACGGGTTTTTCTCTCTGGTTCCCCAGAGCTTTCCGCGGCAAACACCTGTCCTTCATAGTCCGCTTCCCGAACCAGGGCAGGCAGGTGGACGACCTGGACGTGTGGTCCCACACAAACGACACGATCGGCTCCGTGCGCCGGTGCATCCTCAATCGCATCAAGGCCAACGTGGCCCACACCAAAATCGAGCTCTTCGTGGGCGGGGAGCTCATAGACCCTGCCGACGACAGGAAGCTGATTGGACAATTAAACCTAAAAGACAAATCGGTAAGTATCCAGAAACACCAACCGTTTCAAGAAAATCAAAGCTGAGCCTTACCTGGTTTGGCCCGGTGGATAAGAGCGTCGGCCTGTGGACTGAAGGGTCCCGGGTTCGATTCCGGTCAAGGGCACAGGCTTGGGTTGCAGGCTTGGCCCCCAGTGTGGGGCGTGCAGGAGGCAGCCGATCCATGGTTCTCTCTCCTCATGGATGTTTCTTTCTCTCTCCCTTCCTCTCTGAAATCAATAAAAAATATATATATTTTTCTTTAAAGGAAGCCAAAGCTGAGGCTGTCTTTCCATAGAAAGATCAGCATTGTGTTCAGTAAATGTTACTTGAGCACCTGTTCACGTTTGAGGCTTTCTGTCGGGGTGAGGGTTGTAACAGTAAACAAACAGGCATTGATGTAGTAGAGGGAAGATTTTCTAAAAGCTAATGGCATGGCTGTATTAAACAATACTTAGGAAAAGTATAGCGGGTAGGTTTTTGCTGATGTGTTACTGGCTTCAGTTTTGTGTGTTTTATTTCCCTTGTCTTTGCCACTAACGTGCTGTATCGTTTTCAGCTAATTACAGCCAAGCTTACACAAATAAGTTCCAATATGCCTTCGAGCCCTGACAGCTCTTCTGATTCCTCAACTGGATCTCCTGGAAACCATGGCAACCATTACAGCGATGGGCCCAATCCCGAAGTGGAAAGCTGTTTGCCTGGGGTGGTGAGTAGCTTTGAGTTAGGAGCGCCGGGCACTGTGCTGGCCTCTTGGAGAGCAGAGCAGTATATTGAACAGGGCGGGTGTTTTCCTTGAGGAGCCTGGAATTTACTGTGCCTACATATCAGACAGCTTTATAGTGAACCGTGAACTTCAGAGTGGATCCCCTGAAAGGTGATTGTAATTGGCATTTAAAACCTCTCCCTGCAGATACAGTATTGTTACGTTTCCGTAAAGTTGATCTGTTGTTCAGCTTAATTATAACTATTGAATATAAGTTTGGAAATACACCGCTGTCTTTTATATCCCTACCACCATAGTGCGTCCTTCCTTCAGAGCCGTTTCTGTCAGAAAATATTCTGTCAGTAACCTGTATCTACACAAAGAGTAATTCCTCCCTCCCCTCCCCACAACAGTTCTTATGGCTACAATAACACCCCTCTGGTGTAAAAAGGATTCGCTCCCTACAAGTGGGTTAGAAATTCACTTGTTAGTGGGCACGGCCCCCTTTTATGTAAGCACAGAGTCTAACTTGCATGTGTGAGAGAAATTGTTTAACAGGGATAAAGGAACTATCGCGGAGCAGTTGCTGGTGTATCTTTGGAAGGATTTGTAAAAGGTGGGAAAGGGGGGGTGCAGACTATTTTTGAAGACTAGAAATGGCATAAGCAGACGTGTGGCAGTTACATGTTTTGGGCTTTCCGAGGAGGTGTACTTGACAGGTGAATGTTCTGTGTGTTTTGTGTTCTAGATAATGTCCCTGCATCCCAGATACATCTCTTTCCTTTGGCAAGTGGCAGACTTAGGTAGCAGCCTAAACATGCCATCTCTTAGAGATGGCGCAAGAGTGCTTATGAAACTGATGCCACCAGGTAAGACTTAAAAACTAATGTTGGTAAAGTACATGCTGGCCAATAACAGGATCTGCTAGCCGCTCCTGTCCGGAGATGGAACACGCCTTCCGGCAGAGGCCAGAGCAGGAGCCGGCAGTGTGCCGTCCACTGCCTGGTTTACTACAACGCATGGTCTCCCCAGAAATAACCTTTCACGTAGAACTCATGGTCAGGGCCAGCGCTCGCTTTAAGGGCAACACCCTGCCATTGTACAGGTTCTCCGGAAGCCTAGAACAGGGGTCGGCAAACTGCGGCCCACAAGCCACTCTTGAGTGTGGGTGGCTCTTCCACAAATACCACGGCATGGGCGAGTCTGTGTTGAAATGGCGTTAGAAGTTTTAAGTTTAAAAAATGTGGCTCTCCAAAGAAATTTCAGTCGTCGTCCTGTTGATATTTGGCTCTGTTGACTAATGAGTTTGCCGACCACTGGCCTAGAGCTGCTTTTACATCGTTGTCCACATGAATAGTATGGTCCCGCATTAACCCATTTGTGGAATCCTGCCTCTTCGTAACGCCATTTCGAATCCCCTCCGGCCACCAGCTTGATTCTCTATCCAGGACCCCAGAATCCCTGGTCTTGTTTTTAAGAGCAATGATGCCACCAGGTGGCGACAGTGAGCTCTTGCCAGGCTGTTCTAAGCAGGGAAACTTGAGGGCGCTTCTCTTTTTTTCTTGCCACATTTTATGTAATCAAAGTATAGGCCTAGATTTGAAATCGCCAACTTCAGAGAGGCCAGTAATGACTGTGTTACAGTATTTAGATCTGTAGATCAGAGACTTTGGACTCAACCCGACTTCAGTTCAAATCCGGGTATGTAAGACTGAGCTAATAATACTAGCTATTTGATATATGGCCTAGTGACTGGGATGTAATCAGTACTCAACAACTGTTAGCTTATTTTCTGTCGCCACGGTTGCGACACACATTCACTCACTCTTTAAGGAGGGAAGCAGGGTCCCGGCCGGTGTGGCTCAGTGGTTGGACAGCAACCCATGGACCAGGCGGTCACCGTTGGATTCCCAGTCGGCAACATGCCTGGGTGGTGGGCTCAGTTGGAGGGAAGAGCTTGCCGTTTTTTCCTTTTGAGGTGTCTTGTGTTTTTTTCAGTCTCCAGTGGAGGGGAGGGGGCGGGGGGCATGTTGATTTGAAGTTGGAGAGGAGGAGCCCGCTTCCTCGCTGGGGTTTGGTCGGCTGATTACGGAGCCCGGCTTGTTGACTTACTCACTTAGGTGTTCTTGAATCCATCCAGACATGCTTATGTGTTGGGAAGCTGGAGCCTAGAACTGAACTGCTCGTTACCGCACACTGAAGTCTGCAGCATCCCCAGAGCGAACTGCTGGGGCGCACACGAGGGGTTTTGCCTGAGCCTGTGTTGTGTCTCCTCTCGCAGATAGCACCACAATAGAGAAGCTCAGGGCCATCTGCTTAGATCACGCCAAGCTCGGAGAAAGCAGCCTCAGCCCATCTCTGGACTCGCTCTTCTTCGGTCCTTCCGCTTCCCAAGTGCTGTACCTGACCGAGGTTCGCCTTCCCCTTTGCATCCCCCACCGGCTCCACCTTCGCCTTTCTGTGCTGATGGGGGGCGGGGGCGGAACACCAGAATGAAGTGCCGTATTTCCCGGCGTATCAGACGACTTTTTACCCCGGGAAAATCTCAAAAGTCGGGGGGCGTCTTACACGCCGGGTGTAAAATACCGTAGCTTGCAGTTATGACGGGCGTTGCTAACTCGCCAGGGAGTTGCCCGGCACTTGCTCTCTCTGTATTGTTATCTTCCCCCTGTCGTCATCCGTTCGCCCCGGTCGTCTTATAGCGAATACGGTGTTGGTGGAACTGGTGGAGCGGTCAGAGGAATCTCTTCCCCGGGGAAACAGGCGCCGTCTTTGTAAGACCTTGAACGCAGGCCCCCCTCTCTCCCAGGTGGTCTATGCCTTGCTCATGCCTGCGGGGGCGCCTCTGGCCGAAGACTCCTCCGATTTCCAGTTTCACTTCTTGAAAAGCGGCGGCCTGCCCCTGGTCCTGAGTATGCTGACCCGCAATAACTTCCTGCCCAGCGCGGACATGGAGACTCGCAGGGGCGCCTACCTCAACGCCCTGAAGATAGCCAAGCTCTTGCTGACGGCCATCGGCTACGGCCACGTTCGCGCCGTGGCGGAAGCGTTCCAGCCGGGGGTGGAAGGCGTGAATCCTCTGACTTCGGTAACAGGCTTCTGAAAACCTCTGAATAGTAACAGGCGGTCATTTTTAAAGTTCAGCCTCTCAGCAACTCCTAAGTATCAAGTTCAAAGGGAAACTGTCTCAGGTTCCTGTCCAGTGATGCGTTATTTTAGGGTTGTTGTTTTTTTTCCTGTTAAATTTTATTCGTATTAAAAGTGCAAATGCTTTGCACTCACTATATTTTTGAGAGGCTAGTTTTTCTGCGCTCCTTAAATCTTGTTTGACTTTCAGTTCTTTTTTTAATATATTTTATTGATTTTTTTACAGAGAAGAAGGGAGAGGGAGAGAGAGTTAGAAACATAGATCAGCTGCCTCCTGCACACTTCCCACTGGGGATGTGCCCGCAACCAAGGTACATGCCTTTAACCAGAATCAAACCTGGGCCCCTTCAGCCTGCAGGCCGACACTTTTATCTACTGAGCCTTCCCGGTTAGGGCAATTTTCAGTTCTTTTAAACCTAATAAAGTCTCCATATGGATTTCTTATGGACTTGTATTTGCCCTGTATTGAAGACACCGGTGGGAATAAAAAATGTGTAATTGCCTTAGCCTTTTGCCACCAAAAGTTCTCACGACATGCCAGAATTTAATGCCTGTTTATTAGAGGTGTAACACTGCGCTTAATACTAAAACTTGAGTTATATGCATCATATGTGATGATTTGCTAAGTTACTGATAGGAGATAAACACTTCAGGAATATATTCTTTTTTTTAATGGCTTAGGTTTTAATCAGGAAGGTTGGGATGTTGATCAGATATATGATACTGTAATGTCACATGTAATTGAGATAATAGCACTTATAATTGTTTGGGGTGTGATAATGGCACCATGCTTATGTTTGAAAGAACTGTTTCCCACCACCGCCCAGTTTCTTTTTTTTAAGTAGTTGCTGAAATAGAGATGAAATTATATATCCAGGATTTATTTTCAAATATATCCTGGACTGGAGAAGGGACAGAAAGCAAGGAAGGAGGGTAGTTAAATAAAACAATTTGGGTCCTTTGTTAAGAATTTTTGGTGCTTGCCAGCGGGTACTTGGCCATTCTTAATACTCTTCTCTCCATGGTTGTGTATTTTAGAAACTTCTCATTTGTATTCCATGGCCTAAGTCTTGTTTTTTTTTTGGGGGGGGGGCCATCTTTGTGAGGATGGAAAATATGGTTCTTGATTAGCTAGAACCTTCTCACCACGGGCCCCGGCGCAGGTGCGCAGTGGCGTCCCCAGGAAGCAGCTCCACGCTCCCCTCCTGTGCAGGAGGCAGCTGATCGATGTTTCTCTCTCATCGATGTTTTTGACTTTCTATCCTTTTCCCTTCCTCTCTGTAGAAAATCAATGGAATGTATATATTTTTTAAAGTAATCTTTCTTGTGGGTTTAAAAACATGGTGACATTATTAAGTGAAACACTGATACCATTCATATTTTTGCACTTCTATTCTGTTACTGATTTTTCTCTTTTAAAAAAAATATATTTTATTGACTTTTTACAGAGAGGAAAGGAGAGGGAAAGAGAGTGAGAAACATTGATGAGAGAAAAACATCCATCAGCCGCCTCCTGCACAGCCCCCCTGGGGATGTGCCCACAATCAAGGTACATGCCCTTGACCAGAATCAAACCCAGGACCCTTCGATCCACAGGCCAACACTCTATCCACTGAGCCACCCCGGCTTAGGCTGATTTGTCTTAATTTTTCTACTTGTCTGAGAAGAATTAGTCATCGGGGCGTGGGGCCGGGTCTGCCCTGTCGGTTCCAGGCGCAGCCTCGCTCTCAACCTCACAGCGATGCTGAGCCCAGAGCAGGGACATGAGCGGGACGGGTCTGGAGCTGGGGGGGGGGGGGGCGCTCACGCCTGAGAGAAAGAAGCCCCATAGTTGGCACTGTGGGGTGCTAGCTATGGAAAGAGGCCATCCCCAGGGAGTGTGAGGGCAGGAATGCGCTGGTGTGGTTATGGACCGATCATTGGCTCCAAGGGAAATGGTCGCCTTTTCCAGGTCAACCAAGTCACACACGACCAGGCAGTGGTGCTGCAGAGCGCGCTGCAGAGCATCCCGAACCCGTCGTCCGAGTGCATGCTGAGGAACGTGTCCATCCGCCTGGCCCAGCAGATCTCCGATGAGGTAGATGCTCTGCCTTCGCCCCTCTGTGCATGCAGCGTGAACCCTTGTCACATGTCCTGGGCCTGCTGGCTTTAGTCACGGTCTCAGACAAGATCAGGTTCCCTTAGAATAACGTTGGTCTTCCGGCAATGTTGGAGCTTTCTGGCAGCATGCTTTTCCAGTTTGTGATTCGCTGAATTTTTTGTTTGTTTTTAAATATATTTTTATTGATATTTTACAGAGAGAAAGGAAGCGATAGAAAGAGCTAGAAACATCAATGAGAGAGAAATATCAATCAGTTGCCTCCTGCGCACACCCTACTGGGGATGTGCCCGCAACCAAGGTGCATGCCCTTGACCGGAATCGAACCTGGGACCCTTCAGTCTGCAGGTTGCTCTGTCCACTGAGCAAAACTGTCTAGGGCTCGCTGAATTTTTTTTTAACTGATTTTATGGAGAGGAAGGTGGGGGGAGAGGGAAACATCCATGATGAGAGAGAATCATGGATCGGCTGCCTTCTGCACGCCCCACACTGGGGTTCGAGCCCGCAACCCAGGCCTGTGCCCTTGACTAAGAAACAAACTGTGACCTCCTGGTTCCTAGCTCGACGCTCAACCACTGAGCCTCACAGGCACGCGATCCCATCACTTTTGGGGTGCCCCTGTCTGGTCCGTTCTCCCTCCATCCCTGTCCCATGTGACCGCTGATCTCTTGTCACCGGCACTAGTGTTTTGTTTCTAGAATTTCACACAGGTGGAAGCAAACTCTGTGTTCTTTTATGTCTGGCTGCTTTCATGCCAAGTAACAGCTGGAAACTGGCTGCACCGTGGGAACCGTTAGTCCATCCCTTGCTACTGGCGGGTGGCGTCCCCTGATGAACATTTCACGTTGGTTTGTCTGTCTGCGTGGCGAAGGCCATCACGATCGCTTCCCCTTTCTGGTCATGAGTGAAGCTGCTGTGAGCGTTGGTGTGTTTCTGTGTCTCGGTTAACAGCGAGGCGAGCAGTGGTGGCAGTCCTCTGTGGTCTTTTTGCGGTCCTGGCAGTCATATGGCCTGGAGGTGTACTGCTTGGCACCGCAAGGCCACCTGGGAACCTGAATACACAGGGCTCTACTCCTTCCCGAGGAGAAGCGTGTCCGCGTTTTCAGTGCTTATTCCGCTCGCTCACTCGCCCCTGTAGTCATTTCTCGCTGTGTTGCAGGCTTCGCGGTACATGCCTGACATCTGCGTGATCAGAGCCATCCAGAAGATCATCTGGGCCTCGGGGTGCGGGGCTCTGCAGCTGGTGTTCAGCCCAAATGAAGAAATCACGAAAATTTATGAAAAGGTAAGAGCTAGCAGCGAAATCTCTCTTCTCAGTACACGTTGTTCACTACTGAATTTGATGCTCCCATCGTCACTGTTCTTCCCCTATCACTTTCCGGTGTGAATCGGAGGTTAGCCGACCGTCAGTGACTACCTACCCAGGCATGTTGTAGGTTGTCAGACCTTCCTTAGCAGTTACCGCAGGCCGCTGCTTTAGAATAAGCTGGTGCTGCGGGTGAGCCAGGCGTTTGACTGGTCAGGCCCCAGCTACGGGGCGGGCGCTTCTGGAGGGAGTGGCTGTTGGTGCCACACCACCCGGCTCAGAAAGAGTCTGGCGGGCAGAAGCAGGTGGTGGTGGACAGGGAGAGCCTGGAATTAGAAGCCGGTGGCTGCTGCAGTCCTTCCCGTACCAGCCCAAGAGCCGCAGGGGGCGGCCGAGGCCTGCCGGTTTAAGAGGAGGGACTGCCCACTGGCTTGAAGCTGCAGGCACTTTTCCTTAAATGCGTTTCTGGATGACTTACCGCTGTCACTTTTCAGTCCAACGTGGGCAACGAGCTGGACCTGGAAGACGAGCAGGTGTGCTGCGAGGCGCTGGAGGTGATGACGCTGTGCTTCGCCTTGATCCCCACGGCCTTAGACGCGCTCAGCAAAGAGAAGGCGTGGCAGACGTTCATTATCGACCTGCTGCTGCACTGCCACAGCAAGTGAGTCCTTCCCCTGTGAGGAGCTTGAGTGGCGTGAGGAGGTGACTTCTGTGGGCAGAGCGGATCCCGGCAGTCAAAACGGCATCGTCTCTGCAGCATAGTAATATTTAGGAAAATGTGATTTAAACGTGTTTTGCTTAGACCCATATTTGTTTGGTTTTAGTCTCTGCAAAATGGCAGCATTCCCAAAATGAGATTTTTCTCTGATTTTCAGAATTCCGTTTGACCTAACGGGTATATATTTCAGCCCATTTTAAAAATCTAGCTTACGAGGTTTTAAATTAAACAGAGCATTAGCCTCCCATCTTGAATACCTAGCTACAGGTGTGTTTTTGTTTTTTATTTAAGAGAAGTTGTTCGTTCAGTAGGACATCCAGAAGGCAGAACTTCTGTATTTTACACTAAGAATAAAAACCAACTGTAAGCCCTCCTTTGCATTTGAAGAGAATTTAATCAGACTTTCAAGAAATATTTATTATTGAGCGCATTGCAGATGTTTCCCACTGCCATTGTCCCCTCCCCCCAGATCCCGTCCTACCCCAGGCCTTCGCCCCCTCACTTCTCCCCTGACTTCAGTGCACATGGCTTCCACCAGAGTCGGCCCTCTGTCTTGTAAGACCGGGTGGGGGTTCAGAGCCCTCCAAGCCCCCAGGAGGGGGTGAGGGCCGTAGCGTGTGCACGCGGGCTCTTCACAGTGAGCGGGGTGCTCGGTTCTCCGCTCACCTCGCACCAGAGCTGCGTGAGGCTCGCTGTGGCACGTCTTGTATCTAGAGGCGTTTCTTGCCTTGTCTCTGCCAAGGAGCACGTGTTAAAAGGCACCTCCAAACTCGGCAGTGACAACTTGAGGTTGCAGCTCTTGGCACGCAGCCGAAATCCATGGATGTATGTTGCTGGCTTGGGGGAGGGGTTACTTTGTATACTTGTACTTTCACTTTTTAATTTCTCTGCCTCTCAGTCCCCACCCACCCCAGAGAGACCGGGACTAGGTGTTTGCGGGCTTTTTCCTTCGTGAGCATCAGACACTAAAGGTAGCTTTTGTTTGCAGGACTGTCCGCCAGGTGGCGCAGGAGCAGTTCTTCCTGATGTGCACCCGGTGCTGCATGGGCCACAGGCCGCTGCTCTTCTTCATCACGCTGCTCTTCACCGTGCTGGGGGTGAGGCGTCTTCTTCCTTTTTCAGTTTTATTGTGTTTTCACAGAGTGCAAGAGAGAGGGATAGAGAGTTAGAAACATCAGTGAGAGAGGAAACTTTTGCACAGCCCCCACTGGGGATGTGCCCACAACCAAGGTGTACATGCCCTTGGCCGGAGTGGAACCTGGGACCTTGCAGTCCGCAGGCCGACGCTCTATCCCACGGAGCCACGCCAGTTAGGGCAGGGCGGAGACGTTGTTGATGCTTATCAGTGCGGTTCGTCCTTCACACGGGGCTCAGGCAGCCGTGCTCTCAGACGGCATTGCGGTCAGGGGTCTGTCCATGTGTTGAGACGAATCCTTTCCCATACGATTTCAGTCATCTGCTCTAGGTGAGTTGTTAGGAGGCGAATTCATGTTACTCTGCTTTATCGTTTCAGAGCACAGCCAGGGAGAGAGCCAAGCACTCGGGTGACTACTTCACGCTCCTGCGGCACCTCCTGAACTATGCTTACAACAGCAACATCAACATCCCCAACGCCGAGGTGCTCCTCAACAATGAGATCGACTGGCTGAAAAGAATCCGGGTAAGCTGCCTTTCCCATGTCCGTAAGTTGAGTAGCTTATCAATAGCTTATGGTTTTGAGCATTTCGGTTAAGTGAAAAACACTAAAGAGTAATAAAAAGGAATAGCCGATCTACCCCGCATTGGTGGGCGTTAGTAGCTCAGTAAGCACAGCATGCATGCAGAGCTAGTTCTGTAAAGTGCTTCGTTTCACTTGAGAGTTGGTCAACAGATTTTCACCTTTCATTTTAGCATCATGGGCCCTTTTTACAAATTTTCATCTTTTAAAAAATATTCTTAATAAATCTGATAGGCTGGCACTTAATTTAATTCTTGATCTTAAGACCTGATACTTTTTCCTTAGAATTGTATGGGAATTTCTTTCTGAAGAGATTTGTAGCGTTTAACTTTTGATAGCTTCTAAAGCGACTTCTAGAAAGTTCTGAGATGGCTTAGCATGGACAGGTGTGAAGGGATTTCTGCATGTCTTGCTCTGGTTCCTACCTCCCTGCCTGCCTCCCTTTCATAAGTTGGATGTTTGATTTTTGGATTTGTCTTTTGGGCAGGATGAAGTTAAGAGAACAGGTGACACGGGTGTTGAGGAAACAATCTTGGAAGGCCACCTGGGGGTGACAAAGGAGTTGCTGGCCTTCCAAACCCCCGAGAAGAAGTACCACATCGGGTGTGAAAAGGGAGGCGCCGGCCTCATTAAAGTAAGTCCGGTGTCTGGTCCCGTGGCGGCCTTCTAAATGTTGTATCTAAGTAGAATTTCAGCGCTGCTGTGTCTTTTATGAAGTTAAGCAAGCACTGTTTAATTTTCCTCTTTGGAAAGTGGGAATTTTTCACTTTGTCAGACTAAAATGAGACAAACTTGTGTGTGGTTGTTCCTGGTAGTCAGAGTGTTACCAAGTGGGGACTTTTTATTGGAAAACCCAGATAAGCTTCCGGAGATGTAATGAGTTCTGACACGTGATGTAATCCACAACGTAAATGTATAATGACACACAGGTCCTATGTCATCGTAATCTGCCCTCTTTCTTTCGGCCGCATAGGAGTTAATCGACGACTTCATCTTCCCCGCGTCCAACGTGTACCTGCAGTACATGCGCAACGGCGAGCTGCCCGCCGAGCAGGCCATCCCCGTGTGCAGCTCGCCGGCCACCATCAACGCGGGCTTCGAGCTGCTGGTGGCGCTGGCGGTGGGCTGCGTGCGGAACCTCAAGCAGATAGTCGAGTCTCTGACTGAAATGTATTACATCGGCACAGCTATAACTAGTGAGTATTATGTAACGTTGTGATAACAGAACTCCAACTCTGTTTTCCTGGGCGTTTCAGTGACCGTCCTCAGCGCGGGCTTTTCTTTCGGCAGCTGGTTTAGTTTAACCCGGTGGTCGGCAAACTGCAGCTCGCGAGCCACATGTGGCTCTTTGGCTCCTTCAGTGTGGCTCTTCCACAAAATACCACATGCGGGCGCACACGTACAGTGCAATTGAAACTTCGTGACCCAGGCACAGAAGTCGGTTTTCGGCTCTCCAAAGGAATTTCAATCGTTGTGCTGGCGATACTGGGCTCTGTTGACTAACGAGTTTGCCGACCACTGCGTTAGACCTTTAGCTACTCTACCGGAAGCAGGGGTCCTTCTGTAATATGTTGATGTGTTTATATAGCCTTTAATGCCAGCATGCGTTTGGAAGGCACTTTTAAAAACATAGGGAAGTAGAAAATGCATAATGACTAAACTATAAAGCTGAAAGTATGGTAGCATGTAGGGATTAGCATCGGACAGTCTTGAGGCTGCTGAGGCTGCATTAGAAGAAGCAGTGCTGATGAAATGTGTGCTCATAGGCGAGGAGTAAGAATCCGGATGGTGCCGGCACGCTGCTGTGTGTCCCCCGTTTGTTGAGGGTGAGATGCGGCTTGGAGCGCCACTTCTGGCAGCCATGGGAGTGGAATTGTTGCTGATGTTACCCGCTCCGCATAGGAGAGCCGAAAGTGGGTAAAATGGTGTGTCCATACTCTGCTAGAAGACTCTCTCCTCTCCCTTTAGCATGTGAAGCACTTACTGAGTGGGAATATCTGCCCCCTGTGGGACCCCGCCCTCCCAAAGGCTTTGTGGGGCTGAAGAACGCCGGTGCTACCTGCTACATGAACTCTGTGATCCAGCAGCTCTACATGATCCCCTCCATCAGGAACGGTATTCTTGCCATTGAAGGCACAGGTAGTGATGTAGATGATGATATGTCTGGGGATGAGAAGCAGGACAACGAGGTAAATGCTTTATTTTTATTCTATTCGCGTTTTTTGTTTTCTGTTTCAAGTTCTGATACCAAATACCATTCTCTCTCGGAGAGTGTCGTACTTTCTTTGGACCTATTGGCATATGTTGGGAAATAAAGCTAGAATCTTCTGGCACGGACTGTCTATTGGACTTGAAACGAGTCCGGTTTTTTAAAATATATTTTTATTGATTTTTAGGGAGAGGGGAAGGGCTGGGGGGGAGGGTAGAGAGAAACCTCGATGAGAGGTGAACATCATCAATGGCTTGCTTCCTGCACGCCCCTTAAGCATCTTTGCCTTTTAGAAAAGCTTTATGGGGGTGCTTACACCCAGCCCTAGTGAAGAGCCATTGCTCGGAGGGCAAGTTGAAGTTCAGATTCTAGTTCTGTAGTCTATCACAACTCTGAGATGCTGAGTTAAGCGCAATGAGAGGAACCTAATTGTACCCACAAGTAAACAAGACAGACAAAATGCGATACAATTTCAAATAAGATGTCCCGCCTTTGTGCTCTGCCAAGTTGTGTCCTCTGCTTTCTGCTATCTTGGCACTCCACTACGCTGTGCGAGTTTGGGGGTTTTATTTCGTGTTTTTATCTGTGTGCTTAATTATTTTTCTAGACCTAAGTTCTGATGGGCAGGGACTAGTTATTGTCTGTTTCTCAGGCAATTCTGTAGCCCCAAGTCTCTCTCCTTCTCTGAATTCGTCCCAGTTCCCTCACATAATTGGAGTCATACCATATCTGTCTTTTTGTGACCGGCTGATTTTACATGACACACTGTCCTCCCCTTCGAGGTTTATCCATGTCAAAGCATGTGTCAGTTTCCTTCCCTTTTAAGGCGGAACGGTATCCCATGTATGGATATGCCACGTTTTATCTCAGTGGACACGGGTTGCTTCACCTTTTGGCTGTTGTGAATAATGCTGCTATGAGCACGGGTGTACATGTGTCTCTCTGAGTGTGTACCCAGAAGTAGAATTGCTGGATCCTGTGGTGATTTATTTTAATTTTTAATCCTCATCCGAGGATATGTGTGTGTTTGTATGGGTTGCCTCCCGTAAGAGCCCCTGGTTGCCCCAACCAGGGATTGAACCTACAACCTTTGGGTGTACAGGACAGCACTCCAACCAAGGCACCCAGCCAGGGTTCTGTTGTTAATTTTTAAAGGAACTCTTTCTTTTTTAATATATATTTTATTGGTGTGGGTTTTTTTTACAGAGAGGAAGGGAGAGGGATAGAGAGTTAGAAGCATCGATCAGCTGCCTCCTGCAATGCCCCCTTCTGGGGATGTGTCCTCCACCAAGGTACATGCCCCTGACTAGAGTCAAACCCTTCAGTCCACAAGCCGATGCTCTATCTACTGAGCCACACCGGCTAGGGGAACGGAACTCTTTCACAATGGCTATACCATTTCACGTTCCCGCCAACCATGTACAAAGGTTCCAGTTTATTTCACAAGAGTTACTTCATGCAATACTTAACAGCTACACGAAGAATGCGTTGCCCCCATAACTTACGTGTACAAGTTGCCCAGCTGACAGTGCCGAGCCATCTGAGCTCATCGCTGCACTGTTGTACCAGCTGTGTCACCCCCCGTCCGATACACAGCCGGCTTCTTCTTTTAGAACAACTCTCGTGACTTGTTGGAAATTAAAATTTACAAACTGAAAGTTATTTGGAAATAAAAAGTAGACCTGCAGATCAGTTGTTCACTAATTGGCATTTGTCTCAACACATTGGAGTAGCCTTGAGAAGTTCAGTGAGCTCACCGGTGCTGTTCGCTGTTCCTAGAGCAATGTTGACCCCCGAGATGACGTGTTCGGATATCCTCAGCAGTTTGAAGACAAGCCGGCGTTAAGTAAGACGGAGGACAGGAAGGAGTACAACATCGGTGTCCTCCGACACCTGCAGGTTATCTTCGGCCACTTGGCTGCTTCTCGGCTGCAGTACTACGTGCCCCGGGGATTCTGGAAGCAGTTCAGGTAAGCCACGGTGGGTGGGGCTAGGGGGGCTGCTATAACCCGTGAACCTCGCAAAACATGCAATGTCTAAAGTAGATGTCGGAAGGCGCTGTGCGTTTCAGCAATAGCAATATTCCAACTTCCTGTTGGGTTTCTGCTCGTTGTGCTCAAAGGAGGGGACAAGGTGTCATAGGAAGGAGCGGCAGCGTTCTTTCATCTTTGAAAGCTGTTACCATTTTTTCCTTTGTTTTGAGAAGTTCTCATATTTACAGAAGTGGGGAAATAATATGAACCCTTATGTTTGTGTCACTCCACTTCAGTTATCCGCTCATGGCCAGGCTGTTGCTCCGCATTCCCGTCTGCTGCTTTCCAGGTTGCTGTGAAGCAGATCCATTCATAGTTTGTTTCATCCATAAATCTGTCAGTGTGTGTCTCAGATGTCTTTTGAAAAATACAACCGTAATTCTATTGTCCTGTCTTTTAAAAAGTCCTTAATACCCATGTCTCATCATTGTTTGTTACTGTATTTTAAAAGCAGGACACTACTTATGTCCATATACCAAAATTCTGCTATGACTCGGGTCTTTTTGGTTTTTGGTTTTTGCCCTTGCAATTATTTGTTGAAGGAAAAAAAGTCATTTGCCCTGTGAAGGTTTCCACTGTTGAGAAAGACATTGCACATATTGTTCTGGGAGCGTCACGCTATATCTTTTGTTCTGTTCATTTCTTAGGCTTTGGGGTGAGCCTGTTAATCTGCGTGAGCAACATGATGCTTTAGAATTTTTTAATTCTTTGGTGGATAGTTTAGATGAAGCTTTGAAAGCCTTAGGACATCCCGCTATGCTAAGTAAAGTTTTAGGAGGTTCCTTTGCTGATCAGAAGATTTGCCAAGGCTGCCCACATAGGTAAGTGGTAATTATTACATAGTTTATGTTGTGCTGTTTATTTACTAACAAAAATAAAATTTTTATTAGTAGTTATGTGGAGTATGCCACTGATGACTAAATATCTCAGACTGGATTAATTATATGCTGTGTATACTTCACTACTTTGGGAGGGTTTTTTTGTTTGTTTTTATAAAATAACTAGAGGCTCAGTGCATGAAATTCATGCACGGGTAGGGTCCCTAGGCCTGGCTGGCGATCAGGGCCTTCCTTTGTTCCACACCGGCCCCTGGTGGTCAGTGCACATCATAGCGAGCAGAACTCCCAGTCAAACTCCTACAGGGACATTTGCATGATTGATAGATAGATAGATAGATAGATAGATAGATAGATGGATGATAGATAGGGGTTTGCTGCTTTTTACTGTATAACCTCTTACTATTTCATACTCCTGCATTTTATGTATGGTTATTTTTGAAGAAATAAAACGTCATTTTCCATAGCGATGCAGATGTTACTTATAAATGTGTCCTTTGTTTTAGAATTAAAATAATTATAATGTTGTAAATACAATGACTTTACAAGATGACAGAAATGGAACACTATTTCCTATACAAGTGAAATACTGACTTTTAAAATAGCATTGATTATGGTCATTATCCTTAAGGTATGTTTTCCACAAGGAATATAGCAATTGCTAAACAAATTGGCTTTTTTACTTAAAAGGGAAATTGTTTGATCAGGACTTACTGGAAATAGTTCAATAACTATTAAAAATTCATTACTGATCATGTTTATGCCTATTACATGGCAATTTTGTTTTGGAATCTATCAGTTAATGTTGGTTGGAAACTGTTTTTGCCAAAATATGACAGCAAGAGAGTGTTCTCCACAAGCGCAAGCAGCGTTCCACGTGGACACGGGCTGTGTGTGTGGTTGGTGCGCACTTCACTTTGGGACACACAAATGACTGGGGTGAGGGGTACTGTGTGAATGAGAGGTCGCATTAGGTTAAAGCATTCAGGTCAAGGGCATGTCATTGTTCGCGTAGCCTACACAGCTTGTGGTCCTTTTGAACCACCATGGCCCAATGATTGAGCATTGACCTATGAACCTGGAGGTCACGGGTTCGATTCCGGGTCAGGGCTCATGCCTAGGTTGCAAGCTCGATCCCCAGTGTGGAATGTGCAGGAGGCAGCTAGTCAGTGATTCATTGATGTTTCCATCTCTCTCTCGCTTCCCATCTGAAATAAATGCAATAAAAATATTTTTTTAAAAAGACGTGTTACATTAGGTGGATAATAAAATTCTCATTTTCACGTCATTTTTTTAAAATTCTTTATTGTTGAAAGTATTACATATGTCTCCTTTTTCTCCATTGACTTCTCCCCTACACACACATACACACAAGCCCATCCACCCACCCACCCACCATTGTCTGTGTCCATTGGTTATGTTTATCTGCATGCATACAAGTCTTTTGGTCTCTTACTCTCCTCCTTCCCCTCTCCGCGCCCCCCTCCCCCCAAGTTTTGACTGACTGACTGATGCTTCTATGTCTCTGGATCTATTTTTGTTCGTCCATTTATGTTCATACTTGTTTTTAGTTGCTGATAAAACAGCCAACTTTTTTGTACATTTTTCTTGGTTTCAGAGAGGAAGGGAAAGAGAGAAACATCAGTGATGAGAGAAAGTCATTGCTGAGCTGCCTCCTGTACGTCCCACACTGGGGATGGAGCCCACACCCGGGCCTGTGCCCTTGACCCAGGATCACACCCGGGACCCTTCAGTCTGCAGGCCGACGCTCTACCCACTGAGCCAAACTGGCCAGGCACAAATAGCCAGCTCTTTAGTTATCTATTCCTGTTAGTCCTTGATTTGTTTTAGATGGTTTCCAAGTTTATTTGGAAATCACTGATTTTCTGTAAAAGGCCGGGCAGTGAATAAATATTACAGGCTTTTTTGAGCTGTGAGGTTTTTGAGGCAACTACTCAACTCTGTTGTTCTAGTGAAAGCAGCCAGACAGACAGTAGGTCAAGGCAGGTATGTTCCAATAAAACTTTATAAAAACAGGCGCTGGGCCAGATTTGACCAATGGCCCACACTCAGCCTGTTAGCCCTGCTCTAGACAAATCAAGCCCTAAACCAGCACTGGGGCTGTCCGTGTGAACGGGCCTGTGACAAGAACAAGACTGGTTCCGCTGGGGGGCAGGCATTGAACCTCAGGGTCTTAGTGAGATCGTGCTCTCGACATTTCCCCGCAGCCCCGGTTTCACGGTGTAGTGTACATGTTGCAAATGCCCACGACTAAATGTTTAGTAGACTGAGGAATAACTCCTTTTTTATCTTTTTTTCAATAATATCTTTAGATACGAGTGTGAAGAATCTTTTACGACTTTGAATGTAGACATTCGAAATCATCAAAATCTTCTTGATTCTTTGGAACAATATGTCAAAGGAGATCTATTGGAAGGTGCAAATGCCTATCATTGTGAGAAATGCAATAAGAAGGTATGAATTGTCCCTTCTCGTTTATCTTAATTATGGCTACATTTAATGGATTTGGAAGAGGTTGACGCTTGTTCTTAAAATTCACCTTCATCCCCTACCCTGCTTTGTAGTGGTAGCAGAGGGCAACTGAGATGGTAGCTGATGGAAAGGTTTGTCAGGAGAGAAGACTGAGAGAAAGTTGCTGGGAGGGTAGGGAAAACAGGTGAGTAAGGTACGAGTGAATCATTTTAGTAGCCATAATAGCTTAGTATCACATTCTCTTGACTGAAACACAGACATTTTTTATTCATACTCAACCAAAATGCCACTGAAATCCTTGAAACTATAGAGTCGTTGAACCTATCAATTCTTCTCTCATGTCCAGAGTTACTTGTCAAGACCAAGAAGTTTGCTAAAACCACCAATTACTTCCTTTAGCCACGTCAGGACTCTTCTACCCCGTGGATCAGATTTCCAGACCCACCTGATGGTTTTTATGTATGGGCACCTGACATCTTTTGGGGAGAGAGAATTCAGACAGGCAGACAGTGATGTGTGGTTTGGGGTGTGCTCCCAAACCTGCTCACACAGAACTCACCTGTGTCGGGCTGTGTGGTTTTCTGCCTCACACCCCACTCGGGCAGGTGTCAGTGTGTCGAGGTTGAGATGGTGAGCTCTGAGGCCAGTTACTCGTCTGCTGCTGCTCCTGACCGCCATCCTTAAGATTCGCCAGCACCTGCCTGAGGGTTGTGGGGACTGAGTGTGTTGCTTCTGGGTAGCACCCAGCACGTTATTTGGTACCTGGTTACCCAGTAGATATTAGCTGCTATTCTCGGATTTCTCCATTTTGCTCACAGAAAACTGCACCTTCATTAGATTAACAGTAGTTATCAAACAAGTAATAATGGTTCAATGACCGTATAAAAACCATGCAGTGAGTCATTGCTTCATTAATAATTTTTGTAATTTCTAATAAATGGCAGTAGCTATTTCCATACTAGTTTTAGTTAATATTTTTTAAAATAGCAATTGTGACAGAATTAACTTGTGTTCTTTATCGTGTGCTTGTTGACACATAATTTCAGATTAGTCGAAAGAGAACTTATAGTGTCATCCCAATGAATTCAATTAAAAAAGAATTTAATAACAATTTTAAAGCCCGGGTTTTGCAGTGGATTGATTCTAAGAGAGCAGCATCTAGTAACTTGGTCTGTTTATTTCAGGTTGATACTGTAAAGCGCCTGCTAATTAAAAAATTACCTCCTGTTCTTGCTATTCAACTGAAACGATTCGATTACGACTGGGAGAGAGAGTGCGCGATCAAGTTCAATGATTACTTTGAGTTTCCTCGGGAGCTGGACATGGAGCCTTACACGGTGGCGGGCGTCGCCAAGCTGGAGGGCGACAACGTGAGCCCGGAGAGCCAGCTGATCCAGCAGAACGAGCAGGCGGAGGGCGAGGCGGCGGGCAGCACCAAGTACAGGCTGGTGGGCGTGCTGGTGCACAGCGGCCAGGCGAGCGGCGGCCACTACTACTCCTACATCATCCAGCGCAACGGCGTGGACGGCGAGCGGAACCGCTGGTACAAGTTCGACGACGGCGACGTGAACGAGTGTAAGATGGATGACGACGAAGAGATGAAAAACCAGTGCTTCGGGGGAGAGTACATGGGAGAAGTGTTCGATCACATGATGAAGCGCATGTCATACAGGCGCCAGAAAAGGTGGTGGAATGCCTACATTCTCTTCTACGAGCGACTGGACACAATAGATCAGGGCGACGAGCTGGTGAGGTACATCTCCGAGCTCGCCGTCGCCAGCAGACCCCATCAGATCGTCATGCCCTCGGCCATCGAGAGGAGCGTGCGCAAGCAGAACGTGCAGTTCATGCACAACCGGATGCAGTACAGCTTGGAGTACTTTCAGTTCATGAAAAAACTGCTTACATGTAACGGCGTCTACTTAAACCCTCCTCCCGGTAAGTGCCGACAACATGTAGCCGCTTCACCGTAGAGCATGGCTCCCTCTGCGGGCGGGGTTTCCCCAGAGCCATCGGCGGGTTTGGTTTCCACATTGGGTGGTTTGTGCGCTTACTTCAGAAGACTTGTCTTTGAGACGAGTAGGATGTCTTGCTGTTGGACAACGGGAGCTTTTGTTTATTGTAACAGTTTGTTTTTGACTTGAGCATCAGTTTGGAATGTGCTTTAGAGAACTAAGAATTATTTTTGCCCTAGCTAGTGTGGCTCAGTGGATAGAGCGTCACCCTGTGCACTGAAGGGTCCCCGGTTGATTCTAGTCAAGGGCACATGCCTGGATTGCTGGCTCGATCGCCAGTAGGGGGCGTGCAGGAGGCAGCCAATCTATGATTCTCATCATGGATGTTTCTATCTCTCCATCTCCCTCTCTGAAATCAATAAAAATATATATTTAAAAAAGAATTATTTCACGAGTAGACTTCTGAGGATTGGTAGGGATGTCCGTATGTTGGGAAATGGGTTGAACATAGAAATGGGTCTGATTTTTCTGTCTGCATTTTATTTGTAGGGCAAGATCACCTGTTGCCTGAAGCAGAAGAAATCACCATGATTAGCATTCAGCTGGCGGCCAGGTTCCTCTTCACCACAGGCTTTCACACCAAGAAAGTAGTGCGCGGCTCGGCCAGTGACTGGTACATCCATTGGTTTTCATTCCTGCTCTACTAGCATTGAGTTTGTTCTTTAATTTCTTTTTTCCGGACCGTGATACTCTTGTTGCAGATTAGAGTACCGGATTTAAAATCTCTTGGTAGCCATAGTGAGACAAAGCACATTGAAGAAATTATTTAAATTCATAAACATGGCCTTTTATTACTCAAAAGCAGGCTACTGCTTCTACTAGTTTGTATCTTTGGCATTCCCTGTACGAAAGATTACAGGATGATGGTTAAAAATCTGAACTGTTCAATCAGGAAATAATGCATTTTAGCTTTCCTGTATTAAATACTGCCTACGGTAAAAGGGTAAAGAATGAGCTTCCTGTGTTTCTAGTTGTGACTGTGTGAAGGCCATCACAGTGTGTGGCTGTGATGGTTTTTACTCCCCTGGGGGTCAGGTGGTTAAGGGCAGGCAGGTGTGAACCTGGGAAGCGTTTGGTGATGGATTTCTAGAGAAGTCAGACATCCAGGATTTTGTCTGTTCTGTCTCTTTGTGAGAATAGACCACGTCATAGTATCACCTGGCGTTTTAATGCCACTAGAGAAGCACCCTCCAGTAGTAAAGGTTTTGGGTTTTTAGTTGGTTCATAGAGACCCAGAGACCCACCCCTGTACTATATGAAACGTGTTTCTGGATTGCTATTCATGCACTTTTTTTTTTTCTCTTTCGCTCTCTCTCAGGTATGACGCACTGTGTATTCTCCTTCGTCACAGCAAGAACGTGCGCTTTTGGTTCGCGCACAACGTCCTTTTCAACGTCTCCAATCGCTTCTCCGAGTACCTGCTGGAGTGCCCGAGCGCCGAGGTGCGCGGCGCATTCGCCAAGCTCATCGTGTTCATCGCGCACTTCTCCCTGCAGGATGGCCCCTGCCCTTCGCCTTTTGCGTCTCCCGGCCCTTCCAGCCAGGTAAGTGCTCTCGGTTCTACAAATCCATTCTGTTTCCCGGAGTTGAAGTCCCGTGTATGTGCCTCTCTTACATACTTACCTAATGTACGCGTGCGCACACGCCACACGGCGTGACGTCTGTGGTTCCGCTTAAAGGCGTTCACAGCAATGAGTAGTGATGATGGGTTCTTGAAAATGTCCCATTTTCTCTTGAATCGTTGACCTGCGGTGACTTAATTATACACTTACTGTTAAATAGGCTTATTTTTAAAAACTTAGAATAGCATGAAGGCTCTGTTATGAAATCTCCCTTGGCTCTCCATTCCCTTTTCTAACAAGCAACCCTTTCCAATCACTTTGTCATCAGTCCTTCCGGAAACTCCTGCCTCTATTCAACATACTCACACGGGTGTCCCTTTTTCATGCGAATTGAATTGAATTGTGTCGTGCGTGCACCTTGTTTCTGAAAAGCCGCCGGTGTGCTCTCCTCCGCAGGCTTATGACAGCCTGAGCCTCAGCGACCACCTGCTGCGAGCGGTGCTGAACCTCCTGCGGCGGGAGGTGTCAGAGCACGGGCGCCACCTGCAGCAGTATTTCAACCTGTTCGTCATGTACGCCAACCTAGGTGAGCGCTGCCGCGTCGGGGATGCCGGCTGGGTGTAGTGCACTCCGTGGTGGAGTCGTGTGAGCCAGGTGACAAGGCATAACCTGGTCTGAAATGGAGTGTTCGTAAACGCTCGTGTGAATTTCATCTGGAACTTTTTTCACTGCCTTTTTCGCCTTGTACTGTAGCCCTGCGTGTGTCTCACCTCTGCAGTAGCACAGGTCAGCGTCTGAGTCTCTGTCTCATTATGATGTTCTCCTGAAGCAGTGGTGCCAGATCCGGCTGGTTTTTTAAATGCTGATTCCTAGTCCCAGGGCAGCACATTTTTAAAAGGTCCCCCGGCGGTTGTATGTGCTCACCAAGTGAGGGAAGGACTGACGCACATAAGTGTTTGTTAAAGTCAATATTCATTTAAATGGCCTTGTTATTAATGCCATTACTTGTGTCTAACAACACTTGTAGTGACCTGCTCCTCCCTCACCTCCAGTCTGCGGACTGAAGGGTCTCAGGTTCGATTCCAGTGAAGGGCACATGCCTGGGTTGTGGGTTTAATCGCCAAAGAGGGGTGTGCAGGAGGCAGCCAATCAATGACTCTCTCTCATCACTGATGTTTCTATCACTGAAGTTTCTATCTCTCTCTCTCTCTCCCTTCCTCTCTGAAATCAATAAAAAAGTCAATAAAAACAAAACAAAGATTATTTTAAATAGAGAAAGACATAATTTAAAAGAATGCATGCTGTACTATCTTGTACTTACTGTTTTTGACAGAGTTCAGATTTTGGTGTTTGTTGAATGAAATAGATGGGTACTTGGTGTGATTGGCATGTTATGGTCACTATTTAACCATTCTAATACTTCTTAGATTCCATGCAACTCAGTAGATTTTCTGTTCTGGTTAAATAATTCTCTGATCACAAAAATTCCAGAAAAATATTTCAGATGCCTGCTTTATTATTGAACCTGTACCGTCTCAGTTAATGCCGCTCATATAATGCCTGTGTGTCTCGTCCCTCTTCGTTGTAGGAGTGGCCGAGAAGACACAGCTGCTGAAGCTGAGCGTGCCCGCCACCTTCATGCTCGTGTCTCTGGACGAGGGCCCGGGCCCTCCCATCAAGTACCAGTACGCCGAGCTGGGCAAGCTGTACTCCGTGGTGTCCCAGCTGATCCGCTGCTGCAACGTCTCGTCCAGAATGCAGTCCTCCATCAATGGTAAGTCCAGCGCTCTGTCCCTCACGGTGGTTCTGAAATCGCGCCGGGTGTGCGCACTACCCAGTTAAAAGTAACTCTGCCCTTGCTGATTCGGCTCAGAGGATAGAGCATCGGCCCGAAGAATGAAGGGTCCTGGGGTCGATTCCGATTGGGGGGTGTGCACGAGGCAGCCGGTGGATGACTCTCTCATCATTGAAGCTATCACCCTCTCCCTTTCCCATCCTTTCCGGAATCAATAAAAATGTTTCTTTACAAAAGAATCCTTTTATTTAAAAAATGCAATAAATAAATATGAAATGAGACTGAAGGTTTATGCCGTTTTTTCTAGAAGGAAAACGTAAAAGCCTGTAAGCTGTTTTGTGTGGGGGAGGTTCTGTGTGTTGTGAAGGAGCCTACTGGTGTTTCATTGCTGGCAAATCTGTGTTCTAGGTAATCCTCCTCTTCCCAACCCTTTTGGCGATCCAAATTTGTCACAGCCAATAATGCCAATCCAGCAGAATGTGGCAGACATTTTATTTGTGAGGACAAGTTACGTGAAGAAAATCATTGAGGATTGCAGTAACTCGGAGGAAACCGTCAAACTGCTTCGTTTTTGCTGCTGGGAGAATCCTCAGTTCTCATCTACGGTCCTCAGTGAACTTCTGTGGCAGGTCAGAGACAATTCACCGTTCCCGTATCGGTCACTAGGCTTGGTGTTCCTTCAGAGGCACTCACTGTGTCTGGCCTGTTCGCAGGTTGCGTATTCCTACACGTACGAGCTGCGGCCCTATTTGGACCTGCTGCTGCAGATCTTGCTGATTGAGGACTCCTGGCAGACTCACAGGTAGGTGCCCTGTGTCTTAAGCAAAAACTTAAGAGCAAACAATAAGTTTTACTCATAACTTTATTTTATTTTTACTTTTTTTTCTCATTGCCCAAATTGCACGCTTAATATAGTAACTTTTTTCTTTCTAAATTAAGGAAAACTAGCATAGGCTTTTGGTAAAAGTTTTCATTTTATTAATGCCCTAGGCTTTTTTTAGAATTAGATTGCACTTTCGAATTGGTCACATGAGATAACATTTGCTTGTGTGAAATAGTTGCGCCCTGGCTGGGTGGCCTGGTGGTTGGAGCACCGACCTATACATCAGAATACACCGAAAGGTGGCGGGTTCGATCCCCAGCCGGGGTGGAGACGGGAGCCAAGCAATCAGTGTTTCTCTCTCCTCGCTCTCGTCCGCTGTGTCTAAAAAGCCGATGGAAAAAGATCCTCCTGTGAGGATTAACAACAAAATAAGTAAAATCCACCGTAGGATACAGTTCAATGGCTTTTAGGACATTCACATGTTGCACAACCATTACCACTGTCCAATTCCAGAATATTCCCGTCACCCTAAAAGGAAACCCCATACCCATCCTCTGGAAACCACCAACCTACTGCCTCTGTGGATTTTCCTCTTCATAGACAGAATGTTCAGGACACTTCAAATGAGTGGAATCACAATTGTCCTGTGACTGCTTATCTCCTTAGCACCGTATTTGCAAGTCCATCTAGCTTAGAGCACAAATCAGTACTTGGCTGCTTTTTAGCGGCTGAATAATCCACTGAGTGGATATACCCCACCCTTTGTCTGCTGGCGGGTGGTGTTTTGAACACAAAAGAAACAAGGCACATTCTTGCCCCCATAATCATTTTTTTAAAGTTTGTTTTGTTTATTTTTATATATCTTGATTGGTTTCTGAGAGGGGGAGAGAGAGATAGAAACATGAATGATGGGAGAGAACCATTGATTGGCTGCCTTCTGCACACCCCCTACTGGGGATTGAGCTGCAAGACGTGCATGTGCCCTTGACCGCAATCGAACCTGGGATCCTTCATTCCGCAGGCCAACGCTCTAGCCACTGAGCCACACCGGCTAAGGCCACACCCGTTTTTTTAATTGCTTGTGGAGGCCCAGAACAGTACATCATTGACTACATATTGTTCTGTCATGGTTTGGCAGGCGCTGAAGTGAAATCACCCATCCTTGGCCAAGCAGCCCATTGTATTGCTGGTAAAAATTGTTTTGCCTGCCACATACCCTCATTATTAGAATTCAAGCTAATTCCGGATTTCCAAACTATGTCACTGTGTCCAAGTCCCTCGATTGTACCATACCTTTGGAAATGTAGTTTTAGAAAAGGAACTGATGAAGCAAGTTCTTAAGTACTTCGTTGTTATAAACTTTAATTTTAAAAGTTTGTATTACTTTGTCACTTCTGGTCGTGTATTTTCATCCCATACCTAGCAAAATCATTTTGGAATTGCTAATAAATTGGTAAGAGCTGGACTACTAGGCAGCTGTATGAGCTTGGGCCAGCTATGTAACCTCTCTACCCTTTTTCTCATCTGTTCAAGGGATTGGTAACTACCTACTATCTACAGCATTAGAGTACATGCCTATGTCAAAGATACTGAGTGGCACATAGTAGGCACTCAATAAATGTTAGCTGCTGTGTGATTGTAGATGTTTTTGTTTTCTGTCTGGTTCTTTCAGAATTCATAACGCACTTAAAGGAATCCCAGATGACCGAGACGGGCTGTTTGACACTATCCAGCGCTCCAAGAACCACTATCAGAAGAGAGCGTACCAGTGCATAAAGTGTATGGTGGCTCTCTTCAGCAATTGTCCCGTGGCCTACCAGATTTTGCAGGTGAGGATTTTCTCTTACAATTCTGCAGAAATCTGAGTCGGAATGAAGCAATCTGTTTTAAAAAGGACAGAATCGTGAGAATTTGGAGTTGTCATTTTAAGTTCACTTTGAAAAGGATCCCCAAACCTTTGGCATAAATCGTCTTCTTTTGAAGGGCAACGGAGATCTGAAAAGAAAGTGGACCTGGGCGGTGGAGTGGCTTGGCGATGAGCTCGAAAGACGACCGTACACTGGCAACCCTCAGTACACGTACAACAACTGGTCCCCTCCGGTGCAAAGCAATGAGACCTCAAATGGTTATTTCTTGGAGAGATCGCATAGTGCTAGGATGACCCTTGCAAAAGCTTGTGAACTCTGTCCAGAGGAGGTAAACAAAGCCACCAGTGTGCAGCAGATAGGAATGGAAGAAACCAAAGTAATTCTTTACTTCGTAGGCTAGTGTTTATGTGTTAACCATAATGTACAAATATGATGTCGGGGTCTTCGCTTCAGTGCTTACTACATGTGGTCTTATGTAATTGAGCGCGCTGCCTTCTAGAGGAATTTCTATTACGTTGCCTGAAACACAGTAATTCTAAGAGAATCCAAATTAGGAATTTTTTCAATTGTTTTGTTTATCTGCAGTAAAAGAAAAGTTGTTAGTGGGCCAAGTTTTATCAACTTTTAAATTTTTTATTTCAAACTAGAGGCCCAGTGCATGAAAATGCATGCATCGGAGGGGGGTGTCCCTCACCCCGGCCTGCCCCGTCTCACAGTCTGGGAGCCCTCAGGGGCGGGAGGAGACCTGGTGATCGGGAAGGCAATGCCTCATCACACCTCTGCTGCTGCCACTGCGGGCAGCGCAAGCCTCGGCCGGCTCTGGTTACCCTGAGCCTCAGACGGCCCTGGGTGGCTGGGCAGCCACTATCCAAGGCTTGCCTACACCTCAGGCCAGCCCTGGGCTGATGGGCAGCCACCATGCGAGGCTTGCCTGTGCCTCAGGCTGCCACTGGGCGGCTGAGCAGCCACCATCTGAAGCCTGCGACTCGGGCCGGCCCTGGGCGGCTGAGGGGACTGGGGGACTCGGGGCAGGTGCGCCGGGGGCGGGGGGGAGAGGGGGGTCAAGCATGCCCACGCGCCTGCCACCCAGGCAGGGCTGAGGGAACTGGGCACCGCCATCTTGTGGCTGTGGGTGCCGCCATCTTTGAGTGCATGGCAGTCAATTAGCGTATTGCTAATCAATGTGGAGTGGAAAGTTTATTCGCTGCCTTACCTGCAAAAACTCGCTATCTGTCTTTGGGGGGGGCTTAACGGTTAATTAGCATATTCCCTCTTTATTAGGGTAGAAAAAAGGTTAAAATAAACTTGAGTGTGCCGGTATGATTCTTTCTCTTTAAATCTTTAACACTAGGAGCCAGATGACCAAGATGCGCCAGATGAGCATGAGTCGCCTCCCCCCGAAGATGCCCCACTGTACCCCCACTCCCCCGGGTCTCAGTATCAACAGGTAAGTAGGGGTCAGTGTGGGTTTTATCCCCTGAAGCTTTACGCCATATTTAAAGGATGGCTTCATTTTTTGCTGTAACGAAAGAAGAGGGATTATCTAGACCAGTGGTCGGCAAACTTATCAGTCAGCAGAGCCAAATATCAACAGGACAACTATTGACATTTCTTTTGAGGGCCAAATTTTTTAAACTTAAACTTCTTCTAACACCACTTCTTCAAAATAGACTCGCCCAGGCTGTGGTATTTTGTGGAAGAGCCACACTCAAGGGGCCAAAGAGCCGCATGTGGCTCGCGAGCCACAGTTTGCCGACCACAGCTTTAGGTGCTTGGAAGAGTCAAAATAGATGTGCTCTGGCTCATGGGTACTTTTCTGTGAACGTTGAGACCGTGAGCAGTAGTGAGCTGTGGTCTGTTATCTGTCAGCCTTGGGTCTAAAACCGGAAATCCCCTGGGCCATAGGCTATACAGACCGTACTGCCTCATGGGGCTTTGGGTTTGCATTTAGGCTAGCTTTTTTTTATTATTAATATACTTTATTGATTTTTTACAGAGAGGAAGGGAGAAGGAGAGTTAGAAACATCGATGAGAGAGAAACATCGATCAGCCGCCTCCTGCACACACCCCACTGGGGATGTGCCCACAACCAAGGTTTATGCCCTTGACCAGAATCAAACCTGGGACCTTTCAGTCTGCAGGCCGATGCTCTATCCATTGATCCAAACCGGTTTCGGCATAGGCTAGCTTTATTATTATTAATAATATATTTTATTGATTTTTTACAGAGAGAAAGGGAGAAAGATAGAAACATTGATGAGAGAGAAACATTGATCAGCTGCCTCATGCACACTCCCCACCGGGTATGTGCCCGCAGCCAAGGTACATGCCCTTGACCGGAATCGAACCTGGGACCCTCCAGTCCGAAGGCCAAAGCTCTATCCACTGAGCCACACCACTTTCGGCTGGGCTAGCTTTTCTATGCCAGCCATTTTTCCTTCCCACTGTGAGGCCAAGGGTTTTTGTTCTTCATTAAGTCCCCGGGATCCAGGAAATGTTCCCGTGTCCACCAGCCTCAGCCCCTGCTCATGAGGGTTCGGGTTCACACATGACCGTACTGACACGCCTGTGTCCTCTCCCCCCGCAGAACAACCACGTGCACGGCCAGCCGTACACCGGCCCCGCGGCGCACCACATGAACAACCCCCCGCGAGCGGGCCAGCGCGCACCCGACAACTACGAGGGCAGCGAAGAGGTGTCCCCGCCGCAGACCAAGGATCAGTGAAACGCACACGCCCAGCGGGTTCCATCCAGACTGTGCACCCAGGCCTTACAGTCCAACCTTTTTCTGTGTCTGGCTAATATTTAAAACTCAAAAAAACAAAAAAACGATCCCTAATGACCGTGGAGTGGAAAGTTCGCTCACTGTCCGTACATAACCCGCCTGCAGTGGAAAGTGTATAGTGTTTTGTAATAAATGGCCTGATGCTAATGTGTAAATGGCAAAGGTGTATATAGTATATTAATGTTTGACTGTTAATTCTTCAGCAAGAGCCTTTTTTCCCGGATGAGACTCGCAGATCTGCAAAAGCGACAGAAGTCCGTTTTCTCCCTCCCCCGTGCGCTCGGCAGCCCCTTCCCCAAGACACCCGCCAACCGACCGCAGCCCCTCCCTGCCGCCGGCGTCACTCTCGTTCCGGCGAGTGTCAGGCCGGCAGCCTTGAAACGACTTGGTCGATATGGCAAATTGGTGATGTCGCCCTGTTTCTAGATCTTTTCTCCTCGCCTTTTTCCTCGGGTCTCGGTTCATCCTTCCGAAGCTGTAGCTGCGCTTTGACCTTTAGCATGGCTTCCCACGGGTGAGTGTAGCCATGAGGATGGGTCACTGGGCCAGCGGCTGTGCCCGGCTTTCCTCTGCGCCTGGAGCCCGCCCCGGCAAACGGGGAGACCCGTGGCGAGCAGGCGGTTTGTGGTTAGCGGCACATTCGTTGCTAACCCCTGATGGACAGTTCCATCTCCAGGTTGGGGGGGGGGAGAGAGAGAGAGACCTTAAGTGTCAGGGGTGGGACTTTTACAACATTTAAGACAAAATATGCAAAACTTCACTATGTCAGGATGCTCGGAACCTAATAGAAGACTGTAGTTGGTGTGCTTGTTTTGTTTCTTTGGTAGAGCTTATAGGTGTGTCTTCTCGAACTTTCCTTCTGGGTCCCAGTGAAGCCCCACAGAGCTTGGTGGCAGCGGTGGAGTTGGCTCAGCCAGTTGTACTTGAAAGCAAGGATCGTCCCAGCTCCTTGGCCCGATCCCAGCCGGCTCTGCCGTTTGAAGCAGGGTCTGGCGACAGCGGAAATGGGGTTAGTCACCGGCCTCGAGGCCCGGTGCTTTCAGAATAAACACTGACTTGACGATAAACGCATCGGCTGATACTGTACTGCAAGAGAACTGGTAACTTGAATCTGTGTACGTTTCTGGAACCTGTCTAGAACCCAACCCCCTGCCCGCAGATACAGCCCGCCCTGTTCTATTGAAATATTTTGCTGTTTTGTTTTCTAGAAGTTATTTTGCTCAATTCACAAATAGAGTTTGATTTAAGAAGAACTTTTGTCTTGGTGTGGTGGTGTTTTCTGTCCTTTTTTTCCCGGAAGGACTGCATGTTGAAGTTAGTTCTGTGCAGAAGCGGCGGAAGCCGGTTCGCTCACCTGGAGATTTCATGCACAGGGAGGGCCCACCGGCCCTTTGCTAAGGATTTCGGGAAACGGGACGCTGGCCCTGTGCCAGCTTCCCAACAATCAGTCTTGTACCTTTTGTATGTTTTTTATACACGTGTGTGTTTAACGAGCACAAGCTTGATTGTACTTTTTCAAGTTCAGTGAACAGGAAGCTCTTGTCCAAAGGCTGTGGTCGGAACGGATCGGAGCAGAGACGGCTGTGGTCGGAGGGGGAGGTTGCAGGCGCAGCTGTGGGCATCTCAGCTCTCTGCGGCAGTCTGCGCTTCCGGCTTTCTGTGGTACGGGGACATCTTGACACCAGATAGGTCCTGTTTTTTACCTTAAATACATTACATCTGAATGTGTTCATTTGATGGGAGCTGTTTGCAATTCCACTTGGCAATTTTCCCTTTAAAAGGTCTGCAGTTCCAAGCTTCCTTAGCAATAGGGTCACCTGGTTTGGACAAGTCGCCCTCATTCAACACCATCTCCCCATCCGAGAGGCCACTGGCGTTCCCTACTCCTTAGCAAATGTGCTTCATTCAGCACCTTGAATGGCTTGACCTTCCAGAAGGTTGTGGAGTTTTCTCCTTGCAGGGAGCTCCCACCCGCGGGTGCTTTCCGTGGACAAGTCCCCTTGCGCCGGGTGAGGCGTTGTGACCAGGATCAAGGGGGAATGAACAGAGTTATTTTTGTTTGTTTGTGCAAATTATTTTCTATATTTAACTCTTAAGCATTAATGTATAACCGGAAATTTTAAGATGCATGTTATTGTAAGAGCAATGTAGTGGTGATTTTGAGATCTTTTTCTGAACATAAATGGCACATTTTAAACTTCAAGTCTTCAAAGTGCCTAAAGATTATTTATCCCTCAACTGATTTCTTGAGCCATATATATATTTCCTACTTTCAATGTTTGTTGCGGAATCGCTAGTCTTCCTTTCGAAGAAGTGTCCCCAGAATTCTAAATGGCATGATTACTTTCTAGAAGACGGTAGAAGCTGTTGACATAAAGACTGAAGATATTTTCACTGTTCACCCGAGAGCTAGGGCTTCGCCCTGTTGGATCGAAGTGTTTTCGTGCACAACTTGGTAAAAACCGTATTGCTGCTGTTTCTAAGCCCTCCACCAAGCAAATTTCCATGTCAGCATCGTAGAGGCAGAAATAACGAATACAATCCTATTGGGGTTTTGTCTTTCGTTGATTTTTCTCAGTAATAATTTCCCAACCTTGTGTCTTTTAGCTCTTATGTACACAAATTTAGAATTATTAAAATGTTTTATATTTTTTCATGGTTAACTTTTATTAGCGAATAACAACTACTTACGTATTTAATCCTTGTAGCTGTTCAAAACATGAGGGTCCTTTTTTTTATTTGAATTACATTTCTAAAACGGAAGCAGCAGTCTGAATATTCAGATAACTCCAAAAGAGTTCCTTTCAAGTGTTTTTTAGTATTTTTCCAGCTTCCGTTCTCCCAAGAACTCTGCGGAATTTCGTGGTTCATTTGGTGGATCTCCTGCCTTATTTAGAATTGTAACTGGATAAGAAAATTGCCTTTTCATTCATTATAAGTGCCCGATTTTGGTCTCTAGTTTGAAGGTACCTACATACTGCCTAGCGAGTAGAACACCCCCCACCCCCCCCCCCACCCCCGTTTTGTGTTACCGGGAAAACCATTCATACTGGTTTCATAGTAGGGCTCAACCAGAACTGGTCCCGAACCGATGTGCGTGTTTAGTGTTTGGAAAGTTTTGGGGTGTGATCGTTCACTACAGAAATGCTCAATGTATTACCTTGCTGCCGACTGTATTTCTGACGATTCCTTTGTTTGCAAAATGTAGCACTTCTCCTCCGAACTTAAAGGTGGGAGAAAAAAAGGGGGAAAGAAAGAATGCACCATGTTTTAAACTTGGAAATCAGTGAAATGTTCTTAATTTTGAAACCCAGGTTCCCAAAAGGAAATTTCACCACCAAATCACACACTTCTCAGCCTTTTTCAAGCTGAGACTGACTGAAGATTGTCCACAGGTCCTAAGATTTAGCACATATACAGAAATAAAACTTTATAAATTAAATGCCGGCTTTCCCTTTTATTTATTGAAATGACAATTCTAAGTGGAAGGTATATTAGACGCGTGAGAGATTTGAGCAGCATTTATAAAGGGAAGTTTGTCATTCTGCCCTCACTGTCTATTCACAGTGTATTCACATTTAAGTTCAAAAATTGAGTTAACTGCTGACAACTATTCCTTCTAAAATCAAGATTCAGCAAACACGTTGGTGTCTAAAAGTTCCTTTAAACGATGAGCCATGAAGCCCGTGTGGGTCAGTGGTGGGTGTTGACCTGGTCGGGGCGCCTGCAGGGGTTGCAGGCTCCATCCCCAGTGCGGGGCTTGCGGGAGGCAGCCCTGTGATTCTCATCATTGATGTGTCTCCCGCTCTGAAATCAATAAAAATATTTTCTTAAAGGGCAACTCCTCCATCAAACATTTCAGACCCATGTAAAAATGAGTTGATTAGAGACATTCCACTTAAGTGTACAAAACTAAAAATGGGAGTGGCTTGAGGTTCCACCAACATTAGAATATGCCGCATTTCATCCAAGTCCCAGATGCCTCTCAGAGGCACCTGGCTTTCGGGGGTTATTTAAATGTGAGGGGGACCTGACCAGTTAGGCTCAGTGGATAGAGCGTCGGCCTGCGGACTGAAGGGTCCCGGGTTCAATTCCCGTCAAGGGCACGTACCTAGTTGCATTGGTGCAGCTGACCGATGTTTCTAACTCTATCCCTCTCTCTCCCTCTCTGTAAAAATCAATAAAATATATTTTAAAAAACAAACACGTGGGGTATCCCATTTGGTAATCCATGTCAAGGCAAATGCTTGCGACTATCTAGAAATAGCCAGTTTTTGTTGCTTTTTCCCACTAAGCTGGGGGGATACAGAAGTCCTGTTTGCGTGATTATCAACAAAGCTCGCCCCCTGACCAGAGCTACTGGGACAGCCCGGTGTGGGGCCCTGGGGCCGGGAACAGCGCCCCGCAAACCCGGCCGAGCCCCGGGAACGATGTTCCAAAACTGAGTGACCCAGGACCCGGGAGACCAGGGCTCCGTTCCCAGTGGGGGCGTTCCCAGTGGGGGCGTTCCCAGTGGGGGCGTTCCCAGTGGGGGCGTTCCCAGTGGGGGCGTTCCCAGTGGGGGCGTGCAGGAGGCAGCCGGTCCCCTCACCCTGGATGTTTCTCTCTTCCTCTCTGAAATCAACAAGAGTATAATTTAAGAAACGAAATAGAAAAAATTGGTAAATTCGGGAACATCAATAATGTACTGTCTGTGCGAGCAAGACCATCCAAAGGAATTGATGGCGTTTGTCTGCAGCGGCTGCTCCATTGTTGGGGGGGTTCGGGGTGGGTCGTAAGGTGCCAGCCTCCCCGTTTGGGGAACACGATCGCTCGGATCTGACTTTCTCACGGGCGTTCCTGAGCAATTCTCTGGGTCTTTCTGGAAAAGGAAAGTGCTGAGCCCCGGCTTTGCAACGCGGGGTGGCGGGGGGAGGCTTTGATTCTGCCCGAGGCGATCGATACCCCCAGCTTCGCGCCTGCAACCCACGCCTCCCCCCCCCCCCCAACAAATGACAAGTGGAGCGGCCCGCCGAGCCGCTGCTGCAGCGAAAAGCGAAAACAAAGCGCAAAGCCCGCCGCGCCGCCGCCAGCACTTTCCGGCTCCGAAAGAAACGCGACCCATGTTGACCCAAGATGTTGGGGGGCCGCGGTTTGCTTTAGAGCAGCAGCCGCGTGACTGGGGGCCAGCGGGCCTCCCCCTTTCTGGAGAAAAGCGAAGAAAAGGTGGGGGGGCCGGGGAGGGGGTAGCTGCGGCATTGCTTGCTGTGCAGCGAGCTTGGTAGCTGAATTAGCAAAACAATCCTCTGCAGCACTGGCTGAACGGGGTCCCCCCCCCCACCGAGGGGTTCCTGCTCCTTTTGGGGGGTGATTTTCAGGGGCAGGGTCGGCTTTATTGCATTGTTTGCTTTGGAAAATTCCTATGGAGTTTTTTCCCTACGTATTCACGAAACAGATATCCCCAGATAGCACTGTGTGTGTGTTGCCTTTTCTGTAAAACAGGCTGCATGGGTAGAATAGCTTATTCGGGTGTGGGAGCCCCGAGGGAGATGAAATACCCTCATCTTAGACCCCAAAGACGGGCTGCCTGGCCGGGGTGGGGGTGGGGGCTTAGGAGGGGGGGATCGGGTGGTTGCAGGGTCGGGTGGCAGGCAGCCAACGGATGTCTCTCCCCCCCCCCCCCCCCACTCCCTTCTCTCCGCAGAATCAATGACAAAAGCGTGTCCTTGGGTGAGGATTTTTTAAAAATCAGCTCCGAGGCTTCCCTGGCTTTCCCGGGGCTGCTCGCAGGCCGAGAGGAGGAGAAATTGCTTTCTTTGTCTTAAAATCTTGGTCAGATAAATAAAAGGGGGGCGGCATTCAGGGTGAGCTGGCTGCGACATCAGGGACAATGCACGTTCCGTTTGTCACAGCCGTGCGAAGCTACTCCTTCATCAACTCCCCCCCCCACCCCCCCACAGCAGCCGCTGCACCCCACAGGAGCGAACAAAGGAAAGATCAGCCTGAGGGGTACGCGCTGGTCTGTGTGCGATCTGTTTCCATTGGGGGGGGGGGCTGGGTCGCGAGGATTTGTCAGTTCTCATTCGATGACATTGGTGACAACAGATCCTGCAGTTTTAAGATGTAAATGTATATGAATATTAATACCACTTAAGTTAAAAAAATAATTTTATCAACTAAAAATAAAATAATAAAATATGCGGTCCCTGGAGGTTTAAGATATAAATATACATGAATATTAGTGCCATTTTAAATAAAAGAAATAATCTTACCAGCTAAAAAGAAAATAAAATATGCGATCTCCTTTCCTTCTGCATTCCAAATCTACTGCCAACACAGAAAACCTAATGAAATCGCATAAAACGGGGAATGCAGAAATAAAGGCAATTTTCCCAGCTCCCGGGGCCCCTAATCAAGGGCCAGGATTCTGAAATCACTTTGGATCTGCATTGTCGAACGTCTTACCTGTTTCCCTTTCATCCCCTGCGGCGCCCCCGCCCCTGTTACACATGATTTATTGATTTCTGAGCCGAAGGGGGAGGGAGGGAGGGAGAGGAACATTCAGTGGTTTCTAACAACGAAGACCCCCCTGAGACTGCGGGCCCGGCACGCAATCCCATTGTCGGGCCGGGCTGCGGGAGCCCGAAACTGCAAAGCGAAAGGAAATTAACCCGGAAGCATCTCCCAGATCATGTGATGCCTCCGAGTTTTCTGGGTCTTCTGTGTGTTCTTCCTAAAAAGTACCCGCATCTGCCATCTTGGCTCAGGCCTCACCCGTGGAGGGGCCCCCGCAGCCGAGCCAGATCAGGCGGTGTGGCGGGCCTCTAACCTCTCACGCCAAAGGACCTGAACCCGGCTTTGCTCACGTCGGGGCGGAAAAGGTGTGGTGAGGAGGTGTTCCAGCCACACTGACCCCGCTCCCCACCTGCGTGCAGACGGCCGCCCGACAGGCCGCACTTCGTGGCCAGTTCTCACCCGCGGACATTTTCCGGGCGACTTCTAGAGAGAGGCAGCCGTGTGACAGACACATCCGCTGGGGCTGGGGATGAGCCCGCCACCCAGGCACATGCCCTGGACCGGAATCTAACTGGGGCCCTTTAATCCGAGGGCACAAACTATCCACTCAGACACACCAGCCAGGACAAGCACTTACTTTCTAGAAGACATACACTTTTTATTTTTTGTTCTTTAATACATTTTATTGATTTTTTACAGAGAGGAAGGGAGAGGGATAGAGAGCTAGAAACATGGATGAGAGAGAGACATCCATCAGCTGCCTCCTGCACACCCCCCACTGGGGATGTGCCGCAGCCAAGGTCCATGCCCTTGACCGGAATCGAACCCGGGACCTTTCAGTCCGCAGGACAACAATCCATCCACTGAGCCACACCGGCCATAACAAGCGCTTATTTTTTGTGACAAACATTTGTTAAACCCTGGGAAAGACCAATTCCAGAATGTTCGCTTCGGGATCCCTTTAGGGCCTCTTAGGGGGCCCGGCCTGAAGGCGCAGCAGCTGCGGAGCCCGCTGAGTGCTCAGGGCGGGCGGCCGGCCCGCGTTAAGGACAAGCAGGATTCGGGCTGGCTGGTCTCCTGTATCCGGTCAGAACAAGTCTCACTAATTAACCACAGGACAAACGGCAGTAAGGGGTTCATCGGGTCGGCTAATTCAGGGGACAATCTCAACTAATACTCAACTCTGCCAGAGTTACCTTTCAGCAACTGGAAAACAGCTGCTTTCCTCATTACATAAGCCCACCTGGCTGTGCAGGCATTCCATCCTGGGACACCCCCCCCCCCCCCCCCGCATGAGACGAAAAGCTATTTTCTTTTGTTTGTTTTTGTGGTTTTTTAAGTTTTTTCTTGTTTAAAGTATTACAAATAGTCTCCTTTCGCCCCCCCCCATTGACCTGCCCCCCCCCGAAAAGCTATTTTCATGCACACTGCAAACACCATTTCCCCCTAAATCGGCTCTTAAGAGGGAAAATAAAGGTTGCTCACCACTGATGGAGAGATTTCTAGAAGCTACAAGAGGTTTTGATTTGCCCAATAACATTTCTGATTCCGCCCTGGCCCGTTTGGCTCTGTGGATAGAGCGTCGGCCTGCGGCCCGAGGGGTCCTGGGTTCCATTCCCGGTCAGGCCACAGGCCGGGTTGCGGGCTGGTCACCACGCTGTGCATCAGTCCCTCAGCGTCTCTTACAGCAGAATCTGCACCTTTCGCTACATCACTTCCTCCTCTGGCTGATCAGAAATATGTAAATATTTTATTTTATTTTTATATGTTTTATTGATGTTTTACAGAGAGGAAAGGAGACGGATAGAGTTAGAAACATCCATCAGCTGCCTCCTGCACACCCCCTACTGGGGATGTGCCCGCAACCCAGGTACATGCCCTTGACCGGAATCGGAATCGAACCTGGGACCCTTCAGTCCGCAGGCTGAGGCAAACCACTGAACCAAACCGGTTTCAGCCCCATTGATTTTTAGAGAGAGTGGAGAGGGAGAAACAGAAACATCAATGTGAGAGAGATGTCCATTGGTTGCTTCTACACAGGGAGCCAGCCTGCAATTCAGGTCCATGCCCTTGACCAGAATCGAACCCGGGACCCTTCAGTCCGCAGGCCGACGCTCTATCCACTGAGCCACACCACTTTCGGCAGTTCTCTTTATTTTCAAGCGCGTGATTAAGAGACACCTTTGGATTGAAAGTCCACGTCAGTTGCTTGCCTGAGCTAAGCTTCTCCTTCCTGGTGACTGCCAAGCATTTGAAGTGTCCCTCATTCTAAAGTCTGGCTGAGGAACTGTGTAGCCCTAGCCGGTGTGGCTCAGTGGATAGAGTCGGCCTGTGGACTGAAAGGTCCCAGGTTCGATTCCGGTCAAGGGCATGGACCTTGGTTGAGGGCACATCTCTAGGAGGGGGTGTGCAGGAGGCAGCTGATCGATGTTTCTCTCTCATCGATGTTTCTGACTCTCTATCCCTCTCCCTGCCTCTCTGTAAAAAATTGATAAAATATATTTTAAAAACAAACAAAAATAGCCCTAGCGGATTTGGCTCAGTGGATAGAGGATCGGTCTGCAGACTGAAGGGTCCTGGATTTTATTCCAGTCAAGGGCACATGACTAGTGGGGGGTGTGCAGGACGCAGCAGCCGATGCATGATTCTCTCTCATCTTTGGTGTTTCTATCTCTCTCTCCCTCTCTCTTCCTCTCTGACATCAATACAAATTATGTTTGTATTCTTTATATTTAAAAAATATATATTATTGATTTTTTACGGAGAGAAAGAGAGAGGGATAGAGAGCTAGAAACATCGATGAGAGAGAAATATCTATCCACTGCCTCCTGCACATCTCCCACTGGGGATGTGCCCGCAGCCAGGGTACAAGCCCTTGACCAGAATCGAACCTGGGACCTTTTGGTCCATAGGCCCACGCTCTATCCACTCAGCCAAACCAGTTGGGCCAAATATATATTTTTTAAAAGATTGCTTAAAAAAAAAAAGGCAATATAATAGGAGAGGAAAGTGGGGGGAGGTAGAGATGAGTCAAAATGGGCTGCACCCGAATCATTGTTGAAGCTGGGGGTTCATTATCTACTCACCTATTTTTGTATGTTTGACATTTTTCTTTAAAATTTGTTTTTCATTTTTGCGAGAGAGGAAGGGGAGAGGAAGAGGAAACAGCCCCCCTCCCGTGCCCTCATTGGTTGATTCTGTATGGGGCCTGATCGGGATTGAACCCCAAACCTTGGTGATGGGGGCGGGTTTAGAGCCGAGCTGGTTAGCTCAGCCCCAACCAGCTGAGCGCCCAGGCCGGAACTGTGTTTGACATTTCCATGGTAAAAAGGGAAAAATCATAGGGGGTTGGAAACGATGGCTTAGAGCAATGCGTATGCCCAGTCTCCGAGGCCTAAACGTGGGCCTGCGGCCTGAGAAACCCATTGAGGCGATGTCACTGCGACTCACTGCCAGAGGGACACACACACACACACACACACACTCAGAGACACCACACACACTCACACACACATACACAGACACACACTCACACACACACACACACTCACACTCACAGACACCACACACACTCACACACACATACACACACACACACACACACTCACACACATATACACACACACACATACACACACACACACACACTCACACACACACACACACTCACACTCACAGACACCACACACACTCACACACACATACACACACACACACACACTCACACACATATACACACACACACACATACACACACACACACACACTCACACACACACACACACTCACACACACAGACACCACACACACTCACACACACATACACACACACACACACTCACACACACACACACACTCACACACACACACACAGAGGGACACACACACACTCACACACACACACACACCCGCTGCCGCAGCCGCCCGTGCGGGCCGTGCTGTGCCCCGCGGAGCAGCTAGGGGTCAGCAGGTGACAGGGATGTCTCAGCTCTGCGCTCATGAGACACGTGGTTGACGGGAGGGGTTCATTTCAGGGCGCTGCGCTGTGCTTGCAGTCGAACCCCTTTTCTAATGGTTTCTGTTTCGATGCCTTGACACGGTTGCGTAACGCACAGAGTGGAATCCGTTCCCCCGACGCCCTGCGCGGCGCACACGCGATGCAGACATGAGCCGGGAAGGGTGAACCTCAGCCAGAAACCTCCCCGGGCGCGGGGTTGGGGGAGTGCGGACCCCAGCTTCCCCGGCAGCTGCTGGGCCCTCGTTTCCTCCCTGCACCCCGGGCTCAGCTGCCACAACGGAGTGGCTAGGCCCCCAATGGGGCGGGGGTGGAGGGTGGAGGACGGGGGGTGGGGGGGAGGGGAGAAGGGGGAGGGGCGCCCGGGCGGCTGCGGAGCCAGGAGCTGCTGTGGACCTCGGGGCTTCCTTCCCTGGATCCCGCGTCCATCCTCGGAGGAGACTACGCTGGGGCCCTGGTCGCCCCGGAGCTCCGGAGTTTGCGGGAGCGGGGCCCCTCCGACTCAATCCCCAGAGTCCTGCATTGTCGCATAAGAGCGGACGCCGCGCAGACTGCTGGGGGGGGGGGGTACGGGGGGCAGGGGAGGGCCAGCGCCATCCCCAGAAGGGCCCCCATCTACACCCCAAGTGTCAGTGTCCCTGTTGATGGCGTCCCCTGCTCCTGCAGACGGAGGGAGTGAAGGATGGGGCACCTCAAGTCTGAGGCCTCCCACCTTCCAAGGACGCCCCAAGGCAGGAGGGAGCGGGAGGAGGGAGGGGGGCGGGAGACTGCAGAGCAAGGAGGGGAGCGCGGGGATGAATCACATTGGCCCGAAGCAGCCGCAGCGGAAGATGCTGACATACTGGGTCCCGCCCCTTCCCGGCGCTGCGCTGAAACAGGAGGTTATTTTATTACTTCCTCCTTATTTATTTATTAATCAGTAAACTGCCGCAGCTGGGAAAAAAAAAAAAGCAAGCCAGCAGAATCCTGATGTCCTCCCAGGGGCCCCTGAGTTGCATAAGAGGGAAAAGCCAGGCAGCTTCCCAGATACCTCTGTCCTGCCCCAGATCCCTCCATTCTGCCCCAAATCCAGCCCCAGATCCAGCCCCAGATCCTTCCGTCCTGCCCCAGATCGATCCCCAGATCCCTCTGTCCAGTCCCAGATCCTGTCCCAGATCCCTACGTCCAGCCGCAGATTCAGCCCTAGATACAGTCTTAGATCCAGCCCGAGATCACTCCGTCCAGCCCCAGATCCCTCCATCCTGCCCCAAATCCAGCCACAGATCCCTCCATCTTGCCCCAGGTCCAGCCCCAGATGCCTCCATTCTGCCCCAGATCCAGCTGCAGATCCAGCCCCAGGTCCAGCCACAGATCCAACCCCCCAATTCAGCCCCAGATCCCTCCATCCTGCCCCAAATCCAGCCCCAAATCCCTCCATCCTGCCCCAAATCCAGTCCCAGATCGAGCCCCAGATCCCTTCATCCTGCCCCAGATCCAGTCCCAGATCCCTCCATCCTGCCCCAGATCCCTCCATCATCCCCAGATCCCTCCATCCTGCCCCAGATCCCTCCATCATCCCCAGATCCCTCCATCCTGCCCCAGATCCCTCTGTCTAGCCCCAGATGCCTTCGTCCTGCCCCAGATTCATTCCCAGATGTCTCCATCCTGCTCCAAATCCAGTCCCAGATCCTTCCGTCCAGCCCCAGATCCAGCCCCAGATCCAACCCCAGATCCCTCCATCCTGCCCCAGATCCCTCCATCCTGACCCAAATCCAGTCCCAGAACCCTCTGTCCAGCCCCAGATCCCTCGGTCCTGCCCCAGATCCAGCCCCAGATCCCTCCATCCTGACCCAAATCCAGTCCCAGAACCCTCTGTCCAGCCCCAGATCCCTCCATCCAGCCCCAGATCCCTCTGTCCAGCCCCAGATCCCTCCATCCAGCCCCAGTTCCCTCTGTCCAGCCCCAGATCCCTCCATCCTGCCCCAGATCCCTCCATCCTGACCCAAATCCAGTCCCAGATCCCTCTGTCCAGCCCCAGATCTGGCCCCAGATCCAGCCCCCGATCCCTCCATCCTGCCCCAGATCCACTCCCAGATCCCTCCATCCTGAGCAACATCCAGCCCCAGATCCAGCCCTGGAGGCTTCGAAGCAAACTGGTCTGTTCCCGGACAGGGCTGGCGCATGGCACAGAACCAGGCCCAGCCGAAAGCCCCCGCCCCACCCTGCACCCCAACTAGCCCCCACCCCCTCCTTGCAGGGATATGCTCCAGGCAGCTCCCTTTCTACCAGCAGCCAAAACCAAGGCCGAGTTTCTGGGGAAGAGAGCTGACACCTGCCTAGGTCCTGGGCCCCAGGCCCCTTGCCCAGGAGTGGAGGGCTGACGGGGAAGCAGTGTCTATTAAAGGGCCAGAGACCATCCTGTGTGGCTTGGGGAGCTCGGGGAGGGATAGAGGGAGGGAAGGAGAGAAAGAAAGAGAGAATGAAGTGATTTATTCTCCCCACCACCTTCCAGGCCTTTCTGAAGCCCCACCTTCCATAAGGATGTCCTGGTTCACACACCTCTGACCTGTGGCCTCCTTCTGAGGCTCAGTGTGCTTGAAATTTCTGTTACTTATACCCAGTGGAGTTCTGAATGATATAACCTCAAAGCAAAGCTTTCTTTCTCGTTTCGCTTAAAATTTATTTTTATTTTTTAAAAATATTTTTTATCGCTGAAACCAGTGTTGCTCAGTGGATAGAGTGTCGGCCTGCAGACTGAAAGGTCCCAGGTTCGATTCCGGTCAAGGGCTTGTACCTTGGTTGTGGGCACATCCCCAGTAGGGGGTGTGCAAGAGGCAGCTGATTAATGTTTCTCTCTGATATTTCTAACTCTGTATCCCTCTCCCTTCCTCTCTGTAAAAAATCAATAAAATATATTTTTTAAAAAAAGAAGAAGAAGGGGAGGAAAGATGGGGAGGGAATGGGGGGGAGGGAGGCCGGCAGGCGGGGCCGCAGAACAGGGGAGTGAGCTTTGTGTGTGAGTGTGTGTGAGTCTGTTACAGCGGCTCCCTCCCAGCCGGGATGTCAGGGTCTCCCCGCCTCCCGGTCCAGTTGGGTGGCTCCCTGGGAGGGCTCCGGGGCTCAGCGAGTGGTTGTGCTCAGGGCTATGAGTTATTGTGATCGCAGGACACAGCTCCGTCAGCAAAGGGACCGGCACTGGGGTAAAGTCCAAGGGAGGCCGGGCACAAGCTTCCGAGAGTCCTGTACTTGTGGGGACACACGGCACAGTTCCCCCAATGTGTGGTGATGACATCCACAAAATGGTGCCACCGGCAGCTCCTTACACCCCGCACCCAGGTTGTGACTGTGGGCTGACACCTGCCCAAGCCCTAGCCTCCCAGGAGGAGAGCACAAACCACTCTGTTTTGTTTTGATAATATATTTTACTAGAGGCCTGGTACATGAAATTCATGCAGGGGAGGGGTGTGTGTGTATCCTCAGCCCAGTCTACACCCTTTCCAATCTGCTACATCCCTCTCACAATCCAGGACTGCTGGCTCCCAACTGCTCACCCTGCTTGCCTGCCTGATTGCCCCTAACCACTTCTGCCTGCCAGCCTGATCACCCCCTAACCACTTCCCTGCCAGCCTGATCGATGCCTAACTGCTCCCCTGCTGGCCTGATTGCCCCTAACTACCCTCCCCTGCCAGCCTGGTCACACCTAACTGCCCTCCCTTGCTGGCCTGGTTGCCCCCAACTGCCCTCCCCTGCAGACCATCTTGTGGTCACCATCTTGTGTCTGCATGGGGGTGACCAACCATGTTTGACCACATGGGGGCGGCCATCTTGTGTGTTGGAGTGATGATCAATTTGCATACTACCTCTTTATTATATAGGATTGATTTCAGAGAAGAGAGAAGGGGGGGAGAGAAAGAGAAATGCATCAATGATGAGAGAGAATCATGGATCAGCTGCCTCCTGCACGCCCCACAGTAGGGATGGAGCCCACAACCCAGACATGTGCCACCACACACATTCCAAGAGCCACCAGCCATTTCAGGGGGTGGAGGGGGGAGTGGAGCTGATCCACAGACCATGCACACACTTGGGCTGGAGGCCGGGACACTCAACCAGCCCCCCTCCATCCTGTGCAAGGGATGATGGTCTGAGTTTCACCCAAGGACTTGGGCCCTCGCCAAGTTCACTGGGTTAGTTTCAGGAAAATGTGAGGGTGCATCCCAGGTGCAAGGGAGGCTGAGGACAACCCGTTGCTACCCCCAATAATATCGGGGGACTGTGGCTCTGGGGAAGGGGAAGGCTAGGCACCTCTGCTGTGCTGCTCCCCCCAAATAAGGTGGCCTTCCAGGCTCCTTCTCTGGAAGGAGGAGGGCTCTTCCCAGGAGCCCTCCTGTGGTTGCCTCCTGTGGTTAATGGCAAAGGCTGGCTTCCTGTCTGTTTCTCCACCTTTCACTTCCCCTCCCCCACCTGTAGCTACCTGCGGGGGGGGGGGGGGGGGGGTTGTGATTCCCTCGTCTACACCTTCTCCTGAGCTCACGGACTCAGTGCTGGGACCCTCAGCCATGGCGACAGGGCCATTCCTGCAGCTTCCATGTGCCCCTCATCCCACCCACCCCACTCCACTGTACAAGTCCTCCAGGGAGGACTGCCTCCCTCAGGAAGCACCCAGACAACCTTCCCCCCAACTCTGCAAGGGTAGGCTGACCCCCGGACAGTGTCCCCTGTCCTGGCCACTGTCATCAGGAGCTGGCCCCCATTTGTCCTTTATTTTTTCATATACGTGTGTGTGTGTTTAATTGACTTGAGGGAGGAAGGGAGAGAGAAAGGGAGATAGAAACATCTATGATGAGAGAGAAGCATGGACCAGCTGCCTCCTGCACACCCCACACTGGGGATCGAGCCCACAACCCGGGCCTGTGCCCTTGACCGGAATCGAACCCTGGACCCTGCAGTCCCCAGGCTGATGCTCCATCCACTGAGCCACACCAGTCAGGGCTTTTTTACTTTTTAAAAAATACTTTTATTGATGTCAGAGAGGAAGGGAGAGGGAGAGACAGAAACATCCATGAGGAGAGAGCATCACGGATCGGCGGCCTCCTGCACGCCCCCCGTTAGGGATCCAGCCCGCAACCCGGGCCGGTGCCCCGACCGGGAATCGAACCGGACCTCCTGGCTCATAGGCCAGTGCTCAAACCACACCAGCTGGCCCGTTCGCCCTTCCAGAGTCCCAGGACGGAGCGGACCCCACTCCCCACTCTGTCTGAGCTTTCAGGTTGTGGAGCTGGCACGGCCCTGCGTGCCCTGGTGGCAGCGTGTCCCTTTCCTGGGCCATGTCAGTGGCTTGGCGGAGGCTGGGGACCCACTCTGGGCCCCCCGGCATTCTGATACACGGGGGGCACACACAGGGCAGTCCTTGTCCTGGGGCCTGGAGCCTGTGGCTAACGGTCCTCACATTCAACCCTCAGGCAGACCATCTGAGGCAGCTTTGGCTCTGATTTGTGGTTCATCCTCACCTGACGATATTTCCCCATTGCTTTATGGAGCGGGGGAGAGACAGAGAGAAACATCGATGGGAGAGAGACACACACATTGGTTGCCTCCTGCATGTGCCCCACCAGGGGCTGGATGGAACCTGCAACCAAGGTAGTGCTCTTGACCAGAATAAAACCGGGGACCCTTCAGGAGCTGCCGCTCTACTCACTGAGCTACCCCGGCCAGGGTCTGAGGCAGCTTTTCTGTGGTTCCTCAGAAGGTGCGCAGGGGCTGACTGGGCCAGAGCGCTATTGCATGTGTGTTTTCACATCCTGTTGCACATGCATCGGAAAAGGAAGTTCCTTTCGGGGAAACTGACATCTAGGGTTTTCTAGCATCTGTAACATGAGTTTCAGTTCCCCCTCTGGGCCGCCTTACCCGCCCCGCCCCCCCCAATCAGGCTTTGAGCTTGGGTAGCACTGTCAGTGGGAAGCTGTGTCCATTCCCCACTGCTGGGGACCCGCATGAGATGCCCTCCAGCTAACAGTGACACTGGTCTCAACACTACAGCTGTGGCTGCCGCGTCAGTGCAGCTGCGACTGGAGTGTCAATGCAGCTGCGACTGGAGCGTCAATGCAGCTGTGACTGGAGCGTCAATGCAGCTGTGACTGGAGTGTCAATGCAGCTGCGACTGGAGCGTCAATGCAGCTGCGACTGGAGCGTCAATGCAGCTGTGACTGGAGTGTCAATGCAGCTGTGACTGGAGCGTCAATGCAGCTGTGACTGCAGCGTCAATGCAGCTGTGACTGGAGCGTCAATGCAGCTGTGACTGGAGCGTCAATGCAGCTGTGACTGCAGCGTCAATGCAGCTGTGACTGGAGCGTCAATGCAGCTGTGAATGGAGTGTCAATGCAGCTGTGACTGCAGCATCAATGCAGCTGTGACTGCAGCGTCAATGCAGCTGTGACTGCAGCGTCAATGCAGCTGTGACTGGAGTGTCAATGCAGCTGTGACTGGAGCGTCAATGCAGCTGTGACTGCAGCATCAATGCAGCTGTGACTGGAGCGTCAATGCAGCTGTGACTGCAGCATCAATGCAGCTGTGACTGGAGCGTCAATGCAGCTGTGACTGGAGTGTCAATGCAGCTGTGACTGCAGCATCAATGCAGCTGTGACTGGAGCGTCAATGCAGCTGTGACTGGAGCGTCAATGCAGCTGTGACTGGAGCGTCAATGCAGCTGTGACTGCAGCGTCAATGCAGCTGTGACTGCAGCGTCAATGCAGCTGTGACTGCAGCGTCAATGCAGCTGTGACTGGAGCGTCAATGCAGCTGTGACTGGAGCGTCAATGCAGCTGTGACTGCAGCGTCAATGCAGCTGTGACTGCAGCGTCAATGCAGCTGTGACTGCAGCATCAATGCAGCTGTGACTGGAGTGTCAATGCAGCTGTGACTGCAGCATCAATGCAGCTGTGACTGCAGCGTCAATGCAGCTGTGACTGCAGCATCAATGCAGCTGTGATTGTAGTGTTGCTGCAGCTATGACTGCGCTGTCCATGCAGCCGGCACTGTGTCTGCTGAGCAGCGGGTCACCTGGCTTAGGTGGCGGCGCGGTCCCTATTCCCTAAGGCTGCTGGACGTTCCCACTGGGATGCCCGCCGGCTCCTCAGCTGAGCATGTCCGCAGCGGCTCTTTACATCCTCCATGGAGCCCTGCCTCACGCTCAGTATTTGTTTGTTTTAAATATATTTTTATTGATCTCAGAGAGGAAGGGAGAGGGAGAGAGACAGAAACATCCATGAGGAGAGAGAATCAGGGATCGGCGCCTCCTGCACGCCCCACACTGGGGATCGAGCCCGCACCCCGGGCCTGTGCCCTGACCAGGCATCGAACTACAACTTCCTGCCCTAACGGTTTGGCTCAGTGGATAGAGTGTCGGCCTGCGGACTGAAGGGTCCCAAGTTCGATTCCGGTCAAGGACATGGACCTTGGTTACGGGCACATCCCCACAGTGCGGGGTGTGCAGGAGGCAGCTGGTCGATGTTTCTGTCTCATCGATGTTTCTGACTCTCTATCCCTCTCCCGTCCTCTCTGTAAAAAAGAAAAATATCAATAAAATATATTTTAAAAAAAGAAGAGATGTACATGTTCACAAACCAGCCTCCCAGCCCTCCTCAGCCTCAGCCTGCGCCCCTTACAAGGGCAGCCCAAGGTCAGTGCCTTGGGTCCCCAGGACTGCGCTGTGAAGCTCCCTGCCCCTCCACCATCAAGTCCCGGCACCCCGGTCTCTGCCAGTCATTGGGTGACGAGTTGTCTGGCCCTCCATCACGTTCTGCTCCCATCAGCTTCCGGATTGAGTCGGTTTGAGTCGGTTCCTCAAAGGCACCTGCCTGTGATTCACGTTCAAAGCCTCAGGCTCCTGCTAGTTGCATCCAAACACCAACAATCTGAGCGCAGATCTCTTGTCCCCGGGAGGGAGCAGCGGGGTCACGGCTCATTGAGAAGCCACACAACCCGGCCGGCGGGGCTCCCGGGTTGAGCGGCGACCTCTGAACCAGGGAGTCAGGGTTCGATTCCCAGTCAGGGCACAGGCCCGGGTTGTGGGCTCCTTCCCCAGTGGGGGGCGCGCAGGAGGCGGCTGGTCAGTGATCCTCTCATCACGGATGCTTCTCTCTCGTCCTGTCTGAAATCAATTTAAAAATATATATTTAAAAACAAACAAGCAAAAGGAATGGTTGCTGGCGCCGCTGGTGGACTCGTCATGTTAATTACATACATCTGTGGTCGGCAAAGCGCTCTTTGGCCCCTGGAGTGTGGCTCTTCCCCAAAACACCACAGCCTGGGCGAGTCTATGTTGAAGAAGTGGCGTTAGAAGAAGTTTAAGTTTAAAAATTGTGGCTCTCCAAAGACATGTCCATCACTGTCTTGTTGGTATTTGGCTCTGTGGACGGACGAGTTTGCCGACCGCTGACACCCATGAAGGCCGGCAGGACAGCGTAGTCACGGAGCTGAGAGCTGCCCGGGACCAGTGTCACCAGTTGCTTCCTCTGCAGAAACCGGAAGGCCTGTGGATTGAAGGGTCCCGGGTTCGATTCTGGTCAAGGGCATGTCCCTTGGTTGTGGCTCCTCCCAAGCCCGGGCCCCGGACGGGGCATGTGCAAGAGGCAGCCAATCGGTGTGTCTCTCTCACATCGATGTTCCTCTCTCTCCTCCTCCCTTCCCCTCTCCCTAAAAGTCAACAGGAAGATATCCTCGGGGGTATTAACCAAAACCCCACAAAAACAACAGCGCTGTGTGGCCGAAACCGGTTGGCTCAGTGGATAGAGCGTCGGCCTGCGGACTGAAAGGTCCCAGGTTCGATTCCGGTCAAGGGCATGCACCTTGGCTGCGGGCACATCCCCAGTGGGGGGGTGTGCAGGAGGCAGCTAGCTGACGCTCTATCCACTGAGCCACACCGATTTCGGCACATGATTTTAATTTTAATTTCCCTATTGGGAGTGATACTTTGAAGCACCTTCAAATGCTTTTTGCCATTCATGTATCTTTTTTGGTGAAGCGTTTGTTCAAATCATTTGTCCCAATTTTATTGTGATGTTTGTTTCCTTATTATTGAGTTTTGAGAACTTTTAAAAAAATATTTTTATTGAGTTTTTACAGAGAGGAAGGGAGAGGGATAGAAAGTCAGAAACATCCATCAGCTGCCTCCTGCACACCCCCCACTGGGGATGTGCCCTTGACCGGAATCGAACCTGGGACCCTTCAGTCCGCAGGCCGACGCTCTGTCCACTGAGCCACACCGGTTTCGGTGGTACCTTGATCTTGATGTTGAACGGGCAGAACTTGGGAGTGAGTGTGTGTTGTTTGCAAGCTGCCAGCCCGCGGTGGTTTGTCCGAACAGCCCAGAAGGGGCGCAGGCACTCGGGCTGTCACTGTGCTGATGAGGTCAGGACAGAAAACAGAGGCGGGTGGTTAATTACGGGCGGGGAGCCCTGCCTGCTGTTCAGGGCACTTAATTGTAGAGGTAATGGCCCCGATCAGCCTCGGGGGCCGTGACGACAGGAAAGGTCAGCGTGCGCAGTGCTGACTCTGCACATTTCTGGACACCACTCCTCTCCGGGATCCTCAGAAAAGCCTCACTCGCCAGTTGCCAGAGAGGAAGCCAGGAGGATGTCAGCAGCCAGGAAGGGAGGGGGCAGCGTCCGCTTTGGGCCTTTAAAAGACTTTAAACTCTGCTGTTCCGGCCACCGAGGCCTCCGCTTTCAGGCACCTGGAAGTCTCCAGAATCTAGATGGAGTTTAGTTGCCTGGAGGCCCTCAGCAATCTTGAAGTAACAAACAGTGTTTAAGACAGGGCGTGCTGAAAGAAAAACAAAGTTGCGAGTCAGAAATGCTGTGTGGTTTCATTTAAAAACAACTTTTAATCTTAGAATGATAGATTCCCAGGGAGTTGCATAACTACAGTACAGCATGAAAACTAGGAAATGTACAACCTAGAATCTTACTCAGATTTAAGATATATATATATATTTGTGCCGAAACTGGTGTGGCTCAGGGGATAGAGTGTCAGCCTGCAGACTGAAGGGTCCCACGTTCGATTCTGGCCAAGGGCATGGACCTTGGTTGCAGGCACATCCCCAGTGGGGGGTGTGCAGGAGGCAGCTGATCGATGTTTCTCTCTCATCGATGTTTCTGACTCTCTATCCCTCTCCCTTCCTCTCTGTGAAAAATCAAATATATATATATATATATATATATATATATATATATATATTTCAGAGAGGAAGGGAGAGGGAGGGAGAGAGAGAAACATCAGAGAGAATCAGAGAGAATCATGGACCGGCTGCCTCCCACACGCCCCCGACTGGGGATGGAGCCCACAACCCGGGCCTGTGCCCTGACTGGGCATCAAACCCTGACCTCCTGGGTCACAGGTCGAGGCTCATCCCCTGAGCCACACCGACTGGGCTGCATTTTGCCAGTTGTACGTGAGCTCCTTCGCGCGTGTGTGCACGTAGCTCCATGCAATGGTCTCAGGTGTAGCTGTGTGTAACCACCATGATCAAGATAATGGCCTGTACCATGAGCACAGGCTCCCGCAGGCTGTCCCTTTATGGCCACATCGCTCCCCTCCCCTCCCCCATCCCTAACCTCTGGCAATGTTACACTGTCCTCCATCTCTACAATGACGTTACTCCACAGATGTTGTGTAAATGCAATGATAAGGTGTGCATCCTTTGGAGACTGGCTTCCCCCGCCCCTCAACTGAATCCCTTGAAACTCTGTGTCGTTATGTGTAGCAACAAGTCTTGGCTCGAGCTGCTGAGACAAAATACTAAGGGCTGAGTGGCTTACACGACAGACATTTAGTTCTCAGAGTCCTGGATCCTGGAAGTCCAAGATGAAGGTAGCTGGCAGATTTGGTTCTGGGTGAGGACCCTCTTACTGGCTGGGGCGGGAGGGGCGGGAGAGAGAGGGAGAGAGTGCTGGTGTCTGGGCCTTTTCTTACAAGGGCACGAATCACATCCTGAGGGCCCCACCCTTATAACCACAGCGAAACCGAATCACCTCCCAAAGCCCCATCTCCGAATACCTTCCCATTGGGGAGACACAAATATCGAGTTCATAACATGCTAGTTCATTCCTTTGTGTTTATTTATTTTAAAAAAACATATTTGTATTGATGTCAGAGAGGAAGGGAGAGGGAAAGGGAGAAACATCCATGAGGAGAGAGAATCCTGGATCGGCTGCCTCCTGCACGCCCCCCACTGGGAACCCAGCCTGCAAACGGTACCCCCACCAGAAATCAAACTGGGACCTCCTGGTTCATAGGTCGACGCTCAACCCCTGAGGCCTGCCGGCCGGGCCAGCTCATTCATTTTGACTGTTGGGTGCTCCATGGTATGGTGGCACCACCGTTTAACTGTCACTCATCGAAGGATATTCGGGTAGCTTCAAGTCTTTGGGTATTAAAGCTACTCTGAACGTTTGTGGAGAGGTTTCTGGGTGACAATCAGTTTCATTTCTCTGGGTAAATGTCTGATGTAAGTCCTGGGCCGTATGGTAAGTCCCTCTTTCGTTCTCCAAGAGCCCATCAGACTGTGTGCCGAAGCGGCTGTCACCTCCCGCCAGCGCTGAGTGTTCGAGCCAGTTTCTCTGGATTGTCCGGCACTCGGCATCGTCACCGTTTGTGATCTGAGCCGTTCGGCTGGGGTGTGCTGGGGTGTCACTGTGGCTTGAACCTGGGGTTCCCTAATGACCTGCTGCGGAGTGTCTTTTCGCGGGCTTGTTTGCCATCTGCTGCCTCTGGTCCATTTTCCAATTGGATTGTTCATTAGGGCTGAGTTTTGAGAGTTCTTCATACACACAATCTAGATACAAGTCCTCGTCAGAGGTGTGATTTGCAAATATTCTCTCCCAATTTTTAACTTGTCTTTTCATCTTTTTTTTTTTTTTAACTTTGCTTTTGGGTGATGTTGTTACAGAAACCCGGAGAAGAACCAAGCAACGCTTAGAGACATGGAGTGACATTCACCACCTGCGCGTCCAGAGGAAAATGTCTCTCAAATCCAGCCCCAACAGGGAGGAACTTTCCCTATTTATGTGTTTTTACCTTCTCTGTCTCCCAAATATGGGGTGTTTCCGGCCCCCTTTGCAAGTTCTTAAAGAGCCCCTATGTGCTGAGGCCTTGAGACCTCAACCACAGGCCTGGCCTGGTGCCAGCACAGATAACTTAGTTTGGGGAGGGTTTAATGGCCTCTCTGAAATGGGAGTAGTCTTATTTAAGCAAGCAAGCCTTTACAGAAGCCAAATAGGATTACAATTTCAAACAGCCCTTTTTATATAAGATGGCTGCTTCAATATTGTTAGTTTTCGGTGTACCAGACAGCGATGAGACATTTCCATGCCTAAGTGGTCACACAGTATATCTGGCACCCACCGTGCCATCCATAGTCATTGCCATGTTCCTGAAACATTCCCTATGCTGTACTTCCAGCCCTGTGGCCGCTCTTATAACTGCCAATATGTACTCCGTAATCTCTCATTTAATCTTCTTAACACGTCTTTGGCAGAGCACAGTTTAGCGTTTGGATGTGGCCCCAGCTGGTTTGGCTCAGTGGGTAGAGCATCGGCCTGCGGACTGAAGGGTCCCAGGTTCGATTCCCGGTCAGGGCACAGGCCTGGGTTGTGGGCTCGATCCCCAGTGGGGGGCGTGCAGGAGGCAGCCGGTCCATGATCCTCTCTCCTCATGGATGTTTCTATTTCTCCCTCTTCCTCTCCCTTCCTCTGTGAAATCGGTAAAAATACATTTTTAAAAATAATGAAAAATCAAATAAAATGACACCTGTTTGTTCAGTGGTGGTTTTCCATGACCAGCCCTTCACTCGCATGACTCTGCAGCCGGGCAGAGTTTGCTCTTCTCTACCAGGCGCCTAGGGCAGTGGTCGGCAAACTGCGGCTTGCGAGCCACATGCGGCTCTTTGGCCCCTGGAGTGTGGCTCTTCCACAAAACACCACGGCCTGGGCGAGTCTATGTTGAAGAAGTGGCGTTAGAAGAAGTTTAAGTTTAAAAAATGTGGCTCTCCAAAGACATTTCAATCGCTGTCCTGTTGCTATTTGGCTCTGTGGATTAAGGAGTTTGCCGACCACTGGCGTAGGGATGTATGGCCAGCGCCACGCTGGGAGGGGTGGAGATGCTCATAGTGGAGGACAGGCCCACTGCTCCCGGCCCAGCTCTCCTCCAGGAATGTTCACCTTGCCCGCTGGCCTTGCCTGTGTAGGACTGGCCAGCTGATCTTCACAGCAAATGCCTGGGCTTAAACCCAGAGCGTGCCTTTTGTCATCCTGTCCCTCCCCAACCCCCCCCCCCCCCAGGTCCCTCCTTCTCCACCCCGACAGTCTCCTTCCTAGTTCCACACCAGGCATCCCTTCCCCTCCCCTCTGATGGTCCCAATCCTACCAGTGGCTCCAGGTTTGGTTCAAGCTCCAACTTTGAAAGCTTCCAGAACTTTCCAGGCCACCAGAGTATCCTCCTCCTTAGAACTGTTCCTTACTGCACGTTTGGTACCACTCATTCGTTCGCTCCATGTATTTTTAAAAATGTGTTTTTATTGATTTCAGAGAAGGAGAGAGAGACAGAAAGATAGAAACATCCAAGATGAGAGAGAATCACGGATCGCCTGCCTCCTGCACGCCCCACACCTGGGGATGGAGCCTGCAACCCAGACGTGCGCCCTTGACCGGGAATCGAACCTGAGACCCTTCAGTCCACAGGCCGGCGCTCTATCCACTGAGCCACACCGGCCAGGGCTAATGAGTGTTCCTCTCTTGAACCTCAGGTTGTGTGAAGGTGACACGATGGCTGCAGAGACATTCCGGGAGCGCAGAGTGGGCGGCAGGCGGGGAGCTGCAGCCTTTTCCTTCCCTAGAACAATGCCTGCGGAAGTCAGCACTGCCGCCTCCGGCTATTGTCGGCACAAAGCGATGCCTGACGGATGCGTTGTTATGCGGGTGGAGGTGTAAGCCACGGACCCTCATGGTAGCTGCCAGCTCTGCCGAACTGCAAACACCCATAGAGGATGCTGGCAAAGAGCAGCTCACTAAAGGGCTCAGGGGTTGTGGCAGCGAATTCGGAATACATAGAAAAGGACATTTATAGCCCTGGCCGGTGTGGCTCAGTGGATAGAGCATTGGCCTGCGGACTGAAGGGTCCCAGGTTCGATTCCGGTCAAGGGCATGTATCTTGGTTGCGGGCACATCCCCAGTGGGGGGTGTGCAGGAGGCGGCTGATGGATGTTTCTCTCTCATCGATGTTTCTAACTCTGTATCCCTCTCCCTTCCTCTCTGTAAAAATCCATAAAATATACTTTTTAAAAAAAGAAGAAAAGGAGATTTGTAACCTTGCTAGGAGGCGAGAGGAATCAGGGAGAACAGCCCATGATGTACCCATCAACCCGCTTAACAACTAGAATGGCCCCAACAGCCACACGCAAACTGACAAAATCTGAGCAGCCAACAGTCACAAATCAGGACACTGCACACAAGCAGCTAGATGCCCTGCCTCTCAGGAAGCCTGCCACTGCCAGCCTCGACCTGCGTGTGAGCCAGGGGGTCAGGGTTCGATCCCGGCCAGGGCCCAGGCCCCGGTTGGAGGCCTGATCCCCAGTGGGGGGCGTGCAGGAGGCAGCCGGTCCATGACCCTCTCTCCTCATGGATGCTTCTCTCTCTGTCCCTCTCCCTTCCTCTCTGACATCAATAAAATGCATTTTTTAAAAATAGTAAATTAGTAGAAGGGCCAGGGTTTCACCTAAGTACACAATTCTCGATGCTGTTTTGTTGTTGTTGTTTTTTTACTGGAACGGGGAGAGACGGAAAGAGAAGAATGTTGATGTGAGAGAGATACGTTGGTTGGCTGCCTTCTGCACGCACCCCGATGGGGGGGGGGGGGGATGGAGCCTGCAACCCAGGTATGTGCCCTGGACCAGACATGAACCCGGGACCTTTCAGTCTGCAGGTTCGTGCCCTAACCATTGAGCAAAACCAGCAAGGGCCAAGTCTGTGTATCTTTTTTTTTTTTTTGGTGTGTTTTTTTGTTGTTGTTTTGTATTGTTCATCTTCACCTGAGGGTGTTTCCCATTGATTTTTAGAGAGAGCGGAAGAGAGAGGAAGAGACAGACAGAAACATCGACCTGAGAGAGGCACGCACCGGAGCAGGACCGGCCCAGGAGCCTGCAACTCAGGTACCTGGTCTTGACCGGAATCGAACCTGGGCCCGTTCAGTCTGCAGGCCGATGCTCTATCCACTGAGCCGCAACGGGTAGGGCCAATTCTGTATATCTTTTTAAAAATATATATATTTCATTGATTCTTTACAGAGAGGCAGGGAGAGGGACAGACAGGTAGAAACATGGATGAGAGAGAAACATCGACCAGCTGCCTCTTGCACGCCCCCGACTGGGGATGTGCCCGCAGCCAAGGTACATGCCCTTGACAGGAATCGAACCCGGGACCTTTCAGTGCGCAGGCCAACGCTGTAGCCACTGAGCCACACCGGCCAGGGCCCATTCTGTGTGTTCCGACTGAGAACACCGGGGCACCGGACTGGTTCCCGTTATAATGTGCACTGCCCCCCCCCCCCCCAAGTGGTTCCCACACCGGCCGGTGCTGCCATTCAGCTCGGTTCTCACACTCACTCCCTGGGGAGTGTTGGTCCCACCAGTCCGCTCCCCGGCTTCAGAGGCTGGCGGCAAACCCAGGCTGCCTCCCCCCCTCCCCCCGTGCTTCTGACCAGCCAGCTACAGACTGGGGGTCCCGGCGACCCTGATTTCGGTCAGATTCCTTGGCTAGCACGGCTCCCGGGACTCAGAGCGTTTCCTCAGGAGATCGCGGCTTGTTAGAAAAGGATGTGACTCAGGGCGAGGTGTGGGAAGGGGGAGGGGCTCACGTCCCATCTCCCCCCCCCCCCCCCCCCCCCGCACCCTCCACCAGCACCGCTTTTGGGTTTTGATGGCGCCTCAATACATAAGGCTCATTGTCCTTGGACGACTGAACTCGCTCTCCAGCCAGCCCCTCTCCCTTTCCCCAGAGGTGGGGGTGGGGTGGGAATGAAAATTCCAACCCGGTGGTCACGTGATCGTCTCCACGGGCAACCAGCCCCACCCGGAGGCGCTTTTCCAGAGCCGCTGCATTAGCATGACAAAGGCTCTCCCCGCGCCCCCCGCCCTCCGCCAGGAAATGCCGACGTTTCGGGTCCCTCCGGAGCGGGTGGGAGGCCCAGTGACTGCGCCTCATTGTCTATCATCACAGCACCCCAGATGCCCTATTTTATTAGTTTTTAATTCATCGATTGGAGAGAGAGACAGAGGAAGGGTTGGGGAGGGAGACACGGAAGGAGAGGGAGAGACACACAGAGAGAGACAGAGAGAGAGAGAGAGACAGAGAGGGTTGGGGAGGGAGACAGGGAAGGAGAGAGAGAAGGAGAGGGAGAGAGAGAGGAAGGGTTAGGAAGGGAGAGAGGGCAGGAGAAAGAGAGGGAGAGGGAGAGAGAGGAAGGGTTGGGGCGGGAGACAGGGAAGGAGAGAGAGATCTTTTGTTCTGCTGTTCCTCTGTTCTGCATTCCTGCCTTGTTTCTTGTATGTGCCCCGAGCAAAGATGAAGCCTCCATCTAACCCACTGAGCCTTTATTTTTCATGTTTTAAAACACATTTTTATTGATTTCAGAAAGGAGGGAGAGTGAGAGAGAGACGCATCCACGAGGAGAGAGAACCACCGATCAGCCGCCTGCCGCAAGCCCCTTACTGGGGATCGAGCTCACAACCCCGGCATGTGCCCTTGACCAGAATCGAACCCAGGACCCTTCAGTTCACAGGCCGACGCTCTATCCACTGAACTACACCACCAGGGTCCAACTGAGCCGTTAAAGCAATAAAAATTAGAACATTGAAGAGGGTTGGCAGCATGCTCCCAGCAGACAAAGCAGTGTGCAGTGGCCACAAAAAAGAGACAGAGACAGAGAGAGAGACAGAGACAGAGACAGAGAGAGATGGCCTAGCTGGTGTGGCTCAGTGGATAGACTGTCGGCCTGCGGACTGAAGGATCCCGGGTTCGATTCCGGTCAAGAGCATGTACCTTGGCTGCAGGCACATCCCCAGTGGGGGGCGTGCAGGAGGCAGCTGATCAGTGTTTCTCTCTCATCCATGCTTCTGGCTCTCTATCCCTCTCCCTTCCTCTGTGAAATCAGTAAAAAACAAACAAACAGAGAGGGAGAGAGAGACAGAGACAGAGGCAGAGGCAGAGGGAGAGGAAAGAAACATTTAAAAGTTTAAAAACCGATGAGACCTAGTAGCCATCACCGTGCAGGGCAATGGCACGGGGAATCCGAGGGCGGGCCGGGGACAGCGGTGCGGTGCGTGGCACAGAGCACAGCACGCCAGGCCCGCACAGCACTGCACCCCGCTTCTGAGGCCAGGCCAAGCTTCTGTTCAAAGCGCCCCGCTACCTGAGAGCGGCATGGGGGTCCCCGCTTCCAGGGCCAGGCAGCCTCCGGCCCGCTCCCCTCCCCACCCGGGTCAGATCCCCCCGGGCTCCCCCATTCATTCCCTGTGCGTGCGGGAAGGCAGTGGGGGAGATGCCTTCGACCCAATTTGGAGGTTCGTCTTGCCGCTGTTGTGGGGGACAAGTGGATTCCGAGCCGGATCTGCTATGTAGGGGTATCACTGCCTAAGACATTCTTTTTTTTCCCTTCTTATCCTCACCCGAGGATATGCTGATTTATTGATCTTTAGAGAGAGGAAGGAAGAGAGAGAGAAATCCATGTGACAGGGAAATGTCCATGACCGGCTGCCTCCCGCAGGCACGCGGCCGGGGTGTTCAGCACACATTTTGTTGTGGGGCGACTTCCACGACCAGTTGCAAACGACCACGGAGGTGGTTACGTTGGTGATAAGCAGGCAAGGATTTACTGACAACTGGCCAGGACGGTCTCGGTCTCGGGGGGCACCGCGGGGACACCCACGACCTCCCGCCCCGGGTGCAGGCAGGCCTTTTAAAGGGTCTGAACCACAAATGTTATTGCCCTGCGTTTGGCATGCAGCCCCCAAGGCCGCATCTGGGAAAGGGCTGCCAATTGACTACAATGACTCTGTTGCTCGTTCCTTATCTTCCGATTATGTATGTATCTGCTAGCCATGGGAAAGTGGGCCTATCTTGCAAAAACAGGGGGTGTAGCTACGTAATTGGTTACTCCTCTGGTGCTACAAAGGGTTTTTCTGTAGCCTTCAAGGTCTCAAACTGGCAACTAATTATTCTTTTATTTGAAGCAAGCAGGGGTGAACCGAAGCCAAAGTTTCAAACAGCAGTTTTACTCTAAATAAATGTTTTTATGACCTTATTTCAATTTGACCACAGCCAGCTCTAACCTGCTTGGCTCAGTGGATAGAGTGTTGGCCTGCAGACTGAAAAGTCCCAGGTTCGATTCCGGTCAAGGGCATGTACCTTGGTTGCGGGCACATCCCCAGTTGGGGGTGTGCAGGAGACAGCTGATCGATGTTTCTAACTCTCCCTCTCCCTTCCTCTCTGTAAAAAAAATCAATAAAATATATATTAAAAAATAAAATTAAAAACAATTATACCATGATCAAGTGGGGGTTTTATTTCAGGTATTCAAGGCTAGTTTAATGTTCAAATACTAAGGTCATCCATGTAATCTGCCACATCAACAAGGCACAAAATAAAAAAATTTAAATGTATTTTATTGACTTTTACAGAGAGGAAGGGAGAGGGAGAGAGAGTTAGAAACATCGATCATCTGCCTCCTGCACGCCCCCCACTGGGTATGTGCCCGCAGCCAAGGTACATGCCCTTCAGTCCGCAGGCCTACGCTCTATCCACTGAGCCACACCGGTCAGGGCCAATAAAATACGTTTTAAAAAAAAATAAAATGGAACAGTACGCACACATCTAGTGAACCAGCAATTTTAACACCATGAGTTTCCTTTCAGATAGAGTGCAATATTTCACAAAGATGTATATTTAAGCGCCTAAGACACTCTCGCTTTTGTAAGTAGCAGCTCTGGCTCTGGAGCCAAAGACTCCCTGCTCCCCTTTAGAACTTGGTCAGCAGCCTCCTCCCGGGGCTGTCACCCGCGTGGGAGGGGATCTGCCCCATCTGAACCCCAAACAAACAAGCGAACCCCCCCAAAAGGCTGTTTCGCTTTCAGACATGAAAGGAGACACAATGGGCCGCTGCTCTCCCCTGTAATTAACCTCTGATTACCGGCCGCTCTGCCGTGTTGAGCTTTACCCCCATGCACCCCAAAGGGACTGTTTTGTTGCAAACATGATCAGGAATTCAGCACTTGGCCCTGGCCGGTGTGGCTCAGTGGGTAGAGCATCGGCCTGCTGGCTGAAGGGTCCCGGGTTCGATTCCGGTCAGGAGCATGTACCTTGGTTGCAGGCACTTCCCCGGTGGGGGCTGTGCAGGAGGCGGCTGATGGATGTTTCTCTCCCATCGATGTTTCTGACTCTATCCCTCTCCCTTCCTGTCTGTAAAAAATCAATAAAATCGATTCTCTATTAAAAAAGAGAATTCAGCACTTTGCGAAATGAAGTCACCACGCAAGGCTCCGAGGTCTGCACGTGTTGGAATCCCTCTTCCTCCCGCTGTTCCCTCCGCACCGTTCCGGCCGGGGGTCTGCGGCCACGTTGTCCGTTTGCACCGCAGTGAGTGCGGGTTCAGCCTGGCCCGGCCTCGGACAGCGCTGGCCTGGGCAGCTCAGGGACTAAAAACCGGTCTCCTGTCCCGACGGGTGTGGCTCCGTGGGTAGAGCGTCAGCCTGCGGACTGAGGGTCCCAGGTCCGATTCCAGCCAGGGGCTCAGGCCCGGGTTGCAGGCTCCATTCCCAGTGGGGGGCGTGCAGGAGGCAGCCGATCACTAATTCTCTCTCATCGTGGATGTTTCTATCTCCGTCCCCCTCTTCCTTCGTCTCTAAAATCACTAAAATATATTAAAAAATAAATATGATTAAAAAACCCGGTCTCAGAATGATGCCAGGCCAATAAGCCCGCTCGAGAGGCAAAGAGCGCGGGTCTCACTCACAGGGGAAACGTGAAGAAGGAAATAAACGGCTGGACAGACAGGTCAGAGGTGTGGGGACATGGGACAGAACAGCAGACCTTGAGGGGGAGCGGGGAGGGGACAGGAAGAGAGGAGAGCGACCGGAGAGCTGGCGAGCACAGACCATGGGGTGGCGGAGGCCTGGGGCGGGTCAGCAGGGGGACAGGGGGGCCGAGGGGGACACCATGGAGACTTGCAATACTGTCCACCACAAAGTAAGAGTCAGTCTCTTACGGAGAGAGGTGATGAGCTCGGTTGAGTCACCTGCGGAAACGAGCGAATGGAATTCGCCCCCTTAAGGTGCCCACAAAGGAACGGGCAGAAGGCGGGCGCTGCAGCCGTACCCACCGGCAGCTGGGTACGGCTCCTGGCACGGCCCTGGCAGTGACAAGTTCCTTCTCCTCCGTGGGCGCACACAATATATTTTTTCTTTTTTAAAAAAATACATTTTATGGATTTTTCACAGAGAGGAAGGGGGAGAGAGAGTTAGAAACAGGGATGAGAGAGAAACATCCATCAGCTGCCTCCTGCACACTCCCTACTGGGGATGTGCCTGCAACCCAGGTACATGCCCTTGACCGGAATCGAACTCGGAACCCTTCAGTCTGCAGGCCGATGCTATATCCACTGAGCCACACCGGCCAAGGCTCACACCATGTTTTTATTGATGTCAGATAGGAATGCGGAGAGAGAGAGAGAGAAAACATCAGTGATGAGAGAGAATCGTGGACCGGCTGCCTCCTGCACGCCCCCCACTGGGGATGGAGCCCGCACCCCGGGCCTGTGCCCTGACCGGGAATCGAACCCTGACCTCCTGGTCCATGCTCAGCCACTGAGCCACCCGGGCCAGCCCCAACTGTTTCATTTGTTGTTTTTATCTTTATTGTGGAAAGTATTACCTGTGGCCCCCTTTCCTCCCCCTTTGACCCACCTCCCCCCCCTCCGCCCTCACTATTGTCAGTGTGCACGGATTATGCATGGATGCATATAAGTCCTCTGGCTCATTCTGACTTCATAGATGGAAACTGAGGCTTTGAGATGTTAAGTGGCTCCCGGTCACAGGCGGATTGGCCTGCCAGGCTCGGCGGTTTCCAGGCCTTTTCGCGTCTGATCGGCCGCCCCCGGGGAGGGGGCAGGGCTGGTCCAAACGGTGCAGATTCGCTTCGACGCGGGGGGGCTCCGCTGAACAAAGCCGGGGAGTGAAAGAGAGGGAGGCGGGAAAGGCTTCTCCCGTTCGGCTTCGCCTAAGCCTTTTGAGGTCACTTTCAATAAAATTTGCAAAAGACTGCCCGGGAAGATATGCAAATGACTGGGGGGAAAAGTCGCTGGGAGTGTCCGCCACCCGCGTGCCGCATTCCTTTTCCGAGGGGACGTGTTTGGAGACAAAGCCTTGTATATTCCCCATTCCCTTTCCAACGGGATATTCCAGGGATAATATACTAACGAAACCCCGTGGATTTGGACTGAGTATGCCTGTGAGCAGGGCTCATTGAAAATAGGAAGCTGCTGTATAATTTATTCTTTTTTAAAAATATATTTTTAATATATTTTGTAGATTTTTTTTAACAGAGAGGAAGGGAGAGGAAGAGAGAGTTAGAAACATGGATGGGAGAGAAACATCGATCAGCTGCCTCCTGCACTCTCCCCACTGGGGATATGCCCGCAGCCAAGGTACATGCCCTTGGCCGGAATCGAACCTGGGACCCTTCAGTCCGAAAGCCAACGCTCTATCCACTGAGCCAAGTTGGTCAGGGCAAAAATATTTATTTTTATTCATTTCAGAGAAGAAGGGAGAGGGACAAACAAAAACATCAATGATGAGAGAGAAGCGGCCTCCTGCACGCCCCACACTGGGGATGGAGCCCGTAACCAGGCCTGTGGCCCGACCGGGAATCGAACCCTGACCTCCTGGTTCCTAGGTCGATGCTCAACCACTGAGCCACGCTGGCCGGGTTGTGTAATTTTTTCTTTTTTTAAAAAAAGTATTTTATTGATTTTTACAGAGAGGAAGAGAGAGGGATAGGAAGTCAGAAACATCGATGAGAGAGAAACATCGATCAGCTGCCTCCTGCACACCCCCCTCTGGGGATGTGCCCGCAGCCCAGGTACATGCCCTTGACCGGAATCGAACCTGGGACCCTTCAGTCCGCAGGCCGACGCTCTGTCCACTGAGCCACACCAGGCAGGGTAGTAACTGATCTTTTAGGCACTCCCAGGCAGTACCTGGCACACCGGCTCTCCTCAAAAGCCAAACAAAGCCCAGAAGCAGAATCGCAAGCACAGCCCCTGCTGTTGGGTGCGGTGAACCGTCAGCGCCCAGAGCTTTTACTCTGTTTACCCGGAAAAGGAAACAAGCAAAACCACCTGACAGCGGGCCCTGGGGATCCACAGGTCCCGGCCGAAAGGGACCCGGGTGGGCACGGAGCCCGATGGCTCTCAAGGAGGCACTGTGGGAACCTGTGGCTTCTGGCGGGCACAGTGACTGGCAGGGGCCACTGGCACTTACTGGGCAGGCGCCAGGCGTGCTAGTCTACAGTGCGGGACGCTCACCTCAAAGCCAGCTCCTCAGAATTAACTCTATTTGACATAAATGCACAAAATAGCTTTGCCCAGTTTTTTTGTTTTGTTTTGTTTTGAATCCTCACCCTATGATATTTTGTCTTTTCTTTCTTTCTCCCTTTCTTTCTTCTTTCTTTCTCTCTCTCTCTCTCTCTCTCTTTCTTTTGAGAGAGGGAGAGACAGAAATACCAATATGAGAGAGACACATCAATTGGTTGCCTCCCGAATGCCCATCCAGAGCTGGCAGCCTGCCACCGGGTAGTGCCCTTGACCTGAATAGAACCCTGAACCCATCAGTCCCTGGGCCGATGCTCCACCCACCGAACAAACTGGGAGGGCGCTTTGCCCAGTTTTTAAAATTTTATTTTATTTTAAAAAATATATTTTATTCATGTTTTACTTTTATTCATGTTTTACAGAGAGGAAGGAGAGAGTTAAGAGTTAGAAACATCGATGGGAGAGAAACATCCATCAGCCGCCTCCTGCACACTCCCTCCTGGGGACGTGCCCGCAGCCAAGGTAGATGCCCTTGACCGGAATTGAACCTGGGATCCTTCAGTCCGCAGGCCGATGCTCTATCCACTGAGCAACACAGGTCAGGGCTAAAAATTGACTTTAGAGAAACACCGATTTGTTGGCCCGCGTATTTACACGTCCATCGGTTGCTCCGTGTGTGTGGCCTGGCCAGGGATGGACCCGCACCCGGGCTTGCGAGAGGGATGCTCTGCGTGGCTCTCGGGCTTGATACACTGATTCTCCCGGAACGTAAACCCGACAGCAAGTGAGGGGACATTGGACTCTTCTTTCCAACGTGGTCAAGCGTGAGCCGGTTTGTAAAATACAGTCACCAGTGGGGAAAGTGCTCGTCATACTTGAGTTGTGAAAACACAGGTTTCCAGTGGCATTTTATTTTTATTGTTTGCTAAATTTTATTGATTGTTTACAGAGAGGAAGGGAGAGGGATAGAAAGTCAGAAACGTTGATGAGAGAGAAACATCAACCAGCCGCCCCCTGCACACTCCCCACTGGGGATGTGCCCGCAACCAAGGTACATGTCCTCGACCGGAATCGAACCCCGGACCCTTCAGTCTGCAGGCCCACGCTCTATCCACTGAGCCAAACCGGTTTCGGCTCCAGTGGCATTTTAAAAGGTTGATTTGAGAGAAAGGGAGAGAGAGAGAGACGCGTTGATTTGTTGAGTCCACCGGCCACCTCCTGCTTCGTGTGCGGGACCAGGAATTACCCTGAAACCCTGGCGCTGGGTGCGCACACGGCGCCCCGGCCCCTGAGCCGCACCGGCCCGGCCCGTTTGCGTTTTGAACCGCAGTGGGCGGGTGTCTCGCAGCAGCTACTGTTGCCAGGGAGCGTTCACATGTTAAAATCGCTTCATTCTAACCATCCGCGCTTTTATTCTAGTCACATCACGTGTTTGGAAATTGTGTGTTGTTTTCGTTACCTATGATTGCTGATTTCAGGGTGGTTATTGGGGCGCTACAAAATACTGTCATAAAAACGAGTTCGATCTTTTACGGGGTTACGTGTCCAGCCGACTCCCTTCTGCAAATGAGGAAGTTGAGACCCGAAGCGGTTAAGCAGCCTGCCCTGGGGCACAAGTGTTAGCCCCCCCCCCCTCTCCTTAGGATGATTTCCATTTTACAAATCGGAAAGGGAGCGCGGGACTGGGAAATTATGGGAGGAGAACGAGCTAGCTGCATTGGGGCAGCAGAAGGCCCTTGGCGGGGGGGGGGGGGGGGGGGGGGATGGCGAAAAACGCTGCGTAGTATTTGTCAGGCTGCGGCTCCGAGGGGCAAAGCGTTTGTAAGAAAGAACCCCATCTGTGCGGCCGCTCCCCGAAAGCCAGGGACCCACTTGTCAACGCATTTTCTTCTGCATGAAGGCCTGTGGCATGGAAGCTGGAACTGGGGGCGGCGGGTTAGGAGGGGGGCCACATTTTCTCCCCTTCCCCGCAGTGGCTCCGGGGTCCCCCGGACCCCAGGCCAATAATGCCACAGCCCTAGGGCAGCCCCGACTCGCCCAGCGCAATCCCCCTATTCCCTAGGGGGGCGTTCTCGGTACCCAGGGTCCCTGGCTTTGAGGGGGGAAATAAGGGGCCTCAAGTAACGCTTGTACCCGCGGAGGCCGGGGGTCCCTGTCCCTTCTGGGTGCACACCCGGCCGTTCAAACTCAGCGCGTGATTGTTTTACTGTTTCCCCGTCGCGGGGTTCGGGGGCGCGCGCAGGAGTCTGGGGGTGACACTGAGGGATTGCTGCGTTTCTAGGCGGCGTCCCCGCTGCCTAGGCAACCGCGCCGCAGAGCGACGGCCCCCCCGGCGCGCGCCGCCAGCTCCCCCTGCCCCTAACGTGGTCACCTTCCCGCTCCCCTTCCTCCCGTTTCTCTCTCCTCCTTTTCCCACTCCTCTTCCCACGTCCCCCTCGAGACCCCCCGCATTCCGAGCGCCCTATTTTTAAGCCTCGGTTTCCTGATCCACAAAATGGCCACCGCGGCCCGCACCTGCGGTCACGTGACCCCGGACTGCGGACAGGGTGCCCGCGGACGAGCGAGGGCGTTCAGTTTGGAAAAATCTCCCGGCATCTGTCCGTCCGGACAGAGGGAAAGAAAAGCGAGCGAGGGCGAGCGCCAGGAAGGGAGGAACAGCAAACGCCGAGAGTGGGGAGGGGGGGCGCAAGGTGACAGAGGCCTCAGGGAAATGTTAAGGCCCCTAGCGGGCGAAAAGCGGGAAGAGGAGTTCTCGCGACATCTCGAGAAGCAGCTTTCCGTGAGCTGCCCGTGAGGGAAGCTCTAGCGAAGTAGGACAATATTTGCCTTTTGAGTTCCCAGGTAGGACGACCAGCCAGGGACGGGAAAGCAGGAAATCCCGCGAGATTAGGGCTGATCAGGCGTTCAGTCGCTAGGCAGAAGTGGTGGGGCAGCGAGAGCGGGGGTGTGAAAGGGAGGGCACGCACAGTACGCGCTGACGTCACGGCCTGCGAGTGGGTATATTAGACCCGTGGCAGCGCCGGGCGCTCCAAAGCCGCAGTTCTCCCGTGAGAGGACCTTCGCGGTGAACCTAACGCACTCGCTCCGCAGCGGAAGACTCCGAGTTCCCGGTACTCTTCAGGGATGAGTCATGTGGCGGTGGAAAATGCGCTCGGGCTGGACCAGCAGGTGAGCTCGCCCGGCGCCCCGGACCCGTCCCTCCGCCAACTTGGCTTATGGCGCAGCGCCCGCGGACGCCCTTCGTTCCCATTTCCGGGCCGCCTCGGGCTGGCGCGCGTCCACGGGGCTGTGCCGGGAGCGGGGAGGTGACGGGAACGCGGCTTGTGACCGGCGCCCGGGCCGGGTCCCCGGCTCCGACCCGCGCGGTATTGTCCCCGGGACCAGCACAATGGCGGCTTTTGTGTGTGCCGCCGCGGGCGGCGGAGGGCGAGGGTGCGCGCGCTCGCGGGGAGGCGCACGCGCGGGTGGCGGCGGGGGTGCGCCCGGCGGACTCTGTGGCCCCCGCGGCCCGGGCTCCCGTCAGGCGCGGCGTCGGGGAGCGCGTGCGCGTGCGCGCGCCCCCGACGTGGACCGCGGCCCTGGAATGCGGGAGGGGGCGGCGCGGGGGGCGGCCCGCGCGCCGGGTAATGGCGGCGGCCTCCTTTGTGTGGCGCCGGGTGGCGGGGCGGCGCTGCGGCCCGCTGACGGGGGAGGGAGGGAGGGGGGATCCGCGGGGCCCCGGGCGGCGGGGGCCCGGAAAGGAAGATGGAAGGGGCGCCCCGTCCATCGCCGGCGTCCTTCCTTCCGCGGGCGGCCCGGGAGGCCGTGTTTCCGGAGTGGAAAGTTTTGTGACGCAGAAGATTCGGGGCGGAGGGAGGGGGAGGGCGCCAGGGCCGCTGCGTGCGCCGCTGCGCCGGGCCCCGGGGACCGAGGCTGCCGTCACCGCGCGTTGGTGTAGCCGGTGGCCACGCGTTGTTGTTGTTGTTGTTGTGTCGTTACGTTTTTTTCCGATTTGGTTTTTCTCGGAAGGCACCACGGAGTGTGTGGTTATATGTTAGTGGCGTTTGAGCCAGGAATCGGCCAAAGCAGAAAGATACCCCAGCTTCTCGGCGCCTTGGCTGAGATCGGGGGTGGGGGTGGGGGTGGGGAATACCCCGAATGTGGCTCCGGGGAAAAGAAGAAAGTTTGGTTGACTTGTTGCTGCCTGTGGAGTAGAATTTTGAAATAGGTCAAATAAGGTGTGCCGTGTGGCCGCAGTCCCCTGTGCCGAGCGGGCGGGGGCTGGGTGGCAGGAAGTCTGCATTCCTCTGCGACACTGGCCTGGCGCTCTGATAAGCGTCCATAGGGGGTTCTGGCCCCGATCGGGCAAGCGCCTGCCTTCCGGGAACCCGGGAATAACCCTGAAACGAAACTCGGTGACAGATTGATTATAGATCGTGTTTCCAGGGCTTTAATTTTTTTCTTTGGAAACATTCTTTCCATGAACGAATCGGTTCTGTGGCATCCTCCCAACTGCTCACGCGGCAGACGTGGAATGGAGGAGAGAAAAAAGGCTGGTGTTGAGGCAGCTTTAACATTTTCAGTGTCAGTGGCGGCTTTTGGACGTTCCTCCCCGGAGGACGTGTTTTGATTTCAGGCAGGAGGGGAGGAACGGAGAAGCATCTGTGGCAAGAGAGAGGGAAAGATCCCTCGATTGCCTTCCCTGTGGCCCTGGTTGGGGATCCAGCCGGCAGCCCTTTGGTGTACAGGATGACACCGCAACCCACTGAGCTACCCTCCCCGCCAGGGCAGGAGCGCCGCTTTTTAAGATTCTAGACAGGAATAAACTTGAAATCTGCAATTGATGTAATTCGAAAGAACACGCAGTCCTTAGAATTCAGCAGCAAGCAAAGTCACCGCGGAGAAAATTGCGACAGCGTAATCCTAGCGATCTTGAAACGCTTAACTAGCGTTGAAAGTCGCCAAGTGTAAAATTAATAACTGGTTAACAAGTGCAAACAAAGTCTTTCTTTTGTGCTTTCAAGTATCAGGCTGTTGAGATAACTACTACAGAGAGAAAGCCTGGCAGCGTTTTCTGGTAATAGGAATAAGGCACTTAAGTCTTACTCGGCTCATTTTCTTAAAGACCTGGCATCTGTTTCCAATTGTCAGTGACTCCATTGGTGGTTGCAATGAGACAGACGCGCGTTGACCTTTTAACGGAAGTTATGGTATAGCTATAGCACATGGCCTTTGCAGACAGTTGGCAACAGTAGTCTGTTTTTGTGGCTTTTAAAATACTTTTGGCATGTATAGATTTCCACCCCCCTCCCTCTGCTTGTAAGTAGTTCCTGGTTAGTCATAACAGAATGTGATGAAGATAGCAGTTCTTGTGTGTTGTTTTTTCCCAAAGCAGGTCTTTTTGTAGAACGTTGAGGCTTTGAGCCGGGATAAGGGGATAGGTGGATAGGTGGAAATGGGGGATACAGGCAGCCCTAGCCTTTTAGGGCGTTGAATGCCAGTTGTGCTCATCTCAGTGGTGAAAATGGGAGCATCCGCAGGCACTCACTTCGCAGGGTAAGTGGTGGATATATGAATGGTTTCTAAGAGCACTACCCCAATTAAAAATACGTGTGCAGCATTTGGGGCATAAAGGAATGGAAACTTGGTTCTAATGTATCCAGGTGTGCTTTTATACATTTAAAATAACCCCACCTAGAAAGTTGGCTTTGGAAACATTTGTCAAATGTAACGAGCTACAATTCGTCCTTGGTGTATTTGAATTTTAAAATGATTTTGGTTTCTGGAGCTTTCACGGGGGGGGAGGGGGAGAATGTTATGGGGAGAGTTCCTTCTGAATGGGTGGCGCACGGGGACCCAGTTTCTGCAGCACCAGCCTGTGGGAGAGCTGCCTTGCGCAGTGTGGACGTGACACTGTGTTCACTTCGCACTTCAGTCTCCAAAGCGCATTCTCGGCCGCCTGTGCGTCAGTAGTTCCAAACCAGCCCCAGGATGCAGGGCAGACTAGTGTCGGCCATACTGCGCCGTTCTGGCTGCTAACCCTTTAACTCTCTTCCAGTTTGCTGGCCTAGACCTGAACTCTTCAGACAACCAGAGTGGAGGGAGCACAGCCAGCAGTAAGTAAACTGCATTCTGGATTGCCTGAATATCAGAGCTCTAATGCTGCTCAGTTTTTGGGGCTTATTTAAAATTTAACAATTTCCCCTGTGATTTAAAGAATTACGTGGGCGGTGTTATATACAATTATGAATTAGTGATCAACCTAAAGCGTTGCAACCTTTTCGTAGTTAAAAAAAAAAAAAGTACTGGTTTTCTTGAGTTAAAAACAATCACTTAAAGAAGTACAACACACAAATTAGCTCTAGAAGAGTTTGGTGTGAATCCCGAACCCAGCTTAGAGGTGGTAGGTTTGTGTGAGAGCCAGTCTTAACCAGAATTAAACTCAATAAAGGAAACATTCAATTGTTACAGCTAGCTACCCCTTTTCCATGAAGAACATGAAAGCAATAGAATAAAGCTACATTGAATCTGTGCTTAGGATTTTAAATGCTGTGTCATTGTATTATTCTTTTGAAAAGTAGATACAAGTGGGATCTAAACAATAAATTGACAAAATAGATCCAGAGATCTCAGTGGGGGAGCTGCTCTCAGTGGGGGAGCTGCAGGTTGAACAGGAAGAGATTAACCAGAGAACATATGTGCATATGTGCATAACCCCTGGGGAAGCCTGTGGGGGAGTGGGGGGTTGGGGGGAGGGGGCAAAAAGGGAGAAAATTGGGGGATATCTGTAGTACTGTCAACAATAAAATAAGAGAAAAGCTTTCTTTTTGAGACTTGATAGGTGAATTTTAAATAGGGGTCTTACTGGTTTATTATTTGGCAGTAGACTTGTTCCACCTGAGGTCACTCCATCCTATTAAATAAGACACAGGTATGGGCTGTAGAGTCTGAAATCAGTATTTCTTCAAGCACCTTGTTCCACTGGGCATGTAGTTGCTTAGTATTTTATTTGTTCATTTGAGGGAGAGACACAGAAACATCCATTTGTTGTCCCACGTATGCATTCAGTTTGCGTCTTGTACGCGCCCTGACTAGGGATCGAACCCACAACCTTGGTGTGTCAGGGCGATGCTCTAACCAACTGAGCTACCCAGCCAGCGCCACTGAGCATTTGTTTTAAGTTTCACTGTTTGCCATTCCTGCTAAGAATGTCAGGCATTGGCCCTCCTAATAGAGATCTTTAGTATTTCATTCGACCCAGAAGGGGAAAAGGGAAGTGAAGTTGCAGATTTACTAGAAATGAAGCGAGTTGACTTTCCTTTTTGTTTTTGCCTTCTTATCCATTTTCTAGCCATATTCTTGGCCTGCGTACAGAGCAACAGTTACCTCCATAAACTCGGCAAGCCCCACATTGAAACTCCCAATTCTTTAAAATCAATTCCCCACTTCAGTGTTTGTTCATATACATTTGTTCTGTTTTGGAAATTGCCAGGATGGAAACAAAAAGGTCTCCTGGTGGCTGTGTATTTTATTACGTGGCAGTCTTTCAAGTTATAGTAATACTTCAGTTGCAACTGTTTTAATTTATAACAATTCTCAGAGCAGACGTAGTGGCCAGTTAAATTGTTATTTGTGCAATTTAACTGTTAGTTACCAAGTCATATTTTTGTTTGCCAAACTTGTCCGCGCCCCTCTTTTAAAGTTATCCTTATAAAGCAATAACCCGTTTAAAAGGGGATCCCTCCCCCCCTTCCCAAGTTAGACTAGAAGGCTAGAGATTTAAATTAATTGTGTTTTTTTGTTTTTGTCTAGAAGGGCGCTATATTCCTCCTCACTTACGGAACAGAGAAGCTACTAAAGGTAAGTCCTTTGAGCAATTTGGGGGACCTACCAGTGCGTGGAGAAGTTTGAGCCTAGGGAGAATGAGGCACCTTGGGAAATCTAATGCCGTCAGCCCGTTCAAATATTAGCGCTTCATTACCACTTTGGAAAAACCTGGCACACGGTGAAAACTGTACCATTTCATTATCTTGTGCTTCTAGTCTGATTATTCACAGCATGATTTTAATTAGCAAAAGGTGAGTGGGCAGCCTGCTATGTAAACCAAACTGCGTGGTGATACCAGCCCAGTTTCTGGCAGAGATGCCAAAACAAAGAGGGGTTATTGGGGGCGGGGGGCCAGGTAACAGGTGTATAGCGTTGGGCATGCTCCTAATAAGTCGGGAGTGACTCCCCGATCTCATCCTCTTGCCTGGACGCTTCATTTGAAAGGTTGTGTCCTAAAGGCAGCAGGCATTGGTCCCCTCCCATGTAGCGTGCGCGGTGGTGACAGCCAACCAGTGGGCGTGTCCAGTGCGGCCGCCTGCCTGGGTGCCGGCTGCGCCGCCAGCTGGCCGACCTGAGGTGTGGAAGGAACAGAGCGGCCAGGAACGATTTGAAGGTCGGGAGGGAACATGGATGTGCTGGATGTAGGGAAGGGCGGAGAAAGAGAGTCCGCAGGAGCGTGTGGTAGCCTCGCTGTCCCTGGCAGTAGCTGAGTATAGCATCTATTTCTGTCACATTACTTGGTCATGTCCCCTTTTTCAGTTACTACAGAGTTTGTCTGTCATCCTGGGTGCTGTCATTCATCATTCCTCAGCAAGTCCCACTGGGGTTGCCCCATGTCCATGTAGCCCTTCGCCCTCTGGTGCAGCGACAGGCAAAAGGGAGAGGCCTTACAGGAGGTTTCACAGCCGGGAGAGACCTTGGGACTCGACTCCGGTCTTCATCGATGGCGAGAACTGTTGGTCACCAGGCTGGCTAATGGTAGAGGCAGAGGCTGAATGAAAGTGACTTAATTAACTTGTAAACTGCGTTTGACTAATAGTGTCGTGTCGCTGAGACCAGTTAAACTTTCTACTTGCCTTTAAATCCTCCACCTGTGTGTACCTTTCTCGTTCCTCCCCTCTGACGGGACGTTTATGGCTGTGTCTGTCCTAGGGCCCCCCGTCCATACTGAGTTCTGGTTCCGATTCTGGTTCTCATCTCACAGGATGTCTTTCGCGCGAACAGAGGACTGTTCTTAAGCTTTTTGCTGTTGAAACGCAAAAGCACTGTATTACAGTAATGACACTTAAACATGCAAATGAATATTACCCCTAGGAAACATTGAAACCAGTGGTAACTGGTTCCCAGTAAATTCACCGCACTTACTATAGCATTAATGGACATTATTTCCCCCCCCAAGTCGAAGAGAAAGCTCATTTGGACAGTGACAGCAGAAGTGAGCCCTCGGGGCCGCATGGGCTCGGAGAGCAGTGGCAGAAGCAGAGGGCGCTGGGTCTCGGCCAGAGAGGGGGGAGCCCCCTGAGGGCGGCACGCATACAGTAACGAGGTGGGCGGAGTGCTCGGTTCAGTGCGCACACAGCATTTCCTGCTGGTAATGGGAGAGCTAACGAGGGAACGTGCTGTGTGCCAGTGTGAGCCTGCTCTGGATCTTGGCTTTCTTCTAGTGCCAAACTAGGAGTTACTCCCATTGTCCCCCCAGTCTACAGAGAAAAGGGAACGGAGGGCTTCCGGTTCAGGAGCATAAGAACCACGTTAAGGTACTGGTCACTCGGACACTACATTAAAATGGATTTGTGTGTGTGTGGTTTTTTGTAATTGAAGGATTCTACGATAAAGACAGCTCAGGTTGGAGTTCTAGCAAAGACAAGGATGCATACAGCAATTTTGGAGCTCGCGGTGATTCGAGAGGAAAGTCTAGTTTCTTCAGTGACCGCGGAAGTGGGCCAAGAGGAAGGTACGTGGTGTTTTGCTTTCCGTGTGTGCGCGATGTGGCCATTTAGGAACTGGTCTTTCATTTGGTGAGTCCTCATCCTTGCACTCCGGTCAGCAGGCATCTTTGTTCTCCTTAATAGGCCATCTGTTTGGGTGTTAATTAAGTATTCTGTCTGTAACCGTCATATTTTCTTAACCGAGAGGTCTGTACTAACCTGACCTTTCTACATAGAAATTAGGTAAGAATAAGAACGACCCATTTGGCATAATGAACTCAGCTATTTTTACATTTCTCTACTTCTGTATAGTCTGTTTAAAAGAGTAAGTTTATCTAGTGAATGACCTAATTGGGTTGAGATTTTTGTGGATATTCTATATGGCAATTTTTAAACACCTTGTATTTCTGATTACACAAGTGTGGTGAACTGACCTATGTGCCTAATAGCTGTGTTTAGTCCAGTGTGTCCTGATTTTTCGCAAACAGGCCTAAAACCCTAAAAACATCCTAATTCAGGTAAGGATTATTTTCTACTTTTTATCCAGAATCTGTCACACAGGTGAATTGTCCTTTAAATGACATTCTCATATACCTGGGACAATTGATACTTGGTGTGGTATTTTCTTTTATCTTTTTTTTTTTTTTAACTTGGTGTGCTATTTTCCCTACCACTAAATATATGTGGATATAAAGGTGCTGATGACAAATATAACAGATTTATTCTTAATTTCAGCATGCATGAGGCCTGGGGAGGCTATATTATTTATAGAAATAAAGGATACTGATTTTAGAAAACAAAGTTATGTAAATTATACCCATCAATCTGGTGATTATAGAGGGCCTTATTTGTGGAATAACAGCCAGCCAGAATTGGACTGTTGACATCCTTGAAGTAATTAGCCATAATGAGTAATTCCAACTTCTCCAGGTCCCGTTCTAGAAGAGTGGTAGGAATATGATAACTGGTTAAATGATAGGATTCTGATTAATTGCTTGTGCTGTTCAGGTTTGATGATCGTGGACGGGGCGACTATGATGGCATTGGTGGCCGCGGTGACAGAAGTGGCTTTGGCAAATTTGAACGCGGTGGAAATAGTCGCTGGTGTGACAAATCCGATGAGGATGATTGGTCCAAACCACTCCCACCAAGTGAACGCTTGGAGCAGTGAGTCTGTGAAATGATGCTAATTGTGACGCGCAGTAGAGCGTTCTTGGCTAGTGTTACAAAATGTGCCAATCTTCATTTCAGGGAGCTCTTTTCTGGAGGCAACACCGGGATCAACTTTGAGAAATACGATGATATTCCAGTGGAGGCAACAGGCAACAACTGTCCTCCACATATTGAAAGCGTAAGTATTTATGCTTAATCTTTTAGACAGGGAAATTAAATTTTTTTACAGCGTGCCAAAATGATGTAGGTATATAGACCATGCTTGTCTTATTTTAACAGTTCTGGAAGGTTACTTAAAAAACCAGCCTCATTGGTGGAAAGGAATTGAGCTCAGTCAGTGTTACCATTAACATGAAATAGGAAATGGGTCAAACATAGGAAGCACCCAAACTTTCCAGTGTAAATACCCTCCCCCCCCACGTAACATAATTTTTACTTAAAGCAGCTGTAAACTCAAGTACAAATCGCCTGTTAGGTTTTTTCGTTATTATATTAGTATGAAAACAAAAACGGCTGTTTCTAGCAATTTAACCCTGTTGAATTTCTTTGCAGTTCAGTGATGTTGAGATGGGAGAGATTATTATGGGTAACATTGAGCTTACTCGCTACACTCGCCCGACTCCAGTGCAAAAGCATGCTATTCCTATTATCAAAGAGAAGAGAGACCTGATGGCTTGTGCCCAGACAGGTGAGCTCACGCGTTAAAGTGAAAGAACAGGCATAGGCCAGGGGAGGCTGCCTCCTGGGTAAAGTAGCTCCTCCTGTCTTTTGGAAATGGGGGTGTCACTAGCCTCTGGATTCAGTACAAGCTTTACTAGATGTGTGAGTTAGACCATTTTGAAAGAGGCTGCTCCCCCCGCCCCCCCCGCGCCAAAAAAAAAAATACATGTCATTGAAATCATTCGGCCTTCGGAACGGTGAGAACGCCATCCTTCATACACTAGCAGCACATGCCCGCAAGAAAGTGTTATAAATTGAAATGATACTGCTTTCGAGGCAAATGTGTTTTTTTTTAAATAAGTCTTAAAATCTTCACTCACATTATTACAGGTGTTCCTCCCCCCCCCCATAGCTCCCCTCCACCAGACCCCCCACCCCACCCCATCCCACCCCATGCCCCTACCCTCCACCACTGTCTTCATCCATAGGGGTAAGATTTTTGTTCTGTTTATAAACAACGATGCAAAGAAGTGAGTACGTCGTTACTGAGTAGTGTTCAGTATACTCTCTGTAAAGGAACAAAATCACCTTCTTTATGGCTGTGCGGTCGATTGCTTCCGCTCATCCCTGCTGTTGCCATGTGAGCGCAGCCACGTGAATTACTGAGTGCTGGCTGTGTCTGCAGGTTGTCTCGGCTTAGTTTGTGGGCTCCCGTTACAAGTGCACCAGAGAAGTCACTTGGCCTTTCTAACCTGCTGTTACTAGGACAGTTACGAAACGGCCATCTACCAGTGTTCATTCCAAAGCAGCCGCTCATTCTGTGCTCCAATGAACATGCGTTCTCTTCGACAGGGTCTGGAAAAACGGCAGCTTTCCTTCTGCCCATCCTGAGTCAGATTTATACGGATGGTCCAGGCGAGGCCTTGAGGGCGATGAAGGTAAATATTTCCTTGTGAAATGGGAAATTAGGGTGTTTGCTTAGCTGTGACACTAAAACCCACTGCAGTTTACCTAATGTAAGACCGTTTTCAAGTGTGTCCATAAATTACAGAAGGGAATTTTTGTAATGAGTCTTTTTTTAAAAAAGTATGTTTTAATTTATAAATTAATTTCCTAGGAAAATGGAAGGTACGGACGCCGCAAACAATATCCAATCTCCTTGGTATTAGCACCAACTAGAGAGTTGGCAGTGCAGATCTATGAGGAAGCCCGGAAAGTAAGTGCATTTCAACCATTATTGGCTTTCTCGCTGACTCTGAAATGTCGTATGACTTTGTAAAAATCTTGGCTTTGAGGTTGATAGAATGTCTTTGTTTGTAGTTTTCATACCGGTCTAGAGTTCGTCCTTGTGTGGTTTATGGTGGTGCTGATATCGGTCAGCAGATTCGAGACTTAGAGCGCGGATGCCACTTGCTGGTGGCCACCCCAGGACGCCTGGTGGACATGATGGAAAGAGGCAAGATTGGACTGGACTTCTGCAAGTACGTCCCAGTTCACGTCCGTGGGATGCAGTGTCACTTTAGACATTTCTGGCCATTGGTTCCTGGAACTTCATAGTGTTAGCTGAACTTTAACATTCGAGAAGTGGTTTATTTTGTCCTCTAACTTTTGCTGAAATTTGGAGGTTGTAATTTTCATGTTGAAAAATCTCACATTGTAGTGAAGGCTGAGAGTCCCCTCACTGGGACAAGTAGTCAAATAGTAACAGCTCATTTAATGGAACTTGGATGATTTTCTCAGTGGCCAAACCCTGTGCTGTCGTATGTATCAACTTGTGTGATGTGAGGAATTGTAGCTCTGAATAAGTACCATAATTGTACTTAGTGGTAGAGCTATACTAAAACTCTTCCCAAATTCTACACTGGGCCGAAACCGGTGTGGCCCAGTGGATAGAGCGTCAGCCTGTGGACTGAAGGGTCTCGGGTTCAATTCCGGTCAAGGGCATGGACCTTGGTGCTGATCGATGTTTCTCATTGACGTTTCTGACTCTCTCTCCCTCTCTGTAAAAACCAAAAAAATATATTGGAAAAAAAAGTCTGACCGGGGTTTCCCATCACAGGTACCTGGTGTTGGATGAGGCTGACCGGATGTTGGACATGGGCTTTGAGCCCCAGATTCGCAGAATAGTCGAACAAGACACGATGCCGCCCAAGGGCGTGCGCCACACCATGATGTTCAGCGCTACTTTCCCGAAGGAGATCCAGGTGTGGCCTGAGGCCGCCAGCCGCGTGTGATCGGGAGCCTGTGTGTCTCGGAAGGGACTGAAAGTGTTTTTCTTTTAGATGCTTGCTCGGGATTTCTTGGATGAATATATCTTCTTGGCTGTGGGCAGAGTTGGCTCTACCTCTGAGAACATCACACAGAAAGTGGTTTGGGTGGAGGAGGCAGACAAGCGGTCATTTCTGCTTGACCTTCTAAATGCAACAGGTAAGGTGGAATCTCAGCTTCACTCTGGCGCCTTAGGTAATGCGAACCCACTTGAATCCCGGTTACTGCTTCTCCTCCTGGGCATTCTGTTCACATGGTCTCTGACCTCTTGCCTTTGTGTGTGTGTGTGGACTAAGTGCAAACAGAACACAGCCACCATTAGTGACAGCAGACTTCCCATTTTCCCAATTCAGGCAAGGATTCCCTCACCTTAGTGTTTGTGGAGACCAAAAAGGGTGCCGATTCCCTGGAGGATTTCCTGTACCACGAAGGCTATGCCTGTACCAGTATCCACGGAGACCGGTCTCAGAGAGACCGAGAGGAGGCTCTGCACCAGTTCCGCTCCGGGAAAAGCCCTATCCTAGTGGCCACAGCAGTGAGTAGTGTCCTGTACTCCTGTCTCCATTCAGCCGCTGGCTTTGTCAGCGGGCCACGTGTGACAGGAGAGTTCTTTCCCAGGTGGCAGCAAGAGGCCTGGACATTTCCAATGTGAAACATGTCATCAATTTTGACTTGCCCAGTGACATCGAAGAATACGTCCATCGCATTGGCCGCACAGGACGCGTGGGGAACCTTGGTAAGTGGCCGCTGGATGTTCTGGTCGTTTTTACTGTGATTCGTGTAGCAAAGACCTTTTCAGGATCTGAATTTTAAGAACTCCGTATTTCCAAAGAATGCAGGTAAAATACATTTCAGCAGTAGACAGTGATAGAAAAGGCAGGTTTTGTTCAAAAACCTTTGCCTTGGTTAAACAGCAAAATAATTTTGCTTAGTATTATGCTTGCTAAGGAAAGAGAATACTGTACTGCTTTATGTGGGGCCTTAATGTATGTACTTTTGGGGACTGTCTCAGGCCTTGCCACCTCATTCTTCAATGAGAGGAACATAAACATCACCAAGGACCTGCTGGACCTGCTGGTGGAAGCGAAGCAGGAGGTGCCGTCCTGGCTGGAAAGCATGGCGTACGAGCACCACTACAAGGGCAGCAGCCGCGGGCGGTCCAAGAGGTGAGCGGCGCGGGGCACCCGAGGGAGGTGGGTGCCGTGGCCCAGGCTAACCGGATACAGGCAGTCCTCGGGTTACGTGCGACTCCACGTACGTCATCTCATGGTTACGTCACCATCTCCAATTCATTAAAAACAAGTTCCATCATCTTGACATGTACTGTGTTTTCCGGCGTATAAGACGACCGGAGTTGATGATGTAACAAACAATAGAGAGAGAGAGAGCGAGCGAGCGAGCAAGTGCCGGGCAAGTCCCTGGCGAGTTAGCAGCGCCTGTCATAACTGCAAGCTGTTTTTACACCCGGCGTGTAAGACCACACCCCCTTCCCACCCCCACCCCCGACTTTTGAGAAGATTTTCCTGGGGTAGAAAGTCGTCTTATATGCCGGAAAATACGGCACATGTGTGCTTCATGTTTTTTTATTATTTATCACAAGTAAAGGTCAGGAATTGTTATTTTCTAGTTTGTTGTTACTGTGCCACTCATCACTGCTGTGTGTGCTCCGTGTGAGTGGCGTGGGTGCTTACGTAGGTGGGCTCCGACTGAGGGCGGGAACCGCGTTGCCTCGCGCCGTGGGGACAGCTCTCCGACGGAGCCCGAGGGCCTGCTGTGTCGGCCTAACAAGCTCCATTGTCTCTCGGGTTTGTTCGGTGCAAATCGGTTCCCTAACGCGGGACGCTCCTGTAAATCGGGGCACAGACACGGCAGCTGGGTCTGTGTGGGGCTTGGTGTCCTGGGTAGGTTTCTCTAGATGGAAAAGAGGGTTTGCTTACCAAGACTGCCGCGGCCACACGGGCACTGACACATGCCGGCACCGGTGTGCTGGCACCGGACGCCAGCCGGATTGGGGCCATTGTGGGGTTTCCTCCCGGGGACCAACGCGCGTTTTGTCCTTGCAGCAGCAGGTTCAGCGGGGGATTCGGCGCCAGAGACTATCGCCAGAGCAGCGGCGCCAGCAGCTCCAGCTTCAGCAGCAGCCGCGCCAGCAGCAGCCGCAGTGGGGGCGGCGGCCATGGCGGCAGCAGGGGGTTTGGTGGAGGTAATGCTGCTTTTTTCTGAAGATACATTTTTGTTGATTTCACAGAGGGAGAGACATCAATGATCGAGAGTGTCATTGATGGCCTGCCTCCCACATGCCCCGCACTGGGGACCGAGCTGCAACCCGGGCGTGTGCCCTGACCTGGTTTATAGGTTGGTGCTCAACCACTGAGCGACACTGGCCGGGCGGGAAAGGTTGTATTCCATAGCCGCTGGCTTGCCTAATCTCTCCTTTCCAAATCTCTCGGCAGGTGGCTACGGAGGCTTTTACAACAGCGACGGATACGGAGGCAACTACAACTCCCAGGGGGTTGACTGGTGGGGAAACTGAGCCTGCCAAACCAGCTAATATGGAAACCACATGTAACTCAGCCAGACTATACCTTGTGTAGCTTCAAGAACTCGCAGTACATTACCAGCCGTGATTCTCCACTGAATTTTTTTTTAAAGGGAGCTCAAGGTCACGCGAAGAGATGAACAATCAGCAGCCCTGTTCGGAAGGTGGTTTGAAGACTTCATTGCTGTAGTTTGGATTAACTCCCCTCCCACCAACCCCCGTCCCAAACTGCATTTATAATTTGTGACTGAGGATCATTTGTTTGTTAATGTACTGTGCCTTTAACTTTAGACAACTTTTTATTTTGATGTCCTGTTGGCTCAGTAATGCTCAAGATACAATTGTTTTTGACAAAATAAATTTCCTGAACTTGGGCTAAAATCAAACCTTGGCACACAGGTGTGACACAACTTAACAGGAATCATCGATTCATCCATAAATATTATAAGGAAAAAAAACTTATGCGGTAACCTGCATTAGGGCTCTTTGATACTTGCAGATTGGGGGAAAACAAACAACAAACATCTTGAAGCATATTAACGGAATTAGTTTCTAATGTGGCAAACTGTATTAAGTTAAAGTTCTGATTTGCTCACTCTATCCTGGATAGGTATTTAGAACCTGACAGTCTTTAAACAAGCCATTCCAGTCATGAGGAAGTGTGATGTATGAACACATGCGTACATTCGAAGCACTGTTTCAAAGTTAATGCAAGTTAAACACAGCAATTCCTCTCTCAGTGTCTAGGCAGATCGTGAAGGATGAGCTGGCCAAATGTGGGCATACTATTACAGGGAAAGTTTAAAGGTCTGATAACAGGAGAGAAGTAGGTTTTTAGGAGAATTCATCTACTTAAGACATATTAAATGCCTGCCATAAATGAACTTGACATGGTAGAATGGCTGACCACAGCAATGACCAGCCCGCATGGGGCCCTGGGTGATTTTTGGTCTAATAACGCAATGCTAGTGTTGATGTTTTTTGGTCAAGAGGGTATGAACAGGAAGAATTAATGCAGCAGGCTTTCTTTTCAATGCCGACTCACATTACTCTGTTCAAGCTGCGTTGAGATGTTAAACTGGCTTACTATAGACTTCGTAAAATGGCTCCAGAGGAGGAATGAAATCTGAGATTACACAGGTTGGAATATGTACAGAACTGCACAAGGTGTCGCTCCTGCTCCAGTGCAGTTCAGTCAGTTTTAGTTGCATAGGTTTCCATTGTATTTATAGTCTGTTGATGCTAAATCTGGCCAAAGATGAGCATTGTCCACCACTAAAACGCCTCTGCCACTTCGAATTCTGCGCTGATTTCGTGGCCAGAATGCGGTGATCAAAACGCTCAATCTTTCTACAGTGGCATAGGGAGACGGCAAAAATTTCCTAAAGTGCAATAGATTTTCAAGTGTATTGTGCCTTGTTCAAAAACTTTTATTAAGTAGGTGCACTTGACAGTATTGAGGTCATTTGTTATGGTGCTATTTCAATTAGTCTAGGTTTAGGCCCTTGTACATTTTGCCCATAACTTTTTACAAAATACTTCTTTTATTGCACATTCAGAGAATTTTATATATATGTCTTGTGTGCGTGTCCTTAAACTTCCAATCTTATTTTGTCTCTTGGAGATTGTTGAACGCAGCTTGGCTAGGAAGGGGGATGGGACTAGATTCTAAAATTTATTTGGGACCATGGGAGTGATGGTTGGGAAGAAAAACTATTTGCACACAGATTTCTAGATACTTTTTGCTGCTAGTTTTATGTAATATTTATTGAACATTTTGACAAATATTTATTTTTGTAAGCCTAAAAGTGATTCTTTGAAAGTTTAAAGAAACTTGACCAAAAGACAGTACAAAAACACTGGCACTTGAATGTTGAATGTCACCGTATGCGTGAAATTATATATTTCGGGGTAGTGTGAGCTTTTAATGTTAAGTCATATTAAACTCTTAAGTCAAATTAAGCAGACCCGGCATTGGCAGTGTAGCCATAACTTTCTGATGTTAGTTAAAAACAAAATTGGCGACTTGAAATTAAAACCATGCCAAGGTTTTGATATACTTGTCTTAAGATATTAATGAAACACTTCAGAACACTGATACGAAGTGTCCAGATTCTCAGATGTTTGTTGCGTGAGTTTTGTTTAGTTGTGTGTATTTTTTTCCCAGTGAACGTCTGGCACATTGCAATCCTCAAACATGTGGTTATCTTTGTTGTATTGGCATAACCAGTGACTTGTGCATTCAGCAATAGCAAGTTCTACCAGTAAGCAATATTTTCAGTTCTAAGGTTTCAAAAATGTAAGCGTGGATTTAAACTTGCTGAATGTAAGGATTGAACCTCAAGTCACTAGCTTTAGTAATTGCTTATTGTATTAGTTTAGATGCTAGCACTGCATGTGCTGTGCATATTCTGATTTTATTAAAATAAAAAAGTTGAGCTGCACAACAGTCTCTTTCGTTGTTGTCAATTGTGGTTTATTAGTAGCAGTGTCAATAAAGTTGTGCTCTTGCCTGAACCTGTAAGGTGTCCTATTTTTTTTTTTTTATTGCTGTCCCCACGGGATGGGAATAATTCCTCTGGAAAAGTGTGATGCAGTGGAAAAGGTTTCTGTAATGGATGGAAATCTAAAAGGTGTACCACTTGCATTCTAGATCGGGTTACATTTTAAGCAGCTTCAATATGGGTTTGAACCTGTTACTTGAAGGGTGGTTGAAGTGGGAGAATGAATGAATCAGCTATTAGTAATCAAACGTGATTAAGGACTTGGGGATCCGAGAATGTATGTATTTGGGCCGCCAGTTCGATTCCCTGGCAGGGCACCTGCCCAGGTTGCAGGTTTGGTCCCCATCCGGGTACATCCCAGAGGCAACCAGTGTCTCTCCCTGTCCCTGTCCCAAATCAAAAACATTTAAGTGTTTCGGGGTGAAGGGGATAGACATGGCATGGACACCTCCGTCACCACACATGGAGGTGGGCAGCTTGCTACCAATTAACCAATGATGGTAGAACCGTAACTCAACAGAGAACTTGGACTACGTGAGACCAGGCTATGTCGGCGTCAGAAGTTGACAATATGGTTCAACCTAAAGGGCACACATTGACCTCTGTTCCCCTTGGGGGCCAGGTTTGCAGTGGGACTAAGAACATTCAACACTAAAACACTTGCTTCTGGATAGCTGCCTTTTGAAGCGGAAGATGCCATTGATACTGGAGATGGGAAGGGGAGGAAGTTGAGTTTGGTCAAAATAAGAGGAAAGAAAATGGCCAGATGGGAAGGATTGGCAGTGGTCGGAGGTGATTCGAATGGAGTGAAATGGAATCCTAAGGACGGTTCAAGATCCCTTTCATCTGTTCTGGGGAACTGCCTAGACCAGTGGTCGGCAAACTCATGAGTCAACAGAGCCAACTATCAACAGTACAATGATTGACATTTCTCTTGAGAGCTAAATTTTTTAAACTTCTAACGCCACTTCTTCAAAACAGACTCGCCCAGGCTGTGGTCTTTGTGGAAGAGCCACACTCAAAGGGCCAAAGAGCCGCATGTGCCTCGCGAGCCGCAGTTTGCCGACCACTGGCCTAAGGTATCCTAGTTTAAGTGGTAAATAACGTATCTAAGTACTATTTCACTGGGTTTTCCCAATCTCACTAGATAATTTTTTTCAAAAATGTCTTCGGGCATGTTTGGAATTGCCCAGTGTCTTAGTGCCTCCCCTTCAGCTCAGTGGCATATGAAGACGGTGGTCTGTCCCTCCCTCCACCTGAACAGAATTTCACTGCGGTTACAGGACTTTGAAGTTCGCTTTCTCTCCTCTTATTGAACACGTATCCTCCCCTCTCTGCCTTGGTTTTTGTCCACCCTGTTTTTTTCTGATGAGAACGGGAGCTAAATGAGCGTTCCGAACGCTTTTCATGCTGCACCCGGAATACACGTTTACCGTAACGAGCGTTCAAGATCGTTAGAGAAAAGGACTCCTCTGACGGGCGGACAGAGGGTAGCTGACAATTGGAGTAGAGTACACACAATGGCCTCGACTACTTTGAGACGACAGAGAAGACTGGGAGGGATTTGCCCGGCCTGAGCGGCTCAGGGGTTGAGTGTGGACCTAGGAACCAGGAGGTCAGGGTTCGATTCCCGGTCCGGGCACAGGCCCGGGTTGCGGGCTCCATCCCCAGTGGGGGGCGTGCAGGTAGCAGCTGATCCGCGATTCTCATCACTGATGTTTCTCTCTCCCTTCCTCTCTGAAATCAATAAAAACATCCGAAAAAACAAAAAGAAAAAAAAAAAAGCCAAGCAAACCCAGAAAACAATTTTACTTCATTTTTTAAATAAATATTTTTATTGATGTCAGAGAGGGAAAAAAGAGGAAGAGAGAGAGAAACATCCACGATGAGAGAGAATCAAGGATCGGCTGCCTCCCGCCAAGTCCCCCGCTGGGGCTGTGCCCGCAGCCAAGGTCCATGCCCTTGACCGGAATCGAACCTGGGACCCTCCAGTCTGCAGGCCGACGCTCTATGCACTGAGCACCACCGGCCAGGGCCAGAAAACAATTTTCAAAAAGTAGGAGGAACTCTGCTAAAATAGCGACAGTTCCTGTTTCTGGTAGAAGTTTTCAAAGACTTTCTGCTTCGCACATGTACTGAACAGATGATACAATTAGAATGTTTTCAAATGAAGATGTTTTTCTCTCAGTTGTGAGACCAGCACAGAGGGCTCCTGTGTACCCTTCGCCCAGCTCCCGCCAGCGGGAACATTGGCACAGCTGATCAGCGTCACGGCGGGAAGAGGACTTTGGTGCAACCACCGACCTTATTCAGGTTTCTCAGTTTTACGTGTGTGTGTGTGTGTGTGTGTGTGTGTGTGTGTGTATGTGTGTGTGTATGTGTGTGAGAGTGTGTGTGAATGTGTGTATGTGAGTGTGTGTGAGTGTGTGTGTGTGTGTGTAAGTGTGTGTGAGTGTGTGTGTGTGTGAGTGTGTGTGTGTGTATGTGTGTGTGTGTATGTGTGTGTGTATGTGTGTGAGAGTGTGTGTGAGTGTGTGTATGTGAGTGTGTGTGTGTGTATGTGTGTGTGTGAGTGTGTGTGTGTGAGTGTGTGTGTATAAGTGTGTGAGTGTGTGTGTGTGTGTGTGAGTGTGAGTGTGTGTATGTGTATGTATGTGTGTGTGTGTGAGTGTGTGAGTGTGTGTGTGTGGTGTGAGTGTGTGTGTGAGTGTGTGTGTGTTTGTGTATGTGTGTGAGAGTGTGTGTGAGTGTGTGTATGTGAGTGTGTGTGTGTGTGAGTGTGTGTATATAAGTGTGTGAGTGTGTGTGTGTGTGTGTGGTGTGAGTGTGTGTGTGTGAGTGTGTGTGTGTGTATGTGTGTGTGTGTGTGTGGGGGGGTTCTGCACAGTTTTATCACGTGTTGATCAGTGTAACCACCTCCACCAAACTGTTGCAGCAGCAGCAAGATCTGGGGGCTGCCTCTGGTCACACCTGCCCCTTCCTGCCTCCTCACCCTGTCACCCCTGGCGACCCCTCACTTGATTTCCATCTTGAAAACGTCATTGCAAAATTGCTAGCAGAATGTAGCACGTGACCGTTTGAGACTGGCTTTCTGTCACTCGGCACAATGACCTCGAGAGCCATTGGAGAGGTTGCAGTGGCGTCCTGTTGCTGAGTAGTATGGATGGGCCATTGTCCTTTCGGTTGGTAATCTTCATCCGAGGATATTTCCCATTGATTTTTAGGGAGAGAGGAAGGAGAGGGAGAGCCCGAGAGAAACATCGATGTGAGAGAGACATCCATTGGTGCCTCCTGCATGCACCCCGGCCTGGGCCGGGGATGTGCCCACAACCAAGGTATGTGCCCTTGACAGGAATTGAACCTGGCCTTCGGTCTGCAGGCCGATGCTCTATCCTCCGAGCCAAAGTGTTTCCAGTTTTTGACTATTGCACATTAAAGCTGCTATGCACATGATGTGCAGGTTTTGGGTATACACCAGTTTCCATCTTTCTGGCTTAAATTTCAGACATCGCTCAGCAGATTGGCTCCTGTGGAGAGGTGCCATTTGTCTGATGTGTCTGAGGACAGATCTGCCAAATCCTTTTCCAGAAAGACTAGGATTTTAAAAAATATATATTTTTATTAATTTCAGAGAGGATGGGAGAGAGAGAGAATCATCCATGATGAGAGAGCAGCATGGCCTGGCTGCCTCCTGCACGCCCCACACTGGGGATGGAGCCCACAGCCCAGGCCTGTGCCCTGAATGGGGATCGAACCCCGACCTCCTGATGTAGAGCTTGCTGCTCAGCCCCTGAGCCACACCAGCCGGGCTGTCTTGTTGGAATTTATTTTGGCCTAATTGGTGGGAAGTGATAGGTCACTGTGATCTTAATTTGCATTTCCCTAATGACCAGTGATATTAATCATCTTGTCTTGTGCTTATTTGCTCTCCTTATATTCTTTGGCAGAATATGTGTTCCTGTATGGCCCATTTTGAAGTCAGATATATTGTTTGCAAATCATTTGTCCCAGTCTGTAGCTTATGTTTTCATCCTCTTAACAGTCATACTTAAGGGCCCTTCACCCAGCCCTACATTCTAAAGATGTTTTTTTCCTGTTTTTTTTTTCTTCTAATAATTTTGCATTTACATCTACAGTCCATTTGAGTCCATTTTTAAGGTATTAGGTTTAGGTTGAAGGTAACTTTTTAATCTGTGTCCAGTTGTTCCAGCACCATTTGTTGACAGGACCATCCTTCCTCCATTGACTTGCTTTAGCAACTGTGTCAGAAATGAATTCCCACCTGGCCAGTAGCTCAGCTGGTTACAGTGTCATCCTGATATGCCAAGGTTACCAGTGCGATCCCAGGCATGCACAAGACAAACCAATCCCTGGTCAGGGCACCAACAAGAATCAACCAACGAATGCATAAATAAGTAGAAAAACAAAATCAATGTTTCTCCCCGCCCCCTCTTTCTCTGCCTTTCCTTATCTATAATATCAATCAATCAGTAAATTTTAAAAAATCAGTTGACTATCCTCATATGGGTATTTTTGGGTTCTCTTCTGTTTCATTGATCTACTAGAGGCCCAGCGCACGATTAAATCGTGCAAGTGTAGGGTCCCCTAGTTCAATGGTCGGCAAACTCATTCGTCAACAGAGCCAAATATCTACAGAACAACGATTGAAATTTCTTTGGAGAGCCACATTTTTTAAACTTAACCTTCTTCTAACATAGTCACTTCTTCAACACAGACTCGCCCAGGCCGTGGTATTTTGTGGAAGAGCCACACTCACTCAAGGGCCAAAGAGCCGCATGTGGCTCAGGAGCCGTGGTTTGCTGACCACTGCCCTAGGCCTAGCCTGCCATCAGGGCCATGTCCGCCCCACGATGCCTTGCATGCTCCATGGGTGCTGCCAGCGCCCCACCCCACCTGCCGAGAGAGCCACTGCTCCTTTGGTCATGATGCCATGACAGTGTCACAACCACAGGCCTTTTATTTTATAGACTAGAGACGCGTTGCTGGAAGATTCCTGTAAGAGTAGAGCTTCCTGCGGCCTGAGCAAAGCTCTCTCCCTTGTCTGCTGCCTTGCTCCCTCCCTTCTCCCCCGCCCTGCTTGCTTACTTCTCCAGACCTTTGCTCCCTTCTCCAGTGCTTGGCTTCCTTCTACTCCATCTTCTGTGTGCAGATATGCAAATTAACTGCCATCTTGGTTGGGTTAATTTGCAAACTTACTCTGATTGGCTTGTGGGTGTAACGAAGGTATGGTCAATTTGCATATTCCTCATTTATTAGATAGGATGTGCCAGTAGCACACTGCCTGCCTCAGTGTGCTATATAGTAAGCCATATAGTAATTTCTAAAATTGGAGAGAGGGATTTCTCCCAATTTATTATTTTTCAAAATAGGTTTGGCTATTCTAGTTTCCTTCCCTTTTCATATAAACTTTAGAATAAGCTACAAAACATCTTGCGGGATTTTGATGGTAATTGTGCTGAACCTGTAGGTCAGTTTGGGGGAGAACTGACATCTTCACTGTGTTGAGCCTAAAGCGTATGTTTAAGTTGTAAACTCGGAATACCCAGCAACAGGGATACCTGGCACTTCCTACACGGAACACGCCTGTTTATCCGTCCGGGATCATGCTCCTCCTGGAGTATGTCCGTGGAGCACATCACTCAGGAACATATTAAGAAGTTCAGTGCTGGCTGGTATGGCTCAGGGGATAGAGCATCGGCCTGCAGACTGAAAGGTCCCAGGTTCGATTCCGGTCAAGAGCATGTACATTGGTTGGGGGCACATCCCCAGTGGGGGGTGTGCAGGAGGCAGCTGATCAATGTTTCTCTTTCATCGATGTTTCTGACTCTCTATCCCTCTCCCTTCCTCTCTGTAAAAAATCAATAAAATATGTTTTTAAAAAAGCTATACAGAATTGGCCCTGGCCGGTGTTGCTCAGTTGATAGAGCGCTGACCTGCGGAGTCCCAGGTTCGATTCTGGTCAAGGGCATGTACCTGGGTTGCGGGCACATCCCCAGTGGGGGGGTGCAGGAGGCAGCTGATGGATGTTTCTCTCCCATTGATGTTTCTAACTATCTCTCTCCCTTTCTCTCTGTAGAAAAATCAATAAAATATATTTTAAAAACCAAAAAAAGCCTCCGCATAAGTATCATATAAACGTGCGGGCGTTCCTGCCTGTTCTGAGGCAGTAAACCCCTCTGGGCGGGCTCCGGTGCGGGACACAGAGGGAGGCTTCCCAGTGAGTGAAACGCATCAGTAACCGCGGAGCAGAAAACGCCCGCTCGGCCAGCCCAAACCTAGGGCACCTTGCACCTTTCCAGTGCCATCTTCCTGAAACTCATCCTTCTGGGAGTACTTTGGAGCCTGACTTGAAAATTAATTCTCAGCATGCACTGAACTCAATTACCACAATGTCCCAGAATTTTAATAACACAATTTCAATGTCAATTTCCTGTGTCCTTGGATTGCACTGCGGCGGCTTCCTGTAGCATGGCCTCTGATTGCCAAACACACAGGCAGGCAGAGCTTCTCCTTCCCAAGCGGCACGGCTGCCAGGTGTGATTTGCTTTCCCGATGGTTTTGTGTGTCTTTTAAAAAATATATTTTACTTGACTTCAGAGAGGAAGGGAAGGGAGAGCAGGAGAGAAACATCCGTGATGAGAGAATCATGGACCGGCTGCCTCCTGCACGCCCCCCACTGGGGATGGAGCCCACAACCCGGACGTGTGCCCTGACTGGGATTTGAACCCTGACCTCCTGGTCCATAGCTCGAGGCTCAACCACTGAGCCACAGGGTGGATTTTGAAGAGATCTACAGAATTAACAGTATTCTTTTTTAAAGTCAATCCATATTGAGCTTTCTTTATATATACTCAGTGGCCAAGATGATGATGATCTCTGAACGCATAATAATCTGGCCGCTCCGTGTCTATCCTATAGAATAAAAGGCTAATATGCAAATGGTCCCCTCGACCAGGAGTTCCACCAGCAGGCAGGCCGGCCAACTGCCCATGTCCCCTCCCCCTGGCCAGGCTCACTGGACCCCACCCATGCACGAATTCATGCACTGGGCCTATAATACACACACACACACACACACACACACACACACACACACACGCTGAGTGGCCAGATTATGCGTTCAGAGATCATAATAATCTGGCCACTCTGTATTTTAAATTTGTTGATTTTTATCCATGTCAAGTTTAACCAGGTGTGTGATAATGGTTTATGGAGCCAATATTTTTTTTTCAATTTGACCCAACTGCCATCTTGGAAATATTTGTCTTTTCTGTACCATTACTTAGGGTAAGGTTAAAGTGTAGCAAAGAGGCTCTGAGATTCAATGACTTGACTAAGAAATAATTCCTCTTACCTGCCGTTTCAGAATTCATGTTTCCAGGCCAGCAGGTGACTCCGCGGCCCAGCCATTCGGGACTGAGGCTCCTTCCAGTTCCTTTCTCCACCTCGAAGGCAGCAGTTCTTAGTACGGTTCCTGCCCCAGGTGGGTCAGCGTTGCCCGAGAACTTGTTAGAAATACAGATTCCTGGGCTCCACCCAGTCCCGCTGACTCAGAAGCAGTGAAGAGGGGTGCAGTGATCTGTATTTTAACAGGCTCCCCGGGGATTCGCATGTGCGCTGGGGTTTGAGAACCGCTGATCGAATCACCCTGCGTGGCGGGGAGCGGGGGTTATGGTGCTCAGAGGAAGTGCACCACTGTCTTCCTGTGTCGGTGCGGAAGTGGCACACGTCACTTCACTCATATGCCATTTGGGAAAAATCTTGGTCACATGGCCGTGTCTAGCTGCAAGGGAGGCTGGGAAGTGTAAACAAGCTGGGCACATTCCTTCGTATAAGACGAGGGGAGAACGTGTTTGAGAGGATTGCTAACAGTCTTCACCATAGTCAGCAATAATCAGATACAAAACTTCCATGGCTCAAATGGGCTTCCTTCTGGAATTTTCCTGTGTTAATACTGGCCTGCTGGTTCACGGGCTTGAACTGCGTAGTTTTCATTATTGAGGCTTTGCAATATTTTTAATATCTTTAATATCTAGTTCTCCCTTCAGTGCTCTTTTATTTAAAGTTTTATTCTTGCTCTTCTTGCTTGTTTATGTTTTAAAAACAACATTGACAATAATTTGTCTAGTTATAAACATTTTGGAGGGTTTAAAATATATTTTATTGATTTTACAGGGTAAGGGAGAAGTAGAGAGAGAAACATTAGTGATGAGAATCGTGGATTGGCTGCCTCGTGCGCACCCCACACTGAGGACTGACCGGGAATCCAACCCTGACCTCCTGGTTCATAGGTCAACACTCAACCCCTGAGCCACGCCGGCCGGGTATGTTTCTGTTTGTTTTTTAAAGATCTTGTGTACTTCATGTCAAGCTTATTCCAAGTTATTTATTTGTTGCTATTATAAATGGAATATCTTCTTCCTTATATTTTCTAGGGTGGAGCAAAAGTAGGTTTACGGTTGTGAGTACTCGAGAAACACAGTTTGTTCTTGTATTATTAATATCCTAAAGGCTCGGTGTATGAAATTTGTGCATGGTGAGGGGGGAGGTTCCTCAGCCTGGCCTGCACCCTCTCCAATCTGGGAGCCCTCAGGGGATGTCCAACTGCCGGTTTAGGCCCAATCCCGCAGTTGGACATCCCTCTTACAATCTGGGACCACTGCCTCCTAACAGCTCATCTGCCTGCCTGCCTGATTGTCACTAACCACTCTGTATGCCTGCCTGATCGCCCCTAACTGCCTCTCCCTCAGCCCCTGCCACCATGGCTTTGCCTGGAAGGAGGACCGGACAACCAGAAGATATCCAGTATATCCAGTCTAATTAGCATATTACCCTTTTCTTAGCATAGATATTAACTATCGTATTTCCAAAAAACAATTGTAACCCGGCTTTTATCCCACCCTGTATGAAAACTATTGATTTCTTTATGTATTGTTTCTGCTACTTTACTGAATTCTCATACTGTTTTTGGCAGTTTCTCAGTTGAGTCCCTTGGCTTTCCCAAGCATGCAGTTACATTTTCTGCAAATAATAAGTTTTACTTCCTCTTTTCCAACTAGTAGACCTGTAGGTTATTTTTCTTGTGTAATCACCTCAGTTAGGATCTCCAGTAGAATGTTAAATAATTGTTAATTCTTCTGGCATTTCCCATTAAATTCGATACTAAAATAATTAATGCCAAACATGTTAAACATATTAAGGGTATCAATCAATTCTGTTCATATTTTGAGTTTTCTATCGAGATGGGTGTTGAATTTGTCATATACCTTTTCAGACTTTGAGGAAATATGTTTTTTTCTCCCTAGATTTATTAATATACTTAAGTATTTTTTAAATGTATGTTATTGTTTTTTTACAGAGAGGGAGGGAGAGGGGTAGTCAGAAACATCGATGAGAGAGAAACATCAATCAGCTGCCTCCTGCACACCCCTCACTGGGGATGTGTCCGCAACCAAGAAACATGTCCTTGACCGGAATCAAACCTGGGACTTTTCAGTCCGCAGGCCAACACTCTATCCACTGAGCCAAACCGGTTTCAGCTATACTTAAGTATTTTCATAGTTTTTCTTTTTTTAAATTTTTATTTATCATTGACTTTAGAGAGTAGAAGAGAGAGAGAGAGACATCGATTTATTGTTCCATTTATTTATGAATTCATTGCTTGATTTTTTTATGTGCCCTGAGCAGGGCTCAAACCCACAAGCTTGACGTATCAGGTCGATGCTCTAACCATCTGAGCTACCCGGCCAGAGCCTTAATAGATTTTCTAATATCCAAATAACGTGGTATTCTTCCCCTTCTAATCCAAAGAACTGAATAGATCATGGATGCAATGGGCGGCTGCATTTTGTCCCTCCCTTCCCCTGCCCTCTCGAGTCCCCGCCACCCCGCTAAATGGCACTCTTGCCGGATAAGATTGTATACCAACTGCACTTACATAACAGAAGAAATTAAGAACAAGTCCAGGAAAGAAAAGAAGCTGTGATGTCATTCCTTTTTTCTTATTCCTACACCGCATGCCAGCCAGTGTCATAAGTTCTGTTTGCAAACCCGACCTCTTAGCGTCACCACGGCTGCATCCTGGGTCAAGGTGGCTTCCTGAGTCAGCTGGCCATGGCCTCCCTGCCTTCATCATTAACCCATAAGACTCCACTCGGCCTGCTTCCAACCAATCTCCCACTCACCGGGCGACCCACTGTGCGCCCATCAGCCAGCCTGCTTCCAGTCCGACACCTCCTCTCCTCCTTCAGACCTGACCCCCACTCCCAGTGCCGCCTCTCAGAGGCCCTGCCCTGCCTGGCATTCCTCGCTGACACCTCCAATGTCAATGTCAAGGGAGCCCCAGAGGGAAGATGTGCCTTCGGGGGGGTGAGGGGTGAGGGGGTAAGGGTGTGTGTGTGGGGGTGTGTGTGTGACTACATGTGGCAGGTGCAAGCTTCCTGGTTCTCTTGACGCTCCTGTGTATGTGTATTTAAAATATTTTTAAACCGAAACCGGTTTGGCTCAGTGGATGGAGCGTCGGCCTGAGGGATGAAGGTTCCTGGGTTTGATTCTGGTCAAGGGCACGTGCCTTGGTTGCGGACACATCCCCAGCGGGGGGTGTGCAAGAGGCAGCTGATCGATGCTTCTCTCTCATTGATGTTTCTAACTCTCTATCCCTCTCCCTTCCTCTCTGTAAAAAATTAATAAAAATATATTTTAAAAAATAAAATATTTTTAAATTGACTTCAGAGAGGAAGGGAGAGAGAAACATAATGGAGAGAGAGAATCACAGATCAGCTGCCTCCTGCAGGCCCCCCTCAATGGGGATGGAGCCTGCAACCTGGGCCTGTGCCCCGACCGGGAATCGAACCCTGGCCTCCTGGGCCATAGGTCGATGCTCAATCCCTGAGCCACAGCAGTCGGGCCTGATGCTCCTATATCAAGGCCCAGCCTCCCTATTGTCTCCTCCCGCAACAGTAAGATGCTGTCTGTCCCTGAGCAAGGGCGTGCCAGCCACTGACTGTCCTGCAGCCAACGCCTTCTTTCTGAGCCACAGCTTTGCTTTCTTTTTTAAAAATATGTTTTATTGATTTTCACAGAGAGGAAGGGAGAGGGAGAGACAGAAACATCCGTGAGAGAGAAACATCGATCAGCTGCCTCCTGCACCCCCCCCCCCCCACTGGGGATGTGCCCGCAACCAAGGCACATGCCCTTGACCGGAGTCGAACCTGGGACCCTTCAGTCCGCAGGGTGACGCTCTATCCACTGAGCCACACCGGTTTTGGCAAGCCACAGCTTTCTTACTGAAGCGAACAGCAGTCGCTGCCTGTGTACTTGCTGTGACAAAGAAGGGAAGGTGTATTTAAAGTGCTATTTTAGCATTCTGTGGTTTCATGGACACATAATAGTGGACATACCACTGTCATACACACACACACACACACACACACACACACATACACACACACAAAACTGCCCCCCTCCAGTCCTTCCATTACTATCTGATAGTAGGAGGTTCAGAGCCACGCGAACTGCTCCTTTACCATCTCCCTCCACTAGCCTGAGGCAGGCTCGTGGTTCTAGAACATCGCTCACATCTGCAGTTCTTTAAAAAAAAATGTATATCTTATTGATTTTTTACAGAGAAGGGAGAGGGAGAGAGAGAAACATCGAGAGAGGAGGAGAGAGTCAGAAACATCGGTGAAAGAGAAACATCAATCACACCCTCCTGGGGTGTGCCCCAAACCAAGGTCCATGCCCTTGACCGGAATGGAACCTGGGACCCTCCAGTCCGCAGGCCGATGCTCTATCCACTGAGCCACACCGGCTAGGACTCTACTGTTTTTCTCTCTCCTAGAACTTGGAGCACAAAGGCCGGAGGTGCAGGAACTGAAACCATACGCTGACCGTGGTAGGGGAGAAAGATGAGTGAGTCTGCATCCTAGGTGACCTGGTGACGCTGGCGCCCCATCCTGAGCTGGGACCCCCGGACCTCTCAGCACGCCAGAAAAAGAAACCTGCACGCATCTCAGTCTCCATCCGCTGGGCTGTCTCTTCTTGCAGCTCTTTGGCAGGTCACCGTTCCAGCTTCAGGTTTGCCAGTTCTTTCCCCTGCCTGCTCACACCTCCCTTCCAATCCCTCTGGTACATTTTTCAGCTGCAATGTTCTCTCTCTCTCTGTCTCTCTCTCTCTCTTTTTAAAATATATTTTATTGATTTTTCACAGAGAGGAAGGGAGAGGATAGAAAGTCAGAAACATCGATGAGAGAGAAACATCGATCAGCTGTCTCCTGCACATCTCCAACTGGGCATGTGCCCGCAGCCAAGTTACATGCCCTTGACCGGAATCGAACCTGGGATCTTTCAGTCCACAGGCCAACGCTCTATCCACTGAGCCAAACCGGTTCGGCTGTTATCTCTCTTTCTTAAAAAATATATTTTATTGATTTTTTACAGAGAGGACGGGAGAGGGAGAGAGAGTTAGGAACATCGATAAGAGAGAAACATCGATCAGCTGCCTCCTGCACACTCCAACTGGGGATGTGCCCGCAGCCAAGGTACATGCCCTTGACCGGAATCGAACCTGGGATCTTTCAGTCCACAGGCCAACGCTCTATCCACTGAGCCAAACCGGTTCGGCTGTTCTCTCTCTTTCTTAAAAAATATATTTTATTGATTTTTCACAGAGAGGAAGGGAGAGGGATAGAGTTAGAAATACGGATGAGAGAGAAACATCGATCAGCTGCCTCCTGTACACTCCCTACTAGGGATGTGCCTGCAACCAAGGTACATGCCCTTGACCGGAATTGAACCTGGGACCCTTCAATCCGAAGGCTGACGCTCTATTCACTGAGCAACACTGGTTAGGGCCAAATGTTGTCTCTCTTGACAGATACTTCCGTTATGCGTATTTTCTTCCGATCATCTTCCTTTGAGCATCTTCAAGAGAATGGTTTAGCTTTGTCCAGCCAGCGTGCTGCCCCATCTTTCTCGGGGCTGTTTCTGTTGTGTGTGCGTCTCCCCCTGGAATGGACCACATGGTGCATTTCTTTGTGTGCCTTCTGATTTTGTTGTTGAAACCCGGGTATTTGAATCTAATAATGTAGTGACCGGAAATAGGATTCTCCCTCTTCCCCAGGTTTGCTGCTTTTTGCTTTTTGACTGCTGTAAGCCGTGTCTGTGCCAGTGACTATACATCTACCTGTGTCTGTGGTTGCTTTTGAATGTCCTACATGTTTGGCTCTTAAAAGGGGCAAATAAAGAGAGATGGGGGAGGGAGTGGTGGTAGGCAGCGGGGTAGAGAGGAAGAAAAAGGGTGCTGTCCCTTGAAATCCCCTGGACTTTGATTGAGCTGGACAGGGAGGATCTTGCAATAGTAGGAGTGCCGTGGAGCAAAGATCGAAACCAGGAGTTTAACCTTGGCGTGAGGATAGTTACTGAACTATGAGCCCAACTCAAATGGCACCTTTTTACCCCGACGTTTTTCTGTGTCAGGATTCTCCCTTGCATGTGGTTGTCATGGCTGCCGGTGGCCCCGGTCTCTCTCTGACAGGCCTTCTGTCTTCTCTCTTCCCCATGTTCTTGAGGGGACTGGTCATGCACCGGCTGATTTGGGCTCGTCGACAGTTTTCTCATGAGTAGATTGAAGTGGCCCATTTTTGGCAAGAATGCCACAGAAGTGAACTGTTTTGGGGATCACAGGATGTCAGCGTGTCTGATTACTGGGGACGCTAACCCTGATCACTGGCTGAGGTGGCTTCGCCACTGCCAGCTACTCTTGCGCCTTCGTCACTAACAAAGATCTTGGAGATCATACTATGAGACTGTGTTATCCTGTTTCTCTTGTCTTTTGCTCACTGATTTTATTTTCTTTAAATATATTTTTTATAGATTTTTTTTACAGAGAGGAAGGGAGAGGGATAGAAAGTTAGAAACATTGATGAGAGACAAACATCGATCAGCTGCCTCCTGCACGCCTCCTACTGGGGATGTGCCCGCAGCCAAGGAACATGCCCTTGACTGGAATCGAACCCAGGACCTTTCAGTCCACAGGCCGACGCTCTATTCACTGAGCCGCACTGGCTAAGGCTCCTCAGACATTAAAAAAAAAAACCATTTAATCACCTTTATTTATTTATTTTTGTTTGTTTATTTTTGTTAGTCCTCACCTGAGGATATTTTGTATTCATTTTTAGAGCTAGAGGAAGAGAGAGGGAGAGACAGAGAGAAACATTGATGTGAGAGAAACACATGGATTGGTTGCCTCCTGCAGGAGCCCCAACCAGGGTCTGGGCCCAGGAGGAGCCTGCAACCGAGGTACATGTCCTTGACTGGAATCGAACCTGGGACTCTTTGGTCTGCAGGCTGGTGCTCTATCCACTGTGCAACACTGGCCAGGGCCTTATATTTATTAAACAAGATTATTCTGCAAGGAAGCGCTTCCCTGCTCCTCATTTATGTAATACAAGATTCCTGCAATAGGCCTTCCTTCCCCTGGCTGCCGGCACGGGTTTTCCTCCGGCTCCCGGGACCCAGGTCTTCGCTCCAGCCACAGCGGAGAAGCCAAGCCTCTTCAGTCTTCAGTCTTCAGTCTTCACTCGGGCCAGAGTTTCAGTCTTTGTTTCAAGCCTGCATATGCAAAATAACCCGCCAGCTTTGTTGGGTTAATTTGCATACTCACTCCTGATTGGCTGGTGGGCGTCATGGAGGTATGGTCAATTTGCATCTTTCTCTTCTATTAGTGTAGATTTCTTCAGTTACTGATTAATATCAGATGAACTCGTGGACGGACACTGTGTTCTCTGAGTTGTAATCCCAGGCTGTCATCACTGATTCTGCTGTTCCAGTTGGTCTCATTATGAGCACGGGAAGCTCCTTCTAGTGAGCGCCTCCTTCAGCATTCCCCTCTCCTTTTGCAAGAGCTTCCTCTCTTCCTCTACCAATGATCTGGGGAGACTTTTTAGTGAAGACACAAATGACAGGTCCTGGTAGGATTGTGGAGATTAGCAGGGGACACAGGCATCCAGGGACTAGCAATAGGGGAGCCCATTAACCCACTGGTTCAAAGGTGGGACTGGGGTCTGGGAAGAGCTGGTGCCATGGAAACGGACCCCTGCCCCCGGGGGTCAGGATGGTGCTACCTCCTGGCAGAGGACTGGCTGAGGGGCCCTCTGGGAACCCCTTTCACGTCCGGCATGATTCAGGGTTCCGGTTCAGGGTTCTGGTTCTGGAGAAGACCGCACACAAACGAATAGAGACTTAGAAAAGCATTAATTTGGAAATGGGGGCCAGGCGGTAGTCCAACTCTAGTGGGAGAACTACTGCTCGCTCTGGCTTTACCATCCCTTTTATTAAGATTAAGATCATAAGATACACCTGTCTCCCCCAGGCAGGAAACTCCAGTAAAAGCCAATCAGTGAATCTTCTTAGGACTAACAGGGGTGGGGGGGCTGCTTCAACCACCAACATCCAGTGATTAGCTCCGACCCTTCAGAGCAATTAAGGTTGACCAGCCCTCCGGATTCCCTGTCCACAGCTCTCCCTCATTAAAACAATGAGCGGCTTCCAGCAGGGCTCCTGTAGTCGCCAGGACGGGCTGCTTTCCTGGACAGCGAGTCTCTGTGCCCCTCCCCATGTGGCTGGGCAGGGAGCTGGGTGGCAAGTAGAAGGCACCGTGTTTGTGGGTGTTTGCTTTTTTAGGTTTTGGTTGGTTTCCAGAGCCATTTCCCAACTGCCAACATTCTGGGCAATGCCCTGGAGTTGGAGGATGGCGGTGCCAGGTGCAGTGACGCCAGTTCCAGGCTAGAAACTGCCCCTGGAGAGGGAGGGGCCCGACCCGTCTAACTGGGTGGGCGAGGAGCAGGCAACCCTACTCCTTGGTGCCCAGGGCGGAGCCTGGACTCACTCCCGCTGGAGCAGCTAGGAGGTCAGCCTGCAGGCACAGGGAGGCCTGGGCTGGGTGAACTGGGGTGCTGACCCCTGGCGGGCCTGAGCAAACAGAGGTGCACCTCAGCTGTCCTGTGGGCTTCTCCCTGCAGCTCTGCTTCTTTTTCTTTAAAAAAAAAAAATACACACTGAGTGGCCAGATGATGATGATCTCTGAACACATAATAATCTGGCCACTCCATGTGTATCCTATAGAATAAAGGGCTAATATGCAAATTGTCCCTTCGATCAGGAGTTCGACCAGCAGGCAAGCTGGCCAACCACCCATGTCCCCTCCCCCTGGCCAGGCTGGCTGGACCCCATCCATGCACGAATTCATGCACTGGGCCTCTAATATATATATATATATATATAGATAGATAGATAGATATAGATAGATATATATATAGATAGATAGATATAGATAGATATATAGATATATATTTGCGTTCCAGATGATTATGCGTTCAGAGATCATCATCATCTGGCCACTCGCTGTATTTGTATTGACTTCAGAGAGGAAGGAGAGGGAGGGAGAGAGGAAGACATCAGGGGTGAATCATGGATCAGCGGCTTCCTGCACGCCCCCCTGGGGATGAAGCCCACACCCCGGGCATGTGCACTGATCGGGATTTGAACCGGGACCTCCTGGTTCATAGGTTGACGCCCAACCACTGAGCCACACTGGCCGGGCGAAAGCGCTTTTCCATAGGGACTCCCTCCAGGACATGGCTCTGGGGACACAGCCGGGCACCTCGGAGACCAGAAGGCTCAGCTGGGGTGGGGACAGCCTTGCTCATTGTCCTCAGAGCTGGGGGTGGGGTCCTCCAGGCAGGACCAGAGCTCCCTCCCCTCCCGGCTGGGCCCGGCTCCAGAAAGCCGGAGGCCAGGGCCGGCGGGGCAGAGTCCTCCCTGCCTCCTGGGCAGAGTCCCCCAGTCACAGCTCACTGGAGTGGGAGCCTGGGGAGCGGTGACTCACTGCTTCTGGGAAAGCAGGGGGGAGGCTCCAATGGCTGATTTGTTCGGGACTGAGACTTGGATGAGACGGGAACGCCAGGGGCACACAGGCTGGACGGCAGGCAGCAAAGTCTCAGGCAGTGGCCCACGAGGAATTCATCAGTTTTTCTATTAAAACATCCTTCATTCCTGAGCCCTAAATCCCTCCTCCCGCCCGGAGTGCAGTTCCAGGAAGCAGGAGACCAGGCTGCGTGGCTGATCTGTGGGGACACGGGGCTGATCGGTGGGGACAAGGGGCTGATCGCTGGGGACACGGGGCTGATGGGTGGGGACACGGGGCTGATGGGTGGGGACACGGGGCTGATGGGTGGGGACACGGGGCTGATCAGTGGGGACACGGGGCTGATCTGTGGGAACACGGGGCTGATCAGTGGGGACACGGGGCTGATCTGTGGGGACACGGGGCTGATCTGTGCGGACACAGGGCTGATCGGTGGGGACATGTGGCTGATGGGTGGGGACACAGGGCTGATCTGTGGGGACACGGGGCTGCGTGGCTAATCGGTGGGGACAGTCAGTCACTGACACCCCATTCTCAGGGGCTGTTTCCCTGTCAACCCATTTTGAGGGTTTGCTGTTGTTTCTGGACAGGAAGGAAACAAAGCCTATTCCTGTGTACGGCTGCCACCACTCCCCCCCTCCTCTCGCTTTAAAAAATATGTATTTGTGTTGATCTCAGAGAGGAAGGCAGAGGGAAAGGGCACCTGAGAAAGGATGAGATTTTGGCAATGGCCCCTACCCTGGATCTGAGGAATTAAAGGTTCAGCTCCTCTTTTTTTAAAAAATATGTATTTTTAGTGATGTCAGAGAGGAAGGGAGAGGGAGAGATAGAAACATCAGTGATGAGAGAGAATCATGGATCAGCTGCCTCCTGCAGGCCCCCCACTGGGGATCGAGCCCACAACCCGGGCCTGTGCCCCTACCAGGAATCAAACCCTGACCTCCGGGTTCACAAGTCAGTGCTCAACCCCTGAGACCCACCACTGGGCTCTTTTGCTTTTGAACTGACATGTGGTGACCCTAAGTCAGTGCTCCCTGTCACTGGAGGACAAGCCGGGGGACATGAAGAAGAAGAAGCAGAAGCAGAAGCAGAAGCAGAAGCAGAAGAAGAAGAAGAAGGAAAAGAAGAAGAAGAAGAAGAAGAAGAAGAAGAAGAAGAAGAAGAAGAAGAAGAAGAAGGAGGAAAAGAAGAAGAAGAAGAAGAAGAAGAAGAAGAAGAAGAAGAAGAAGAAGAAGAAGAAGAAGAAGAAGAAGAAGAAGAAGGAGGAGGAGGAGGAGGAGGAGGAGGAGGAGGAGGAGGAGGGGGAGGAGGAGGAGGAGAAGGAGAAGGAGAAGAAGGAGAAAAAGAAGAAGAAGGAGAAAAGGAGAAGGAGAAGAAGGAGAAGAAGCAGAAGAAGAAGAAGAAGAAGAAGAAGAAGAAGAAGAAGGAAAAGAAGAAGAAGTAGAAGAAGAAGAAGAAGAAGAAGAAGAAGAAGAAGAAGAAGAAGAAGAAGAAAAAGAAGAAGAAGTAGAAGAAGAAGAAGAAGAAGAAGAAGAAGAAGAAGAAGAAGAAGAAGAAGAAGAAGGAGGAGGAGGAGGAGGAGGAGGAGGAGGAGAAGGAGAAGGAGAAGAAGGAGAAAAAGAAGAAGAAGGAGAAAAGGAGAAGGAGAAGAAGGAGAAGAAGAAGAAGAAGAAGAAGAAGAAGAAGAAGAAGAAGAAGAAGAAGAAGAAGAAGAAGAAGAAGAAGAAGAAGAAAGAAGCAGCAGCATCCTGGGGGCGGGGAGGAGACACAGCCTTATTTTCCAACTGATCAGCACCTGGAGGGTCTCGGCCCCGCCCCACACCAGCCCCCGGCTTCTGGGGCCCTCAGTGTTGTTTTGAGTTATTATTATTTAAAATATTGATTGAGTCCACAGGCCCACACTCCATCCACTGAGCCAAACCATCCAGGGCCTATTTTCAGTTTTTTGAGGAAACTCTGTACTGTCTTCCATAGTGGTTGCACCAGTCTGCATTCCCACCAGCAGTGACTATGGCTCCCTTTTCTCCACATCCTCCACAAATGACACTTGTCATTTGTTGATTTGTTGATGGTAGCCATTGTGACAGGTGTAAGGTAATGCCTCATTGTCATCTTAACAGCCCAAATGTCCATCGACTGATGAATGGATAAACAAAATGTGACTTATCTGTACAATGTATAATGCAATATTATTCATTAACTAAAATGAATGAAGTTCTGACACAGGCTACAGCATAGACAAACTTTGAAAACATTCTTCTGAGTGAACAAACCAGACACACAGGAACACATATCATGTGTATGCAAGGCCTAGAACAGGCAAATCAGAGAGACAGAAAAAGGATTAATGCCTGCCATGGGCTGAAGGAGGGGGAATGGAGAGTGACTGCTAATGGCTATGGACGTTCCTTTTGGGCTGATGGAAATATCCTAAAATTAGCTAGTGGTGATGGTTGCAAAACTCAAAGAATGGACTAAAAAACATTGACTTGTACCCTTTAAAAGGGTGAGTTTTGTGGCATGTGAATGATATCTCAGTCAAACTGTTACCAGAAAGTACATTTGCCTGGGTCCACTCCCAGAGATTCTGGTTTAGTGAGTCTGAGATGGACCCTGGGCACCTACCTTTTTAGTCAAATACACTAAAGTTTGGGGAGGGAGTGGTTTACAAGGACAAAATGACCTTTTCTTTGCTTTGCTGTGGCCTTCCACAATGTATGAGGAGCTCCTGGTAATTAAACCCCAAGACTGCTGGTGCCTTTGATTCAAACAGCCCCTCTGTTCAAACTGCAGAGAAGATGAAGCCACTCTCAAGGCTACATTCTTGCATCCTCCTCCTCCCTGCTGTGTTCGGAACTCAGGGATAATTCCCACCAAGGAGTCTCTAGTTAGTAGAAAGTTTTCTTCTCCCTCCTTTCAAGCAAGCCTCTTTTGAACGCTTCGTGTTGTAAGCATGTTTCCCAGTCTTGGGGAAGATACTGATGAGACATCTCCCTAGGACAACTGCCACACTGCCTCCTGGAAAGCAAACAAACTAACTTTTCAAGACAATCCCCTGCATTTGCACAACTGCAACACTTATGATATCACTTTTGTCTCTGAGCACCTCAGTCACCACCAGAGAACCACAGGCACCGTTTCACACCCACCTACCACGGCTCTTTACTCAGTCCCACTCAGAGCCACACCTCCAACTTCATGGCTTCAGTGCTTTATTTCACAAAATATTGATGATGCAGACCAAGGGGTATCAGGGGCCCAGAGGGTTGGGTTGTAGAAACGTCTGAATCCACGTGGAGAGGGAGCACACCTCTGCTCTGAGGCCATGCTCTCTGTCCTCATGGGCTGAGTGGCACCTCCTCAGTGCTGCTGGTGGTGGGAGGCATGGGGCCTGTGGGGAAGGAGCCTGTGGGTGACCCCAACAGGGGCCCGGGGAAAGGCATGAGGTGGCTGACAGGCCCTGACAGCATCTCGGGGCCCAGGCCTTGGTAGAGTTGGGCAGTACAAGGGCCCAATGTCAAGCTTGAGGCCCCCTCCCCACAATTCTTACCAGCACTGTCCACAGCCATGACGCCACTGGCTGGTGCATCAGCTGGGGCTGGGCCTCCCAGGCTCGATGCTGGCTTCTTCTCTTTCTGTGATGCCCTGCGCTTCCTAGGCTTTATTACATCCTTCCGCATGCCCACTGGTCGGTTCACCTGACAAAAGGGAGGCCCTGAGTGGTCCCCAACCTCAGATTTTTGCCTCTGTGTCTCCACCCTTTCCACCCCACCCCTTCAGAGTAGGGACCTGGGTCAAGGACTAGGGGAGCAGGCCCCAGCTGTGCCACAAATAGTACCCTAAGGAATCATGAGCCTGTGAGGCCCTAAGCTGGGGAAAGCCTGGGGGAACCTCTAGCCATAGGACTAGCTGATGGCTGGAGGGAGGAGGAGGGAGATGAGAAATGGAGGAGAGAGATGGGAGCAGGAGGGAATAGGAAGTCAGGGAGGAGATGAAGGTGCAGAGAAGAGAGGGATGAGGAGGAAGGAGGAGGGAGGAGAATAACAGGGAGAAGAGAGGGAAGGGAGATAGGAAGAAAACAGGAAAGGAAAGGAGAAGTAAGTCAGCGTTAGTGGGATGGGGGACCATGGGGAGGCTCCAAGAGGCAGGGCACACCTGGTGTCTCTTATAATAGAGTCCACAGGCATTGCACAGTGAGGCTCCGTTGGCACCCATCCGCCACACGGCCGTGGTGCTTGTCTGGCAGTTGGCGCAGCGGGCACCTGCCCGCTTCCTGACGATCTGGGGGCAGCAAGAATGTGAGGTCAGTGCACTGAAGGGGGGGGTGGAGGACACGGGAGGTGAGGGTCAGGGTGAAGGCAGGGCTTCCTGGACAAGGCGTAGACTGAGGGTTCTCTAAGGGTGAGGACATGGCCTCCTGTCCCGGGCTTTCCAGATGGTGTGGGAGACTGCATGAGTGGTTCTCAATGTTGGTGGACATTGGACTCACTTGGGGAGTCGAAAACAATCCTGATGCCCAGGCAGCGCCGCAGACCAAGGAAATGAACACATTTGGGAGGGCCCCACGGTGATCCCAGTGTGTAGCCAAGTGTGAAAACTGTGCACGGAGTGGACGGCGTGCCTGCTTGCAGCCTGAGGGTGGGCTGAGGGCAGACACTCCAGTACAGAGCTGAGTCCCTGAGTGGAGGGGCAGGGAGGGGGATCGGGGTTGTCGTAGAGTGTGAGGACAGAGACCCTGCACGGAGTGGGAACAGCAGTACCTGGGTGCGGGGAGGCGGGCCCGGGGTCTTACCGGGCGCCTTTGGGGCTCGTTCTGCCTATTCATCGTCTGTCCACTGGTATTGTACAAGTACCGCAGCCGAGTGGCTGTTGCTCTGCAGTACTCACAGTCCCAGGCCTCTGGTGAGGTGGGCAGGGGGCAAGAGGGACCAGATTCAGCCCAACTTTGCTTTGGACCCTCCCCCCACTTCAACCTCCCTGTCCCCTTTGGGGGACCTCACCATAGGTGGGCCTGGGCAGGGTTCCATGAAGATCGGGAGAGTGATAGACCACTGGATTGGGGGGGGGCTTCCGGCAGGAGGAAAGAAGCTCCTAGTTAAGAAGGGGCCCCCCGTAGGCACTGCTGGAGATAGGGATGGAGGAAGGCACTGCAGGTCTCGGTCGCTGGGTCCTTAAGTTCTGTTGGAAGGTGCCTCTCGCATAGCAATGTTCTGATCCCAGAGACATGGCGCCCTCCCAGGTGGGGCACACAGTGCAGGGAGGGTAGACCCCAGAGTTGGCATGGGCCCAGCTAGTATATGGGAAGCCCCATGGGTTCCCCTCCATACAGCTGAGACATGGGTGCACCTGGATATCTGTAGAGGGGGTGGATATAAGAAGGAAGAAAGAAAGGGACAGAAGGTCTGACACCATCCTGCTTTCAGGATGGTACCCAACAGCCCCAGCATGGTGGCCAACCTTCCCACCTTCCCATAGGTTGCCAGAACAGCTGCTGGCCCTGAGGGACTCGTGGATCTAAGCCCACTGGTCACTCAGGAGCCATTTCCCAGTGGGCTTGGAGATCACTGTGTGGAGCCCCATGGGCCACCCAACAACTAGGCCACCCCCACCTACTTACAGCATCTATTCCTCATGAGGCAGGCTGGGGATGCACATTCCCAGGCCTGCACATACGGAGGGAATGTGGTCCACATCGCCTCCTGAAGGCTTCTGGCCATTTCCAAGATGGCTGGCCTCTTTGTGGGGTTCTATTCTAACATGGATCTCCATGGCAACCACAATGGCATGGAACCCTGCCAGAAAAGCCCCTGCAGCAGCTGCCTGCATGTGCCCCGACTGGGCCGGGGATAGAACCTAAACACAAGTGCATGACCTTGACTGAGAATCAAACCCAAGACCCTTCGGTACACAAGCCCACGCTGTAACCACTGATCACACCAGGCAGGGCCCAGGAGAGGTTCCTATGGGCCAGGCCTGGAGGTTGTGTTTGTCTCAACTAGACAGTGGGTGCCTGGCTCTGGCCCTTGCCAGAACCTCAAGATTGACCAGCCTTCCTGACTCCTTCTCCACCCCTTTCTACTAGTGAAGGCAATGGATAGCTTCCAACAGTCGAGTATGTCACTGCTCACTCCATTGATGAGAACTGTCACATGTTCACCTGTCATTGTAAGGGGGCTGGGAAAGTGAGGGAGTCGGGAAGAAAGGGGAACAGGGTTGAAAAGCCTATAGCAGGGTCTGCTTCAGGATTCTGTAGACTCCCCAGAGCTAAGCTGTTTCATGTGGTAGCCACTAGCCACAGTCAGGAGAGTGGCCCCTGTACAAGGTGAGGCCAGGGCTTCCAGAACAAGGCTGCCAGAGAGTCACATCAGGGTTTCCTATACAGCGTCAGGAGAGTGTTTCCAGTGTCTGGGCAGGGGGTCCTGTGCCAGGTGAGGCTGTAGGCACCTGTATAGGATGAGGTCTGGACTTAAAGCAGGTGATCAGGACAAGTGCCACCCACAGGTTCAGGAAAGGATTTTCCATGTAAGTTCAAGACTGAGGTTCATGTTGAGAGTTGGATCATGGGTTCCTGTGGACTCTGTGGGGTGTGGCGTGAGGTAGGGATTGTGTGCAGAGTGACGTGAGGGCTCGTTTTAAACAATGAAAGCAAGGTCCCGAACCCAATCAGGGTTCCCAAAGAGTTTGCAGATGGGGGTTTCTTTCTTTAAAATATATTTTTATTGATTTCAGAGAAGAAGGGGGAGGGAGAGAGAAATATCAGTGATGAGAGAGAATCATTGATTGGCTGCCTCCCGCACACCCCACACTGGGGATGAAACCCACAACCTGGGCCTGTACCCTAACCAGAAACTGAATCATGACCTCCTGGTTCATAGGTTGATGCTCAACCACTGAGACACACCAGCTGGGCAAGAACTCATACAATTTAATAGCCAAAATACAAAACAAATAATTTGATTAAAGAATAGGCAGAAGATCTGAGTAGAGATTTTTCCAAAGATATACAGATGGCCAACAGATTGATGAAAAAATGCTTCACATCACTAACCTTTAGGGAAAAGCCACAATGAGGGTTGATGAGGATGGAGAAAAAAGGGACCTCTTATGCACTGTTGCGAGGATGTAAATTGGTGCAGCCACTATGGAAAACAGTTCCTAAAACATTTAAAAAATAGAATTATTTTTTATTCAGCAATTCTACTTCTGGGTATTTATACCTGAAAAAAATGAAAACACTATCTTGAAAAGATATATGCACCCCCCTGCTCATTGCAGCACTATTTACAATAGCCAAGATATGGAAGCAGCCCAGGTGTCCACTGTGGATAACTGGATAAAGAAGTTGTGATATACATATATATGCACACACTGGACTATTACTCTGCCATAAAAAGAATGAAGTGTTGCCATTTGCACAACAAAATGGATGGACCTAGAGGGTAGTGTGCTAAGTGAAATAAGTCAGACACAGAAAGACAAAACCCATAGGATCTCACTTATATGTGGAACCGCAAAAATAAGGAGGGAAAGAAACGCACAAAATCCCCCACCAAACCAAGTTCATAGATACACAGAAAAGATTGGTCGTTGCCAGAGGCAAGAGGTGGGGCATGAGAGAAATGGGTGAAGGGTGTCAGAAGGTACAAACTTTCACCTATAAAATAAGTAAATCTACCCGGCCAGCGTGGCTCAGTGGCTGAGCATCGACCTATGAACCAGGAGGTCACAGTTCAATTCCTGGTCAGGGCACATGCTGGGTTGCAGGCTCCATCCCCAGTGTGGGGGGTGCAGGAGGCAGCTGATCCATGATTCTCTCTCATCACTTATGTTTCTCTCTCTCTCTCTCTCTCTCTCTCTCTCCCTTTTCCCTCTCTCCCTCTCTCTTCCTCTCTGAAATCAATAAAAAACATTTCAAAGAAGGAAAAAATAAAATAGTAAGTTGTTCTATGTAATGTAGTAACCATCCTATCTAATAAAGAGGGAATATGGTAATTGATCCTCATTCCATGGCAAAGATGGCAGCACCCATAGCCAATAAGGAGGGAATATGCTAATTGACTGTTACACCCTCAAAGATGGCAGTGCTCACAGTCACAAGATGGTGGTCCCCAGAGACCTCAGCCCTACTGAGGCAGCAGGTGCACTGCAAGGCCTTGCCACAGATCTGCCTCTGAAGTCCCACAGTCCTGTCTGTCTCCCAGCTGCCCAGGGCTGGCTCAAGGCTCAGGTAACCAGGGCCAGCTGAGGCTTGCGCTGCCGGCAGTGGCAGCAGCAGAGGTGTGATGAGGCATCGCCTTCCCCTGATCACCAGGTCTCCTCCCGCCCCTGAGGGCTCCCGGACTGTGAGACGGGGCAGGCCAGGGTGAGGGACACCCCCCTTCGGTGCATGAATTTTCATGCACTGGGCCTCTAGTAGTTAAAAATACTATATCATATATATTTGAAAGTTGCTAAGAAAGTAGCTCTTAAAAGTTCTTATCAGGCTGAAACTGGTTTGGCTCAGTGGATAGAGCATCGGACTGCGGGCTGAGGGATCCCAGGTTCAATTCTGGTCAAGGGCATGTACGTTAGTTGTGGGCACATCTCCAATAGAGGGTATGCAGGAGGCAGCTGATTGATGTTTCTCTCTCATTGATGTTTACAACTCTCTATTCCTCTCCCTTCCTCTCTGTAAAACATCAATAATCTATACTTTAAAAAGTTCTTATGGGGAGAAAAAATTGTAACTATGTATTGTTGTGGATGTTACCTACACTTGTTGTGGTGATCATTCCACAATACTTACAAATATTGAATCACTGTGTTGTATACCTGAAGCTAATATGATGTCACTGGAGGCCCAGTGCATGGTTTCATGCATCGATAGGGTCCCTTGCACCAGTGTCAGATTGGGACTGGGGAGGGCCCACGGGAGGCCTCCAGGGCATGTCTGGCCCTTCTCGCCCAGTCCTGATCGGTGGGACCCCAGCAGCAAGCTAACCTACCTGTTGGAGTATCTGTCCCCTAGTGGTCAGCGTGTGTCATAGCGACTGGTCAAACAGTCAAATGAATGGTCGAATGCTTAGCTTATTAGGCTTTTATTCTTTAGGATATGCCAATTATACTTCAATAATGGTAGCTATTGATCCTGGGGCATTCTGGTCACAGTAGTTCTGTGATGGAGACACAATACCTTTCCCATCAGCATTGGGCAGGCTTCAGCCCTTGTGGCCTTTGGGTAGATCTGACCTACAGGAAGTGAAATCCTAGCATTTACCCTTCTTCTCCCCCAGGATTGTGGGCAGAAACATGGAGGCAGGGCCAGAAGAGGCATGACAGTGGGTCCCAAGGTTGCTTTTCTGGGCTCATGGCCAGAGAAAGGGTGGAGAGGGGGGAAAGTTGAAAGGGAAGCTACAAGCAGGAGCCTTTGGTTACATTCATGGTGTCTGGGACTCTGAGAGAAGTGCGCCTCAGACGTCCCCCTCCCCCCACACCCTTAGGGCCACATGGGGATGTCTTGGGGGTACAGCCTGCTGAGATAGAGGGCACAGGAGCACAGCTGGCCACTGACGCATGGCCCGGACCGAACGTTCTCTTTGGGCTGGATTTAGGCCAAGAAGAATGAGTCAGGCTACAGGTAGACATGTAAGAGGCAACATCTACTGAGCGCCTAGGAAGTTCTTCCCTGGGAAATATGTTGAGAGTGGTACAAAGGTGAACCACAGTTTGAGGTCTCAGATGATGATCCTGGAGCCCTGGCTGGTGTTTCTCAGTGGTTAGAGACCAGCTTGCCCACCCAACGGATGTGGGCTCCATTCCCAGTCAAGGGCACTTACACGGGTTGCTGGTTTACCCACACTTCCTGGTCTGTTTGGGGAGGGTGTGGGAGGCAACCAGTCCATGCGTGTCTCTCATGTCGATGTTTCTCTCTCTCTCTCTGTCCCTCCCTCCCTCCCTCCCCTTCATTCCTCTCCTCTCCCTCCCCCATCCCTCCCTCTTTTCCCCGCTCTCTGAAAAGCAGTGCAAAAATTATCCTATCCTATGGTGAGGATTACTAACAACAACAAAGATCCTTCAAGCCTAGCTTGCTGTGTTCACGGGGGAGTAGGGTGTGGAGACCCATCAATCAGGGAGGACAGGGCAGAAGCCTGGGCGCCCCGGGGCCCAAGGGAGGAGGTAGGACAGACGGGGAGTGTGGCAGGGAAACTGGAAAACTGCTGTGTCAGAGCAGCTGGGCAAGGCCGGAACCTCAACCAGAGGGTTCGGTTCAGGTGCCTGAGTGCTGGGTGTGTGCCCACTGCTGGGGGGCCCTGTGGCTGGTCCCCTTAACAATGTCTTTCTTTTGCAAGTATCTTTCTCATTCATTCATTCACTCACTCACTCATTCATTCAAGTCCTCACCTGAGGATGTTTTCCCGTGGATTTTTAGGGAGAGTGGAAGGAAGGAGGTGAGACAGAGAGAAGCATCGATGTGAGAAACACATCCATTGGCTGCCTCTTGCATGCGCCTTGATCAGGGCCGGGTCAGGGAAAAGCCTGCAACTGAGGTACGTGCTCTCGACCAGAATCAGACCTGGGACCCCAAGCTCCGCAAGCCGATGCTCTATCCACTGAGCCACACAGGCCAGGGCTTGAATGCGCTCGAACGTGCTCAGAAGTCCTGGGGACCTGGGGGACTTCTGTTGGGTCCCAGGCTGACAGGGAAGCAGGTCCCAGTGCCGGGGGCCACCTCAGCCCTTCCTGGTGGAGTCCTCGCTGCGGCCACGTGTGTGGAGGGTGTGGCCGGTGAGTCAGGGCCTCAACAGCCCAGGGCAGCAGGCCAGGGGCCTGGGAGCAGCTGACCCCCCCTCCGCTTCCCCGGTAACCGCGCAGGTGGCCCGGTCCAGGTGCCACCGTGGCAGAGGCCGTGGGAGTGCCGGGTGGGCAGGCCCCTTGCAGGGCCCGGCCTGCCCGGTGCCCGGTCCAGGCCCTGAACTGGGCCAGGAGGGCGTGCCCGCCCGTGTGGGGGACGAGGGAGGCCGCTCTGTGCACACGGCCCATGGCCACAGGGCCTGCCGCTTCTTGTTCTTCCTGTCCGGGGCAATTCCAGGGTTTTGCTCGGCTCTGACTGTCAGGAGCACTTGGACTGAAAAAGGACATGAAACAGAAACAGCCCCTCAATTTGCTCTCAGGAGGACGTTCGGGGTGGATTCTTAAGCCCCTGGCTGGGGAGGGAACAGCGGGGACCTCATTCTTGAGGTTCTTGGATACAACGAGAACCACAGAAGTGAAAGAAATGGTTGTCATGTGCTCCTTTTTAAGTTTTTTAATGAATTGAAACTCTTAGTGTTCCCTGCTAATTTTAAAAAATATTTTCATTGATTTCAGGGAGGGAGGGAGAGAGAGAGAGAGAGGAGAGAGAGAGAGAGAGAGAGAGAGAGAGAGAGAGAGAGAGAAACATCAATGAGGAGAGGGAAGCATGCATCGGCTGCCTCCTGCACGCCCCACACTGGGGATCAAGCCCACAACCCGGGCCTGTGCTCTGACCGGGAATCAAACCATGACTTCCTGGTTCATGAGTTGATGCTCAACCACTGAGCCACGCCAGCCGGGTCCCTCCCTTCCTTTAAAGAACTATACTTTTGCCCTAACTGGTTTGGCTCAGTGGATAGAGTGTTGGCCTATCAAGGGTCCCAGGTTTGATTCTGGTCAAGGGCATGTGCCTTGGTTGAGGGCACATCCCCAGTAGGGGGTGTGCAGGAGGCAGCTGATCAATGTTTCTCTCTCATTGATGTTTCTAACTCTCTACCCCTCTCCCTTCCTCTCTGTAAAAAGGTAATAAAATATTAAAAAAAGAACTGTAGTTTTAGTCTTAAGTACCCACAAGGGCAGAGCTAATCTTGCTGTTTTGTTTGATTCGTTTGTCTGAACAATACATACACCTTCTTTGTTCTCAAAAGACATAGTATTCTGCCTTCCTCTGTGCTCCAGCCAGTGGCCCCTCCCTAAAGGCCAGCTTTGGGACCTTGTGTATCTTCCAGAAGTATTCTGTGAGTTTTCTAAATGTCTGTTTATATATATTTGTTGGCCCTACATAAGTAGTACAATTCTACAGACAACCTAAACCTTCTGTCTATATAATAAAAATCCAGTGGTCGTAACGCCAAAACGACCAAAGACCGGTCACCAGAGGTGCATTGATGGGTCCCATGGTACTGGCGGGACTTGACGCTGGGTCCCGTGGCCCTCCGGGTCTGGGTCTTGTGTGACTTCACGTGCTGGCCCTCTAGTTTTTATATAAAATCAAAAAATTCTTGGTGCTCTTTCTATCAGTGTATCTGGAGTGGCCTCATTCTGGGGGCCACACCTTCATGTATTTCACTAGCCTACTATCTTTTTAAATTGATTTCAAAGAGAAAGGGAGAGGGACAGAGATAGAAGCATCAGTGATGAGAGAGAATCATGGATTGGCTGCCTCCTGCACCCCGCCCTCCCCCCCCCCCCACACTGAGGATCAAGGCCCCAACCTGGGCATGTGCCCTGACTGGGAGGGAATGGAACATGACTTCCTGGTTCATAGGTTGATGCTCGCACTGGCAGGCTTGCTAGCCTATTATTGATAGACATGTAGGTTGCACACCATCCTTTGCTGCTATCAACAATGCTGCAATGCATATCGCTCAGAGATCATCTTGCATACGAGTGAGTATATGTGTAGGATGAATCCTTAAAGGCAGAGTTGCTAGGTCAAACGGATGAGCAACTTTAATTTCCATAGATATTGCCAACTTGTGCTCAATAGAGGTCATGTCTATTTGCACACTGACTAGCAATGAGTGAATGCAGCAGCTCCTCCACACCCTTTTAAGCACAGCATATTCGCTTTCTGTGGCTGTGTAACATTACCACGAACTCAGGGCTTCAAACAATACCCCTTTGTGAGCTCGCAGTTTGGAGGTCAAGGCTGGCATGTGTGGCTGAAGTCTCTGCTCAGGGTGTCTCAAGGTTAAAGGCAAGGTGTTGTCTGGAGGCTCCGGGGAAATACCTGCTTTCCAGCTGTCTACGCTGTTGGTAGAATTCAGCTCCTTGTGACGTAGGTCACTCTGAATGCATGCGATCTCTGAATGCATAATAATCTGGCCACTCAGTGTATATCCTATAGAATAAAAGGCTAATATGCAAATGGTCCCCTCGACCAGGAGTTTGACCAGCAGGCAGGCCGGCCAACCACCCATGTCCCTTCCCCCTGGCCAGGCTGGCCTGACCCCACCCATGCACAAATTCATGCACCAGGATATATATATATGATGTGGCCAGATTGTTATGCATTCAGAGATCATAATAACCTGACCACTCAGTGTATATATATTTTTAAAAAATATTTTTATTGATTTCAGACAGAGAGAGGGAGATAGAAACATCAAAGATGAGAATCACTGATTGGCTGCCTCCTGCACACCCACCACTAGGGATGGAGCCCGCAGCCCAGGCCTGTGCCCAGACCGGAATGGAACCATGACCTCCTGGTTCCTAGGTTGATGCTCAACCACTGAGCCACACTGGCCGGGCTCTAGACTTCTTTTTAAAGGGCTTGTTAGATTAGGTCAGGCTAACCCCGGCCATCCTAAGTAACCTGATTTGGGAACTTAATCACGTCTACAAAACCCCTTCACAGCAACACCTAGATGAGTTTACGAGAGAATAACTGCGAGAAGGTTACTGCCCACCATGGATGAGAATTTGGGAGACCATCTTAGAGTTCTGCCCACCACACATTGAGTTATCAAGCTTTTGGATCTTTGTTAATTCAGGAAGCAAAAATGGAATTGATTGGCTATGTTTCTTCGTGTGCAGCAAATCCTTTCATGTATTTAAGACCCTTATGCATTTTGGTGTGTGTGTGTGTGTGTGTGTGTGTGTGTGTGTGTGTATGATACTTGCTTATATCCTTCGTCCTTTTTCCTACTGGGTTCTTGGTTTTTCTCTTTTTAAATGTATCCCTATTTCAAAACATATTGTTTGTTGATTTCAGAGAGAGGAAGAGGGAGAGAGAGAAACATTGAGCGAGAACTGCTGATTAACTGCTTCTTGCATGCCCCACACTGGGGATGGAGTCCACAATTGAACCGTGACCTCCTGGTTCATAGGTTGATACTCAATCACTGAGACACATGGGCCCGGCTCTTTATTTTTTAAATGCGAAAGGATGATGGTAAGCTATAAGCAGCTTGACACTATTTCTTTGGCAGACAAAGGAACAGAGCTTAGACTGTACAAGCTAAGCATTTATCCATTCCACCATCTTGACCTGGTCTTTCCTCCTTAATGACTTTGTTTGTCTTATTCTACCTGGAACCCCGCCCTCCTTGCTTCCTCCTGAAACACCATTCATTCTTTACAGCCCAGGGCAAACCCATAGGGCCGTGCCGACCATACCAACACTCACTCAACGCCTCTTGATTTTTCTCTTGTGCCATCCTATGCTTTGCGATTGTTGGTTACTCTTGGTCTCCCAGCTGGGATGTTGAGCTTTTCTTTTCTTTAATAATTAATTTTTTATTGTTTAAAATATTACAAATAGTAGTACATATGTCTCCTTCCCCCTCCCATTGATTTCCCCCCGCCTCCCTTCCCCCCAAGTACATTCCCTCAGCTGCCCCCACCAGTGTCTTGTAGCCATTGGTTATGTTATATGCATGCACACAAGTCCTTCAGTTGATCTCTTTCAGCCCCCCTCCAACCTCCTCTGCCTTCCCGCTGTAGTTTGACAGCCTGCTCAATGCTTCTTTGCCTCTGTATCTATTTTTTCCCCATTTCATTTCTTTAAAAAAATCTTTGTTGAGCCTTTCTATGGTAGAGAGAGAGCTAAAGAAAGATTCAGGTGTAAGACCAAGCATGTGACATGCACAGAACTAGTAATAGCAAACTGATAGACTGATACGTTGAACTCTGTCTCCCAGGTTTGTTACAAATACATGTCACCATCTACCTCAAACAGCCTCGCCTTGGTGACTTCCACCTACTTTTAGATTTATTAAATGAGCAGAAGCCAGGTGCACAAATTTGGGCACAGGTAGGGTCCCTAGGCCTGACCAGCGATCAGGGCTGATCATGGCCTTCCAGCTGCTGGCCAGCCAAGGTCTTCCTTCTGACTGCTGTAGAGGGCCTCCCTTCATTTCATGCCGCCCCCTGGTGGTCAGTGCAGATCACAGTGGGCAATAGAACTCCTGGTCTCCCGGTCGAACTCCTGAGGGGACACTTTGCATATTCGCCTTTTACATATATGGACTAGAGGCCTGATGCATGAAGATTCATGCAAAAATGGGCCTTCCTTCCCCTGGCTGTGGGCACCATCTTTGCTCTGGCTGGAGCTGCCTTTTCACTCTGACCCCGGAGCTGCCTTTCTGCCTTCCCACACTGCCCAGAGGCCTGGAGTGGCTGGGGTGGTGAGAAATGGCATCTTTGTTGGGTTAATTTGCATACTCATTCCTGATTGGCTGGTGGGAATTCCGAAGGGATGGTCAATTAGCATGTTATTCTTTTATTAGTGTAGATATTAGAGCATGTTAATGAGTAATCTCTCATAAAATCACTAATTTTTTTTTTTTGGTTTGTTTCTCTTTAGCATGGTTTCATTAGTGAAATTTGTCTCCAAATCTGTAACATTTTAACATTTTTGTTGGTTTGAATTAATTTAAGATTTTTACCAGAGAATAAAAAAGAGTCAAGTGGGCACTGGCCGAAAGACTGCCTGTCCGATTCCAGTCGGGACACAGGTTTCAGGCTCAATTCCCAGTAGGGGATGGTGGTGCATGAGGCAGCTGATCGATGTTTCGCTCTCACATAAATGTTTCTCTCCCTCTCCCCCTTTCTCTCTTTCTAAGAATCCATAAAAATATAAATAAATAACTAAGCCAGGTGGAGCTGAAAGGCTCATAATGCATCAGGACAGTCATATTGCCCCCACCTGCCCTGCCTCCTTCACTTCTCTGCCAACGCAAGACACCTGAGGGCTTTTTCTCCTTCTCCTGATATCGATCTCCCTATTTCTTTTACCTTTCTTTTCTTTAAAGGAAAATAGATGAGCCCTAGCTGGTTTGGCTCAATGGATAGAGGGTCAGCCTGTGTTCGATTCTGGCCAAGGGCACATGCCTGGGTTACAGGCTCGATCCCCAGTTGGGGGCGTGCAAGAGGTAGCCATGCAATGATTCTCTCTTATCATTGATGTTTCTCTCTCTCTCCCTCTCCCTTCCTCTCCAAAATCAATAAAAATAGATTAAAAATTAAAAGAAAATAGATGATATTTTAATTCAGTAATCAAATCCAAGGCTAATTCCTGAAAATTCTGGAAAGTTGAATTTTTAAAAAAATATATTTTATTGATTTTTTTACAGAGCAGAAGGGAGAGGGATAGAAAGTCAGAAACATCGATGAGAGAGAGACATCGATCAGCTGCCTCTTGCACACCCCCGACTGGGGATGTGCCCGCAGCCAAGGTACATGCCCTTGACCGGAATCGAACCCGGGACCCTTCAGTCCGCAGTCCGACGCTCTATCCGCTGAGCCAAACCGGTCTCGGCTGGAAAGTTGAATTTATCTTTGTGTGACCTTAGATACAAATCTCTGAGACACATGAAGCAGGAGCCCTCCTCCCTATTTCTAATGAACACACTTAAGCCGCTATATTTTCTTTCCTAAGTTTTTAAAAAAATATATTTTACTGGTTTTTTACAGAGAGGAAGGGAGAGGGATAGAAAGTCAGAAACATCGATGAGAGAGAAACATCGATCAGCTGCCTCCTGCACACCCCCCACTGGGGATGTGCCCGCAACCAAGGTACATGCCCTTGACCAGAATCAAACCCGGGACCCCTCAGTCCACAGGCCGATGCTGTATCCATTGAGCCACACCGGTTTTGGCTCTTTCCTAAGTTTAAACATTATTTGTGACCTCCTGTCATGCTGATGTAGACTAGGCCTTCTTACATACCCGAATCCCATTTTACCTCCCTCTACTCTCCTAACAGGGCTATTTCTGAATTTTTGCTTAAAACAAGTCCCGGTGTTCTTGTGACCACACACATGCTCACGGCTGAGCGGGATCATGCTCCACAGCCACCCTGCCTTCGGCGCCCCGAGCTGCCTCTGTCCATGTGGAGACACCAGTAAGGATGCTCAAGGCTGCAAAGCAGCCTGGTAACGAAACACCCCTCTCGCCAACCGTGGCTTAACCCAGAAAGCTCTTTCTTTTTTCTTTTTTAAAAAAAATTCTCACCTGAGGATATTTTCCCATTGATTTTTAGAGAGAGTGGAAGGGAGAGGAAGACACAGAGAAACATCGATGTGAGAAAAACACATGGATTGGTTGCCTCCTGCACGTGCCCTGACCAGGGCCGGGAGCCTGCAACTGAGGTACGTGCCCTTGACTGCAATCAAACCTGGGACCCTGGAACCTTGAGCCACACCAGCTAGAGCCATAAAGCCTTTTTTTTCTTCTTCTAAAGCTCTTTCTTTCTTTTTAAAAAAATATATTGTATTGATTTTTCACAGAGAGGAAGAGAGAGGGACAGAAAGTCAGAAACATCGATGAGAGAGAAACATTGATCAGCTGCCTCTTGCACACCCCCTACTGGGGATGTGCCCACAACCCAGGTACATGCCCTTGACCGGAATTGAACCGGGGACCTTTCAGTCCGCAGGCCGATGCTCTATCCACTGAGACAAAGCAGCTTTGGTAAAGCTCTTTCTTAATGACTGTGAAGTAGGGAGTCCAAGGGTAGATTCACAGGCTTAGCAATGTCAGGTTTACAGTTGTAAGTAAATGAAACACGGAGTTTATTCTCATATTATTATTTATGAATTACTGTAAAATATTCTATACTAAAAACTGTAAACCTACTTCGCCCCACCTTGTATTTTGAGGAGACCTGCCAGTAGTTTTAGCAGCATGTCCTTTATGACTCACAGGAAATAAAAATGTTCATTTAATCAGTCAGCTCTCTCGTGCAGTGTTTTCATAAACCATTTTAATAATGATAGGGACAACTTTTCTTTTTCTTTTTTAAAATTTAATAAATCTTCATTGTTCAGATTATTACAGTTGTTCCTCTTTTTTCCCCCCATAGCTCCCCTCCACCTGGTTCCCACCCCACTCTCTGCCCTTACCTCTCCCCCACTGTCCTCATCCATAGGTGTACAATTTTTGTCCAGTCTCTTCCTGAACCCCCAAGCCCCTTTCCCCCAAGAATTGTCAGTCCATTCCCTTTCTATGACCCTGATTCTAGTATATTCACCAGTTTATTCTGCTAATCAGATTTTTGATTCACTTAATTTTTAGATTCACTTGTTGATAGACATGTATTTGTTGTTCATAATTTTTATCTTTATCTTTTTCTTCTTCTTACTCTTCTTAAAGAATACCTTTTCATTTGTGTCCTGTTTCTTTGTCTCCTTTTGCTGCTTCCCTGAGTTGGCAGAGTGTCTTTGTGTGCTAGGTGTCCTATAGGGCCCAGTGGGTCAGCCTCCCCAGTTACCTGAGGTGGACACTCTTGGTGCACCCCTTTCTGGACTGTGTGTACAACCTTGTTGTGGTTAAGTCTTGATTGTTGTTGGTATCACTGGGAGGAATTGACCCCCAGGCTAGTTGGCTATGAGGATCAGCTGTGTCTATGCTGGGAGATCTTCTGTGCTAGAGACAGCCTTATGGGACAAGACTTGCGAAATTGTAAAAGCCTCTGTGCTCAGCTTGGATGGGGCAGAGTCTCAGGACTGAGCAGACAGTCTTGGCTTCTCATCAGTCCTGCTCCATGAGGCTCCTGGATCTCAGTGTCCATTGGTAATCACTGCAAGCTCCTCTGAGAGAGCTGCCCTCAAGTTTCACCAGCTGCCAGACAGTCCAGTTTTGCCCCCAATGAATCTGGATTCCCAGATTCTTGCCTGGAACTGGGGTTAAGTGCAATTGGAACTGGGGTTCAGGGCAGTTGGGAGCTTTTGTCTCCCTCTTGCCAGAGAAAGCCAGCCAGGCACTCAGCCACCTGTCCCTCAGCACACATGTCTCCGTACCTCAGGCTTTTCAGCTCCTCTGAGTCTCAATGTGCTTTCCTCTTTCCTTCTAGTTGTAGAATTTCCACTCAGCCAGCTTTCCTGTGGTTCTGGATGATGTCCGTTTTGTCTTTTAGTTGTAGTTTTGAAATTGTTGCGTGAGGCAGCAGTAGAGGTGTTTATCTATGCTGCCATCTTGGTTTCTCCTATAGGAACAACTTCTTGTGCTGGAGTTTATACAAGCGACAAAGTTGCACCCAAGCCCATTGTTTGGTTCTTATGAGGCTTTGGAACAAAGTTTCTCCACGATTGTTGCTGTTTCTCCTGGCACTAATGTGAAAATTCCTGGTGAGTACAACCTGCACTCATAGGCAGGTTAGGTAATGAGGTGATGCATTCTGTCCCAAAGGCAGCTGTTTGTCTGCCTCTAAAGTGATCTCTCATTTGAAAAAATATATTTTATTGATATTTTTTTACAGAGAGGGAGAGGGATTGAGAGTTAGAAACATTGATGAGAGAGAAACATTGATCAGCTGCCTCCTGCACACCCCCTACTGGGGATGTGCCTGCAACCAAGGTACATGCCCTTGACTGGAATCGAACCTGGGACCCTTGAGTCCGCAGGCCGATGCTCTATCCAAACCGGTTTCAGGTAATTAATTCCCTTTTAATGTGCATCTGGCTCATGGTCCCTCCCTTAGCACCCCCCCCTTCCTCTCTCCTGACCTCTGCTCCCAACACATCACCTTAGCTGGCCCTCACCCTCCTGGCTTCCTCTTAGAAAGACTCTTGGGATTACATCGGGCCCAGATGGGCAATCCAGGCTGGTCATAGTGAGCTCCTTGACTTCATCGCATCTGCAGTCTCTTCTGCCGCATAAGGTGACATGAACAGGTCTGGGGATAGCCATCCCTCCAACCACAAAGGCCCTGCCAGTAGAGCAGGAGGCAGGGGGCGGGGGTTTGGGGAGGGGGCGCTGGACTGCGGCTGTGGCCTGGCCAGCTCTGGTTAACATGCACTGTGGGGAGGGACTGGACCACAGCGAACCTGCCTTCCTTCTCAGGAAGAGGAAAAGGTCTCCCCGCCAAGCTGCCCAGGGGAGACGACAAAGGGACGTGGGCTGCCCTTAAAAGAGGTCATGTTAACCCTCCCAGCCCCACCCCAAGAGTGGCTGGCCAGCGGGGAAAGCACCCCTTCCACACATGCCCATTCCTGTCTTCTCCATCTCCTGGCCCTGGTGTTGCCCCTGTTTCTTTCTTTTTTTAAATATATTTTTTATTGACTTCAGAGAGGAAGGGAGAGGGGGAGAGAGATAGAAACATCAATGATGATCTGAAACTGGTGTGGCCCAGTGGATAGAGCGTCGGCCTGCAGACTGAGGGGTCCCGGGTTCGATTCCGGTCAAGGGCATGTACCTCAGTTGTGGGCACATCCCCAATAGGAGGTGTGCAAGAGGCAGCTGATGGATGTTTCTCTCTCATTGATGTTTCTGACTCTCTATCCCTCTCCCTTCCTCTCTGTAAAAAAAAATCAATAAAATATATTTAAATAGAAAAGAAACATGCATAATGAGAGAGAACCACTGATTGGCTGCCTCCTGTTCGCTCACCACTGGGGATCGAGCCCACAACCAGGGCATGTGCCCCTGAATGGAATCGACCCCGGGACCCTTGAGTCTGCAGGTCGGAACTCCATCCACAGAGCCACACCGGCCAGGGCTATGGCCCCTGTTTGTATCCAAGAGGTGCCCATCGCTGGGGAAGGGGTCCAGGCACATTCGCCTCTCTTCTCTTCCTCTCCCAGCCCCGGGCCCAAGCCTCCTGACGAGGACACGCTGTGCACACACTTTCTCTCAGCAGAATGGGGGTCACCGTGACCTCTCTTTAGGAGGGAGTGTGTCCTTTTTTTCAGCCCTAAGATCTCAAAGACGCTTAGCGTTCTAGTTCATTTAGATGTTATTTGTCAAGGGCCTGCAGTTGAAGGAGAAAGGATGGTTTGTCATGACGAGCGAATACACTCTGAAATCACAGCTTCCCCAGAAGAGTCGGAGCATGTGACCAACATCTGGAAAACATCTGCATGACTGGTGCGGCCACAACAGATCCCGGAGAACTGAGGGTTTCTGGGTCCAAAGGACAGCAAACCAAAGTCCTTGTGATTAGGCAGCAAGTTGATGCGCCAGCGGATATTCTTAAGAAACCCTTCTGGCTGTAATGTCAAACACAGACGCAGCGAAACCAGTGCATGAGCCGCCCGTCATGTTTCCCATCCCAACCGCAGCCCCTCTCCCCCAGAGGGAACCAGGATCCGAACTTTCATGTTAATCACAACAGTGTTGTCATCCAGCCGAAACTGGTGTGGCTCAGTGGACAGAGCGTCGGCCTTCAGACTGAAGGGTCCCAGTTCGGTTCCGGTCAAAGGCATGTACCTTGGTTGCGGGCACATCCCCAGTGGGGGGTGTGCAGGAGGCGGCTGATCGATGTTTCTCTCTCATCGATGTTTCTAACTCTCTATCCCTCCCCCTTCCTCTCTGTAAAAAATCAATAAAATATATTAGAAGAAAGAGTGTTGTTATCCAATTGTGCATCCCTGCCCATTAGAGTTTAGTTTGTTCCTTAAATGTCTTCTCAGTCACTTTAACCTCACTTCCTCCTTCCATCCTTTCTCTTTCCTTAGGGTTTATCTGTTGAAGAGCCAGAGCCATATTGTCCTGCGAGTGTGCCCCCCATGACCCGTGTGGTTCAGGGTTCAGGTTCAGGGTCCAGGCTCTGGAGGAGACCGCATGCAAATGAAAGAGACTAGAAAATATTAATTTGGAAATTTTGGGGGCCAGGTAGGAGCCCAACTCAAGGGGAAGGACTTCGCCTTGCTCTGGCCTTGCTAACCCTTTTATTAAGACTTTGGGATCTACCCATAACTCTAGGCAGGCAATTCCAATAATAGCCAATCAGTAAGGATTTACATAAGACTAAAAAGTGGAGGTTGGCCAAAACTGGTTTGGCTCAGTGGATAGAGCGTCGGCCTGCAGACTGAATTGAACCCCATGTCCCGGGTTCGATTCTGGTCAAGGGCATGTACCTAGGTTGCGGGCACATCCCCAGTGGGGAGTGTGCAGGAGGCAGCTGATTGATGTTTCTCTCTCATCGAAGTTTCTACCTCTCTCCCTCTTTCTTCCTCTCTGTAAAAAATCAATAAAATATATTTAAAAAATAAAATAAAAGGTGGAGGTTGCTTTAGCTACCATTGTCTCAACTAGACAGCGGGTGGTTGGCTCTGACCTTTCAGAGCTTCACCCAGCCTTCTGGGTCCTTGTCCACAGCTCTCTGCTGGTGAGGACAATGATCGGTTTCCAGCATTGTCCTGGAGGGGCGGGGGGGCTTCCGGACTCAGGCTGCTGCCCATTCACACGCATGGCGCCGTTAGCCATGTCCCTCTGACCTCCATCAGGGGAGGTGCGCGCTGCCAGAGGAGGAATGGAGACTGTGACCACCTGGCCAGCTCGTCCATGGTCTTTCCTCAGGAACCCTGGGAAGGGGGCTGGTGCATCTGGAGCTTTCTGTGTCCATCCCGTGTCCCCCTCTGCATCCCCGGGCCAGGGGACCTCGCGCCCAGCCGCTGTCTCCTGGCTTCGTTCCCGGCTCTGGCTGCCTTCAGTGAGGCGGCTGGGCAGGCGGCCAGCTCCTCGCCACAAAAATGCTGCGAAGCCCGCGTGGAATGGGGCCTGTCTTCCCAGCAGACGGCACTGCCAAGGCCGGGCCATCTGCCCGCTGCGGTGCCCCTGGCAGGTGGCTCCAAAGCGAGCGTGTGGCCTGGGAGAAAGGTGACTGCTTGCGCTCGCTCTTTGTGGGAGCTTCTTGTTGCCCTGTGCTGGGTGGGCCGCCGAGATGCGCTGGGCTGCCCCGGGTGGCAAAGGAAGCTGCTCATCATCGTGCCACATCCCACGAGAGCATGCAGAGAATCTGCGTGGTGCATACGGCATGGGTACCTCTGTCCAGAGACCCAGGGGTCAGCACCCCACAGCCTGAGCCTCGAGCCAGGCCCTGGAGGGACAGCCTTTGCAGCCTCACCCCGCTCAGGCCCAAGGACCTGACTGCTGTCCATCTCACCCCTTGTCTGGAAGCCGAAGGCAGCCATTGACGGATTCCAGGAAGCCTGTGGCTGCGCCTCCTCGACCTTGGAGCTGGAGGTGGTCACTGCCAGGGGGGCCGTGGCCTTATTGCTGCTTCTCTGTGTGCCAAACTGTGGTTCCAGAGGCACCACACAGGGGCTAGGGAACACTATGAGACAGCGAAGAATTCATGTTACTCCTGAATCTACATGTGTGTATGAGATCTATACACACACCTGCACATGTGCGCGCGCGCGCACACACACACATACACACACGTGCGTGCACACACACTTAAATATACAGGAGACAGGATATTGATTCTGTACAACAGATCCCAGATGGACATTAACCACTAAGACTGCAAGAAGTTATGAATATATCCTATCTCATAAAAGAGCAATATGCAAGTTAACCGTAACTTCGCAATAAAGATGGCAGCACCCACAGCCAATAAGGAGCGACTACGCAGGCTCTAACACTTCTGGATCAGGAGTCTGATTCATGTAAACCCCAGTAAATGCGAAGAGAATCGCTTCAGCCGTTCGGTGACTATTGCCTGAGCGTCTAGCACATTCCAGGCACATTCTGAGAGCTGGAGACACAGCAGCAAAGCTTTCATTTTCTGAAACAAAACATTAAATTTCTCCCCAAAACCCGCAGAGAGCTGAGGATGAAGCCACGTGGCGAATGCTGGGGATGGGGAGGTGCAGACGCAGGAGGGAGCCTGAACTCTGCATTGACTTGGGATTCACTCGTCTTGCTACGTATGAAATGATTTCAATATTCCTGTGCACGAGCTTATGCAACAAACCCCATTTTAAATGCATAATCAGTTAGTATTACACTAAAATGGAGTCTTGAAAATATATATATATATTGATGTCAGAGAGGAAGGGAGAGGGAGAGAGAGAAACACCAATGATGACAGAGAAGCATGGACCGGCTGCCTCCTGCACGCCCCGCACTGGGGATCCAGTCCACAACCCGGGCCTGTGCCCTGACCGGGAATCAAACTGAGACGTCTTGGTTCCCAGGTCAGTGCTCAGCCCCTGCGCCACATTGCTGGGTGGGCGTTGTTTTGAGATGGGCTTTTGAGACATGCAGATACTTATGTTTAAATGAGAGGCCAGGTGCATGAAAATTCATGAACTGGGTGTTGAGGGGGCGTCTATCAGTCTGGGTGCCCCCTTTCACAGTCCGGGAGCCCTAGGGGGTGGGAGACAAGCCGGTGATCAGAGGGAGTTGATGCTCCATCACACCTCTGCTGCTGCCACTGCTGGCAGCACAAGCCTCAGCCAGCCCTGGTTACCTGAGCTTCAGGTGGCCCTGGGCAGCTGGGCAGCCGCCATCCAAGGTTTGCCTGTGCCTCAGGCTGGCTCTGGGTGGCTGGGGGCTGAGGGGACTGGGAAGTCCAGAGGCAGGCGCACGGAGCAGTGCCTTGCTGCATGCCTGCTGCCTGGAGGGGCTGAGGGGGCTGGGCACCGCCATCTTGTGGCTGTGGGTTCCGCCATCTTTGAAGGCAGACAGACAATTAGCATATTCCCCCTTATTGGCTGTGGGTGCCACCATCTCTGAGGGCAGGGCAGTAATTAGCATATGCCCTCCTTATTGGCTGTGGGCACTGCCATCTTTGCGATGGTGTGAGGGTCAAGAAGCATAGTCCCTCCTTATTTGATAGGATGTACACTTGGAGAAGCCTCGGTGAGAATGACGAGCAATTACCACAGGCCCCGGAGTGGAAGGCCTGCAGCTGCCTCCCGAGGGGAGGAGCCCCCTGCCCACGGGGCTTCCAGCTCAGGGCTCCAAGGAGCAGCACAGAAGGTCCCCTAATCCTGTCGGCGGGAATGGGCGAGGTGCGAGGGGCACACCCTGATGAAACCGGATCTTGGCAGCTGCTAAAGGGCAGGCAGGGTGGAGACACAGCCAGACAAAGCTCAGGCCAGGCCTCTCGCCCCCTCCTGGTCAGCTGCCAAGCCCCTGGCCCGGAGACGGGAGACTTCAATGCTTTGTAAATTAGCCCCAAACTGAAGAGAGAAGGGCACTTCTGTTGGAGGTTGGGAGGTGGTGCTCCCCAATCGGGGCGGGGGGGTAGGAACTGCAGAAGGAGCACCCCCTTCTCTCCTTTCCTGGTGGTGGGAAGGAGCCAGGGGAGGTCTCAGAGAGGGGCTCTGTGGGGGGTGTGTGTGTGTGGCCAAGCGGGCATGACTCTTTCCCTGGTTATTATTATTATTATTGTTTGTTAATCCTCCTCTGAGGATATTTTCCCATTGAATTTAGAGAGAGTGGAAGAGAGAGGGAGAGACAGAGAGAAACATCCATGTGAGAGACACACATGGATGGCTGCCTCCTGCTTGAGCCCCGATCAGCGCATGGGCCCGAGAAGAGCCTGTAACTGAGGCACGTGCCCTTGACCGGAATCAAACCCAGGACCCTTTGGTCCACAGGCCGATGTTCTATCCACTGAGCCACACCAGCCAGGGCCCCGGGTGACATTTACCTTTAGCTCTGATGGGAATGCCCACAGCACCACTGTTGTGCCTCCTGTTTGTAGACGAGGACCTGCTTCTCGAATTGGCTTTGGTCTGCTCAGTTCTCACAGCGAGTCCCATCCTTAGATCTGGGCAAGAGGGGCCCCCCGCCCCTCGCCCCACATTTCAGAGACACGTGTCTGAACACCAGGGCACCGCTTGGCTGAGGATCAGCTCGTCAGCATTGGCACAGTCCGGCCGTGACCTTGAACATCCCCTCCCATCGCTGACAGGATGTTTAGACATCCGGTGTCCATCAAACAGAAGGTTACCATGGCCGCGTGCTGGGGAGACTTGTGGGCAGTGCTGCCTGAGGCAGGAGAGAGGAAGAGCATTCCAGAATGTGAGGAGGGGGCACTGCAGTGCGAGGGGAGAGAAAAGGCATCATATTGGACTCCCCAGAACACAGGAGTATGAGCATCCCCCCCACCATACTGCGTCTCAGTCCATTCTTCCGCTTCTCTTACAACCCCAATCCATGGATCTGAAAGGACTCTTGCATTAAAGGGATTTTTCTTTTTCTTTTAAAAAAATCTATTGATTTTTACAGAGAGGAAAGGAGAGGGATAGATAGTTAAAAACATCGATGAGAGAGAAACATCGATCAGCTGCCTCCTGCACACCCCCTCCTGGGGATGTGCCTGCAACCAAGGTACATGCCCTTGACCGGAATCGAACCTGGGACCCTTGAGTCTGCAGGCCGACACTCTATCCACTGAGCCATACCGGTCAGGGCTAAAGGGATTTTTCACAACATGGCAGGCGACGGACATCAGTGAAATATTGAACAATACTTGAAAACCTAAACCTAAACAATGCAGACAAAATTTTACGACATATAACAACATTAAAAACAATTTCTGTTACTCTTAATGTGGTATATATGTAGCTGTCAACCAAATGTGTGCAATGTGAGGCCAGTTTTAAAAATATATATATATTTTTTATTGATTTTTTTACAGAGAGGAAGGGAGAAGGATAGAAAGTCAGAAACATCGATGAGAGAGAAACATCAATCAGCTGCCTCCTGCACACCCCCCACTGGGGATGTGCCCTCAACCAAGGTACATGCCCTTGACCGGAATCGAACCTGGGACTCTTCAGTCTGCAGGCCGATGCTCCATCCACTGAGTCAAACGGGTTTTGGCATGAGGCCAGTTTTTAAATATGTATATTTTTATTGATGTCAGAGAGGAAGGGAGAGAGATAGAAACACCCACAATGACAGAGAATCACAGATCGGCCGCCTCCTGCACGCCCCCCACTGGGGATGGAGCCCGCAACCCGGGCCTGTGCCCTGACCGGGAATCCAACCCTGACCCCCTGGTTCATAGATTGACGCCCAACCACTGAGCCACACCAGCTGGGCCCAGTACTTCAATTTAGAAATATGATGTAAATATACTTAAATGTACAATTTGTACATGGTGTGGCTCAGTGGATAGAGCGTCGGCCTGCGGACTGAAAGGTCCCGGGTTTGGTTCCGGTCAAGGGCATGTACCTTGGCTGCAGGCACATCCCCAGTGGGGGGTGTGCAAGAGGCAGCTGATCAATGTTTCTGACTCTCTATCCCTCTCCCTTCCTCTCTGTAAAAAAATCAATAAAATATATTAAACAAATAAAAATAAAACGTGTACAATTTTAATGGGAGTACATCTTGTGAAATAAAAGGAAACAGATATATTGGCCTCTGTCCTCAGTTCCTGACACAGGACTGGGGAAACGCCTGTAATTTCCTACGTGATGAGGGTGCTAGGAGCGTCTTTTGCTCTGATGTTTAACTCCTAGACAGTCCAGGGGCCAGATTTAGCAAATGAAAATACAAAAGCCAAGTTCAATTTGAATTTCAAATAAGCGATGACTAATGGTCTTAGGGTGAGCAAGTTCCGTGAGAACTTGAACTATACTGACAACGCTGTGCGGTGTTTGTCTGCAATTTGAACTTCCTGGGCAGCTGTCCTCCACTTCATCTGAGGTCCCCCATGTGAGGAGGGGGTCCCCAAACTACTCCAATCTGCTCTGAATCGCTGCTGTCAGGCAACGCTTACACCTTTCTTACTGGGAAGTAAAACCCCCAGAAATGTTTATAAAGCAAACACCGTGTCAGCAGCACCCAGATCGGGAACTAGGACACGGCCACACCCTCCAAGTTTCCACCTGCCCCTCCCAGACAAGCCCTTGTCTGTCCTCAAGAAATAATCCCCCTTGCCGGAACCGGTGTGGCTCAGTGGATAGAGCGTCAGCCTGCAGACTGAAGGGTCCCAGGTTCAATCCCGCTCAAGGGCATGTACCTTGGTTTCAGGCACATCCCCAGTAAGGGGTGTGCAAGAGGCAGCTGATCGATGTTTCTCTCTCATCGATGTTTCTAACTATCCCTCTCCTTTCCTCTCTGGAGAGAGACAGAGAGAGAGAGAGAGAGAGAGAGAGAGAGAGAGAGAGAGAGAGAGAGAGAGAGAGAGAGAGAGAGACGGAAAGAGGGGAAGGTCAATAGGGGTAAAAGAGACATATGTAAAACTTCTGTAACACTTTAAGCAATAAAATAAAATAAAATAAAGAGAGAAGACAGGAAAAGAAATAACTCCTCTCTCCTAACTTAAAAATTTTTTAAATATATTTTTATTGATTTCAGAGAGGAAGGGAGAGAGATAGAGAGTAAGAAACATCGACCAGCTGCCTCCTGCACGCCCTCCACTGGGGATTGAGCCACAACCCGGGCCTGTGCCCTGCCTGGGAATCGAACCCTGACCTCCTGGTTCTTGGGTCGGGGCTCAACCCCTGAGCCACGCCAGCCGGGCTCCCTGACTTTTACTGTAATTATTTTCTTGCTTTTTCGTAGGTTTTGCAAATTGTCCCCTCGACCAGGAGATCGGCCACCAGGCAGGCCTGCCAACTGCCCATGTCCCCTCCCCCTGACCAGGCTGGCTGGACCCCACCTATGCACGAATTCATGTACTGGGCCTCTAATGTGTATCTATATATTTATATATCTATATCTATAACCCTAACCCTAACCTAACCCTAACCCTAACCTAACCCTAATCCTAACCCAGCCCTAACCCTAACCCTAACCTAACCCCAACCCTAACCTGCCCCCCTCCCCCTACACACACTGAGTGGCCAGATTGTTATACATTCACAGATCATAATAATCTGGCCACTCAGTGTATATACATCTGAGACCATATACTCTTTTTTCCCGAAAGTAAGACATCCCCTGAAAATAAGGCCTACTCGCTGTAATATAAGGCATCCCCCCCCCCCCCCCCCCGCGAAAATAAGATCTACTGCATCTTTGGGAGGAAAAATTAATGTAAGACACTGTCTTATTTTCAAGAAAACAGGGTAGTTCCCCCCTTCCCGCTTCTTTTACTTAAATGTAAGTATCACAGGGTTTTACTGTATTTTTCTGTGTATAAGACGTCCCCCCTTTCCAACCCCAAGTTAAGAAATCACTATTGTAAGCCTTGGCTGGTTCTCCTCTGAAGGCTTTCTTTGATGGCACCTTAAGGAGCTGTTCTTCCTGTTTTCTCCGCTGTCCAGTCACGCACTCAGCAGGAGGAGGGCCACGTGGTCTCTCTGCAGCTCCATGGCCATGCTCTTCTGCACAGCTGATTGCATTCAGCTGGGATTTTGCGGAGTAAGACCATTGCTTACCGGTGTTTATCTTTTGTTTTTATTTTTTATATATTTTTAATTGATTTTTTACAGAGAGGAAGGGAGAGGGATAGAGAATCAGAAACATCGATGAGAGAGAAACATCCATCAGCTGCCTCCTGCACACCCCCTACTGAGGATGTGCTCGCAACCAAGGTCCATGCCCTTGAGCGGGATAGAACCTGGGACCTTTCAGTCCGCAGGCCGAAGCTCTATCCACTGAGCCAAACCAGCTAGGGCCATCTTTTTACTTTTTGACATCTTTATGAGCTCAGAACGCTCCGATCCCTGATGTATCTGCACTCCCCACCTCCACCTCCAATCACGGCGTCCGTCAGCTGATGTCAGTCACAGTAAGGCTTGTGATTGGAGGAAGCCTGTTTGACAAGGTGTGGGCTGCTATGCACCCACATGGCTCCCTCCTCCGCTGATTTCTATGTATAAGACGCCCCTCGGTTTTCAGGCTAACGATTTTAGAAAAAAAATAGCGTCTTGTACACGGGGAAATACGGTAGTTTGTGATTTCTGAAGTTTCCATGCCTAGGAAAAAGGGAATACCAGATAACTACCCTTAGTTTTCTTTCTTTTAAAAAAAATATATTTTATTGATTTTTTACAGAGCAGAAGGGAGACGGATAGAAAGTCAGAAACATTGATGAGAGAGAAACATCAATCAGCTGCCTCTTGCACGCCCCCTACTGGGGATGTGCCCGCAGCCAAGGTACATGCCCTTGACCAGAATTGAACCTGGGACCTTTCAGTCCGTAGTCCGATACTCTATCCACTGACCCAAACCGGTTTCGGCTACCCTTAGTTTTCTTGATCAGTTTTGTTGTTGTTCCACCACCTGTAACTATGGATCTGTGAGCGGGAAATAAGACTTGGGAGGGATCAGAAGCAGCTCCTGCTGACCCGGGTCCATTTTCCCACACGCGATGAGGTCAATCATGATATTTTCCTGGAGACAAAAAGGAGTCACTTTAGGAAAAGAATTTTAAAGGCAAACATGCCAGATAATGCCAGTTTGTTTCATGTTTGTCTACCCACTTTCCGTAAGAGATGAGTTTTCCTAACACCAGCCTGTCCTCCAGAAGTAACGGAAAGCAAAAGTTTTAGAAAGACATAGCAAAAAGAAACGAAGAAACGTAGCGATGAAAAATACATTTTGGCTGGGAAAACTCTTTTAAGGCAAGTGTTTCCAAATCCAGAATCCACAAAGCAAAAGTGGGTTAGTCTAATTTTATGATATTTTAAATTGTCTGTGAAAACAAAAGTACCATAACTAGAGACAAAAGATAAAATACAGACCAAAAGGAAATCTTGGAAATACACACGGCAGACTACAAGCTGCTTTTCTTAATATATAAAGAGGTCTAATGAATGAGAACAAGACCAGTAATCAACAGGAACTGGTCACTCACAGAAAAAGAAATATAGCCCCGGGCACATGCCTGGGTTGTGGGCTCCATCCCCAGTAGGCGGCGTGCAGGAGGCAGCCAATCAATGATTGTCTTTTATCATTGACTAGATGCCAGGTGCAAGAAATTCATGCTGGTGAGGGGAGGAGGGGTCCCCTCAGCCCAGGCTGCACCCTTTCCAATCCAGGACCTCTTGGGGGATGTCTGACTGCCAGTTTAGGCCCAATCCCCTTTCATAATCTAGGACCACTGGCTCCTAACTGCTCATCTGCCTGCTGGCCTGATTACCCCTAACTGCTCCCTCCTGCCAGCCTGGTCCCCCCCTAACTGCCCCCTCTGCTGGCCTGGTTGCTCCTTATTGCCCACCCCCCTTGCCAGCCTGGTCACCCCCAACTGCATCCCCTTCCAGCCTGATTGCCCCTCACTGCCCCCCCCCCCGCCAGCCTGGTCACCCCTAACTGCCCCCCACCTGCTGGCCTGGTTGTCCCTTACTGCCCTCGCTTGCCAGCCTGGTCACCCCCAACTTCCCCCCTTGCTGGCCTGGTTGCCCCACGCAGCCTGTTCAGTCATCTGTTTGGTTGTTTCAGTTGTGACGGTCACTTAGGATTTTATATATATATATATGTATATATGTATATATATATATGTATATATGTATATATGTATATATGTATATATATGTTTCTATCTCTCAGTCTCCCTCCCTCTCTGAAATCAATAAAAATATATTTTAAAAGGAAAGAAAGGAAGAAAGAAAGAGAAAGACATATCTCCGTGGTAGTCATTAAAGATGTTCCCAAGTCCTGCCTCTCTCACTTCTCCCCACATAGGGTAGAACTGCACTTTCCCACCCGCTTTGAGGATAGGTGTGGGCCTGTGACTTGTGGCTGATGAAATCCGAGCAGAGGTGACATGTCCCTTCTGAGGGAACACCTGAAGTGCCAGCACCTGCCATCTCTGCCCCCCGCCCCAGTGATGTGGACACAGAGTTGAGCTGGGGTCCGGACCCGGCCAGACAGGCAGTTGGAGCTGGAAGGGACATTTAACCCCTGAGACTGTGGATGCTTTTCATCACCTCACCTCCCTCCCACAGCCCGCGGTGACTAATCCAGTCTCCCGGAGAGAAGGCCCAAGTGCAGAAACAGTGAGCTCATCTGTATGCGCGTGTGTTTATGTGCTCAAGACATTTCTGGAAGAAATCCTGAGGAACTTAATGGGGCTTGCGACAAAGGTGTTGACAGGAGGCAAAGATGGGGGAGGCGATGCCTGCTTTGCACATCACAGTCGGTAATGCTGAGTTGGAAAACAAAACGAAACCATGACCACGGTGAGTGTAGGTTTCAAACGAGCTAATGTTTCCACAGAAAGCTTTCCACCAGCTGCTGTTCACGGCAGCCCGAACTGGAAAGAGCCCAGGTGTCCCCGGAGGAGGGACAAACAAATTCTGGTCACCATCCTTACTGTCTAGGAAAGAGAATCAATGAACTACAGCACATGTAACACCATGGATGCCCACAGAGATGTGACCTTGAGCGGAAGAAGCACACACAAGAATATGTACAGTTTATTCCGTTTATGTCAAGTAGAGACACTGGCCAAACTAATTGATGGTGTGAGAGGTCAGCATAGTGGTCACCTAGCTGGGTGGGTTTTTCAAAAGTCTATGTGTATTGATGTCAGAGAGGAAGGGAGAGGGAGAGAGAGAAACATCCATGATGAGAGAGAATCATGGACCGGCTGCCTCCTGCACGCCCCCCACTGGGGATGGAGCCCACAACCCGGGCCTGTGCCCTGACCGGGAATCAAACCCTGACCTCCTGGTTCACAGGTCAGTGCTTGAGCACTGGGCCACGCCGGCCGGGAGTGGGTTTTAACTGGGAATGGCTCCTGGGGGCTTCTGGGGCAAGGGCCACACATATGCTCAGTGTGTGGAAACGCCTAGATCTCTGTCTTATCACGCGTGCACACATATGTAGGGCACAGTTCGAGACAAAGCTCTAGGCCCAATCTAGCTGCTATAAAGAATGAACAGCTGGGAAGAGGGTGGTGCAGGGCACAGCTAGGGCAGCCTGTCCGGGCTGGCAGTGCCCTGTGGGCAGTGACTCTTTATACATGTACTGGGCACATACATGTACACATACATATACTGAAGCCAGGAGTCCAGTGCCTGCATGTGAGCCCTGGGATTGATGGAGCAGACAGAGAATGTTGGGGACCAGCTACAGTTGTGAGAAATACTAATCATCCTCTGTTGACCATGACTGTCTTGTTCTGATGAGAGAAGGCGCATGCGCACCTGGCTGGGGGGTGCGTGTGGGCCCGGGGGGCTCACCTGGAAACGGGTCTATCCCCCATCCAGAGCTGCCTGTGGTGACGGGAACATTAGCGACCTGGTTGCAGAAGCCAGAGCCTCCAGCCTCTGAAGATCCCCAACTTTTGCACACCCTCAGGCTATTGAAGACCCCCAACTTTTGCACACCCCAGGCCATTGAAGACCTCCAACTTTGGCACACCCCAGGCCATTGAAGACCCCCAACTTTGGCACACCCCAGGCCACTGAAGACCCCCAACTTTTGCACACCCCAGGCCATTGAAGACCCCCAACTTTGGCACACCCCAGGCCATTGAAGACCCCCAACTTTTGCACACTCCCAGGCCATTGAAGACCCCCAACTTTTGCACCCCCCAGGCCACTGAAGACCCCCAACTTTTGCACACCCCAGGCCATTGAAGACCCCCAACTTTGGCACACCCCAGGCCATTGAAGACCCCCAACTTTTGCACACCCCCAGGCCACTGAAGACCTCCAGCCTCTGCACACCTCAGGCCTTTGCACACCCCCAGCCCTCGTTCTGTATGAGCTGCCCATGGGGCGCACACACTCTTTGCCTACTTCCCTGTCCTCTTCGTCGTTGAACCCCATATACGCAGCTGGCTCATGGGGGTGCAGAGCAGGTGTTTGTGGGTGACCTGCAGCGGGCGGGATGGGAGTAAACACTCATATAGGACTCCACCCTGTCGCTGCGGAACTGGCCCAGGTACTGACCGCAGCCCGGACCCCTGATTGGCCGGTTCCAGAGCGACACCCCCCTCCCAGGCAGGACCCTGGCGTCGCCTCTCGGCATCGCGTGTGAAGCCCCCGCATGGACGTCCTTCGGGCCCCTGCGTGGTGGCCCGGGCTGCCCACCGGGCACAGGATGCCTGGCAGCCAGGCGGGAGCCGGCTCTGTGGGAGGAGGGGTGCGGGAGCGAGCTGGCATGGGAGCTGCCGGCCGCCTGGCGCGGCGCTTAATGAGCTTCCTGCCAGGGACTGGCTTTGTTCTCAGCGCCCAGAGGGGACACGTCTGATCGCAGCCATTTCCCGAGCGAGCGCGGGAGCGAACGGGGGAATAGGTCCCCGCAGCGCAGAGCCGCCTTCATAATCGCATCGAGACGTGGCTCACGGCTCGCCTTCCTCCTCCCCGGCACCGGGCCGCGGTGGCGTGTGCCCAGGGCTCCGGGTGTTTGCTGACACAAAGCCGGGGTGGGGGTGGGGGTGGCTTGGAGGGCGCAGCTGGCTCCTATTAAGTCACTCAGGAGAGATTTGCAAGAACACAACACGATGCCGCTTTTCTGGTTAAATCGGTTTTGTTCCGGACACGATATTTTTCATAAACGCAGATGATTTATGCTACTGTGCAGTGGGCTTCTTATCTTGTATTAAATGACTTAACAAATGCATTCTTTAACATTGGCTCAACTGTTTTTTTAAAAATATATATTTCTATTGATTTCAGAGAGGAAGAGAAAGAGAGATAGAAACATCAGTGATAAGAATCATAGATGCCTGCCTCCTGCAACCACCTCCCCCCCCCCCACCTGCACCGGGGGTTTTGAGCCCACAACCCGGGCCTGTGCCCTGATGGGAATCGAACCGTGACCTCCTGGTTCATAGGTCAAGGCTCAGCCCCTGAGCCACGCCAGCCGAGCCTGTTTTACTTTGTAGCGCAGTCAAGACTGAGAGTCGCAACAAAACTCTCGGGGGGCCTCAATAGTGTTAAAGACTGTAAAGGGATCTTGAAACCACACATTTGTGAACTGCTGCTAGCTCTATAGTTTTTTTTAAACCTGTAATTGTATAATAACTTTAGATTTATCGAAAAGTTGCAAAGCCAGTACAGAGTTCGTGCACCCCCACCCTGCTTCCCTCAGTGTTAGCATCTTGTGGCATGTGCACTCGCTAGAAGGAAGGATGTGTATGTATAGCCAGATATATAGCCAGAATGTCTGTATATTGCTATAAACTAAGCTGTGGGCTTCCCTCCCCCTGCCCCTCCCCCCTCTCCTTCCCCCTCCCCGCTTTTGTGTCTAATGTCATTGTTTGTTCCAGGATCTCATTTCAGGCAGCACATTCCACTGAGTGCGGATGGTTTTGCGTTTCTCCGGTTTCAGTCATAGTCTCTGGTGTTTTTGAAAGGCAGGCATGATGGTGAATGCACCCCACACGCCCCCCCCCCCCCCTTTGCACTAAGGATGCCTGAGGATGCCTCACACGAGCTGGGTGCCGGGTCATCACTCATCGAGAGCATCCAGAACTCAAAGCGGCAACCGACCCAGAAGCCCCCTGGCGCCCCGGGTCACAGGCAGCTGGTGCAGGATGAGAAGAGGCCGGGGGATCCCAGGGTAGGAGGGACAGGGACATGGGGACGGGCAAGCTCAAGCAAGGCCAAGCAGCCGGGCATGTGCAGCTGGTCCACAGATAACAAGTCATTATCTTCCCGGCCAAGGACACCTGAGAACAAACGGTTAAAAGCCTCCGAAAGAGCGAAGGCAGGAGAGGGGGAGGGGGGGGGGAGTCTTTCCCAGCCACCGAACAAAGAAACCAGCCCTTTGGGGAAGGGAAAAGGAGAAAAGGATCATTTCTGTGTGTGCGTGTGTGTGTGTGTGTGTGTGTGTGTGTATTTTATTTTTATTTGTTACTCCCTAAAGCAGGGAAGCCAACATTCTCAAGGCTTGGCAAGATAAAGCTGCCAGGTGTGGCTCATGAATTCTGGGAAGGCCACATGAAGTGAAGAGGGACCTTGAGGATTAATCTGCACCAAGATAGATAGTACAGGAATTCTGAATCCTACAGACGGGAGGAGGGTACAGAACGCCTCGGACCCCCGCCCAGCCTGCTCCTCACATCCGCCGAGTGCCTGCCTACGCTCCCTAAGCCAGATGGCTAGGTCTGTTTGCCTTGCTGCTCTAATTATTAATTTATTAATTGCCTCAATAACCTGGCCGATCACAACGCAGTCCGTGTTGGCGTTTCCGCCCAACAATTTGTGTCTGCGACTTGAGAGACTAACTGGATCGTGAAGGGAACGTGATCAGCCAGGAGGCTCTAGGAGAAGAGCTGGGGCTGGTGGGAGTTCTCGCGAGATCACTGCCGGAAGAGCTCTGTGTTTACACTGAAGCTCCACGGTTCTCACTTCCTCTTCCCTTAACTTCCGGTTTCCTCCATCTGGGGGCGCAGGCCGTGGCTGCATGCCCTGGTTTGCACCCCCCCCTTCCCCCCGCCCCTATTCCGTGGCCATGCCTAGTCCATACTGTTTTCAGGGAGTAGAATAGTTCGTTTGCTGTGCGACCTTGTAGTTCATTCACTCTCCTTGCAAGATAGCAGGGCTCAGCAAGCTTTCTGTCCAGCCGGATAGTAAATGATTTCGGTTTGTGGCTATAAAAGCAGCCACAGACAATACAGAAACAGATGAGCATTTATTTTCATGTTTTTACGTAACACATGTCATGTCGTTAAAGTTTTGGCTTAGCTGTCACCCATATTGCTGTATACCTAGCATCTTGTTTTCATAATTCACCCTTATCAATAGCTTCAATGCTTTTGTTTAATATGTTTATTGAGTGAGGTGGTTATCTGGGTTCTATTCCCCAGAATAAAATGACTGTGCCAAGCAGTATGAATACTTTTATAGTTCTTGCTATTCTATCTAATAAAGAGGGAACATACAAATTGACTATCATGATGTCACAAAGATGACAGCACCCATAGCCACAAGATGATAGTATCCAGTCCCCTCAGCCCTGCCAGAGCCCCTCAGTCCTTTCAGCCCTGCCAGGGGGCTGGCAGGCATATGGTGCAGCCAGATCTGCCCCCCAGCTGCCCAGGGCCAGCCATAAGTGCAGGCAAGCCTCAGATGGTAGCCACCCAGCTGCCCAGGACCGCCTGAGGCTCAAGAAACCATGGCCAGCCAAGGCTTGCGCTGCCGGCAGTGGCAGCAGCAGAGGTGTGATGGGGGCGTTGCCTTCCCCTGATCTCCAGGTCACCTCCCACCCCTGAGGGCTCCTGAATTGTGAGAGGGGGCAAGCCAGGTTGAAGGACAATCCTCCAGTGCATGAATTTTCATGCACCAGGCCTCTAGTGTATGATAATTGTATATTTTGCATCACGTTTTCATTGTTTAAAAAATAAAAAGTGTTGACTCTTTTGATTACATGGTACACAAATGGAACTCAAAACAGTTTAAACCTCACAGAAAACTTCTTGGGGGAAGGTGGAAAGGGGAGCTGTTATTTAATGAGTAGAGTTTCAGTTTTGGATGGTGGGGAAGCTCTGGAAAAGAAAGTGAGGCCTGGCCAGTGTGGCTCAGTGGGTGAGTGTTGACCCAGGAACTGAGGGATCACCTGGTCAATTCCCTGTCAGGGCACAGGCCTGGGATGTGGGCTGGATCCCCTGCGTGGGGCCTGCAGGAGGCGGCTGATCAGTGATTCTCTCTCATCACTGATGTTTCTCTCTCCCTCTCCCTTCCTCTCTGGCATCAATAAAATTTTTTAAAAAACAGTGGGATGAGTGTGAAGTGCCACTGAATTGTACTCTTCAAAGGGCTAAAATGGTCAACTTTACATTCTATACATTTTCCCACAATTTTTAAGATAGGAGGAGAATTTCTTGGATCTAGCTACTGAACCTCTTGCTCAGTCATTACTGGATTTGGGGGCCCATGCAGCACCATTAGACCCTCTCCGGTATCTTAGTTTCGTGGTCGGCAAACTGTGGCTCGTGAGCCACATGCGGCTCTTTGGCCCCTTGAGTGTGGCTCTTCCACAAAATACCACGACCTGGGCAAGTCTAGTTTGAAAAAGTGACGTTAGAAGAAGTTTAAGTTTAAAAAATGTGGCTCTCCAAAGAAATGTCAATCGTTATCCTGTTGATATTTGGCTTTGATGACTAATGAGTTTGCCGACCACTGGCTTAGTTCTTTGTGTGGGTTTCAGTCTCTCCATAAGGCAAGTGCCATAGTCCCCGGTGTCACCAGGGTCCTGTCTCCCATAACCCTCACAGTCCCGGAGAATTCACCACAAGTGTCCCCCCAGGGTCCATGGCAGTGTCTGACAAAGGCTCCAAATGGCCGGGGCGGGTCACAGGCCCATTCTAGCACAGTCAGCGCCTTTGGGAGGATGAGTTTCTCGGGCGTCTGAGTCATCTTATTCCAGATCCAGGGCCCGAGCATTCCCGGCCAGCAGCAGATGTCTGCCGCACATGTTCTGGCTTTCCCCTGTAACCCGAGCGCGGCCATAGAGCTTTGCAATGTTTCAAAACATTCTTATGTGGTTGGTCATTTGTTTTTGCTTTTCATCGCTATGCCTGCGGCTGGACCATTTGGTGGCTAGCGTTTCTGCCTCTCTGAATACCAGAGCTCATTTGAATAAAGCAGATCATGTGTGCTAAATCAAGGGAAGAATGAGTCTTCGTGATCCAATATGGGACAAGTGAGGTATGTGTGTATTTAAATATGTTTTTATTGACTTCAGAGAGGAAGGGACGGGGGGGAGAGAGAGAGAGAGAGAGAGAGAGAGAGAGAGAGAGAGAGAGAGAGAAACATCACTGATGAGAGAGAAACATCGATCGGCTGCCTCCTGCAAGGCCCCCTCCTGGGGATGGAGCCCACAACCTGGGCCTGTGCTCTTGACCGGAATCGAACCCTGACCTCCTGGTTCATAGGTTGATGCTCAACCACTGAGCCACACCGGCCGGGCTAGGATCAGTGTTTTGTCTGCTGTTACAGATGCTATGTTCTATTTGCACTTGGAAAGAGAGTATGTTAAGTTGCCCCATTGTTAGTTATTCCGCAGTCTGTTAAATGCACACAGCTAATGGAATTGTATTCTAGTGTAGAGCCCGTGAGTCTCTCTCCCCGCCTCCCCCTTTTGATTGAATGAGTTCTTCAATCATATAGTATTTCCGGATTTATTTTATTTATTTTTCTCCTTTCTTTCCCAAAATGGAATGTTGAGCGTTCCAATTAAAATATTTGTTTCTATTTCTTCTTGCTTTTTTGGTCCACTTTATTTTTGTTTGTTACAACGAGGTTGCATTTTATTTTTTTCGAATCTTTCTTTTTATTTTATTTATTTTTAAAAAAATATTTTTATTGACTTCAGAGAGGAAGGAAGAGGGAGAGAGAGACAGAAACAGCAATGATGAGAGAGAGTCATTGATTGGCTGCCTCCTGCACAACCCCACTGGGGATCGAGCTCACAACCTGGGCATGTGCCCTTGACCGGAATCGAACCTGGGACCCTTCAGTCCGCAGTCCTAGGCTCTATCCACTGAGCCAAACCCAGTAGGGCCTAATCTTTCTTTTTAAAAAAATCTTTATCATTGAAAATATTACATAGGTCCTCCTTTTTCCATTAACTTCTTCCAGCCATTCCCCTTTCTCCCCCCACCAGGCCCTCACCACCCCATTGTCTGTGTCCATGGGTGCCAGAAGCCGATCATTGTTTTAATGATGGAGAGCTGTGGACAGGGAATCCGGAGGGCTGGTCCACCTTGATTGCTCTGACGGGTCAGAGCTAATTATTAGATATTGGCAGTTGAAGCAGTCCCCACCTGTTAGTCCTAAGCAGATTCACTGATTGGCTATTATTGGAGTTTCCTGGCTGGGGGAGACAGGTGTATCTTATAATCTTAATCTTAATAAAAGGGATGGTAAAGCCAGAGTGAGGAGTAGTCCTCCCACTAGAGTTGGGCTACCGCCTGGCTCCCAATATTCCCAAATTAATGCTTTTCTAGTCTCTATTCATTTGTGTGTGGCCCTTTCCAGAACCCGAACCCTGAACTGGAACCCTGAACCACGCAGGATGTGAAAGGGGTTCCCACACATGGGTGACACATATATACACACACGCTCATTGGTTGATTCCATGTTCTTTTCTGGCCTTGGTTGCAATGGCTTTTAGAACACACTAGAGGCCTGTTCCAGGAGGATTCCTGCAATAAGGCTTCCTGTGGCGGTCTCCGCCACCCTCTTGCTTCCCTCCCTTCTCTGCTGCTTACTTGCTTCTCCGTAGCTTCACTCCCTTCTGCAGTGGTTGGCTTCCTTCTACGCTGTCTTCAGTCTTTGCTCTGCGCCTGGATGTGCAAATTAACTGACATCTTGAGTGAGTTAATTTGCATACTTGCTTCTGATTGGCTTGTGGGCATGGCTTGTGGGCATAACAGAGGTACAGTCAATTTGCATGTTTCTCTTTTTAAAAAAAAATATTTTATTGATTTTTTTTCAGAGAGGAAGAGAGAAGGATAAAGAGTTAGAAACATCGATGTGAGAGAAACATCGATCAGCTGCCTCCTGCACACCTCCCACTGGGGATGTGCCCGCAACCAAGGTACATGCCTTTGACCGGAATCGAACCTGGGACCCTTCTGTCCACCGAGCCAAACTGGTTAGGGCTGTATGTTTCTCTTTTATTAGATAGGATAAACATTCCCTATTTGTATGATCACGATGGAATGTACACTTGGCCATTATGTAAGGACCGTGTTTATTGCTCATACTGCCTTTTGCTCTGGCACCTGATCATCTGCTCCCCCATAGTCATCCCGGCTTCTCGTCTTCACCCAGGAGCACCCTCTGCCTCCCTCCCCCCCAACTCCTTGGGTTTTCTCTGCTTTGCCTGTTTCTGTAGCAACAAAGCGTTAGATTGTGCCGTTTGACCAGCCGGTGAGCTGCCTGCTTTTTATAGGCGAGGTCAGCCCGCTTGCGGTTAAGGCTGTAACTGGTGAAACTTTCCCACACCCCGTTTCCTGTGACTGCTGTTCACTCCCCAGGCAGCCCTGCATCCTGCCTTGCAAGGTGTCTTATTCAGTAAACGACACATGTCTTCGTGTTCCCTGAAATATGTTCTTATCGATTTCAGAGAGGATGTGAGAGGGAGAGGGAGAGGGAGAGGGAGAGGGAGAGAGAAACATTAATGAGAGATTGATCAATTGGCTGCCTCCTGTTTGCCCCCCACCTTGGCCTGTGCCCTGACCGGGCATGGAACCTGCAACCACTCAGTCCACGGGACAACGCTCTACCATCTGAGCCACACCGGCCCCTGTCTTCACGTTTTACGATTGTGGTTCTCAAAGGAGAGCTGGAGAGCCTCCAAGGACAGGAGACATTTCCGGTGATATGTGAAGACACTGTGGGCCCCTTGCACCCCACTTCTCTCCCGGCACGCAGTGCAGTTATGGGGGTGCATGTCCGACAATGTGAAGCACCACCTTCTCCCCTTTCTGTTGGCTTTAGAAAGCAGAGCTATGTTTTTCATAAAAATGTACTCTTTGGCCCTGACCGGTCTGGCTCAGTGGACAGAGCGTCGGCCTGCGGACTGAAGGGTCCCGGGTTCGATTCCGGTCAAGGGTATGGACCTTGGTTGCGAGCACATCCCCAGTGGGGGGTGTGCAGGAGGCAACTGATCGATGTTTCTCTCTCATCGATGTTTCTGACTTTCCCCTCCCTTCCTCTCTGTGAAAAATCAATAAAATATATTTTTAAATAAGTGAATAAATAAGCTCATTACATAAATAGTACATATTTTTAAAAAATATTTTATTGATTTTTCACAGAGAGGAAGGGAGAGGGATAGACAGTCAGAAACATTGATGAAAGAGAAACATCCATCAGCCGCCTCCTGCACACCCCCCACTGGGGATGTGTCCGCAGCCAAGGTCCATGCCCTTGACTGGAATCGAACCTGGGACCCTTCAGTCCAAAGGCCGAAGCTTCATCCACCGGGCCAAACCGGATAGGGCTGTAATGGGCTTCTTTTAAGCAAAGTGGGAAATAGAAATGAGAAAAGCGCCAGCTTTAATTTCAGTGGTGAATATCCAGAGATGTAAGCCACACTATGCACAAAGGCAGGCTGTAATTTCTCAGTGTAAAGGCGCTCGGAGCCCGGGAAGTGTGAGCGCGGCGAGAGGGGGCATTGCAGGTGCATTTCGCTCGCAATCGCTGCGCAAGCGGGTCCTTGTCTTTGTTTAGAAAGCAAACCGCTGGCCCCGGTGCCCTGCCGGTGGGGAGAGAGGGCCCAGGCTCCGGGGCACAAGGGAAGGGTGAGAACTGGGGTGAGCTTGCAGGGAGAGGAACAAAGGAGAGGGAGGAGCCCTGCGAGGTGGGGGGAGGCGGAGCCCAGATGCCGGGGAGGGGGGTTAGTGGAGGCGGGGAGGGAGGAGAGGGCTGGCTGCTATTGTGTCACATGCGCTTCTGTGGTCCTAAGGGAGGTCCCCCCATCGCAGCCCCCAGAGCCCCAGAAATGGCTGCTGTGCGCCCCCGGCAGCAGAGGGGTGGGTGGGGGCGGGGCCGGGAGGGGGGGGGAGTGTTTGGGGAAATCAAGGAACAGCAGCTTGGAGTGGAGAGCAAACAAGGGGTGGCGTGTGTGTGTGTGTGTGTGTGTGTGGGGGGGGGGGCGGCAAGCCGGAAGCAGGAACGGAAGCCACTGGGTGAAATGTGGGGTCTCCTGCCCCACCCCAATCCCTGGATAGGAGAGGTTTTTCTCATCCATTCCGCCGCCCTCCAGACACGGAAGCACCAACAGACTGCGGAACCTCAGATGGAGGGCGGGGGGGGGGGGGGGGAGAGGGGGGGGACAGGGGAGGGGGAAGGGATCAACCGAAGATCTTGTGCGTGTTTATGCATCACCTGGGACACAGGCGGGGGCGGGGCAGGCTGGGAGAGGTCAAGGGGAAAAGGAGGACCCATGTAATCCTTCCAACAATAAAGAGTCAAACAAATAATATATGTAAAGAAGCACTGACATTGCTACACTTAAAAATAAAGACACAGGGACCTGCACTCAGGATGGCAGCATGGCAAAGAGCCCCATCGCCGGGGCTGGCGCGGAGCCCGGCGCCGGGTGAGGACTGAGAAGGCGGTGCAGGCCGGGGGGGGGGGGGGGGGGGGGGGGGGGGGACCATGGGTGGGATGGGTGGTGCATTGTGGGAGGCAGCCAAGTGGATTTCTCTTTTCCTGAAACCGCTCCTAAAAGACGGCCCTCCTAACGCTGCTGCCCCGGGTCACAAAGACAAACGTCTGTCTCCCCAGCACGCTTCCGCCCGCGGAGGGGAGGTGGGCAACGTACACGCGTTTCACCTGCTTCACTTTTAAAAATACATTTTACTGATTTTTCTTTAAAGAGAGGAAGGGAGAGGAATGAATAGAGAGTCAGAAACATCGATCGGCTGCCTCCTGCACACCCCCCACTGGAGATGTGTCCGAACCTCAACCATGTGCCCTTGATCGGAATCGAACCCGGGACCCTTCAGTCCACAGTCCGATGCTCTATCAACTGAGCCAAACCCGTTTCGGCTCACCTGTTTTTTTTTTTTTTTTTGTTAATATTTAATCCTTATCTGAGGATATATATATATATATATATATCTTTATATATATTTTATTGATTTTTTACAGAGCGGAAGGGAGAGAGAGGGATAGAGAGTCAGAAACATCGATGAGAGAGAAACATCCATCAGCTGCCTCTTACATGCCCCCCACTGGGGATGTGCCGGCAGCCAAGGTACATGCCCTTGACTGGAATCGAACCCGGGACCCTTCAGTCCGCAGCCCGACGCTCTATCCACTGAGCCAAACCGGTTTTGGCGGCTCACCTGTTTTTTTAAAGATATTTTATTACTTTTTTGCAGAGAGAAAGGAAGAGGGATAGAGAGATAGAAACACCCATGAGAGGGAAACATCGATCAGCTGCCTCCTGCACGCCCCCCACTGGGGATGTGCCAGCACCCAAGTACATGCCCCTGACCGGAACCGAACCTGGGACCCTTCAGCCTGCAAACTGACACTCTGTCCACTGAGCCACCCCATTTTCGGCCATTTCTCCTGTTTTGAAAGGCTGGCGAGCAGTTAGCACGTGGGCACTGCCAGCCTCAGGACGAAAGCTCCCTCTGCAGTTAGGCTGTCATCCCGGCTAGTGACCCGGTGGCCAAACACATTAACGATGGACCCTCTCCGGCAGGTGCAGCTCAGATCGTCTTGCAAGGCGCGTTCATGGCCGCTCGTTGCCCGCAGCGCTCCACGAGGCAGAAGTGAAAGAGCCCGTGTGGAAGAGGGAGGTGACACCCAGACCGGGGGCCTGTTTGGGGGGAGGGTTTGGGGAGAACGCAGCTGCCTCCCCACAGCTCAGTGATGAGCTTAACCTTTCTGCTTCGCTTCAACCAAGAACTGACACTCTCAGCATTAAATGCAGAGCACACTTTTAAAAAATAATATATATATATATTTTTTACAGAGAGGAAGGGAAAGGGATAGAGAGAAACTTCTATTAGAGAGAAACATCCATCAGCTGCCTCCTGCACACCTCCTGCTGGGGATGTGCCCGCAACCAAGGTACATGCCCTTGACCACAATAGAACCCGAGACCTTGCAGTCCACAGGCCAACGCTCTATCCACTGAGCCACACCAGTTTGGGCGTGAGCACATGTTTGATCATAATTTGAATGAGGACACCACACTTTGGGGCCCATAAGAAATTAGTGATTATCATATGCCACCTCCTAATACTTTCTAAAGAGAGAGAGAGAGAGAGAGAGAGAGAAATGGGCCATGAAACTCAGTTTCATCTTTAGTTTAGCCATTCTGAATTCGGGATTATGTATAGACCTGTTCTAGATTTTTACAAGGAAGGCAGAATTGCTAATGGATTTCACTCTCTGTGGGTTATGTTTATTATCAAACTACAGACCCGGTGCACGAATTCATGCATGGAGTGAGGGAGGGACCAAGGGAGGTTGGCCATTGGCTCCAAGGAGGACGCCGGCCCTCAGCCCACCTGGGAAAAGGGCCGCACCTGCTGCCACCCATCCCCAGTTCCCCGTCCCAACCCGGGGCCTGAAGGTCCTGGCAGGGTGGGGAGAGGAGGTGATGGTCACCGGGCCGGGCGCAGAAGAAAGAGACACCGTGTGGCTCCCTGCATCCCCCCCGTCCTCCTTCTCTCTCTCTCTGCCACGCTGCCACCATGGCGGGTCAGTAGCCCCCGGGGAAGGGAGAGGATGAGAGGGAGACAAACCCTTGTGTCAAGGGCTGACTTGCAATAGATCACAGTGAGGGGGGTGCTCTGCTATGTATGAAACCCCAACCCAGAAGCAGGTCGTCTATGAATGGTTTAACGCCAGGGCCCATGGGGGCCGGCCAGCTGGGGGGAGGGGCCACAGGAGGTTGGCTGTGGGAGTGCACTGACCACCAGGGGGCAGCTCATGTATTGATCATCTACCCCCTGGTGGTCAGTGCGCATCATAGCGACTGGTCGACTGGTCGTTCAGCCGGAATGGCTACATAGGCTTTTATATATATAGATAAAGGACATGTAGGAAAGTTGATAGGAATGCATGGCAGTAACTGCAGAGGAAAATAGAAAAATTCCTTCTCACTGAATTTACTTGGCCATCTGTGTGAAAGGGGCCACATGAGAGGCACACATCAGAAAGCTGTCATTGATAAATACCAGTCCTACACACACGGAAGTGCAGACCCCATGCACTCGCCACCCAATTCCCTGTTATCAGCCTTCAGCTATTTTTGTCTCAGTTCTGCCCTGCCATTTGCTCTGTGGGAGTATTGTAAGCAAACCGCAGACATATCATTTGACCATAAAATTTTCTGTATTTTTTTTCCTGCTGGATAAGGACCTTAAAAATAGAACCATGATACCATTATCACACCCAACAGAAAGCCGATTCTGTATGTTATCTAATAATCTATCTGTGAGTTCTTTCTACTGATTGTTTCAAAATTTTCCGAAGGTTGGATTGATGGATGTTCCTTAAGTCTTTTGCTTAACAGATGGCCTTCCCTCCTCCTCCCGCATTCCTTTCCTGTGTTGGAAAAAGTGGATCATTCGCTCTATGGAACTTTCCATAGTCTACCTATTTAGCTGATTATATCTGTGGTGTTTTTTTTTTTTAAACATCTCTCTCCATCCTTCATCTTTCTTTAAATAGCAGCTAGATCTAGAGGCTTGGTCACCTTCATTTTTTTTTCTTTTTTGGTTCAGAATAGGCCAGTGGTAGTGCTGTGTACTTTCTATGATGTCACGACAGGAGGCTGTTAATGTCTGGTTGTGCCATTTGAGGGCATGTTCAGAATGATCAGTGGGATCCATGATTTCATGGCGACATAGTGATTTCCTCACCTCATCACATCCGCATTTACCAGCTGTGATTCTTCAAGAAAGAAAACCTTTCTCTCATTGGCTCCTGCATTTGGTGACCCTGCAATGCAACCCATGGTTATCACCTTCCAGAAGGCAGCCCTAGGTACTGCTTTCTACTGATGAGAGTTTTTAAAGCATCATTATAAACTTACCAGAGGTCCGATGCACGAAATGCGTACAAGGAACTCAGCCGTCGCAGCCTGGGCTTCATCTGGAAGGTTGTCCAGACGGTCGTTCTGCTGTTTGGTCTCATTAGCATATTAGCTCTTTATTATACACTAAGTGGCCAGATGATGATGATCTCTGAACACATGATAACCTGGCCACTCAGTGTACCTCCTATAGAATAAAAGGCTAATATGCAAATTGTCCCCTTGACCAGGAGTTGGACCAGCAGGCAGGCCGGCCAACTGCCCATGTCCCCTTCCCCCTGGCCAGGCTGGCTGGACCCCACCCATGTACAAATTCATGCACAGGGCCTCTGATATATATATGCTGAGTGGCCAGGTTATTATGCGTTCAGAGATCATCATCATTTGGGCACTCAGTGTATAGGATGGCTCAAACACAAACATGCACTCAACCTGCCTTCCACCCCAGCCTCTGATGGTGGCTTGCCCCGAGCTGGTTTGGTGAGCCCAGACGTGGTACCCCAGACCGGGTACGTTGCCTGCCCCTGGCCTCTGCCTCTAGGAGCTCGGGCTCCTGGGAAAGGGGAGGGAGCTTCCGAGGAGGTGTTTGTAGGGTGAAAAGGCAGGAAGGGACCTGGGCCCACTCCTCCCTTACACGTGGTCAGCCAGGCCAGCAGCCACCATCCGAATACGTGGCTGGGTCCGGAGGGCAGGTGCTGGGAGACCCTCCCCAGGGCGTGACCTTGATCGAGTCAGGCCCTAGGCTTGGCCTCCCTCCCAGCCGGATGCGGGCGGCTGCAGGTGCGTGACTAACGTTTCCCGCGATGACACGCCTGGGACTTTCCCAGCCCGGCCCCGCCCCCGGAGCTGGTGAGAACGCGCGAGGGGCGGAGCTCGAGGGCTGCAGGGGCGGGGCCTGCTGGGCGGGGCGGGGCCGGGAGCTGGGAACCGGCTCCGGGCCTCGGCGCCCCCTGGCGGCTGCTCTCGGCCAGCAGCGGCTCCGGGTGGGGCGGGGCCGTGGCTGCCGCAGAGGCTGCTGCAGAGGTTTCGCAAGGACGCGAGCTTAAGCGGCGAAAACCACTGAGTCACGCGGAGCTGCCGGCTGGCAAGGGGCGGCGGCAGGGGCGGGAACTGGCTGCCCACGGCCCCTCCATTGGCGGGGGAACGAGGCGGGCGCGAGCCCGCACCCCCAGTGTCCTGGCCCGCAGTTGAGGCGACGTCACTCGGCCGGGAAACGGAGGGAAAGCTGTGTGGCCCCTGCCCCGCCCGCTCCCCGATTCCGGAAACGAGGTCCTCAACCCGAAGCCGACCTGATCTAACCGGCCTCCCTGGGGGCGGGAGGGCAGAGGACGGGCGGGGAGAGTGGATGGCGTAACAGAGAACAAAGGAGGGAGGCGCCTCGGCAACAGGGGGAGACCCCCTCCCCCTTCTCCTGCGGGCAGCGGAGCGGCCACGGGGATGGGGTTCCCTCGGGCCCCTGCCTTGCCAGCGCCCCCGAAAACCCAGGGATCGGAGCCAGGAGGACTGCGTCCCAGCTCCCGCCCCCCTCACCTGGGAGCAGGCCACTCGGCCTTGTGAGCCTCAGTTTCCCCACATGGAGAATGACGGTTTGGACGCGATGATGACCATGTTTTAAGGAGGACAAGGCCCAGGAAGGGAGGGGGGCCTGTCCTGAGCGCCCCTCCCTTTCCCCCTCCCAATGCCAGGGAACAAGGCGGGGCCAGGGACAAAGGTGTCACTCACCCAGGACTCTGTCTCTCCGCCAGCCACGCACAGGGCCTCAGTAGCAAACATTTGTGCCCCGCGGCCGCCCCAGTGTTTGCGGGCGCACATACCCTGTGCCCACATGTTTAAGCCAAGCTGTCAAACTCTGGGATAAAACATGTTCTGCCCCGACGGCGGGGCTCTGGCTGAGCATCGGCCTGGGAACCGGGAGGTCAGGGCACAGGCCCCGGGCTGCGGGCTCCCTCCCCAGTGGGGGGCGTGCAGGAGGCAGCCGGTCCATGACCCTCTCTCATCATGGATGTCTCTCTCTTTCTCTCCTTCTCTCTCTGAAATCAATGAAAAAACATTAAAAAATATACTCTGTCCCCCTACCTTGTCAGAGACACCTCCACAACAACCTGGAATGTGGTGGCACCAGCTCAAGGCCCGCATTGTGACTCCACCCCACACCACGAGTGTCCTCGCCCTCACGTGTGCTCACATGCAGCCTCCCCGGGGACCCCTTCCCCAGGGCACAGTGGTGGGGGGCACCGTCTACCCCCAGGAGGCTCTCCGTGTGCCAATGTGTGGCAGCTGCAGGCCCGGCCCATGTGAACACGAGCAATGGCAAGGCCAATGCCTGCGGGAGGGGGAAGGTGTCAGCAAGGGGCTCATTTCTCTCTTTTTAAAAAACATATTTTATTGGTTTTTTCAGAGAGGAAGGGAGACACAGAGCTACGAACATCGATGAGAGAGAAACATCGATCAGAGAGAAACATGGATCAGCTGCCTCCTGCACACCCACCACTGGGGATGTGCCCGCAACCAAGGTCCATGCCCTTGACCGGAATCGAACCTGAGACCCTTCAGTCTGCAGGCTGACGTTCTATCCACTGAGCCACACCGGTTTCGGCTCATTTCTCTTTTTTAAAATATGTTTTACTGATTTGTTTACAGAGAGGAAGGGAGACGGATAGAGAGTTAGAAACATCCATGAGAGAGAACCATGGACCGGCTGCCTCCTGCACGCCCCACAGTGGGCATGGAGCCTGGAATCTGGGCCTGTGTCCTTGACCAGAATCGAAGCCAGGACCCTTCAGCCCGCAGGCTGACGCTCTATCCACTGAGTCACACTGGTCGGGCCAGGGGCTCCTTTGTTAGAGAAGGTGGCATGTGTGTCCTGCCTGCCGGGAAGGTGGGCGAAGGCCTGAGTGCGGAAAGCTGGGCAGACCCTCGGGCCCGCGCAGGGCAGCTCCGTGCTGGGCAGCAGCCCCTGTCCCCTCCCGGCGCCATGCCTCTGCGGTCAAAGTGCTTCGCTGCCAATTCCAGTCTCTGAATCTCAGTGCCAGCCTTCAGGGGGAATTCTGCCACTGGCTCCCTGAAAGATGCCACGGAAAGCAGCTTTATTTGTTCAGTTTTAAAATCTATTTCTTTATGGATGTCAGAGAGGAAGGGAGAGGTAGAAACACCCACTATGGGAGGGAATCCTGGAGCAGCTGGGGCTGTGCCCGCACCCCGGGCCTGTGCCCCGAGTGGAATGGATCCTGGGATGTTTGGTCTGCAGGTCGATGCTCTATCCACTGACCACACTGGTCAGGACGTGACAAATCTTTTGAAAATCTATTTTTATGGATGTCAGAGAGGAAGGGGGGAGAGGGAGGGAGGGAGGGAGGGAGGGAGGGAGAGAGAGAGAGAGAGAGAGAGAGAGAGAGAGAGAGGGAGAGAGAGAGAGAGAAACATCTACCATGAGAGACAATCATGGGTCGGTGCGTCGCCCTCCACTGGGGATGGAGCTGGGACCCAGGCCTGTGGCCGGACTGGGACCAGCGGGCCTCCAAGGGCCGAAGTTGCTGGGTAAGCGCCCCGCCCCTCCCCTGCAGTTGACAGAATGGCAGGGCGTGTGTCTACACTGCCTCTTGGACTTGGCCCCGAGGAGGCTGCCCCTGCCCGGGCCGCACCCCGGCCTCCACTCCGCAGCCCCTGCCCGGCCAAGGGCGTGCGTTCGGACCCGTGTCTCAGCATCGGCTGTCGGGGGCGCCACTGAGCAAGCGGGCCTCGCCCCTGCCCCGGGCCTCAGGCGCCTGTGGGTAAATAAAGGCAGGGAAGGCAAGGGCCGCCTGAAATGGAAGGAACCTGCTGCAGCCCGGCCGGGGTGGTTCAGTGGTTTGGCATCGACCTAGGAACCAGGTCAGGGTTGATTCCTGGGCAGGGAACAGGCCCGGGGTGGGGGCTCCATCGCCAGTGGGGGGCGTGCAGGAGGCAGCCGGTCCACGACTCTCTCATGCATCATTAGTGTGTTTCTCTGTCTCCCCATCTCCCTTTCTCTCCGAAATGAGTAAGAATATATATTTTTTTAAAAAAGAAAAGAAGGATCGTGGTTTAACGGCCAAGTCCCCTCTGGGAGCCCCACAAGAGACGGCTGAACTGCTGAACCCAAGGAGGAATTCGCTCCTTTCCTTTCATTACAGGCCCCGCCGGGTCCCTGCTCAATGCCCCCCCCCCCTCCGCCCCCAACAATCACAGAGAAAGCGACGCTGCCCGCCGCCCCGTGGGGAGGGGAGCTTTCTAGAAGGCCACCTGCACAGGGAAAGCGGTGCATGCTGGGCCACCTTTGTTTCTCAAGCTTCCCTCCCCCGCCCCCCCCCCCCCCTCTTCAGCCCGTTCGGATCGCGGCCGATCGCTTTGTGACGGAGCCGCCGGGGTGCACACCGACCCGGCCCGGAGCGGCTGGGGGACCCCCGGCTGGCTGTCGGCAGGAAAGGGTCCCGGCTGAAGCCCCGCCTGGGGCGTGCCCGGCGATCGCACTTCCTGTGACCGCCCCTCCCCCCTGGGAACAGGCTTGGGGCTCCAAGGCCGCTGCCCCCCCCCCCCCCCCCCCCCCCCCAGCTGCAGCCACCGGGTGGACGGGCCGCTGGCTCCTGCCCGGAGAGTCTGATGGCTCCTCGCTTCCCGATCCCGAGTTCAAGGGCGGGAAGGGCCTCCGCAGGGCGATCCTGTCCCGGAGCGGCGGGCCCGGAGCCCGGGGCAGACAACGCAAGGTTGGCCCTAAGCCAAGGCCAAGGGCCATAGTGCCCGCGGCTGCGCCCAGGGCTCCGGCCGCCCGCTGGGGGGCGGGTGGGGGAGAGAGGGGGGCTGCGCTGGGCCCAGGTGCCCGATGAAGACTGCAAAGGATGCTGCGGCCCGTGAGGCTCAGTGGATACATCGTCAGTCTGCAGACTGGGGGTCCTGGGTTCGATTCCGGAGACAACCAACCGATGTGTCTCTCTCCCATTGATGTTCTCTCCGTCTGTCTCCCCCTCTCCCTTCCACTCTCCCTAAACATCAATGGGAAACATCCTCGGGTGAGGATTAAGGAAACAAACAGTGGAAGCCGGTGTGGCTCAGTGGCTAGAGCGTCAGCCTGTGGACTGAAGGGTCCCGGGTTCGATTCCGGTCAGGGGCATGTACTTTGGTTGCGGGCACATCCCCACTGCAGGCTGTGCAGGAGGCAGCTGATCGATGTGTCTGACTGTCTAACCCTCTCCCTAACTCTCTGTGAAAAATCAGTAAAACACATGTTAACAACAAACAAACAGAAATCCCTCAGCACAAATGCAGCTGCTGATTTGGGGGAGGGGGAGTGGGGGAAAGGGAGTGATGAGAGGTCCAGGTCCTAAGCAGCTTCCCTCCAGACTCTGAGGCCCATAGATTAGTCCTCGACGGTGGCCAGCTCAGCCTCCCCCCCCCAACCAGGTCTGTGGCCTGATGGGCATGCTGGTGGGCACGCTGGTGGGCACGCTGGTGGCATCCGTTAGTGCACAGCCAGGCCCAGGCCCCGGGCAGCCCGCGTTGGGGAAACATCGTGGCTTCAGCTGCCCCCCCCCCCCCCCCCCCTTATATAACACGTCCTCCTGAAAAATGCCGCAAGGGCTCCTGGCTTGGCAGGAAAGTTCCCGGCTACATGGCGCCGGGGCCGGGGCTGGGGTCCAGGCGGGAGGAGGGGTGTGCAGAGGGTTCGGGAGAGACAGGGGCCAGCCAGATGGAGGGGCCAAGGCCCGGGCTAAAGCCGATTGGTGTGTCAGCAAAACCTGCCTCTGGCTTCTGCCGTCCGAAAGGCAGACGCATCCCATCATCTGGGCTAATCCTCATCCCACACAGGATTTTCCTGCCATTAAATCGGGGGCAGGAAAAACCAGCGCTCAAACCGCACGGGCAACTCTTCCTTTCCCCCTCCCTCTCCCCCCACTTCCCTGCGGCAGGATTTCCAGCGGCTGTGGCGGCCTGACCTTGGACATGGGTGGGCCGGGGGCGCCCAGGGGAGCCTCGGAGGAGGAGGGGACCAGGCCGACCCCCCAGGCCGGTAAGGGACGCTTGGGGACTGTTGGCTAGGGCTTCCGGCTGGGGTTTCCTGGGTAGGTGTCCTCTCAGCGGGTGGTCAGCGAGTCCACTGGGCGGTCAGGGATTGAGCCTGAGGAAGGGTTTCTGAACACCCGGGCAGGGTGCTTCCGATTGGCTGTGCTACTGGTTCTTATTCTTTTTAAAAAAATATATTTTTTATTGATTTCAGAGAGAGGAAGGGAGAGGCAAACAGAGATAGAAACATCAAAGATGAGAGAGAATCATGGCCCGCACTGGGGATGGAGCCCGCCACCCGGGCCTGTGCCCTGACTGGGAATCGAACCCTGGCCTCCTGGGCCATAGGTCAACGCTCAACCCCTCAGCCACCAGGCCAGGCTGGTTCTTCTATTTTTGTTGTTTGTTTGTTTTTTAAAAAACATGTTTTTATTGATGTTGGAGAGAAAGAGCGAGAGAGAAACAAAGAGGAATCAATTGGCTGCCTCCTGCACGCCCCCTGCTGGGGAATGAGCCCCATGTGCCCTGACCGGGAGTGGAACCATGACCTCTTGGTTCAGAGATGGATGCTCAACCACTGAGCCACCCCTGCTGGGCTGTTAGTGCTTCTTTTCTTCCTTCCTTCCTTCCTTCCTTCCTTCCTTCCTTCCTTCCTTCCTTCCTTCCTTTCTTTCTTTCTTTCTTTCTTTCTTTCTTCCTCCCTTCCTCCCTCCCTCCCTTCCTTCCTTCCTTCCTTCCTTCCTTCCTTCCTTCCTTCCTTTCTCTCTCTCTCTCTCTCTCTCTCTCTCTCTCTCTTTTTTCCTTCCTCCCTCTCCCTCTCCCCCTCCCCCCTCTTTCTTTTTTTGTAGTTCTCACCCCAACAGCATGATTCTTGGGAGACGTGAGTGTGAGGAAGAGGGGGAGCCGGGTGGTCAGGGAGGAGGTGGGGAGGTGTGAGGGGGGCCCGGGGGGGGGGGGCAGGTGTCCGGTTCTCCAGGTGCCTGGTGACCTGCACTCTGTCCCCTCAGGCGGGGACCCAGCTGGGTGGCCCTGAGCCACAGGCTCCTGCGGCTCCCGGGATGCTGGCGCTGCTGCTGCTGCCTGGTAAGTTGCCAGCCGCCTGTCGCCCAGCCGCCTGTGGCAGGCAGGTGCGGGGTGGAGGGGGGGGGCAGCCTGGAAGATGCGTGGGAACCCAGAAGCAAGGTCTCCAAGTGGCTTCTGGGAAAGCTGTACCCGGACGCCAGTTTGCATTTCGTTTCATTGAATGTGGGGTCACGGGGGAGGGGATCAAGAATGAGAGAAACAGTAGGTGGTGGATTTTTGTTTGTTTAAAAACAAAACTCAGCCCTACCCGGTTTGGCTCCGTGAGCATCGACCTGGGGACTGAAGGGTCCCGGGTTCAATTCCGGTCAAGGGCACAGGCCCGGTGTGTGGGCTCCATCCCCAGTGTGGGGTGTGCAGGATCCGTGATTCTCTCTCATCATGGATGTTCCTCTCTCTCTCTCTCCCCCTTGTTCTCTGAAATCAATAAAAATATATTAAAAAATAAAATAAAAACAAAACTCTGAGCCAAATATATGAAATACCTTTTGGTGAATTTCTTATTTTAGTTTCAGATATGAATTCAATGATGTAGTCACCAAAAACTATAGTCGCTCTTTAATCACTTTATTTTAAGATCATTTTACTTTAAAAAAATCCCTTATCCCTGACCAGTTTGGCTCAGTGGATAGAGCATTGGCCTGTGGACTGAAAGGTCCCAGGTTCGATTCCGGTCAAGGGCATGTGCCTTGGTTGCAGGCACATCCCCAGTGGGGGGTGTGCAGGAGGCAGCCGATCGATGTTTCTCTCTCATCGATGTTCCTAACTCTCTGTCTCTTTCTCTCTGTAAAAAGTCAATAAAATATATTTTTTAAAAGTCCCTTCAAGAAACCATCTTCGTAAAGGAAGAAGAAAAACATGAAAACGATCAGGCTACAGCTGTGTGATTATGGATGTTGAAATCCTGTCCTCCCCCTGCCCCAAGATTTTTGCCCTGTTGTTCTATAGATTTTAACAGAATCAGAAGACTCTTCACAAATTAAAAAGATATGGTTGTATTGATTTTTTTTTTTTACATAGAGAGGATGGGAGAGGGAGAGAGAAACATGAATGATGAGAGAGAATCCATCGGCTGCCTCCTGCATGCCCCCTACTGAGGATCCAGCCCGCACTTGGGCAAGTGCCCTGCCCGGGAATGGGACCAGTGACCTCTGGGTGCATGGGATGGTGCCCAACCACTGAGCAACACCAGCCAGGCTCTCCCCAAATTTGTCCCCACACAGCCACAGGTGCAGGTGCTCAAAGCTGAGCTCGCCCAAGGAAGTTTCTAAACACAGACCCTGGCGTTCTGACCCGCGGGCAAACGTAGTCATTTAAGGTTGTAATGACCCATGTAATAGCAGCATTGGCAGAGAAAATTTTACCAGGTGATTCTAAAACGGGAACAGATTTTGTTCACTCTTTTAAAAAAATATTTTTATTGATTGCAGAGAAGAAGGAAGAGGGAGGGAGGAAGAGAGAGAGAGAGAGCAACATCAGTGATGAGAGAGAACCATTGATCTGCTGCCTCCTGCATGCCCCTTACTGGGCATCGAGCCCACAACCTGGGCCTGTACCCTTGACCAGAATTGAACCTGGGACCCTTCAGTCCTCAGACCAATGCTCTATCCAATAAGCCACACCAGCGAGGGCGAATCTTTTCAGTCTTCATTCTACCTTTTCCAAAAAGCAGAACTGGCTCTATTCATGGAATCCACAGATACACACAGCACCTCCTACACACCCCCAGAGTCTTATGAGCGATGGCTGCAAAGACTTTGTCCTTGAGAAACTTACAGTCCTTATGGGAGGCCCACCAGATAAATGAGAAAAAAATTGGAACAAGGTGCAGGGAACATTGTGATAAACAGGACACGGCTGCCTACCTCGAGGAGGCTGCAAAGGACAGGGCTGACATTTAGATAATTACAGACAGCCTACTCCTTGCCGCCCCCCAACCTAGAAACGATAGGAGATTTGATTGACTCATTAGGACAGAGTGTTTACTTCCAAGAGCCAATATTCTTTTCTTTTCTTTTTTTTTTTAAGTCAAGGACTGATTTTCTTAAAAACAAACAAACATATTTTATTGATTTTTTTTTACAGAGAGGAAGGGAGAGGGATAGAGAGTTAGAAACATCAATGAGAGAGAAACATCAGTCAGCTGCCTCCTGCACACGTCCTACTGTAGATGTGCCCGCAGCCAGGGTACATGCCTTTGACCGGAATTGAACCCGGGACCCTTCGGTCTGAAGGCTGATGCTCTATCCACTGAGCCAAACCGGTTAGGGAAAAGACTGATTTTTAAAAAATATATTTTTATTGACTTCAGAGAGGAAAAGAGAGGGAGAGATAGAAACATCAATGATGAGAATCACTGATCGGCTGCCTGCTACACAATCCCCACTGGGGATGGAGCCACAACTGGGCATGTGCCCTGACCTGGCTCATAGGTCGATGCTCAACCACTGAGCACACAAGCTGGGCCCAATATATATTTTAAAAATATATGTTTATTGATTTCAGAGAGAAAAGGAGAAAGGAGAGAGAGAAGCATCAGTGATGAGAGAGAATCATGGACCGGCTGCCTCCCCCACACTGGGGATCGAGCCTGCAACCCAGGCCTGTGCCCTTGACCGGAATTGAACCTGGGACCCTTCAGTCCACAGGCCGATGCTCCATCCACTCAGCCAAACTGGCTAGGGCTGTTTTTTTTTAAATATGTTGATTGATTTCAGAGAGGAAGGGAGAGGGAGAGAGAGAGAAACGTCAGTGATGACAGAGAATCATGGACCAGCTGCCTCCTGCACGCCCCACACTGGGGATGGAGCCCACAACCCAGGCCTGTGTCCTGATCGGGAATCGAACCCTGACCCCCTGGGGGCCAGTCTTCTTTTAAATGGGCATCCACAGCTCTCTCTACCCTCACAGAGTGCAGGCAACCCGCCCAGCCTGTGCGCTGTGGCCCAGAACCGTCCCTGCGGCAGGAGACCGGCTACAGTGAGACTTCTGTGACAAATTGGCCAGCTCCGGGTGACATCATGTGCTAACAATAGATGCACTCAGAATTAGCGGCCGTCTCCACATCCCTGGCACTGCCTCTCAAACACTCTGCAGCACAGAGAATGTTCCTTGGACTGCAAGTGACAGGGATGAGGGACGCCATGTTCCGGAGAAGCGGGTGGGGATGAAGCGCTACCCCAAGTGGAGAGACATGATTCAGTGGGCCTGACAGAAGGAATGATCCCGGCTCACAGCTGGGTGGAGCTGGGGCAACCGGAAGCGGAAATTCTCTGCCCACGAGGGTCTCCTGGAAGGGCTAGGACTCTTCCCCCCACCCCTATGTCAACCTCTTTGCGGTTCATCTTCCTTCTCACAGCATAGTATCCCGATTCCTTTAAAAAACATTGTTATTGATTTCAGACAGAGGAAGGGAGAGGGAGAGAGAAACATCAGTGATGAGAGAATCACGGATCGGCTGCCTTCTGCATGCCCCACACTGGGGATTGAGCCTGCAACCCGGGCCTGTGTCCCGACCGGGAATCGAACCCTGACCTCCTGGTTCTTAGGTTGTCACTCAACCTCTGAGGGCCACGGTTTATGTTTTATTCACTTTGTAGTTTCTAGATTATAAGACATAGTGAGTACTTAATAAGGGTTTATTGAATGGGTGAAGCCACCCACATTGCAACTGTTGCAATCCTATATAATAAAAGCCTAATATGTAAATCGACCTAATGCAGAACAACTGGTGGAATGACTGATCACTATGATGCACACTGACCACCAGGGGGCAGACGCTCAATGCAGGAGCTGCCCCCAGCCTGCAGGCCCCAGGCCAGCTAAGGTGGGTACCAGGTGGGGCACCCCAATTGCCCTGCCGATTGCCCTGAAGAGAGAGGTGACCAGTGGCAGTGGTGGTGGGGTGGGGTCAGCAAGTGGGCAGTGCCAGGCCAGCCAAGATGGGCACCTACTGGTTGCCCCACAGATCGGCCCTGATTACCGGCCAGGCCTAGGGACCCTACCCATGCATGAATTTCGTGCATTGGGCCTCTAGTATCCCTTTTTTTGGAGACTTTTTTAAAATTAAATTTTTAAAAAAGTTTCTTTATTGAATGTGGTATTATATATGTGTCCTTATTCTCCCATTACCCTCCAACCCCCCAGGCCTCTAGTATCTTGATGAAGGCCGTGCAGCAGATATTGTAACTGTACACACACACACACACACACACACACATACATACACATTTAAAAGCTCACAAACTCAATAATAAGACAAGTCAGTTTTTAAAACCAGGCAAACAAATGTGAACAGCTATTGCAACAAAGAAGATATACAAGTGGCTAATCTACACTAATAAAAGAGTAAGATGCAAATTGACTGTACCTTTGTGACACCCAGCAGCCAATCAGGAGTGAGAATGCAAATTGACCCAACAAAGATGGCAGATTAACTTGCATACACAGGTGCTGAGTGGCCGGGTGGGGGGGGGGGAGGGCAGGGCGGGGCAATGGCACAGGTATTTTGCACCATCCCAGCTGCTCCGGGCCTCTGGGCAGCATGGGAAGGCGGTGCCAGCAGCCAGGGGAAGGAAGGCCCATTCTTGCACGAATCTTCATGCACCGGGCCTCTAGTGAACATGAAAAGATGATGCACGCCCTTCAGCCCCGGGGCAATGCAAGTGAAGCCACAAGGAAGTGCCACTTCACAGCTGCCAAGGGCGGCTGGAGTCAGGAAGACAGACCGTAAGAAATGTTGGTGAACATGGGCAGCAATTAGGATCCTCAGCTGCTGCTGGTGGGAGTGCAAGGTGGTCTGGCCGCTTTGGAAACCTATTTGGCAGTTTCCTCTAAGTCTTTACATCTGCTTAGCATCTTATCCAGCCGTCACCCTCCTGGACACACAAAAAAAGTGCACAGAAGACCTGCACACCAGTCCTTACTTCGGCTTTAGTCTAAATAGGTGAAAACGGGAAGCCACCGGATGCCAAATGCCCATCGACAGGTGACTGGAGATGACAACCAGCACATTCAGACACAGAATGCTGTTCAGTAGAGAAAAGCCATCGTCGCCTGAGATTCAGAGCCAGATAGATCAGTGGTTGGCAAACTCTATTAGTCCACAGAGCCAAATATCAACAATACAACGATTGAGATTTCTTTTGAGAGCCACATTTTTTAAACTTAAACTTCTTCAACATACATTCGCCCAGGCCATGGTTTTTGTGGAAGAGCCACACTCAAGGGGCCAAAGAGCCGCATATGGCCCGCAAGCCACGGTTTGCTGACCACGGACATAGATGAACCTCACAAGCACAATGGTGACTAAAATAGCCACTTGATTCCACTCAGGTGAAGCTCGAACCTGCAACATGAATCTATTTCAGAAAGCAGGGCCTGGGTTGCCGGGGGGGCGGGGGGGGGGGGGGGAGAGGGGACCACTGTCCAAGGGGCTGGAGGACACTTTCCGGGCGACAGAAAAGTGACAGATCATGACTGCAGGGGTGACTACACGCGCCAGTACACTTACTATACTTACTGAATGTACACTTCAAGTGGGTACATTTTACTGTAAGTAAACTATATAAACCTCCATCAACTTGATTTAAAAGGAAAAAGGACCCAGCTGGTGAGGCTCAGAGGTTGAGCCTTGACCTTTGAACCAGGAGGTCAGGGTTCGATTCCCGGTCCGGGCACAGGCCCGGGCTGCGGGCTCCATCCCCCGTGTGGGGTGTGCAGGAGGCAGCCGGTCCATGATTCTCTCTCATCATGGATGTTTCTCTCTCTCCCTCTCCCTTCCTTTACCTCTCTGAAATCAATAAAAACATATTAAAAAATAAAAAACACAAAGGTGTATAATTTAGTGGTATTTATTTATTTTTAAAAGATATTTGTATTGATTTCAGAGAGGAAGGGAGAGAGAGAGAGAGAGAGACATCCATGAGGAGAGGGAACCAGGGACCGGCTGCCTCCTGCACGCCCCACACTGGGGATCAAACCCGCAGCCTGGGCCTGTGCCCTGAGCGGGAATCGAACCCTGACCTCCTGGTTCACAGATTGACGCTTAACCCCTGAGCCACGCCCAGGCCTCACCTCAATGCTCTGAGACTCGGCGCCTTGCTTTTCACTCGGGGCAGATTGAGGTGTCAGTCGCTGGATGAGATTTCATCTGGCGACAGCAGAGGCTCCTGGGGCCTATTCTTAGCTTCCTCCGAGCTTTCCCAACTGCTCCAGGACCCGCCTCCATCAGCCACCCCCCCTGCTGTCCCTCTGTTACAGACGAGGAAACCGGAAATCGAGATGCAGAGAGGTCACCTGAGGTTAGAAACAAGCACTGAGGGGGCCCAGAGAGCGCAGGAAAGGCGGCTCAGGAGAGTTTGGGAGAGAACTGGAGAGGCTGCACCCTGGGGACCAGTGATTCTAGGCTGACTCCCTGGGAAGCCCCACATGTAGATCCTGGAGCCAGGCCCCAGGCCCCGGGCCAGTCTGCGATTTCTTAGTCCCCCCTCCCCCCCGCAGGAGCATCAATGCTCACAGGGATCCTTCCCCCAAATCCCGAGAGAAATGGCTGAGAACTGCCAGTGAGTTGGACCTCCTCTTTCCGAACTGTGATCTCTGGATTTGGGAGATGTGTTCCCGGCCCAGGCATCCACACAGGATTCAGCTTGGGACAGTGGGGAGGGATCCCACTGGTTTTGGGGGGCCCCTTTCCATCTGCACTGGGGAAGCCGGGGTGGCCTGGACCAGCCTGAATTCCGGGTTCTCTGTTCCTGGCACTGGCTGGCACGGGGCCTCCTTTCCGGGGAGGCGTACCCCTGGTCCAGGCTCTTCAGGGATGGGGGTGGGGGGTGGGGACAGGGGGGCAGCAGGAGGAGATGGAGATGGATTCCCTTTCATGCGGGGAAGCTGCCTCACTCAGGATGTTGCTCAGGAATCTACCTGCAAACCGGAGAAGCCACTCTACGTGGCCAAAGGGAGACTGGTTCCTGCAGGCATGTTTGGTGTTCCCAGGCTTCCCAGTTGCAGGCCCTCTGCTTGGAGCAATGCCTGAACCAGCTAGGAGGGCAGGCCCCGCCAAGACCTTTGGCCACCACCACTGCAGCTCCCCGAAATCATGCTGGGCGTGTGTGTCAGCAATTCCATCACGGGCTCGGCCGGCACCATTGAGCATGGACCTATGAACCAGGAAGTCATGATTCAATTCCAGTCAAGGGCACATGCCCCGGCTGCAAGCTCAATCCCCAGTAGCGGGTGTGCAGGAGGCAGCCAATCAATGATTCTCTCATCATTGATGTTTCTTTTTATTTAAAATACTAGAGGTCCAATGCATGAAGATTCGTGCAAGAATGGGCCTTCCTTTTCCTGGCTGCGGGTACCACCTTCCCTCTGGCCGGAGCCACCTTTCCACCTACCCACGCTGCCCACAGGCCTGGAGCAGCTGGGGCAGTGCAGAACACTTGCATCCCCCCTCTCCCCTCAGTGCCTGCATATGCAAATCAACCCACCATCTTTGTTGGGTTGGTTTGCATACTCACTCCTGATTGGCTGGTGGTTGTCATGAAGGTATGGTCAATTTGCATCTTACTCTTTTATTAGTGTGGAATATTTTTAAAATATATTTTCTTGATTTTTTACAGAGAGGAAGGTAGAGTGATAGAGAGTTAGAAACATCAGTGAGAGAGAAACATTAATCAGCTGCCTCCTGCACACCCCTTACTGAGGATGTGCCCGCAACCACGGTACATGCCCTTGACTGGAATTGAACTTGGGACTCTTCAGTCTGCAGGCCGACGCTCTATCCACTGAGCCAAACCAGTTAGGGCTTATTAGTGTAGAATATTTTTATTGATTTTTAGAGAAAGAGGAAGGGAGAGGGGTTGAGAGATAGAAACATTGATGAGAGAGAAAGTCATCGATCGGCTGTCTCCTGCATGCCCCCACTGGGGATCCAGCGCACAACCTGGGCACGTGCCTTAACTGGCAATGGAGCCGGTGCCCTCTTGGTTCCTGGGTTGATGCTCAACTGCTGAGCCATACTGGTCAGGGTCTTCACGATGTTTCTGTCTCTCCCCACCTCCCTTCCTCTCTGAAATCAAGCAAAACTTGTTTTTCAGAATGAAATCCTATCCTGGGAGCCCGAAAGCCAGGTCCCATGCACCAGCCTGGCCATAAAATAAACGGTTACTTCAAAACCCAAGTCCTGCTGCTTGTGTGACCCGCAGCGCTGGTCCTGTGCTGGGCCCCAGCTGCAGGGGCCGCGGGGGAAGTTTCTGGTTTCAGCCTTGAGCAGCCGGTAGACAAGGCAGGAAAGTCCCCAAGTGAGGAAAGAGCGCTTCAAGGGTGCTGAGGATGGGGAGGGGGGGAGAGGAGGGGGGTGGGTGCAGGTAGGAGGGCTCCCTGGGAAGAAAGGGGACCTCTGTCATACTTTCAACAACAAAGATAAATGAACAAAAGTCAATAAAAATGTGAGAAGAAACTAGACACGGTGCGGGGGAGCCAGAAACGGTGATAGACGCCCACTCTTACCAGAGGCGGTTGGTTGCAAGGAACAGAAATCACGTGGTCATGCGGATGGTTGCAATGGGTTTCTTTCTTTTTAAAAAAAATATATATTTTATTGTTTTTTCACAGAGAGGAAGGGAGAGGGATAGAAAGTCAGAAACATCGATGAGAGAGAAACATCCATCAGCCGCCTCCTGCACACCCCCCACTGGGGATGTGCCCACAGCCAAGGTACATGCCCTTGGCTGGGGTCGAACCCAGGACCTTTAAGTCCACAGGCCGATGCTCTAGCCACTGAGCCAAACCGGCTTCAGCTGTTTGTGACATGAAAACAGGGAAATGGCACAACAACAGTCATTAGCAGGCCCCGTGGGAGCCGAGAGCAGGCCAGGCTCACGGCTCCGGCCCTGTCACCCTCATCTTGCCCTGGCCTCTGCAGCCCAGCTTCCTCCCTTGCCCTGGGCTCCTGCGTGTTACAGATCAGCCTCCAGGCCATGCAGGTCGGTGCTCAGAGGATGGCCCTGTCTGCCCCATGTTCACAGGGAGGGAAGGGAGCTGACTGCTTAGGCCCAGTGTTTGCCCTTGGCCCACACGGCTGTGGCGGGGCGGGGTGGTGGTGGTGGTGGTGTCAGGAGGGGCACATGGGCATTTCTTCTCGGATGGTGGTTGGCACAGCTGCTGGGCACCCGGGGGAACTGAGAGGGCCCCCCAAGGCCAGGAAGTGCAGGCCATCGGGGCACAGCCAGAGGGGCGGAAGCTGAGAAGGGCCAGTGAGGGGGTGAGAACCACATGCAGCAGAAGATGAGCTGGAACTCGAGTTAGTAGCCACTCTGAACTCAGCTTCTTCTTTTGTCAGAAGAAGGAGAGAAGCACGCCTCGAGGACTGCCATCTGAAATGAAATAATCTGTGCACCAAGCTCAGCCTGGAGCAAACACTAATTAAAATGTGGTTGTTCTCAACGGAATCCTACGCTGCGTAAAAAAGAAGGAATCTTACCATTTGCACCAGCATGGATGAAGCTGGAGAGCATTGTGCTAAGTGAAATAAGCCAGGCAGAGAAAGACAAATATCACATGATCTCATTCATTTGTGGAATATAATGACCAACACAAACTGATGAACAAAAACAGATCCAGAGGCAGAGAAACATCAATCAGACCATCCAACCTCAGAGGGAAGGCAGGGGAGGGTGGGGGTAAGGGGGAGAGATCAGCCAAAGGACTTGTATGCAGGCATATGGGCCTAACTAATGGACACAGACACCAGGGGGGTGAGGGCATGAGTGGGGGGAGTGAGGGGCAATGGGAAGATAAGGACACATATGTAACACCTTAATCAATAAAAAAAACCTTAAAAATGTGGTTGTACTGCTGAAACTGGTTTGGCTCAGTGGATGGAGCGTCAGCCTGCGGACTGAAGGGTCCCAGGTTCAATTACGGTCAAGGGCATGTACCTCGGTTGCAGGCACATCCCCATTAGGGGGTATACAGGAGGCAGCTGATCGATGTTTCTCTCTCATCGATGTTTCTAACTCTCTCTCCCTCTCCCTTCCTCTCTGTAAAAAATCAATAAAATATAAAATATGTGGTTGTATTAAAAGCCAAAGAAAGCCATACAATTTGATGAATTGCAGTAGCACTAGACATGCGCACACCACCCAGATAGCATTCCTGAGCCACGTCGGTGGTGTTTGCTGTCTTTCTCGAGGGGGCCCATCTGCGGCTCTTAAGCCTTGAACTCCCAGAGCCACTGCCCGCAGCTGTGTCTTAGGGCCGAGTAGAAAGGTGGCCATATAGTGTGTAGTCATTTTAAAAATATTTATTGTTGAAAGTATTACATAGGCCGAAACCGGTTTGGCTCAGTGGATAGAGCGTTGGCCTGCAGACTGAAGGGTCCCAGGTTTGATTCTGGTCAAGGGCATGTGCCTTGGTTGCGGACACATCCCCAGTAGGAGGTGTGCAGGAGGCGGCTGATCGATGTTTCTAACTCTCCCTCTCCCTTCCTCTCTGTAAAAAAATCAAGAAAATATATTTTAAAAAGAAAGAGTTACATAGGTCTCCTTCCCCCCATTAACCTCTTCCAGCTCCCCCACCCCACCAGCTTGCCACCCCATTGTCTGTGTCCATGCTTCATGCCCATATGCCCACACCTCATGGGTTGACCTCTTGCCCCTCCTCTCCCCTCCCCTCTGAGGATCCTCATTCAGTGCATGGGATGACGCTCTAACCACTGAACAACACTGGCCAGAGGAGATCAACATCAGCCATTAGGGACATGCAATTAAAGCTACAATGAGATTTCCCTGTCTCTGGGTCTATTTTGTTCATCAGTTTATTTGGTTCATTAGATTCCACAGATGAGTGAGATCACATGGTACTTCTCCTCTCTGACTGGCTTATTTCCTTTAGCATAACAGTATGAATTCTTCTCTGTCAAGTTTCTCTGCTCAGCATAATGCTTTTTAAAAAATATATTTTACTGATGTTTTTACAGAGAGGAAGGGAGAGGGATAGAAAGTCAGAAACATCGATGATGAGAGAAAGATCCATCAGCTGCCTCCTGTACCTCCTCCCCGCAACTGGGGATGTGCCCCCAACCAAGGTGCATGCCCTTGACCAGAATTGAACCTGGGACCGTTCAGTCCGCAGGCCGGCGCTCTATCCACTGAGCCAAACTGGTTTCAGCCAACATAATGTTTTTGTTTGTTCCCCTTTGTTGCTGAGTAGCATTCTGCTGTGACAATAAATGTAACTCACTTCTCCACTGCCCTGTTGGGTAACTTCTAGCTTTGATCTGTTAAGAATCAGCCACTATGCACTTTCTTGCACAGTCTTTATGCAAACATGTTTAAAACCTTTCTTTTGGGAAAACACCTCAGAGTGGAATTGCTGAGTCACAGGGTAGGCGTATGTTCGGCTTTAACAGACACTGCCAAGCTTTTCCTAAGTTACTGAACTGTTTTCCACTCCCACCAAGAGTGTAAGGAAATCCAGTTGTTCTGTATCCCCAGCAACATCTGGGGTTGTCAGTCTTTTGATTTTTAGTCATTCCAGTGGGTATGTAGAGAAATCTCATTGTAGCTTTAATTGCATGTCCCTAATGGCTGATGTTGATCTCCTCTTCTTGTGCTTAATGCTACTTAATATATTCTTGCTCTGGCCAGTGTTGTTCAGTGGTTAGAGCATCATCCCATGCACTGAAGAATTGTGGGTCTGATTCCTTATCAAGGGCACGTGCCTGGGTTGCAGGTTCAATCCCTGGCCCTGGTCCAGGAGTGTGTGGGAGCAACCAATTGATGTGTCTCTCTCACATCAATGTTTCTCTCTCTTTCTCCTTCCCTCGCTCTTCTTCTCTCTAAAATCAATTTAACAAAAAAGAAAAAAAAGTATTTTTTCCACAGTGTACACTAGCTATCGGCAGGAATGTCAGTCTGATACAAATTACTCTCTGATTTATTGCAAGCAGCACTCACCCAAATGTGTTGTTATTATTATTATTATTATTGTTATTATTTAAAATTTTGCTTTGATGCCTGGTCTCTGGATTATTAGCCACGTAGTTACTTAGTCTTCATATTGGGTAAGCCAACGCTAGACTTCGGTTGTCTGTTCTGGGAGTTTACTTGTATTTAATTGAAATTTCACAAAATGATCCAGTAAATTAGTTATTCCTAATGGCTATCAAAGTTTCAAAGGCTGAAAATAGGTCTCTAATAGTGACAATATCTTGAATGTTTAAAGGTAAAAATAACCTTTAATCTAGTTTCTCAAATAGGCATTACATTGACACGATTCAAACTGTATTGTTGTGGTTGTTGTTTATCCTTACCCGAGGTTATATTTTCCAATGATGTTTAGAGAAAGTGGAAGGGAGAGGGAGAGACAGAGAGAAACACTAAGCGAGACACATCGATTGGTTGCTTCCTGCATGCCCTGCCCAGGCCTGGGACCAAGGTACATGCCCTTGATCGGAATTGAACCTGGGACCCTTCATGTTGCAGGCCGACACTCTATCCACTGAGCCAAACTGCCTAGAGCGATAGTTCGAACTTTAAAAGGTAAAAAGGATATACGATAAAAAAAGTTCATTCTTCCTTCATGTTTTCAAAAATTTGGCAGCTACATTTTTTACCTCTTATACTAGAGGCCCGGTGCATGAAATTCATGCAAGAGTAGTCCTTCCTTCCTCCGGCTGCCGGCACCCAGGACCCAGGCTTCCCTCACCCTCTCTGTACCGCTGGTTGGTGACCTGGGCCTCCCTCTTTGGGGTGATCGTGGAGCCCCCAGTTGAATGCCCTGCCGGCCAGTGGCCTGGGCCTCCCTCTGCAGGGCGATCACGGGACAATAGCTGGGCCCCCGACCAATCACATTGCACCTGCCTTGGCTGGCCTGGTGCCAGTGGATGGTCGTCCCGCTGTTTGGCTGTTCGGGCGACAAGAAAATTGGTTGTATCTTCTCTGTCTCAATCCCATGAATTCCTTAACAAAGAGTATTAAAAAAAATAAACGACACCTGCAGCGGAGGGCCTCGATTCCACTGAATCCTGCAAACATTTACTGAGTCATCCCATGTGCCCAGAACAACTCGGGCTACTGTGGTGCAGAAACGTGAGTCCCAGGGGTGAGTGTGCACTTCTGTTAACCGGGGTGGAGCAGAGAATGGAGTTAGGGACTCTTAGAGAAATCTGACGCCTTCTACTTGACCCAGTTGGAAGAGTCGACAGAAAAAGTTCCGCCTGGGTCCGGCTGACACCTGGACTTAAGGTTACATTCTTGGCCTCGTGTGCGCTAACATGGTATCTCTCCAGTCAGCGGCTGCCCGTCACAGCCAAGCCCAGCTCAGGGTCCAAGAACCTGACCCTCAGCTTGGTGTCCAGCTTCTGCAACAAGAATATTGAACTGCCTGGCCGGTGTGGCTCAGTGGATAGAGCGTCAGCCTGTGGACTAAGGAGTCCTGGGTTCGATTCCGGTCAAGGGCATGTACCTTGGTTGTGGGCACATCCCCAGTAGGGGGCGTGCAGCAGGCAGCTGATCAATGTTTCTCTCTCATCGACGTTTCTAACTGTCTATCCCCCTCCCTTCCTTTCTGTAAAAAATCAATAACATATGTGAAAAAAAAAAAGGAATATTGAACTGCCCGGCTGGTGTGCTCAGTGGTTGAGCATTGGCCCATGAACCAGGAGGTCACGGTTTGATTCCTGGTCAGGGCACAGGCCCGGGTTGCCAGCTTGATTCTCAGTGGGGGACATGCAGGAGGCAGCCAATCCATGATTCTCTCTCATCATGGATGTTTCTCTTTCTCTCTGCCTCTCCCTTCCTCTCTGAAATCAATCCTATATAATAAAAACCTAATATGCAAATTGTCCCCTCGATGAGGGAGGCAGGAGGGTGGACACACTCAGCCAACTTTCTTAGTTTCCTCCTCCCCTCCCCCATCGGCCAGCCTCCACCCCATGCATGAATTCGTGCATTGGGTCCTAGTACAAGTATATTTTTAAAAAATTGGGCCACAAAGGGGTGGGAAACCCTATCTAAGGCCTAGGAGCTGAGAAACCATCTGGACGAAGCAGGAGGCATGAGGACTCGGTGGTGGCTGCCTCCTGCCAGCAGACAGTAGGATGTCACCCGCAGTGACCCTCTGGCTGACGATCACTCCTTGTTCTGTCTTTTCTGTCCCACGCAGCGCTGGTCCTGAGCAGGGCGGGCGCCTGGGCCCTGGAGGCCTGCACACGGGCCTGCCCTGCCGCCTGCTCCTGCGGCCTCGGGGAGCGGGGCTGCTGGGTGCGCTGTGACCGGGCCGGCCTGGTGCGGGTGCCCCCTGAGTTCCCCTGCCAGGCGGCCTCCATCGACCTGGACCGCAACGGCCTGCGCTTCCTGGGTGAGCGGGCCTTCGGGATCCTGCCGTCGCTGCGCCGCCTGTCGCTGCGCCATAACAACCTGTCCTTTATCACGCCCGGCGCCTTCCGGGGCCTGGCCCGCCTGGCCGAGCTGCGCCTGGCGCACAACGGCGACCTGCGCTACCTGCACGCCCGCACCTTCTCGGCGCTGGGCCGCCTACGCCGCCTCGACCTGGCCGCCTGTCGCCTCCTCTCGGTGCCCGAGCGCCTCCTGGCTGGGCTGCCCGCCCTGCGCGAGCTGGCCGCCCCCGCTAACCTGTTCCGCCGTGTGCCCGGTGCCTTGCGCGGCCTGGCCAACCTGACCCACGTGCGCCTGGAGCGCGGCCGCATCGAGGCGGTGGCCGCGGGCTCGCTGCTCGGCCTGGGCCGCCTGCGCTCGCTCAGCCTTCAGGCCAACCGCGTGAGCACGCTGCACGCCGGGGCCTTCCGTCACTGCGGGGCCCTGGAGCACCTGCTGCTCAACGACAACCGCCTGGCCGAGCTGCCCGCTGGCGCCTTCCGCGGCCTGGGCCGCCTGCGCACCCTCAACCTGGGTGGCAACGCGCTGGGCCGCGTGGCGCGCTCCTGGTTCGTCGACCTGGCGGAGCTGGAGCTGCTCTACCTGGACCACAATGCCATCGCCTTTGTGGAGGAGGGCGCCTTCCAGAACCTGTCGGGCCTCTTGGCGCTGCACCTGAATGGCAATCGGCTCAGCGAGCTTGCCTGGGCCGCCTTCCAGCCCGGCTTCTTCCTGGGCCGCCTGTTCCTCTTCCGCAACCCGTGGCGCTGCGACTGCGGCCTGCGGTGGCTGCGAGACTGGATGGCCAGCTCCGGGCATGTGGCCGAGGTGCCCTGCGCGTCCCCCGGCTCGGTGGCCGGCCTGGATCTCAGCCAGGTGGCCTTCGGACGCGCCCCCGATGGCCTATGCGTGGACCCCGTGGAGCTGGACCTCAGTGCGACCAGCCCAGGCCTGGTCACGGAGCCGGCGGCCACCGCCGTGAGCAAGTTCAGCAGCCTCCTCTCCAGGCTGTTGGCCCCAAGGGTATCGGCGGAGGGGGCAGCCAACACCACCATGGGGTCGGTCAATGCCTCACTAGCCCTCCCTTCGGGGGCGGTGGGAGGCCCAGGTCACAGCACCCACTCTCTCCTGGGCCCCAGACTCCTGCTCAGTGTGGCGGAGCTCATGCTGTTTGTCCTCCAGACATACTGAGCCCACCAAACGGGGTGGCCCAGCCGGCCCCGGCCATTGGCGGTCAGTTACTTAACTGAGCCTCACACTGCTCATGCTCAAAGAACAGGGGCGCAGAATGGAGAAGTTTGCCTCTAGAGATGCCCCAGGAAGAGGACAACCCTGGGAAAGCGCATCTGAGATTCGGGGAAGGGTATGAATTTCTGTTCATGTCACATGGGCATTGATTGGCAAAGAGAAGCAAGAACAAACATGGTACCCTGACCAGTTTGGTTCAGTGGATAGAGTGTTGGCCTGCAGACTAAGGAATCCCAGGTTCAATTCTGGTCAAGGGCATGTACCTTGGTTAGGGGCACATCCCCAATGGGAAGTGTGCAGGAGGCAGCTGATGGATGTTTCTCTCTCATCGATGTTTCTAACTCTCTATCCCTCTCCTTTCCTCTCCATAAAAATCAATAAAATATAAAAAAAGTGCTCATGTAACATAGCAGGTCATCATTTCTTATTAAAAAAAAAAAAGAATAAACATGGACCCTTCCATCCAAAGCAAGGAATTGGAAGCTGGTAGGGTCCTGAGGCCCCACCTCCATCCTTCCCCACATCCGTCATCTTCCAAGAAACGGACTGCAATGCCTGAGCTGGAGCCAGTCCACGGCTGAGTATTAAGAATGGTGCCAGTTCTGCTGGGCAACCCATTGGGCCCAATCCCATTGTTTCCTGCCACAACCCCCCCCCCCTCCGGGTCTGGGGACACTAAAGTCCAGGAAGATAGACAGGACAGGAGACAGAGGGGTGGAAGAAGGACTTAGGCCCAAGGGGGTGGTGGTGGTTCTTGGAGTTGGAGGTGCTGAAAGCAAAGGTCCAGCACTGGCCCGCCTGGCTCGGTTGGTTGGGTTGGTTGGGAGTCCTCCCTGCACTGAAGCATTTTGGGGTTGATTCCCATGGGGAACATGCAGGAAGCAGCTGATAGATGTCTTGATCTCACATCAATGGATCTTTCTCTCTCTCCCTCTCTCTCTCTCTCTCTCTCTCTCTCTCTCTCCCTCTCTCTCTCTCTCTCCAAAAATAAATAAAAAAATCTTTAAAACAAAACAAAGATCCATTGTATTTGCTCCACAATTATTCCCAGGGTTGGTCTTAGGCAGAAAGGAACCTTAGGGTAGAGTAGAGAGAAAAAGAGGGGGAGATGTCTGTGGACAAATAAATTTGTAAAATTCTAAGATTTTAAAAAAAGTTAACAGGTTTTTCTCCTGCAGGAGTCTTCTTTTTCATTTCTTTAAATCTCATATTATTATTATTGTTCCTTTAAAATATATTTTATTCGTTTTTTCACAGAGTGGAAAGGAGAGGGATATAGAGTTAGAAACATCGCTGAGAGAGAAACATGGATCAGCTGCCTCCTGCACACCTCCTACTGGGGATGTGCCCGAAACCAAGGTACGTGCCCTTGGCCAGAATTGAACCTGGAACCCCTGAGTCCACAGGCTGACGCTCTATCCACTGAGCAAGACTGGCCAGGGCATACCATAGATATCTTAGAAAGGGAGTCACCTATTACAAATGCCTATGTTTGTACAACTAATGGATGCTCAAGACTGCATAGGCAATTGTGCATGTACCCTTCTAAAGTATGCATGTGTTTATACATTTACATATGTGTGTGCTTTCTGTAAATGAGCTAGCCTAAGGAGCAGGACACGCTCCAAGTATTGCTTAAGGAAGCTCAAGGTGCATTTCTTTCATTCCACTTTTCCTTAACAAAACTTGTAAAAATGACTGTAGGTGTCACTCCCATGTGCTCCCAATTTCTCTTTGGGCCAATGGGAAACACAGTTCCTACTGTTGTCGGGAAAAGGAGTGGATTTGCAAAGCCCACACAGAGCCAGATGGCGTGGCTTAGGGGTTGAGCATTGACTTATGAACCAGGAGGTCACAGTTTGATTCCCAATCAGGGCACAGGCCTGGGTTGCGGGCTTGATCCCCAGTGTGGGGCTTGCAGGAGGCAGCCAATCCATGATTCTCATCATTGATGTTTCTCTCTCTCTCTCTCTCTCTCTCTCTCTCTCTCTCTCTCTCTCTCCCCTTCCCTTCCTCTTCCTTCCCTCGCTCTCTCCCTCTCTCTCTCCCTTCATCTCTGAAAGAGAGAGAGAGAGAGAGAGAATCATGGATTGGCTGCCTCCTGCATGCCCCACACTAGGGATGGAGCCTGCAACGTGGGCCTGTGTCCTGACTAGGAATTGAACCCTGACCTCCTGGTTCATGGGTTGATGCTCAACCACTGAGCCATGCGGGCAGATTGAAGCACCCATTCTTCACGGTGACAGTACTTTTGCATCTCCAGGTCATTCTATGTAATAAAAGCCTAATATGTAAATTGACCAAACAATGGAATGACCAGTGGAACAATTGTTCACCCTGACACACAGTGACCACCAGGGGGCAGACGCTCAATGCAGGAGCTGCCCCTAGCCCACACGTCCCAGGCCAGCCAAGGTGGGTGCCAGCAGGGGCCCCCTGATCACTCCACCAGCCATCCCACAGATCTGCCCTGATTGCCAGCCAGGCCTAGGGACTCTACCCATGCACGAATTTCGTGTACCAGGCCTATAGTGTTAAATATGAGTGATGCCGCGGACAGCACTGCTGAGGGTGGGAGGGAATGTACAGACAGGTGTGAACCTTTGCTCACCGCCCCAATTGAATGGCTCACACCAGCATTTCAAAAAAACAAGACAGATTGCCAATGTCACAGAACATCATGTGTCCATTATAAGAATAAGTTTTTGTTTAATGTGTATGCGTTTGTTCAGATTATATATGTATGTGTCCGGAGTGCTTAATACAATCTGTATTTATTGTGAGTTAGAAAGTCATGAATATGGAGCATGAATGATTAAAAAAAACACCTTTCATCTGGGGTAATCGCAAACCCACAGAAGAGCAGCAAGAAGAGTGGAATGAACACTTTGGCCTAGGCCTGTGGTCGGCAAACTCATCAGTCCACAGAGCCAAATATCAACAGTCCAACGATTGACATTTCTTTTGAGAGCCAAATTTTTAAAACTTAAACTTCTTCTAACGCCACTTCTTCAAAATAGACTCGCCCAGGCTGTGGCATTTTGTGGAAGAGCCATATGCAAGGGGCCAAAGAGCTGCTTGTGGCTCGTGAGCCGCAGTCTGCTGACCATTGGTCTAGGCTTTCCAGTTGATAGCATTTTACTTTATTTGCTTTCCTTTCCTCTACATGTTATTGTTATTTCATTTAAAAATATTTTTATTGGTTTCAGAGAAGAAGGGAGAGGGAGAGAGAAAGAAACATCCTATCTAATAAAAGAGAAACATGCAAATTACCATACCTTCGCTACACTACCAGCCAATCAGGAGCAGGAGGGTGGGGTGGCATGGTGCGTGGCAGGGTGCATGCCCTCTTTGGAGGTCAACCGCCCAGGGCCCGAGCCTCAAACAGAGGCTTACGGCTTTGGCCGGGGGCGGAGCAGGGTGATCTCGTGCGTGCTGGGGGTCAACCGCCCAGGGCCCCATCCTTGGACCAGGGCGATCAAGCGCGCTGGGGGTCCCCTGCTCTAGACCCGAGCCTCGGATCCTTGGCCAGAGGCTTGGGGCCTTGGCTGGAGTGGAGCAGGGCAATTGCAGCTAACTGGGGGTCCCCCGCCCAGGGCCAGAGATTTTAGGCCTTGGCAGGGGTGGAGCCGGGGATCAGAGGAGATAGATGTGAACTGTGGAGGAAACACCTTTTCTGACCGCTCATTAGCTAAGCTCCCTGTACGCCACTGGTAATATTCTTAGTAACTTGGGTATAAGAATCCAAAAAAGTAATCTAGGGTTCTTCTACCACACTCCTGGAGATAAAAACAAAGGTCTGCTGCTGGAGGGCTAAGAAATGTCATATCCTTTCCCTAGGCGGTTTGGCTCAGTGGATAATGCCTAGGTTTGTCAACTGCAGGGTCCGGGTTAGATTCTGATCAAGGGCATGTACCTATGTTGCAGGCTCCTCCCTGGCTAGGGCCCGGTCAGGGCTCATGCCGGAGGTAACCAATCAAAGTATTCCTCTCACTTTGATGTTGCTCTCTGTCTTTCCCTTTCTCTTCCACACTCTCTACAAATCAATGGAAACATATCCTCAGGTGAGGCTAAAAAAAGAAAAATAAAGAAATGTTATATCCTATGAAAGACACATCTTGAAAATGCCTAAAGAAAGTTGTCACCTTTTCATGGTGAAGGGACCGGAGTCTGGGTTGATGAAAACACCTTGGTGGCTGTGGTGACTGGCAGTGGCTGCAGCAGGGGGGTGACGGGGCTGGTGCCTTTCCCTGATCAGCCTAGTCGCCTCCCACAAAAGGAGGCCAGATTGTGGCTTAGGCCTGCTCCCCGTGGGGAATGGGCCTAAGCCATCAGTAGGACATCCCCTGAGGGCTCCCAGTATGTGAGAGGGGGCAGGCTGGTCTGAGGGGACCCTTCCTCCCCAGTGCACGAATTTCGTGCACCGAGCCCCTAGTCAATAATAATAGAGAATCATTGATTGGCTGCCTCCTGTGTACCCCACACTGGGGATTGAGCTGGCAACCTAGCAGGCATGTGCCCTTGACCAGAATCAAACTTGGGACCCTTCAGTTCACAGGCTGAGCCAAACCAGCTAGGCCTATTATTATTTTTTACTAACACTTTGAGTTAGTTGCAAACATCACGACCCTTCACCCATAAATACCTCAGATGTATTCCCTAAGTCAAGGCCCTTTTCTCATCCACAATACCATTATATCAAAATCAGGAACTGTCCTCAATACAATACTATTATTTAAACTACACTCTATATTGAAACCCCAACAGTGGTCTAAAAGGTTAAGAAAAAATTTAAAAAATACATTTGTACTGATTTCTGAGAGGAAGGGAGAGGGAGAGAGAGATAGAAACATCCATGATGACAGAGAATCATGGACCGGCTGCCTCCTGCACGCCCCCCACTGGGGATGGAGCCCACAACCCAGGCCTGTGTCCTGATTGGGGGTCGAACCCTGACCTCCTGGTTCATAGGTCGATGCTCAACCTCTGAGCCCTACCGGCCAGGCGGGCTGATTTTGGAAGCAGCCATTTCTTTCCCTGTGGGCGGAAAACTGAGGTTCCTGGGGTGTGGCTTGTGTTCATCCGATTGCAATGCTTCCAAATTGCCAATCCCTCGACTGGTTTTAATGTTCCCAAAAGCAACCATTTTCCAAATGTCTTACTTGTCAAATGTGAGACCCAGATGCAGTCAGCATTGTTTGTTCAAACCGTGTGTGGTGGCCATGGTAACGGAGCGAGGATTCTGCGAATCCTGGAGACCAGCTCTCTCCGTAACCATGGCAGCCATAGCAGCGGGCAGCCTGAGTCCCCGAGGAACCAGACAGACCTGCCTTGGGAGGGCTGCCTGGCTTTGCACTTGGCCTGGGTTCCTGAGAGCTGGCCTCCACATGCGGCTCCACTTCTGCCGGGGGTGAGGAGTGGGGGTTCAGTGGCCAGTTTCTAGGAAACATTTGTTTGGCTGAAAGTTTTTGAACAAGCAGCAACACTGAAATAGCCTCTGGGAGACAGATTTTTCTAGAGCTATGCAGCCCAGAAGGATTCTGGGGGACGTGGGAGTTGCTTACCGACAGACAGATCCCCGGTTGCCTGGTATGAGTTCCCGGGGACTTGTGCCCAGTGTGAGCTCTCCTGAGAGAAGGGGGAGTGGGAGTTCCCCACTCCATCACTGGCTCACCAGGAGCACCTTGGGAAATAGGAGGTGCTATGGGCCCTGCTGAGCTAAATGACGTGTACCTGTCAGAATGGACCGTGTTATGCTGCAGTAACAAACAGCCCTCAGTCTTTTTTTAAAAAATATATTTTATAGAATTTTTACAGAGAAGAAGGGAGAGGGATAGAGAATTAGAAACATCGATGAGAGAGCAACATCGATCAGCTGCCTTCTGCACCTCCTACTGGGGATGTGCCTGCAACCAAGGTACATGCCCTTGACTGGAATCGAACCCGGGACCCTTCAGTCTGCAGGCCAATGCTCTATCCACTGAGCCACACCAGTGTGGCAGCCCCCAGTCTTCATTGGCTTCCTGAGGGCCATTTTGTGCTTAAGCAACACAATGTGTACCTGTCAGGATGGACACCTTATGCTGCAGTAACAAACAGCCCCAGTCTTTGGTGGCTTCCTGAGGGCTATTCCATGCTTAAGCAACACGATATGTACTGGTCAGGGTGGACCACCATATGCTGTGGTAACAAACAGCCCCCAGTCTCCAGTGGCTTCCTGAGGGCTATTTTGTGCTGAAGCAACATGAGCTTCTGAGAGGGCTCTGCTCGTCGGAGGCACTTAGGGCTCCTGGCTGGCTTAGGGCACGGTCACTCCAACACGGGTCCGAGGGCTTGCCGCCCTGAGAAGGGAAGCTCGGGCAGAAGCAGGTGTGACTCTGCAATGCTTCCACCCGAAGTGACTAACATTCGGTTGGCCCCAGTTGTCACACAGCCACACAGCTTCACCGAGGCAGGGGAGGCCAGTCCTCCCACGTGCCCAGGAGAGAGCTGGGGATATTGTACCCACCAATGATGCTCCAAGCACCAGTGGCTCCAGTTAGCTGCCTGTTAGAGCAAGGCCTGGACTCCCAGAGCTGGCCCAACAGTCCGGCCAGCGTGGCTCCGTGAATGTGGACCTAGGAACCTGGAGGTAACAGTACAGTTCCTGGTCAGGGCACATACATGTCAGTGTGAGTGTGTGTGTGTGTGTGTGTGTGTGTGTGTATACGTGTGTGTGAGTGTATGAGAGAGTGTCTGTATGTGTGTGAGTGTGTGTGTGAGTGTGTGTGTTTGTGTGTGTGTTTGAGTGTGTGTGTGAGAGTGAGTGTGTATGTGTGAGTGTGTGTGTGTGAGTGTGTGTGAGTGAGTGTGTGTGTATGTGTGTGAGTGTGTGTGAGTGCATTTGTGTGTGTGTGAGAGTGTATGCATGTATGTGTATATGTGAGTGTGTATGTGTGTATGTGTGTGTGTCCGTGTGCGTGATTGTGAATGCGTGTGAATGCGTGTGTATGTGTGTGTGTGAGTGAGTGTGTATGTGTGTGAGTGTGTGTGTATGTGTGTGTGTATGAGTGTGAGTATATGTGTGTATGAGTGTGTGTTTGTGAGTGTGTATGTGTGTGTGTGAGTGAGAGTGTGTATATGTGTGTGTGTGTTTGTGTGTGTGTGTGTGTGAGTGTGTGTGTGAGTGTATGTGTGTGAGTGTGTATTTGTGTGTGAATGTGTGTGTATGTGTGAGTGAGTGTGTATGTGTGTGAGTGTGTGTGTTTGCATTTGTGTGTGAGTGTGTGTGTGAGTATATGTGTGTATGAGTGTGTGTTTGTGAGTGTGTATGTGTGTGTGTGAGAGTGTATGTGTGTGTGTGTGTTTGTGTGTGTTTGTGTGTGAGTGTGTGTGTGAGTGTATGTGTGTGAGTGTGTATTTGTGTGTGAATGTGTGTGTATGTGTGTGTGTGAGTGAGTGTGTATGTGTGTGAGTGTGTGTGTTTGTATTTGTGTGTGAGTGTGTGTGTGAGTATATGTGTGTATGAGTGTGTGTTTGTGAGTGTGTATGTGTGTGTGTGAGTGAGAGTGTGTATATGTGTGTGTGTTTGTGTGTGATTGTGTGTGTGATTGTGTGTGAATGTGTGTGTGTATGTGTGTGTGTGTGTGAGAGTATGTGAGTATATGTGTGAGTGAGTGTGTGTGAGTGTGTGTGTGTGTATGTGTGAGTGTGTGTGTGTGAGTGAGTGTGTGTGAGAGTGTGTGATTGTGTGTCTGTGAATGCATGAATGTGTGTGTGAGAGAGTATATGCATGTGTGTGTATATGTGTGAGTGTGTGTGAGTGTGTGTGTATGAGGTGTGTGTGTGTGAGAGTGTGTGTGTTTGTGTGTGAGTGTGTGTGTATGTGTGTGTACTGGATCACAACATAAAAATATGTCTCTCACTGCAGGTCATCACCGTGAACATTTGAAAGCCAGCATCATAGATCAGTTTGATTCCTTTTCTCAAAGAATGTGAAGTTAAAAGTCGAGTGCAGCCCTAGCCATTTGGCTCAGTGGTCCACGCAGTGTCAGCCCATGGACCAAAAGGTCGTGGGTTCCATTCTGGAACAGGCGTTCTGCCCCACCCCCCGTCTCTCAGGGCCTCTGGGCAGCGTGGGAAGGCGGGGCCTGAGCAGGAGGGGGCTGGGCCGGAGTGGAAAGGCATACCAGCAGCCAGGGAAAGGATAGCCCATTCTAGCACGAATCTTCGTGCACCGGGGTTCTAGTAAAGTTATAAAACTCAGGGGAAAAAATAGCAAGTCTTTGGGATCTAGGGCTAGGCAAACAGTTCTTGGATTTGACACCAATAGGACCATGCAGAAAAGGAAAAATGGGCAAATTCTGTGACCAGCCCCAAAATTCATGTGCACGACACTTCAAAAAGGCCAATATTCAGATTGTCAGAGCTTGCAGTAAGAAAGGGTTTTGATTGAGAAGGCAGCTAATCCAGAAGAGGGTGGGGGCTCAGAGGCTCCTCAAATCCATCTTAAAGGAGCACACACAAAAGTTTAGGCTTCTTTTAAATCACAAGAAGGGAACATGGGGTGGGGGGTGGAGTGGGGGAGGAACTGGTTTGGTAAAAGCTGAAGCTATCAGCCTGAAGGCCACCGGAACAAAGCAGGCAGAGCGAGACTGGGTCAGGGGGACCCAGCAGGCCATCCCGCCGCAGTTTTATGTGATCACAATGAAAAGATTTGCTTGTGGGAAAGGCCGCCCGAAGAAGATGAAAAGACCAGCTACAGCCAGGGAGAAGAGAGGTGCCAGCCACATCTTCCACAAGGAAACCTCAGACCCCGACCGCCAACATGCTCACAGTGCCACCAGAAAATGGGCAGACGTCTGTTTAAAAATATATGTTATTGAGTTTTTACAGAGAAGAAGGGAGAAGGATAGGAAGTCAGAAACATCGATGAGAGAGAAACATCGACCAGCTGCCTCCTGCACACTCCCTAGTAGGGATGTGCCCGCAACCAGGGTATATGCTCTTGTCCGGAATCGAACCCAGGACCTTTCAGTCCGCAGGCCGATGCTCCATCCACTGAGCCAGACCGGTTAGGGCTGGGCAGACATCTTACAGTGGCGAATACGCACATGACAAGATGCTCAGCATCATTCACCTAGGCCAGTGGTCGGCAAACTCATCAGTCCACAGAGCCAAATACCAACAGTACAACGATGGACATTCCTTTTGAGAGCCACATTTTTAAAACTTAAATGTCTTCTAACGCCATTTCTTCCACATAGACGCGCCCAGGCTCAAGGGGCCAAAGAGCCGCATGTGGCTTGCGAGCCGCAGTTTGCCGACCACGACCCTAGACCACCAGAGAGACCGCCAGGATGGCTCAAACGCAGTAACCACGCCAAACGCCAGGGAGAAACGGGGTCACTAAGAGGTGGCTGCTGGCAGCGGACAAGGTTAGGCAATTTCCCCCCCAACAAAACATGCCACGACTCCGTGAGTCAGCATGTGTGCTCCTGGCCGACCACCCCAGTGAATGCCAGGCACACAAACGGCCCATGTCTCCCAGGCTGTTCAGTAAAAGGCGGTGGGCTGGTGATGTGGGCAACCGGTGGGCTGGTGATGTGGGCAACCGGTGGGCTGGTGATGTGGGCAACCGGTGGGCTGGTGATGTGGGCAACCGGTGGGCTGGTGATGTGGGCAACGGCACCAGCCCACAAAGGATTGGGCAAGGGGTTGGTTAATTTGAAAGACAGCCTCTCTCACAGGCCCAAGGTCATGTCCTCAAAGCGTAACAGGCCCAGCTGGGTAGCACGCACGGGCTGGCCCATTCATTCATTTGTGGCTTCTCTCTGTGACTCTGAGCGCCATCGGGAGCGCAGCCAGGAGCTGAGGCTGAGCCAGCCGGGCAGGGCCGGGGCCGGGGCTGGAGCAGCCTTGGCAGAGACTGAGCTGCGAGAGCCTCAGGTGCCCTGGCGATGGCAGCTGATGGCACAGTATCTCTGGGCCCTGGCCTTCTGATAGGGGCAGACACAGAACACGGGGAAGCAGCTGGAATTGTAAGAAATAAGGATCCTGCTCTGTTGATCGGGATTGCTTTGTTCTGATGAGAGAAGGCGCATGCGCACCTGGCTGGGGGTGTGTGTGGGCCCGGGGGGCTCACCTGGAAACGGGTCTATCCCCCATCCAGAGCTGCCTGTGGTGATGGGAACATTAGCAATCTGGTTGCAGAAGCCAGAGCCTCCAGCCTCTGAAGACCTCCAACTTTTGCACACCCTCAGGCCATTGAAGACCCCCAACTTTTGCACACCCCAGGCCATTGAAGACCCCCAACTTTGGCACACCCCAGGCCATTGAAGACCCCCAACTTTTGCACACCCTCAGGCCATTGAAGACCCCCAACTTTTGCACACCCTCAGGCCATTGAAGACCCCCAACTTTTGCACACCCCAGGCCATTGAAGACCCCCAACTTTGGCACACCCCAGGCCATTGAAGACCCCCAACTTTTGTACACCCCCAGGCCATTGAAGACCCCCAACTTTTGCACACCCTCAGGCCATTGAAGACCCCGAACTTTGGCACACCCCAGGCCATTGAAGACCCCCAACTTTTGCACACCCCCAGGCCATTGAAGACCTCCAGCCTTTGCACAACCCCGGCCTTTGCACACCCCCAGCCCGCGTTCTGTGTGAGCTGCCCATGGGGCACACTCTTTGCCTATTTCCCTGTCCTCTTTGTCCTTGAACCCCATATATGCAGCTGGCTTATGGGGGTGCAGAGCAGGTGTTTGTGGGTGACCTGCTGCTCCCCCTGCAGTCAGCGGGATGGGAGTGAACGCTCCTCTAGGACTCCATCCTCTGTCTGCTGAAGTGGCCCAAGTACTGGCCGCAGCCCGGACCCTTGGTTGTCTGGCTACACCTCGGACTGAACCGCACTACGAAAGCTCAGATGCCCCACCGATGTCGGCTGATGGTCCATCTCTCCAGACCCTGGCCCTTCTGGGCTTGGTGAAGACAGGGGTGGGGCAGGGGATTGGGGGGGAGCGTGGAGGGGACAACCTCGCTCAGTACTGGGTCCCCCCCCCCCCCCGCCTTTACACCCATGACGAGGAAAGAAATCATTACTAAACGTGGCTGCCTGTTGGCTTTCCTCTGCCTCCCCCCCCTCCCCCAGCAGTGAATTTGCTGACACGCTGCGTTTCCTCTCGTTTTAAAGGACACGCGGCGGGGACACGGAACGGCGGCCAGCACGCGGCACAGGCCGAAAGCGCCCCCTGGGGGTTGGCGTCGGTCTGTCTCCAGCTGAGCGGCGTCTGCCTGCTCTTGGCTTTGTAAACCGGCATCCCCGGGGTGCTGATGCTTCCTCCCACTCCCCCCACCTCCCCCCCCCCCCAGTCCCGCGGCACTTGCCGGCTTTCCGGTTGCAGCCGATCGGGAACGCGCATGCTTCCTGGTCTCCCTGGCACCGGGCTGCATCGCTGGGCTCATCACTGCTGAGTCCGGGGAACAGGCTTCTGGAGACACACCGGCAAGGCTGGCCGCTGCTTCCATCTCTCCGGCGGGAAACGCCGGCTCCTTGAGCCGCTCTCCCGAGGGGCGCAGAGCGGGGGCAGCTGCGAAGCCGGGAGCCCGGTGAAGCTCGACAGGCTCAGCTGTCAGACACCCGCGTGCCCAGACCAGCAGCTCAGATCAGGCAGGAGTGCATTTCCCCTCCTGATAAAGGCCCAGGGGAGAAAAGTTACAAGGCGGGGTGGGGAGGGGAGGAGAAAGAGTGTTCCCCTATCCTTCTTTTTTATTATTAAAAAGATATTTGTGTTGATGTCAGAGAGGAAGGGAGAGAGACAAAAACACCAATGATGAGAGAGAATCACGGACCGGCTGCCTCCTGCACGCCCCCCACTGGGGATCGAGCCCGCAACCCGGGCCTGTGCCCCTACCAGGAATCGAACCCTGACCTCCTGGTTCACAAGCCGATGCCCAACCACTGAGCCACCCTGGCCGGGCTGCATCATACTTTTATAGCTACCTGTTTTTTTTTTTTAAAAAATATTAATATATTTTTATTGATTTCAGAGAGGAAGGGAGGAGACAGAGAGTTACAAACATGAATGAAGAGCGAATCACTGATTAGCTGCCTCCTGCACACCCCACACTGGGGCTCAAGCCCACAACTCAAGACTGTGCCCTTGACCAGAAACAAACCTGGGACCCTTTAGTCTGCAGGCCGACGCTCTACTCACTGAGCCAAACCAGCTAGCTACCTATTGATAATGCCACAGTTTTGACAGGGCTTAACTCCATGGAGCAATTTTGGGGAACATTTTATTCTATCAGTTTCATCCCCCCACACGCCCCCCAATCTCTTCAGATGTCAGTGTTTATATATATATATATATAATTGATTTTCACAGAGAGGAAGGGAGAGGGATAGAAAGTCAGAAACATCGATGAGAGAGAAAACCATCGATCAGCCGCCTCCTGCACACCCCAAACTGGGGATGTGATGCAACCAAGGTACATGCCCTTGACCAGAATTGAACCTGGAATCCTTCAGTCCACAGGCCGACACTCTATCCACTGAGCCAAACTGGTCAGGGCTAGACTCCACTGTTAAGTCCCATTGTCTTCTGGCAGACCAGACATAAATCAGACGTTCCCATGACCCCTCCTTTCTTGGCTTCAATTACTTTGCTCAGGTGGCTCCCGGGACTCAGTTGCCCCATTTCAGCACCAGATCACAGGTCCGTTATGAGATAGTAACGGACATAAGGAGCGGCAGAGGAGGACATGCATAAGGGGGGCCCGAAAGTGTCCGACACAGCAGCTTCTGTCCCCATGGAGCTCGGGATGCACCACCCTCCTCACACCTAGGTGGGATTACCAACCAGGAAGGTCCCCAAACCCTGTCCTTGGGGGTTTTTGTGGAGGCGTGATTGATGAAAGCATCAGCCGCTGGTGATGAACTCAACTTCCGGTTAGGGCAGTGGTCGGCAAACTCATTAGTCTACACAGCCAACTATCAACAGGACAACAATTGAAATTTCTTTTGAGAGACAAATTTTTTAAACATAAACTATATAGGTGAGTACATTGTTATTAACTTACTTAGGGTCCTCCTAAGCTGGCCTTTGCTAAAAACTCAAGGGGCCAAAGAGCCGCATGTGGCTTGAGAGCCGCCGTTTGCCGACCACAGGGTTAGGGGATTGGGGGGTCTGGGGCTGAAATTTCCCAGCCTCTGATCACAAGGCTGATTCCCTTGGCAAACAGCCCCATCCTGAGGCTGTCTCCGGGAGTTTCCCGCAGTCACCATGGTAACACACTTAGGTGTGCTTCAAAGGGACTTGTTAGGAGCAACAAAAGATGCTTTCATTGCTCTTACCACTTAGGAAATTCCTAGTCTTGTAGGTGCTCTGTGCCAGAAACATGGCCAGACCAAGGCACATGTGACAACTTGGCAAACTAGGGGCCTGTTTGGTAAGTTCCACCAGTAACCTGTGGGAAGGTTGTATTATCTGTCAACACCGTTTGATCAAAGCAACACAGATGTGCACAGGTGTGCTTTCCCATAAAGCCAATTTTCCCAAGAGTCACATATGGCCTAAAGGTGGAGCTCCCCTCCCCCAACCCCCCACCCTCTCCCCCAGAAAAAGCTCCTTCCACTTCCCAAGCTTGTAAACGATTTAGGGAGAGGAACTGCCTGGGTCTCCAGCAGCCTCTGTATCCCTCAGTCCCAATCCCCTTTGGTTTTTACAGCTCGTAGTTGCAGGGACTTCTCTTCCCAGCTCTGGAACCCTGGGCTGGGGTCTGGTGTGGGGCTGGGGCCCCTTGCTCCTCACAGGAGGCCTCCGCAGAGAGGATCTCCTTTTCCAGTCTGTTCCACACCTCCACCCCTCCTACCAGTCTTGGTGTGCTTTCTTTGCTTCTCTAGTTGTAGGACTTCCATTCAGCCAGCTTTCCTGTGGTTCCGAATGATGGTTGTTCCATATTTTAGTTGTAATTTTGATGTGGTTGTGGGAGGCAGTTACCTATGCTGCCATGTTGGTTGGCCCATCCCTTGGCTGGGGATTGACCCTGCAACCCAGGTGCATGCCCTTAACTGGGAATAGAACCCACTCCCTAAGAGCATTACGAAGGAGTGATGTCCACAGTTCTGTCCTCAGCAGCCCTGCTCAGCACCAGCAGACTCACGCCTGTGGCTTTTTGTGTGAAGTCAATCCATCTTCTATTTGGTCTTTCTTTTTTCTTGCTTCTTGCTATTTTTGCCGCCATTATTGTCTTTCCCAAAGAACCCTGCCTTTTCATGATGTGCTCGAAGTAGGACAGCTTCCGTGTTGTCATTCTTGCCTCCAGGGATAATGGATTGATTTGCTCCCGGACCCACTTGCTCTCCCCCAACACCCTGTTTCAGATGCATCATTTTAAAAAAATATACTTTTTTATTGATTTTTTTACAGAGAGGAAGGGAGAGGGAAAGAGAATTAGAAACATGGATCAACTGTCTCCTACACACTCCCTACTGGGGATGTGCCTGCAACCAAGGTACATGCTCTTGACCGGAATGGAAATTGGGACCCTTCAGTCCGCAGGCCGATGCTCTATCCACTGAGCCACACCTGTTTCGGCCAGATGCATCGGTTTTTTGTCATTATCAGCCTTCTTCATAAATCTAAACATGTGCTGAGTGTGCAGAACTAAACACACACAACAGACAGATTAGTACAAGTCTGAGTACAAGTAAAACAGGAAATGTGGGTAAGTGGTGGATTATAGCAATGTCAATACCCTGGCAGTGAGAGTATGCTATAGGTGTGCAAGATGTCACCATAGTGGAAACTGGGCAAAGTGTGCAAGAGATTTCTATGTATTGTTTCTTAAAGCTGCATCTGAATCCCCAATTATCTCAACAGACTTTCTAATTAAAAGAAAACGAACACGAAGGCACCGAGGAGGTAGCGACTGCAGGAAGCAGCTGCTGCCCCTGGGGCTGAGGGAGCAGAGGGAGGGTGAGGGAATGATTAAAACTTAGACACCAGGGGGAGGGGTCCTCTAGTCAAACACAAAGCCCGACACCCAACAAGGAGATGAGAAAACCCAGATCTGCTTCCCTGAAAAAGGCTTAAAACAGCCCAGCTAGTGTGGCTCCGTGGTTAAGCACTGACCTAGGAACCAGGAGGTCAGGGTTCGATTCCTGGTCAGGCCCCTGTTGCAGGCTTGATCCCCAGTAGGGGGCGTGCAGGAGGCAGCCGATCCGTGATTCTCTTTCATCACTGATGTGTGTCTCTCTCTCCCTCCCCCTTCTTCTCTGAAATCAATAAAAATAGATTTAAAACAAAAGCCTGAAACAAATTTTAATAATAAGGCGAGGAGGGGTCATGCATGTTCATTCATTCTAATTCAAGGGCCTGATTGCATAGTCTTAGAACCAAAGCATCTAAGGAAGGAACTTGAAGAAGGTCCGGAGGGAGCACGGTGATTCCCGTGTGGCAGAGTTTGATCCAGTTTAGTCTGGTAGCCTCCGGGAGCCGTGAGGAGGCTTGTTGTTATCTTCTGAGACACTGAAGACCTAGAGAGAAACCAACCATCCGGGTCAGGTTTCAAGCACCTGGGGGGAAATGTAGGCTCTAAGGAGGGGCCACCAGACTGCCGGAAGGGGGCGCAGTGAAACTGGTTCTGCAAGCGCGGGAGAAGCTGCCCACTGGCTTTAGCTGCTGCCGCCAGAAAGCAGTGCGAGGTGCTGCTCATGGGGTCCTTCCTCCTCCTCCAGCCTGACCGACTCCCTCCAGCACCCCCTACTGGCAGAGCCCCAGGTCCGAGATCACAAAGCAAGGAGTGTGGGTTTATTGCAGAAAGACATCTATCTATAATAATAAAAGCACAATATGCAAATGGACTAAACGTCTAAATAGCAAAATGACTGTCTGGATGATCACACTGTGACACACACTGGCATCAGGCCAGCCAAAGTGGGTGCGATGCAATTGATTGGTGGTGGTGGGGGGGCACCAGTTCCCCAGGATCACCCTGCAGAGGGAGGCCCAGGCCACTGGCCGGCGGGGTGATCAATCAAGGGGGAAAGGGTGGGTGGCAGTGGACGGGCAGTGCCAGGCCAAGGTGGTTCTGGGTGGGGGGGAGGACCAGCTGCTGCCTCGGTGCCAGCAGCCAGAGGGAAGCTCAGGTGCCAATAGCAGGAGGGAAACCAGTACTGGCAGTGGGGGAAGGAAGGCCTACCCATGCACAAATTTTGTGCATTGGGCTTCTAGTATATGTAAAAGCCTAAGCAACCGTTTCGGCCAGTTGACTGAACAGCCAAATGACTGGTCGCTATGATGATGCACTGATCATCAGGAGGCAGATGCTCAATGCAAAAGCTGCCCCCTGGTGGTCAGTGCGCTCCCACAGCCAACCTCCCACAGCCAGCCAACCTCCTGCGGTCCTTCCTCCTGGCTGGCTGGCCAGCCCTGATCAGTGGACAACCTCACACGGTCCTTCCCCCCATCTGGCCCCGATCAGCCCTGATAGGCCCCAATTGCTACCCACGTGAAAGTACCCCACCTGTGCACAAATTCAAGCACAGGCCTGGGTTGTGGGCTTGATCCCCCATAGGGGGCATGCAGGAGGCAGCCAATCCATGATTCTCATCATTGATGTTTCTATCTCTCCTTCTCCTTTCTTCTCTGAAATCAATAAAAATATATAAAACTAGAGGCCCGGTGCATGAAATTCATGCATGGGAGGTGGGGGATGTCCCTCAGCCCAGCCTGCACCCTCTCTAATCTGGGACCCCTCGAGGGATGTCCGCCTGCCCATTTAAGCCCGATCCCTAACCGCTTCTGCCTGCCAGCCTGATTACCCCCTAACCACTACTCTGCCAGCCTAAATGATGTCTAACTGCTTCCTTGCAAGCCTGTTTGCTCCCAACTTCTCTCCTCTGCTGGCCTGGTCCCTCCCAACTGCCCTCCCTTGCTGGCCTGATTACCCACAACTGCCTTCTCTTGCAGCTGGGACCTCCCAACTGCCCTTCCCTGCTGGCCATCTTGTGTCCACAAGGGGGCAGGATCTTTGACCACATGGAGGTAGCCCTCTTGTGTGTTGGAGTGATGGTCAATCTGCATATTACTCTTTTATTAGATAGGATAAGCCCTAGCTGGTTTGGCTCAGTGGCTAGAGCTTCAGCCTGTGGACTGAAGGGTCCCGGGTTTGATTCCGGTCAAGGGCACATGCCCGGGTTGCAAGCTCCATCCCCAGTAGGGGGTGTGCAGGAGGCAGCTGCTCCATGATTCTCTCTCATCATTGATGTTTCTCTCTCTCTCTCCTTCTCCCTTCCTCTCTGAAATCAATAAAAATATACAAAAGAAGGAAATGAAGAAGAAAAGACCATGTTTCCCCCACTTCCCACTGCTCTGCCTGTGCCCAGATACACTGGGATTGCTTGGGGCTCTATTTTATTTCATTGGCTTGTATATCTATCCTTGTGCCAACAGTACACTAGTGTCTACACTGCAGCTTTATAACGTCTTAAAAGCTTTTAGAGGAACATCGCACACGTTGTTCTCCTTCAAGATTGCCTAGATTATTCTATGTCCTTGGAATCTCCACGGATATTTTATAATCAGTTTGTCAAGTTCCACAAACAAAACCAAACTTGTTGGAATTTCAAATGAGATTACACAGAATCCTTAGACCAGTCTGGGGAGAAGTGACATCTTGACAATGTTGCACCTTCTAGCTGAGACCAAAACATGCCCTTGATCGGAATCGAACCTGGGACCCTTCAATCTGCAGGCCGATGCTCTCTCTATCCACCGAGCCACACCAGCGGGGGGCACAGCCTTTTTTAAAATTGGGGCATTTAGTCTATTTGCATTTCATAACACTTAAAACATATATTTGGGTTTACATTAACCTTTTTACTCAATTTATCCCTTCTGTTCTGGATTATTTATCTCCTTTCTTGCCTTCTTTGGATTGATTTCGTGTATTTTATTATTCCACCTTCTACTGGCTCGGCAGTGACACACTTTTTCCTTTGTCTTTTGGTGGTTACTCTCGTCCTGCATCCTTGGCTACAAAAGTCTAGCATTAATTAGTGCTAATGATCCTCCCTTGACATATGAGACCTTAAGACTTCTTAACTATATTCAGCTTCTTTCCAATTTAGATGTCAGTTATATTACAAATATTTTTAGCCTCTATTTTAATGCAATGTAGATTTAAAACCTCACAAGACATTATTGTTCTTTCTTTATACAGATGTATGCATCTATTTACCTACTTGCTCCTCACATGCCTAGTTCTCTTTTCTTTAAAATATATTTCTTATTGCCTGGCTGGCATGGCTCTGAAGCAGCCATCTTATATAAAAACAGCTGTTTGAAATTTTAACCCTGCTATTTGGCTTCTGTAAAGGCTTTCTTGCTTAAATAAGGAAAATAAGACTACTCCCATTTCAGAGAGGCCATCAAACCTTCCCTGGACAAGGTTATCGGTGCTGGCACCAGGCCAAGCTTTTGGTTGAGGTCTCAAGGCCCCAGCACATAGGGCTCTTTAAGAACTTGCAAAGGGGGCCGGAAACACCCCATATTTGGGAGACAGAGAAGGTGAAAACATATAAATAGGGAAAGTTCCTCCACGTTGGGGCCCGATTTGAGAGACATTTTCCTCTGGGCCTGCGCGTAATGAATGTCACTCCATGTCTCTAAGTGTTGCTTGGTTCTTCTCTGGTTTAACCAGGAGGCTGTGGTTCAGTTCCCTGTCAGGGCACATGCCCAGGATGTGGGCTCGATATAAAAATACATTTTAAAATGTATTTTTTAAAATTGGTTTCAGAGAGGAAAGGAGAGGGAGAGAGCCATAGAAACATCAACGATGAGAGAGAAACATGGATCGGCTGCCTCCTACACACTCCACACTGGGGATGGAGCCTGCAGCCCCGGCATGTGCCCTGACTGGGAATGGAATTCTGACCTCCTGGTTCCTAGGTCAATGCTCAACCTCTGAGCCACACCGGAGGGGCTATGGTATTTTTTAAAAATATTTTTATTGGTTTCAGAGATGAAGGGGGGAGAGATAGAAACATCAATGTTGAGAGAGAACCACTGATCAGCTGCCTCTTGCATGCCCCCCAGTGGGGATGAGCCCGCAACCTGGGCATGTGTCCTGACTGGGGATTGAACCTGGGACCCTTCAGTCTGCAGGCTGATGCTCTATCTGGTGAATCACACTGGTCAGGGCAGGGGCTATTATATTTTTTATTTGTATTATTTGTAAATCTACGTCTGTCCACCCTGTATATATATATATATATATTGCCCTGATAGAGAGACACAGTGTTTATAGCAGTTGAGTGGCAGGATTTGTATTATTTAAGTAATTAAACAAGATAATGTCTCCCTTTTAAGTGAATTGTTGCCTGTGGGTGGAAACAGGTATTCTTTTTCTGCAAAGGACATTTTCTGTCTTATTTTTTAGAGTTATGGTTTGTTTTTAAATTAGAACTGGTGTTGATGCTTGTCAAAACAATATTTTTGACAAAAAATACAATCATCATTACAGAGATGATCATGTAACTTCTCATTTTTGTAACTGAGACATATAAAATGCACAGGTCTGAGGAGTTCAGTGTGATGTGTTTTGACATAATGTATATACCCCTATAACCACTATTCCAAACAGGAGAGATAACATTTCCACCTCCCCAGAAAGTTCTAGAAGCAATTCTGTGCTGAGGTATAATTCTTTGTGGACAGTCTGGATTTACCGATCTCCAGCCTCAGTTTACCTTCTGGAGGACCAGGAGCCACGTGGGAGGCCCCAACACACTGTTCCCTCTCCAGTTGGTCAGCAGCCCATGCTGGTGGCAGAAGGGAGTTAGATTCTGTGCAGAGCCAGTACCATGGGGAGGGAGGGCAAGCTGCCTCCTGGGACATAAAGAGGGCATGGCAGGAAGGTAAGCTTTCAGTGGCCCAGCCTAAGAATGTGTCTATGGCAACCTGTTGGCAGAGACCACAAGCTGACAGGCTCAGAGGGGTGAGGAACATGGAGAGCAGGTGTGGTGGGTGCAGGATTCCCCCCACTGCCACCACCGGGGCATTGTAGCTGCAGGCCCCCTGTCCATGCTCATCCTATATAATAAAAGCCTAATATGCTAAATGGCTGGTCAGCTGTTCAACCAATCAAAGCATAATATACTAATGATATGCTAAGGCTGCTCAACGACTTGCTATGATGTGCACTGACCAGGGGGAAGATGTTCCGACCAGTAAGTTAGCTTGCTGCTGGAGTCTGTCCGATTGGGACTGAGTGAGATGGGCCAGACATGCCCTGGAGCCCTCCTGTGGTCCCTCCCTGGCTGGCCAACCTCCCGCGTCCCTCCCTGGCCCTGATTGTGCACTGGTGGGCTCCCTTGGCCTGGCCTGCACCCTCTTGCTATCCGGGACTCTCTGGGGGATGTCAGAGAGCTGGTTTCCACCTGATCCTGCAGGCCAGGCCAAGGAACCTCACTGGTGCACGAATTTCATGCACCATGCCTTTAGTTTCATAATAAAGGCAGATGCCACCTTCTGGGACATTCTCTCCTGGAGCAGCCTTCCCTATGGCTGGGTTGCTAGCTTGTGCTACATTGTCCTCAGGAGGTGTGCTACATCAGGATACTCAAGGTTACTACCTTCAGTGACCTTGAACTCCAGTGGATGGGGAGAATGACAGACGAGTTGCTCTTCACCTCTGCCAGCTTGGTACTGGCAGAAGACGGGCTCCATGGGGGACTCTGCTTCCAGTGCTCTCTACATGGAGGCAAGAAACGGCAGAAAGAGGACTTGGGATCCCAGGGACTCAACTTCTTCAGTCCGAATACGATCTAGACTCTTCTATGTACTTTTGGTAGCAAGAAGTTTATTTGGGGAAAGCAATGAATTGCTCCTAGTTTGTTTCCTTAACATGGGTCTTATTGCCCGGCCTGTGGCTCAGTGGCTGAGCGCCAACCCAGGAGCCAAGAGGTTGCCAGTTCGATTCCAGGTCAGGGCGCATGCCCAGGTTGTGGGTTTGATCCCCAGTGAGGGGCGTGCAGGAAGCAGCCAATCAATGATGCTTCTCTCTCATTGATGTTTCTGTCTCCTTATCTCTCTCCCTTCCTTTCTCTCTAAAAATCAATAAAACATATTTAAAAAGGAAAAGAAAAGGAAAGCCTTAAAATGTGTTTAAAAAATGGGTCTCAGTGGCAGCTGTGAGCATCTTTGGACGGGGTTGCTGGCCACGCCCTCCAGCCTGTCCTGGGAGGAAACTGACACGTTCCCAGGTCACGTGCTTCTGAGGGTGTGTGTTTGGACACAGGCAAGTGTAGGTGTCTGAAGGCACGGTGGTCCTTTGCTTGGGCAAAGCCTAGGGCCAGGCCGGGCCAGGGCAGGGCGGGTATACAGCAGGTCATGAAGCACTTGAGGGGTCCGTCCGAGGTTCCAGCAACCACTGCGCACCCGGGCAGCAGGCTGTCACTGCTTGGATTTATTTTCATTTTTTAAAACCTGAAGCTATTTTATTTTAAAAATATTTTTATTGCAGAGAGGAAGGGCGAAGGAGATACAAATGTCAATGATGAGAGAGAATCATAGATCGGCTGCCTCCTGCACGCCCCCTACTGGTGATTGAGCCCAAAACCTGAGCATGTGCCCTTGAGCGGGAATCCAACCTGACCTCCTGGTTCCTAGGTTGACACTCAACCACTGAGCCACCGCGGCTGGACTGAAGCTGTTTTAAATCTGCATCTAAGTGCGAGCAAGTGCCCTAGCCGGTGTGGCTCAGTGGATAGAGTGTTGGCCTGCAGACTGAAGGGTCCTGGGTTGGATTTGCGGTCAGGGCACAGGCCGGGGTTGCTGGCTCGATTGCCAGTGTGGGGTGTGCAGGAGGCTGGTGACCCATGATTCTCTCTCCATCTCCTTTCCTGTCTCACATCAATAAAAACATAAAAAAAAATAAATGCAGCCCAAACCGGTTGGCTCAGTGGATAGAGCGTCGGCCTGCGGACTGAAGGGTCCCAGGTTCGATTCCGGTCAAGGGCATGCACCTTGGCTGCGGGCACATCCTCAGTGGAGGGTATGCAGGAGGCAGCTGATCGATGTTTCTGACTATATCCCTCTCCCCTCCTCTCTGTGAAAAAAAATCAATAAAATATATAAAAAAATAAAAATTAAAAATAGTCAAATAAATGCAAGCGACTGAACTGGAACAGCTCGTGTGCTATGGTGCATAGCTACGCTGAAGACAGAGGCTGCCCAGGCGGACCGAAAAGCATGGGAGCAGCCCTGTGCGCCAGACCTTTGTGGGGAGGCGGGGGGTTGGAGGGGAATTCCCTCTTCCCCCCTCCCTCTCGTGTGGTGCGCGCCCGCGCTGTGTGGCCTGCAATCCGAGGACACGACTGCCTTTTGGTGTTTTATACATTTTATTCGTACATTTCTCCAACTTTGAAATGACAAAAGCCCAATTCTATGGTTTCCCGTTACACAGCATCCTACAGGTATGTGTATTCTACAAAGAGTACTATGGACACTCTCCTCCTCCCCCGCCACACGAGATCACTGATTGGGGTTCCATGGAATGGGATCGGGGGGGCTCCGGCGACGGGCGAGGGGATCGCGGCGGGAGGGCGTGTGCTAAGGCATGTAGATAGATACACACAGAGAAAGAAAAGCAGGACATTTACAGAGAACCCGGGCCTCTGGGGCCCCGTCACCCCTCGGGCACTGAAGGACACCCCCACCCCCCGCACAGACGCACTGGCACGCTAAGGCTTCGCTGGACCCTGCGAATACTTACAATTGGCTACGGTGAGCTATACAACAACCATGAACAGCGCTCTCTGCATCACTGAGACAATACTCGGAAACCTTTTATAAAAAGGCAATTAGACACACAGAGGAAAAGGAACACGTTGGCAAAACTGCGGGCGACGTGACCCGAGGACGGAGTCTGCACCTGCACGTGCATTTCAGGGAGCCGGCCCGGACACCAGCGCCCCTCATTCCTGGTCTCTTCGAAATCAAAACCCAACCCAACCCAAACCAAACCAAACAGGGGGGGCGATGGCTGCGGAGGAAGGCCGCCCCTCTGCGCCCCCCGCTGGCCACGCCCCCGGCCTGTCCTGGGAGGAAACTGACATTGCCCAGGTCACGTGCCCCAGAGCCTGCAACTGACACCCGCGTGAGTGGCAGCAAAGGTCTCTTGAGACACATCTCTTTCCGTTTTCTGTTGCTCGGTCCATTTGCACAGGTTCGAGGTGATGGGGGGGGGGGATGAAGGTGGTGGGGTGCTGGCTTTGCAATGCCCCCCCAGGAGCGGAGGGGGGGCGTGCCCCCATCACAGGGGTCGCGGGCCTGCCCCCTTCTGCAGCCCGGGGGGCACAGGAGAGCCAGCTTTCAGGAGGGCTCCTCCGCTCCAACTCCTCGCACACGCCACAGCCACACCCCACGCGCTCAGCTGAACACCCCGCCTCCCAGCGGCTCCAAGTTGAAGGCCAGGTGAGTGTGGCCGAGCCAACCCAGCCCGAAGCCCCCTTCCTGGGCATGGCTTCCTGCAACCTAAGACCCCCCATCCCCCCAACGGAGAGGAAAACCTCCCTTCTGAAGGGGCGGGAAGAGACCAAAGTCAAAGGTCAAAGGTCAAAGATCTGCCCAGGGGGAGGACCACGCTGGAAGCCTGTAGCCCTTTGTGAGGGACAAGCACCAGAAGAGGAGACGTCACCAAGAGGCCAAGGGCGACAGAAAAGCGCCCAGGGGCCTTGAACTTCTGCCCGCTGCCATCAGCCCCGGGATAAGCCCTTGTGAAGAGCATGCAACTGGGAGGCTGTGTTCCGTTCTGGAAAAACAACCCTCACCTGCTCCCCCTACCCCCCTCCGCCCCCACGCATGTGCACACACGCACGCATACACGCGCACACATACACGTGCACAGGCAACCAGTGAGATGATAGGAAACAGGTGAAGAGATGGGCCTGAAATGAAGAAGAGGACATTGCATGGGTTGGGGGGAGGGGAGACACAAGACTTGGCTGGCTCAGGGCCACTTTGTCGGTGATTGGGGGGGGGGTGGTCCTCTCTGAGCATCTCCCTGTTCTGTTTCCCCGAGGGGGCTCAACTGGCTACACTTTGCCAGCGATGATCTGATGATCAATGTGCTGCGAGTGATCGAAGGACTCCCCCAAAGCGTCCTCCGCGGCAGGAACGAGACCAAAGGCTTTAAAAGATGCTGAGTCCCACAGCCAACCGGCTGGCCCAGCAGCGAGATGGATTGGAGGGAAAGAGGGCCCACACCGCCTCCTGCCTGCACCCGGCTTCGCTGCAGCCCTGCGTCTCCAGCCGCCGACAGGAGGGGGAAGATGCCTTTGCAATGCAGACGCAAGTAGGTCATCCATCCATGTTCCTCTCTGAGCACAGATTTGCAACCACCTCACCCGCCGGGAGGTGCATTTAACTGCCTTTTAAAAGCCCGCCATGCTGTGTGACCCTGGGGGATTCCAGATGAACCGAATTTCACTTTCCATTTTAGTGTTAAAATGGCCCGTGCTGCGCGTGCAAGGTCATTACCGCCTCATGATTAAAAAGTCACATCGCTTCTTTATGATGAATATTGAAAACATTAAAAAGACCTCCCCGCCCCCCCCCCTTTTTTTTGCTGTGGGGGCATGGGGTTGAGAAACCTCAGAGTATGGTGACCAGCGAGAAGATCTAATAATCTGATCATTTGCTCTGGTATTTAAAAGGACAAAAGATGATTTTGCTCATAGGATGGAAGCAATCAAGAAGCTTTTTAGCAACTTCCCAAAAAAATGCATAAAGCCACGGGGGGGGGGGGGCGGGGGGAGGACTAGCGCTACAACGCCTCAATCCTGGGACCACAGACTCTCAGCTTGCCATCATCACTTTTATCTTTCTCTCCTCCATCCACAGTGATCAGCACGGCGTGGTCAGCCTCTCTCAAGATTTGGTCTGCAAGCGCAAGGAGGGCGCGGGGTTTCTACCGGAGGAGCTGCTGTTCCCCAGGTGTTAGTGGGTTTCTTTTGTGCTTCATTGGAAAAGAGGTAGAGCGGGCCTTGTACAAAGAGAAGAGCCCGGATTGTAGTACCTTCAAGGGAATGATTGATTATCTGGCCTCGGCATCGGTTAGATTGGAATCAATGCTAGCACAGCCCTAAGCAACTCTTGGGGGTGTCTCCTTCCATCCAGAATGTCTCTGCTACGGCGGTCTGGTCACCCTGCTATGGAGCCCCAACAGAACACAGAAGCTGTCTTGTTGGTAAGTTGCAGACTTGTCTGGTCCCGGACAAAGGACAACATCAGAGAAAAAAAATCAGCATCATTTAATAACAGTATGTGGTGTGGTCCTTCAAGAGGAGCTCTTCAGCTCAGAACACACCCTGCACATCCTGCCGAAAGGCACACAGCGATGAGGCCATCTAACTGTCAAGAAGCAGACACGATGGTATTTTTTTTTTTTCAAGGATCTCAGGTTAATAGAACCACTTCGCACACCCTGGCGCTATCATGAAAAGCCTTCCACTGATCTCTGGCAACAGTCGGAACCCCCCAGCCCGAAACTGCTGTATTGGAAGGATGTGACCTCATGTAAGGGCGATGAGATGGTTAATGTCTTTACAGCAACAAGGGAAGATGAGTCTCCTGTGCCAAGGGATATAGCAAGAGGAAGGGAAACCACAGATGGCCTCGGGGACATGGTGGCCCTTGGGTGACCGCATGTGCTCTGGGAGCCAGGCGTGGTCTGAGCTGTGCTCTGGCAGAGTAATTTGTTGTCCTTCCAAACTGATAGTCGCTCCTGGACCTTTGATGGTTCAATGAGCATCTAATGAATTATAAAATCGGAAAGATTATCGGTTGTATATCTGAACAAATCTATAATGAAATGAAGGACCCAAAGGCTTTTGATATTGAACACATAAAAGGAAGTATATTTAAAAAACTGGTCAAACTGTCCTGTTAGCATTTTAAAGGAATTTACAGGGCTGTTATAGATTATTCTTTTGGAATAATTCAGTTTATAGCAAATGCCTAAACTGGTTTCTTCATTGCACAGTATATTCTCTTAAAATGGGTGCTTTTAAAACAATGACATACATTTTAAAAATCCTCATTTCTTTGCTTAATTAAAACATTAATACTCTCAGACAACACAGATCTGAAATGGCGAAACCAGCAATTCCCCCTCCCACCTTACAACAAATTAAATTGAGACAAAATTACAAACACATTTCACTATATGATTATTATTAATAAAAATCAGTTTTGTTTTTGTCGTGTTTTTTTTTTATAAAGTTGCCCGAAATGCAAGGGATGTGCATAGGTTTTACAACTTAGTCATAATAGCATCTTATTCTTATTCGCTGCGTGTGCCCCGTGAGCGGAATGTACTTGGCTGAAATTACAGATTGTTTTGTCCAACACAGACACACCGACAGCATAAACGCTCGCGACTGTCCACATGCATTAAGAGTCAAGACCCAACTTCAAATCTCTAAAAGGTTTACAGGGGGCTTCAAAGAGACAGTATCACATCATCTGGATGTTACATCAAGGACTTAAAAAAAAAGACTACTCTAAAAAACAGAAGAGAAAAAAGGCCTTTAAAAATTTATGACTGTTTTGTCATCACTAGACTGATTATTTCAAATAAATAAAGGAAAGAAAGAGATTCCAATCCATAAAATCAGACTCTAAAAAGAATGTAGTATTCCACCCCCGGTCAAGGTAACAGAATCATTGTTTATTATTATTAAAATAGATTATAGAAAGCAGCATCTATTTTGTGCAGTTTTTAGGGGCCTTGGAAATAAAAAGCTATGATTTCAAAAAATATAACATTCCAAAGGATTGAATAATACATACATTTAAAGATACATTTTATTAAAGTTTAGGAGAACTGATTAAAAAAGATACTGTCTCTTTAAATTAGTGTGTAATTGTTTTTCTCCTCCTACCTATTCGGACATGACAATAATTATAAATGTAGGTCACACTACAACTAGGTAGTCTCTAGGGACCACGACCTGCTGACACAAGGCCGGTAACAAAGAGGCGTTTCCATGTATGAGGTGGTTCCCAGGTATGTGGCAGATATCTGGGGACAGGCCTAATAGACCCAGGACACGGGGACCCACTGAGGGGCTGTGCACACAAGCTCCACGGCTTCCTCCAGGTGCCTGATTGTCTCATCAATTTCATTGTTGATAATTGTGAGATCGAAGTAGTGTGCGTATGTTCTCTGTAAGATATCAGACTCCTTCTGCAGGCGCTGAAGAGATTCATCCTGGATGGAGAGAGGGTGGAGGCAGGAGTGGGCGGGGAGGAGGGAGAAGTAGAGAAGAGAGAAGTCAGTGGCATTCTTTTTCTTTGTGCGTTTCTGTTCATCTCAGTGTTAGAAACAGCCAAGGCCAGTTCTGGGTCACAGGACTCCTGCCTGAAACCCAGACTGCTCACCATGCAACAGAGAGTTCCACACCAAACCGGACAGACCAGAGAAAACACACACTCCTCAGCAAACACATTGCCCCCCCCCCCCTTCCAGGCCTAGCCATTCTATTTTCATTCCCTTGACCACCTCCCCAGCCCCAGCCTCTCTCCTGCTCCCTGCTTGGTGGGAGGGTTTTGGGGTGAGGTTAAGAGTCTGCCCGGCTCCCCTTCACCCTTTGCACTTCCCTCCTTTGTACTCAGAGGCTCAACATGTTCTGGGAATTCAGTTACATGTAATGACCCTCACTCAGCAGCCATGGTGCCAGAGGTGAAAGCTTTCTGGATGTTACTGATAACGGACGGAATAAGACTACTTCCCAGACACAGCAGCGACTGGCATCTGATGAGTCCCCTCAAATTGGTCTGGATTGGAAAGGGCCAAAGTATGCGCATCTCTTAGGGCCATGGTTGGCAATCTATAGCTTGCGAGCCACATGCAGCTCTTTGACCCCTTGAGTGTGGCTCTTCCACACAACACCATGGCCTGGGTGAGTCTATTTTGAAGAAGTGGCATTAGAAGAAGTTTAAGTTTAAAAAATGTGGCTCTCCAAAAAGAAATTTCAATCGTTGTCCTGTTGCTATGCAGCTTTGTTGACTCATGAGTTTGCCAACCACTGCTCTAGGGAGTTTGGCTCTAGTCACGAACTTTCCCCCAACTCCAGAGCTGGTTACAGACTTGGAGAACTGTCGCTGGCTGAGCCCGCAGCAAGGGTACATTCAGGGCCCTGACTTTGTCATGAGTCTCACGTTAGCCTCAGGGTGGCACTTCTTTCAAGATAAGGGCCTCCTGAGAGTGCCCAGAAAGCCGTCAGTGTGTCTTTGTGGATCATACAATGTTGCAAGTTCAATGGACAAGTTCAGGTGTGAAGCCAGGCAACTTGCTCAGTCACATTAACTGCCCCCTTCTCCTCTAGCACTGGATGGTCGAGCCATTGGGTGGAGTCTTACACTACACACAGGTGCAATGAAACACCTGCTTATCAGCGTAGTGTCGCCCCTCACGTAGACCACAAATTTGTGTGCCCTGTACTTGCTGTGGCCTTGGCATTGCATCTTGCATACAGTAAGTGCTTAATACATGTTATGGAAAGAACAAGCACTTGGCTGACTACCGCCGGGTGTGATGAGTGCTGGCTCTATACTCAAGACAGAGCAGCTCTCCTGGGACACGGGCGCCTCTGGTGACAGAAAAGTTCAAGGCTGTGGTGCTGCCAGGGACTTGGGAGCTGTGGTGCCCACCTACGACTCAGGGCCACTCCTCTTGCCTGGGACCCATCTGTGGTTTGGCAGACACCCTTCCTGATGTGCCTGTGGGCAAGGCCCTGGAAAGAGGACCCAAAGCACACTTGGCTGACTGCATGGGGAGGGACAGACAGTGGGGTGTAGAGGGCCCCCAGGGAAGGCAGCTGAGCAGTCTTTAAATCAGTGTCAGCTGGATCCGAGGCGCCAGGCAGAGCCGCCTCTTGGAAACACATCCACCAAGAAGGCTGGATGCGGTATCAGTACTGACTCTTAACTTACTCCAGGTGTCGGGGAGAGGGCCTTGAAATGTGGATTCAGCCGAGCCCCAGAAATGAGGGAATGAGTAGGGCCTGGGCCCACTGAAGCTCCTTTGATCCTAAGTTTTTTCAGGTGAAACCCCTTTGTATTTTGGTATAAACAAACACACTGCTGTTGGGTTTGAATTCCTGTCTCTCCACCAGAGAGAACAGAGATTCCACCCAGCCCCAGCTTTATTTCCACTTCTGTGTCCTCTCTTCTTTCTTTTATTTCTCATTCCTCAGTTCCTCTACTCAGAAACTGGACCCACTCTGTTTCCATGCTGGACGTGGAGAGGAGAGAAAACCCCCACAGCAGGGAAGCCGGGAACCACATATTTGCTACAGGACAGCCTGTGGGAGCCTCCTGCCAGTGCTGCCTTCTCCTGCCAGACGCCCTGGCGTGCCGGGATGCCAGGCTCTGACTACTGCGGTGCTGATGAGACCTCGGCTCATCGCCTTTCAAGGCCGCATCAACACGCTTTCCGCTTGCACCTCAAAAGCATCGTATTTTCACTGTGGCTTTATTTGACAAAACACACAGGGGAAGCTGGCTGGTAGAGCGGGCATTCCCCCAGACAGGAGGCTCGCCCCCCCCATGCTGCCCTCTGAGTTCAGGCGCCTAGGGGACACCGAGTCCTGGGCCTCCCAACCACCCCAGAGCCTCTGACTGGCTGGGAGAGCTGGGGTAATGAGAACATTCAGGTGGCGCTAGGCCGGGAGCACGGCCTTTGAATGCAGTTCTCAGCACAAGCATTAAGCTCCCTCTCCAGCTCTGATGAGGCGAAGCTATATTTGTCACAGCTTCTCCCTCCACAGCAGCTTGCCTGGGGGATGAGGGGGGGGACTGGCCGGGATCGGGGTTCCCTCAGTGAAAACAAAATGCCTTTATGTGGCCAGCAAAAGCAACGGTCTGCAGGAGGAGAACGCTACATCCTACATCCTACATCCTACATCCTACAGGCTGCGACTCAGCACCTCGCTGGTACTTACAGGCAACCTCCTGCACCATTTGGGCAGCTATGGAAAATCGCAAAAGGCCAGGGGGACAGGCAAAACGAACACAAAAACAAAGCAGAGATGGTGACTCAACAAAAACGCACGGCAACCGAGGGAGAAGGGCGAACCACAACTCGAAGCTTCCAACGTGTTTGCATGTTAAGCCGGAGGGGACACAGACCCTTTGCAAAGAAAATGGCCCAAAGTGATGACTGGAACTAGAGGGAACACAGAGACCTCGGTATTTCCTCTTCCTTAAAGGCACAGGAGGTGCACACCTCCAAGCCCTGGCTTCACTGAGCGGAGCCTAGAGCCCCCTGGTGGCTTGCTGTCCCGCAGAAGTGATGGACTTCAGGATTCAGGGCGGGAGTCTCCCCTTAAGAATGACCACCAGCTGAAACCGGTTTGGCTCAGTGGATAGAGCATCGGCCTGCAGGCTGAAGGGTCTCGGGTTTGATTCTGGTCAAGGGCATATACCTTGGTTGCAGGAACATCCCCAATAGGGGGTGTGCAGGAGGCAGCTGATCGACATTTCTAACTTTCTATCCCTCTCCCTTCCTCTCTGTAGAAAATCAATAAAATATATTAAAAAAAAAAAGAATGACCACCAGCCCTAACCGGTTTGGCTCAGTGGACAGAGCGCCGGCCTGAGGACTGGAGGGTGGCAGGTTCAATTCTGGTCAAGGGCATATACCTTGGTTATGGGCACATCCGCAGTGGGGGGTGTGCAGGAGGCAGCTGATCGATGTTTCTCTCTCATCGATGTTTCTAACTTTCTATCCCTCTCCCTTCCTCTCTGTAAAAAGTCAATAAAATATAAAAAAAAGAATGACCCCAGATTTTCAGATCCCCAGACATGGAAGCATGGACAGATGTGGAACCTCAGAGGGAAGGCAGGGGAGGGTGGGGGTAATCAACCAAGAACCTGTGTGCATGTATGCACAACCCATGGACACACACAATGGAGTGGTGAGGGCCTGGGGCAGGGGCAGGGTCGGGCTGGAGGGGATCATGGGGGGAAAAAAGGGGACATAGGTAATACTTTCAATAATAATTATAAAGAGAATGACTCCACATATGTAATACCTTAATTAATAAAGACATTTTAAAGAAAAGAATGACTCCACAGATAAGCCCGATCGCACACAGTGGCTGCCTTCCCATCTGCCAGTCACAGGCACCTTCCCGGCTGCCTGCTCGGTCTCTGGCCTGTTCCGTCTCTGAGGCAGCTGCTCATCCCCAGGGACCCACATGGCAATTCTCCTCTCTCAGAGGAGCCCATGATCGTCCTCATATGTGGAATCCAATGAGCAACATGCACTGAGGAACAGAGTGAGGGATCTCGGAGGGAAGGCGGGTGAGGGGACCTGGAGAGCATGGCGCTAAGTGAAAAAAGCCAGCCAGAGAAAGACAAGTCTCCCGTGATCTCACTCAAATGTGGACCCTAATGAACAAAACAAACTGATCAATAAAACAGATCACAGCAATGTTTCCAGATAAAATAGATCCAGATAAAATAGATCCAGACCCACAGAGCATGGAACAGACTGGGGAAGGGCAGGTGGGTGGGCGGTGATCAACCAAAGAATGAGTGTGCGTATACGCACGGCCCACGGACACAGACAGTGGGGTGCGGGGGGCCTGGGGCGCGGTCAGGCTGGAGAGATGATGTGGGGAAGAGGGGGGACATGTGTAATAGTCTCAACAGCATTTTAGAAACAGAAGAAATAACTGAAAAAAAAGCAGACTTGTTGATTAGGCCACAGGGTGACTGTGCTGGGAGCACGGCTGGCTGATCTTGGGGAACACACCTCTGCCTGGCCTCGTGTGTGACCTTGAACGAGGCCCACACAGCAGGGACATGGCGGTGACCGCCAGCATCGATATGAAGCAGATCTGTGCTCCGGGACACACAGTAGGACGTGCCCTTGCCATGGGGGGGGGTGCGTGCGCAGGGGAGGGGGGGACACTGATCAGGTCTTACCTCATTCAAACCCGGGGTGATGGTCGGTGCGGCAATGAAAACAACAAAAGGAGCGAACTCGGCGGTTCTCAGGACCTTCAGCGCCTGCGTGGGAGAGACTGAGACTTAGAAGCTGGAAGTTCAACTCGCAGACAACTCTCAACCTTGACCCGACCTGAAAGGCCGTGACCCACATTCCGGCAGGTGTTCTGCTGGGTAAGCGACCAGCGCTACGAGTCACACGGGACTCCCTTTCTCCCGGGGGGAGAGGCGACAGCCACCAGCAAATGAAAGGCGACAAACTGGACATTTTTCTTCCGCATCTCATGAACCAGTATGAGCAGGTTTTCTTCGGGAAAGTGACGCTGGACCTGCTGCTTTAGGGTTCGCGTAGAGCTGGCTACTGGTTGCAGCTGATGCTAGAATGGCGAGGAAGTGCCTTTTGGGGAGGGACTGGGACCACTCAGCTGGCCTCCCCCTGATGCACAGCCCGCTGCCCACTTCTAACCTGAAGCTGCTAACAAGGATGGGCAGATCACCACCCCTGGCACCATGAGGCCGTGTTCCCAGCATGAGTTACCCTGATGAAAGGCATCTATGGGGCTGGGGGGGGGGGGAACAGGGGGTTTGGGGGGGAGGCCCTGCCCGGAGCTGGGGTCTGGAGCCTGCAGTTTCACTATGTTCCAGACTCAACTGGGATGAAACGCACGGTTTTTAGCACCAATGTCAGACCCCCCGCATGAAGAAACAACCCTAGTGAACGTGAACTTGCACTCAATAGGAAAGTCAATAGTATAGTCACACCCTGGCCGGTGTGGCTCAGTGGATAGAGTGGCCGTGGACTGAAGGGTCCCAGGTTTGATTCCAGCCAAGGGTATATGCCCGGGCTGTGGGCTCCATGCCCAGTGTGGTTCGTGCAAGAGGCAGCCGATCTATGATTCTCTGTCATCATTGATGTTTCTATCTCTTCCTCTCCCTCCCGCTCTGAAATCAATAAAGATATGCCAATCTATGATTCTCTCTCACCGTTGATGTTTCTATCTCTTCCTCTCCCTCCCGCTCTGCAATCAATAAAGATATATATTTAAAAAAATAAAATTTTATTCAAAATATTTTTATTGATTTCAGAGCAAAAGGGAGAGGGAGAGATAAAAACATCAACGATGAGAGAGAATCACGGATCGGCTGCCTCCTGCACGCCCCCAACTGGGGATGAAGCCCACAACCCGGACCTGTGCCCTGACTGGAATCAAACCCAGGATTCTTTAGTCTGCAGGCCAAGGCTCTATCCACTGAGCTACACCAGCTAGGGCAGGATTGTTTCTTAAAAAAATATTTTATTGATGTCAGAGAGGAAGGGAGGGGGAGAGACAGAGAGCGAGAGCAAGAGCGAGAGCGAGAGAGAGAGAGAGAGAGAGAAACATCAGTGATGAGAAAGAATCATGGATTGGCTACCTCCTGCACGCCCCCCACTGGGGATTGAGCCTGCAACCCAGGCCTGTGCCCTGACCGGGAATCGAACCCTGACCTCCTGGTTCATGGATTGCCGCTCAGCCCCTGAGCCCCAGCCGGCAGGGCCAGGATTGTTTCTGAGTTTTAGTCCCACAGCAGCTCCTCACAGGGTGAGGGCCCTGGCACGTCACTCTCCCTGGCCTTCCTATGCTCATCGGTCAGTGGACACATGGGTTTCCTCCTCACCCTGCACCCTCCCATGGCTGACTCCCGGGCAGCTGTGATGGCAAACAGTCCTCGGGCACAGATCCCCCATCGCCCCGGTCCCTGCAGCGGCCAGGGAACCGGAGGGTGGAGTGGAGACCGCCCTTGGCCCCCCCACCCCCCCGCCGGGGCGTGAGGTGGCCTTGTCTCTGCTCAGCGACCTGGCCTGACAGCCCCCCAGTTCTTTACCTGCTCCTACCTCACAACCGCAGCAAACACCTCAGAGGACACAGTCTCCCTGCAGATGGCCCTTCCCTGCGCCCCCCACACACTCCCTTGGCCTTCACCCATGAAGAGACGATCATCCCACACTTCCTGCACGAAACTGCCAACGCAGCCCATGCCCATCACACAGCCAAACGCCTCTTGTGCCTAGGTGTGGAGGGCTGGCCCCCAGGGCAGGCACCTGAGCATTCTTTAAATCAGTGTCAGCTGAATTTGAAGCGCCAGGCAGAGCTGCATTTTGGAAACACATCCACCAAGAAGGCTGGATGCAATATTGGTACTGACTCTTAACTTTGCCCCAGGTGTTGGGGAGAGGGCCTTGAACTGTAGATTTAGTGGAGCCCCAGGAATGAGGGAATGGTGGGGCCTGGGCCTACTTAAATTCCTTTGATTTTAAGTCTTTTCATGTGAAACCCCTTTTTGTTTTAGTATAAATAAACAAGCTGCGTTTGGGTTGGGATTCCCTGTCTCTCCATCAGAGAGCAGAGATTCCACCCAGCCCCAGCTTTATTTCTATTTCTGTGTCGTCTATTCTTTTCCATTATTTCTCAATCCCCAGCTCCTCTACTCAGTAACTGCACCCTACTTCTCTCTCCACACTGGTTGTGGAGAAGAGAGGAGAACCCCAACATCTAAGAACCAGGGTGTGTTCCTCTGGCAGAGTCACCACCCCACCCCCCACCCCAGTCCGTGCAGGTCTCTATCTGCCCTCTGCTTCACTGACGGGTCTCAAGTGGTTGTCATTCATTGTGCAGCCTCAGCTTGCCTGAGGTTCAAGGTCAGTGCACAGGGGTTCCCTCTCTCAGGCCTCGAATAGGCGACTTCCTGATGATCTCCTAATCCTTTTCCTTTCTGACTTTAGCTGAAACACACATTTGTTTACAGGCAAACAGCTCTTTTCTGAACCCTGAAGAGGAGAGGGAGTCTAAAAAGATCCCTGGAAACACACTGGATCCAAACAGCCAAAGTAACACGAATGTAGCATTTAAAGTGAATTCTTCAGTTCTCTTCTGGGGAGAGAAACTGATTTTATGGCTCATCTATGGTCAGGAATTAATCTCAGGTTACCCGTCTTCAAGGAATAAAACACCATTTTACCAAGTACCTAAGATGCAGATAGCTTTACCCTTTATTGGGTCTGCAAACTTAAAAAGTACAGAAGAGCAGGCGCCTCAGTCATTTTGTACAAAAATTTAAGGAAGAGCCAGAGGGTCTCACCAAACAGCCCCTGGTCAGAGGCTTGCCCTTGTTTTGAGTCTAGATTCCTAGAGGGCAGCCTTTCCCTTTGTGGGCAAAAGCGAAACACAAGCATTCTGCTCCTTTTAACTTTTAATGCAGCAAACGGGTAAATCAGAATAAAATCAAAATTAAAAATGGCCACAGCAAGTTCTCATTATACACTGGGGCTATTATAGTTTCCATGAGAAATAAGTTCCATAGTTTACCTCAGGTTGGACTGCGTTCTAGATTTTTCTACATGCAAAAAACCAAAACCAAAAATGTACCAAGACCTCCCCCCCCCCCCCAAAAAAATACCACTCCGTACAAAGTGGATCAGCTTAAGGAGTCTCAGGGTTAATGCTTCTAGGCCCGTGGTTGGCAAACTGTGGCTCTCGAGCCACATGCGGCTCTTTGGCCCCTTGAGTGTGGCTCTTCCACAAAAGACCACAGCCTGAGTGAGTCTATGTTGAAGAAGTGGCGTTAGAAGAAGTTTAAGTTTAAAAAATGTGGCTCTCCAAAGAAATGTCAATCGTTGTCCTGGTGATATTTGGCTCTGTGGACTAATGAGTTTGCCGACCACTGTTCTAGGGAGACAGAAAGTTAGGAGGATTTTAGGGAAGTTTGGTAGGAAGAATTTATTGTAGGAAACCTAAAACCCAAACCAACACTGCTCAGGTTTGAATCTCATTTTCAATTGGCTATAAAACCTTTGCCAAGTCATAATTATGTTAGCCTTGGTTTCTTCATCTATAAAAGTTAGCTTCGATATCTCTGTAAGGTAAGAGGAAAAAAAGCCTTTCTTCAATTTACTAGGACAGTGGTCGGGAAACTGGCTCGCGGGCCATATGCGGCTCTTTGGCCCCTGGAGTGTGGCTCTTCCACAAAATACCACGGCCTGGGCGAGTCTATGTTGAAGAAGTGGCGTTAGAAGAAGTTTACGTTTAAAAAATGTGGCTCTCCAAAGAAATGTCAATCGTTGTACTGGTGATATTTGGCTCTGTGGACTCATGAGTTTGCCGACCATTGGGCTAGTGTGAGAAGACTCTGGTAATTAAACTCTAAGACTGTTGGCTCCTCTGATTCAAACAGCCCTTCTGTTCTGAGAAACAAGATAAGTTACTCTCAAGGCCACATTCTTGCATGCCCCTCCTCCCTGCTGTTTTTACAACTCAGGGATAATTAGTAGAAACTTCACTTCCCTAGTTCCCTTCAAATAAGCATCCTTTGAACTTTTACTCTAAGCATGTTTTACAGGCCTGGGAAAAATACTGATAAGACACCTCCCTAAGACATCTGTCCCGACTGTCTCCTGAAAAACTAACAAACTACAACTCCATGATGTCTGCTCATTTTCAGCCCCCTAACCCCCATCCCTTCCTTGTCAACAGGAGGCAAGGCTTTAAAAAGGGGAATAGTTTGGGTTTTGTTCTTTGCCTTTACATTGATTAGCAATACACCGGCCCTTAACTCTGCAGGAAAAGTAAAATAAACTCTCTCTTTATCTAGCTCTTCTCTCAGCTGTGAATACTTTCGGAGCCCAGCATCACCAGCCTAAGAAACCCAACAATCTCTTATCTCAGAGTTACAAAGATCAGGTAAGGAGCCCTAATGCTTGGCAATGGAGAGCGCTATTGGAACACAACCTACTATTATTATTTTAACGAAGCCAGTGACACCTTTTCTTCTAGCTTAATGTCTCTGCCGTGGTTCTGGAAGCTTAAAGTAGGAGCACCATGTCTTACCATACAGTATTATTAGACACTAGAGGCCCAGTGCATGAAATTCATGCATGGGGAGGGGTGTCCCTCAGCCCAGCCTGCACCTTCTCCAATCTGGGACCCCTTGAGGGATGTCTGACTGCCCTCTCACAATCCAGGACTGCTGGCTCCCAATTGCTTGCCTGCCTGCCTTCCTGATTACCCCTAACTGCTTCTGCCTGCAAGCCTGATCACCCCCTAACCACTCCCCTGGTAGCCTATTTGCCCCTAACGTCCCTCCCCTGCAGGCCTGGTCACCCCTAACTGCCTCCCCTGCAGGCCTGGTCGCCCCCAACTGCTCTCTCCTGCAAGCCTTGGTCCCCCCCCCCAACTTCCCTCCTCTGCCAGCCTGGTCACCCCTAACTGCCCTCCCCTGCTGGCCTGATTGCTCACAACTGCCCTTCCTTGCAGGCTTGGTTCTTCCCAACTGCCCTCCCCTGCTGACCATCTTGTGTCCACATGGGGGCAGCTATCTTGTGTGTTGGCGTGATGGTCAATTTGCATATTACTCTTTTATTAGATAGGATGTGTTCCATTTGGCCTGACTGTCTGAAATAAGTTAAGATGGTCCCAAGTATTGGACCAGAACTAGAGCTGAACACCAGCGGAAGGTGGTCTTCCTGTGGCCTACACGCAGTGGGGATGGTGTCAGCAAGTAGAGAAGCAAGAGGGCTTTAAAAATGGCACATGGCAATGCTCCCATGTGGGACACTTGGCGATGCTCATGGAGGAAGGACTTGCATCCTCACCAGCTTGTCTTCCCATGTGCGTTCTTAGCTCTTGGCATGGTGCTTGGAACACAGTAGGTACTTAATAGGGGCCAGCTGAATCAAACTGTCCATGAGATACAGCAGAGGAGGTGACCTAAAAGGCTGGGGTGGGCAGGCATGGAGAAAAATGTCCCAAGAAGAGAGCGCCCCCGGAGCAATGAGGCTCGGTCCGCTGGCAAGTTGGTCATGGCTACAAACATCCTGACGTCAGGATGCGGGCCTTGCTGAGTCGGGGGCACAGTGGCCTGAGGGTGAAGGCGGAACCCAGCAGGTGAGGCCCTGTGGGCACCTGCAGCTGGACCACTGGGTGCGCCATTCAGTGTGAGAGCAGGACCAGGCATCCGTCTAGCCCAGCGGTCGGCAAACTGCGGCTCGCGAGCCACATGTGGCTCTTTGGCCCCTTGAGTGTGGCTCTTCCACAAAATACCACAGCGTGGGCGAGTCTATTTTGAAGAAGTGGCATTAGGAGAAGTTAAAGTTTAAAAAAATTTGGCTCTCAAAAGAAATGTCAATTGTTGTCCTGTTGATATTTGGCTCTGTTGACTCATGAGTTTGCCGACCACTGGTCTGGACTGAGCATGTGTGGCCCCGCGCGGAGAGCCTGGGACCAGAGTGGCCAGTCAGACCAGCAGGAGAAACAGGATGTGGGCCATCCCTGTTCCCAGGGCTATGGGCCCGAAGAGGCTACGGTGGAGAACAGTCCCAGGGGTGGGTGGCCCTGCCAGATCATGCTTCTCAGAGGTGGGGACACAGGAAACAGGGGAGAAGAATGCAGCAGTCAGGGGCCCAGCCAGTATGAGGGGGGCCCAGGTGCCCAGGGCCACACAGACAGTGCCGTGGGGATGTCCTGAAAAGGCCGAGAGAAGTGCCCCCGCCCAGCAGTGCAGAGCAATGCATGGCTGCGCAAGGCCAAGGGCAGGGGCACAGGGAGAGCGGGGTGTGGCGGCGGCAGCAGACGCAGCAGCAGGGGAGGCGGAAAGCCTTGGCAATGGACTTCGGGCAATGCGGAGGGGCCTGAGCTCTGCAGCCAGTGAACCACCAGAGACGTTACTACCAGCAGAAAACGACGTTCAGGTGAAGACCAGTGCGGAACCCAAGGCGTGGACGCTGCGGACCAGGCCCAGGGCTGAGACTTTGCCTCTAGCCAGCCCTGGCCAGGTTTTTCCAATCCCTGGTGAGGAGGGATCAGTCGTTAAACAAGGATCCTCGTGTGGCCTCCAGCATCTACTCAGTTCTCTGTGGGTCCGAGATGATTGCTAAGCACACTGTCTAGCATCTGCTCGCCTCCCAGCCCCTTAACCAGAGTCCATGTTCAAGAAACGCATCATATGCCAAGAGACGGAAACGGGTGAACCGGCGGGCCCGGCTGTTAGCCGGGTGGTGAGCAACTGAGCTGTGGGCACTGGTCACGGACCCTGAGCACAGGGCCATTCTCCCTTTGGGGATGGCTAGAGGTGGGTGCCCTTGAACAAGGACCTCCCCTGCTTCAGATACCCAGGGAGCCTCCTGATGCAACGGGGGCTGTTGGTCTACCATTCCATTCGGATTCTACACTGAGTGGCCAGACTACTATGATCTCTGAACGCATAATAATCTGGCCACATTAGAGGCCCGGTGCATGAATTTGTGCATGGGTGGGGTCTGGCCAGCCTGGCCAGGGGGAGGGGTCACGGGTGGTTGGCTGGCCTGCCTGCTGGTCGAACTCCTGGTCGAGGGGACCATTTACATATTAGCCTTTTATTCTATAGGATATACACTGAGTGGCCAGATGATTATGCGTTCAGAGATCATCATCATCTGGCTACTCAGTGTATTTATGAAGGCGAAGGGATATGGGGTACAAACAGGACTTTAGGAATGGCAGTCTAGGAGCCCCTGGATCACAGCTTCTCCAGCAACCTGCCCTGATGCTTCTCACTCTGGAGTCCTTCCTAGGGGGCTCTAAGCCTCCCTCCCACTTGCTTTGACCTCGGAGAGGAAAACCACAGCTTATCTGCATGGTTGCTGTAGGCCTTTGTGATTTAATGACTTCTATGGCTTCTGGTGTGGGACTTATCTCTATAAATCATCTGATCATGTCCACGTTCGCCACATCCCTCCTAGTTTTAGTTCAGGATCCAGCATCTCATCAGTAAAGGGAGGGCGGAGGCGGACAGCCAGCCCAGGCTCTGTTCCAGCCCCACTGGTCACCTCAGGGCTTGCTCCTGCTTGCATTCATAGGCTGGTACCATGTTTCAGACAGACCTGGACCCCAGGGCCAGTTTCTCGCTGGGGACTAAGCTACGATGCTGGCAGAGGCTCTGATGGTCCAGGGTGAGCTGCACCCACAGAGGTCAAGTTGGCTGTTGGAAGAAAGGACCCGACTCTCCCCGAGGCCAAATCACTGTAGGATTTCTGGCCAGCGAGACCCCACCAGGTGGTTCACTGAGCTCCTGAGTAGAAGGAATCTCAGGACAGCATAGACTGTTTCTTAAATACATGGTGTGCCACCGAGTCCAGCAATTACTATGTCGTCTGGACCGTTGACCCACAATGCCTTTATTCCTGATCCTTTCCTGTAGTTCATTCCGTTATGTGGCCCGTGGTGTTCTGATGGCATGATTGCCAAACCCGAGCTCGGCATGCGGGCGGGGCGGTGGCGTGGGGATGGCCGGCCTTACCTGAGGCTCCACGTCCAGGATGGCGATCAGGCCCTGCTCGTGGATCTTGCGGATGGTCTCGAGCTTGGTGCCGTACATGGCGTCCTCGTGGCTGCCGTACTCCAGGTACTCATTGTTGGAGATGTCCTGCATCATTTGGTCATGGGACACGAAATAGTAATTCTTCCCGTTCTCCTCATCTTTCTTTGGAGGTCTGGTGGTATCTGCAAAGTCACATGTCCAGAGAGGATTAAAGGGCGGAGCCTGTGCTCCCGATGGGCCCCCCCAAACTTAATCTCTTCCTGAAACTGTGGCTTCCACAGTGTGTGCCTCACACCCTGTTCCCAGCCCTGGTAGCTTTCTAGAACGAAATTCTAGAAGTTGCGTTTATCTGTGTGACATCAGACCACAGTAGCTGGCGGGTTGTTTGGTTTGGTGCAGTGGTCGGCAAACTCATGAGTCAACAGAGCCAAATATCAACAGTACAATGATTGAAATTTCTTTGGGGAGCCAAAAATTTTAAACTTAAACTTCCTCTAACGCCACTTCTTCCTTCCTTCCTTCCTTTCTTCCTTCCTTCCTTCCTTCCTTCCTTCCTTCCTTCCTTCCTTCCTTCCTTCCTTCCTTCCTTCCTTCCTTCCTTCCTTCCCTCCCTTCATGGCAAGGACACATTTGTGCTACTCTTTGCTGAGTGGGTGGGTCCAAACCCACAGGGAACTCCCCTTCTCCTGCCCCAACTAGACTATTAGAATTTGCAAGTACTCATGGGCATCAGAAAAGGGGATTTTTTAAAAAAAAGATTCCTCTCTCCAGGTACATGAAAAATTCAATAAATGGTATATAGTACATGGATGCTATCCTGCCTTCAGTCACTTTGGTTGGTGAACATATTATATACACACATCTGGAGCTAAACAGGTCAGAGAGTAGACTTGAGGTCAGCAATGGTACACTTGAAAACCAAGCTAGCTAACTGGCCATTTAATAACATGAAACGGTTCAATAGTTGTTCAATTATGATGTGATCTCAAAGCAACTAAATGTTGGCTAAACTTGCTGTATTCATGATGTAAACATAAGGAGAATCAAAAACATCCGAAAGTGTTTTATTAGAACACTAATAAAACATGGCACCAGTTGAAAAAATACTTGGTGAATGTTGTGTGTGTAAATTAGACAGTGCTCTGGGCTGAGGGGGGGTCCTGTGGCGCCTCCTGTCCGCTGGGGGGCAGAAGAGACAGCAAGGGGTGGTGACATGGCTTCAGGAAAGCATGGAAGTCCCTACAGGACAGAGCCAGCCTTCACACATTTCTCCTGCTGCTCTTGAAATGAATTTTCCTTTAGTTCTTTTCACCCCCAAAAAACCTCTGTTAGAAAGCTTTTGGGGTCCAAAATTTAAACTTTGGGGTACTAATATTATACTGGTAGGATGGCTACTATTTATCTAGTATCTACTAAGTGCTTCACATGATCTCAAATCCTCTTTATATCTCTAGACCAGGGGTGGGGAACCTCTGGTCTGTGGGCCATATAAGGCCTGAGAAATAATTTGGTCTGGCCCTGCCAAGGCATTACGGGTGAGTCAATTAAATGTATGACCAAATAGAGTGGGCTAATTAAAAAAATTAAATTAAAATTGACTAAGATATTACATATGTGTCCTTCTTCCCCCATTACCCTCCCTATAACCCCACTAATGCCCTCACCCCCTGGTGTCTGTGTCCATTGGTTAGGCCCATATGCATGCATACAAGTCCTTTGGCTGATTTCTCCCCCTTACCTCCATCCTCCCCTGCCTTCCCTCTGAGGTTTGAGCATCTGATTAATGTTTCCCTGTCTCTGGATCTGTTTTTGTTCATCAGTTTATGTTGTTCATTATATTTCACAAACGAGTGAGATCATGTGATATTTATCTTTCTCTGACTGGCTTATTTCACTCAGCACAATGCTCTCCAGCTCCATCCATGCTGGTGCAAATGGTAGGAGTTCCTTCCTTTTTACTGCAGCGTAGTATTCCTTTGTGTAGATGTACCACAGTTTTTAATCCACTCATCTGCTGACGGGCACTTAGGCTGTTTCCAGATCTTAGCTATTATTTACAAGAGCAGGCTAGTTTTTAAGTTAATGATATTGTACGGCCCCAAATGATGTTATAAATATCCAAATGGCCCTTGGCAGAAAAAGATTCTCCACCCCTGCTCTAGAATTTCATTTTATAGTTGAGGAAACAAAGAGGACAAGAGGTTAAGGATAAGTTATAGAAGGTAAGGGGAATAAAAATAGTATAGATTTAAAGTTCTTTATAATAAACAACTGGCAGCACATTGAGTGGATTTTGAAAATGATAAAGTCAGCAGTTCAGTTACTGAGTAGGAAAACTATTGTTATATCAAAGAAAAATGATACTATCATTAAAACCTATTTTTCTGAAGAACACTTCATCTGCATAATATTTATGAACACTTTTGGAAAAATCAGGATACAAACAGAATGGATGGGCCCAATTTTGTTAACAACAACAACCACAACCATGAGCATATATTCCACATTTCTTAACTAAGAAAAGTCTGGAAGGGTATAAAAGAAAATATTTATAACACTCTTATTGGGGGGGGGGGTGGGGTTGAGATTATTAACATTTTCTTCTTTGTTCTCTTTGGGATCTTTCAGATTTTGTTTTTTATTGATTTCAGAAAGAAGGGAGAGGGAGAGAGAGAAACATCAATGATGAGAATCATTGATCAGCTGACTCCTGCATGCCCCCTGCTGGGGATCAAGCCTGTAATCCAGGCATATGCCTCAAGGAGAAATTGAGCCATGACTTCCTGTTTTACAGGTCAGTGCTCAACCACTAAGCCATGCCGGCTGTCCCAAATTTCTTACAGTGAACTAGAGGCCCGGTGCATGAAATTTGTGCAATCAGTGGGGGAGGTGGAGGGGTGAGGGTCCCTCAGCCGGCCTGTACCCTTTTGCAGTCCAGGAGCCCTTGGGGGATGTCCATCAGTGACATCCTTTACGCTGAGTGGTGCTCCCCTTGTGTGTGTCATAGCGACCAGTTGCTATGCTGCTCAGTCGATTTGCATATTATCCTTTTATTATATAGGATAGTTATTACTAATGTAATCAGAAAAAAGAGACAAATGACAATATTAAACAAGTACTGGAAAAACAATACACTTAAGAGAGAGACATAGCTTACGTGGAATAGGGTACGCAAAGCGGTCTGGGTGCTTTGTGATGAGGGTGTTTTTTATGTGTCTTCTCCCAACGCCATGCGCACCTACGCCATTTTTGGGAAGGAAGCAACAACGGACAATTGTTAATAATATTCACAAAGTGTTTTGAAGATGAGAATAAGAAAACCATGTGTTTCCCCAATCAGACTCACCTAATAAGACTAGTGTTTTCCTTTTGAATGCTGGCAGTTTTACTACTTCTTCATATGTAACAAGATCTAATTGATCAAACACTAAAATGCAAAGATTTAGAAGACAGGTAAATTTGCAGGAAGAACAGTTCACATATGTCAATTATAATTTACTGGCAAACCTAAAGTAGTCGTAAAACCATGTCTTAGAATATCTGAATCCGACTTCTAATTCATTTACATCCTATAGCCTTTTGGAAGAAAATGGTCATCTTTAAGCCCATGAAAATGCACTTCAGAAGCAGGAACATCCAAACATATGTTGAGCACATGCATGAAAGTCCAAATCTACAGGATACCGCAGATCTCTCATGCAGTAGCCAGCAAATCATACGAACTCATTCAAAACCACATGCTGTTCACCTTTTTGCAATTCTAAGAAACCAGCAACACTAAAAAGGCGAAAGTCTGCAGACAGCGGCCAACATGAATATAGCATGAATGCAACTAAAGTGAGCCAAGAAAGAGGCCAGCTAGGCTAGCGAGGGATGGATGTGGAATGCATGGACAGCTGGTCTTGAACTTCATGGTTCTTTCTCTCAACTAAGTTGCTGAAGGCAGCATGTTAGGTGCTCTGGAGGTCAAGTTCTGGGACTGTGATTTCACAGGTTTTTGAAATGAGCATCTCCCGGGTTTTATTGCAACCCAGCTACCCATTCGATGGAAACTCGGGGGAGAACGTGAGCAGGGAAACAGGCTGGGCCCCAGGCTGTGGGCCTGTGCTTGGTCAATCAGGATGAACATGATGGAAAGAAGCATGAAGCAGAGCCTGAGCTGGCAAACCTTTGCGAAAGGGAGTTCTATCATTACAGACTGAGAAGAAAGACGTTAAAAGCATTTTTTGGGGGACCTGCCTCTTAACAAAACTATTACAAAAACTTGCCCGAGAGGATAACTATTCCTGAGGAAGTTCAAGGTAGTGTGATTCTCAGACACGTCTGAAAAGTCTCACAAGGCGGCTAAGATCACGCACCTCTGTTTCCTGCAATGTTTTTCTGCATGGTTACGCCCAAATGTGGCCAAGCAGACTGCAATTTCCTTCTTCAGGGTTATGGAATATGTTACGGATTTTAGAGGGGTGGAAGGAAATTCAATAAAACGGATTCCCGAGTATAATAAGGAATGGGGGGAGGGGGTTCAGTCAGTCATTAAGAGAAGCTCCTACGCCCTGCCACAAAACAGACAAATGCCTTGGGATATCAGCTCAGTCCTTAACGTTTGTGATCTTCCCAGTAGCAAAGAACTGTATAATGCAAAGTAGGCTACTTTGGAATGCAACAGATCAGAAACAAACAAACAAACAAACAAACAAACAAACAAACGTGTCATTCCCCAAATATGAAAAGACAGAAATGCAACATGCTAAAACAGGGTTAGTGCATGTTAATGGGGGTTTCTGCACTTGTTTTCTTTTGAGAGCTTGGTTGCACAAAGGCTGACCGAAAGTCTTCAAAGCAAACGCTCTAGCGACAGCTAGAACCCAAGAAGTGCTCTCTGCGTTTGAATGGCAGCCTTACAACATGGCAATGAACGAACACTGGGCTGTCTGCTCAGCAGAGCTAGCTGGCCGTGCTGCGGTGGTGACGGTGTGACGGTCACAGAATAAAACCAGGAGTGCTGAGGACACTGTTTTGACTGCCTTTCGCCCCCTGGGTGGCACTGGGAGAGGTGCAGCCCCAAGTGGGCAGATTTTAACAGACAAAACAATCGAGCTTCCCATGGAGGAGCAAGATGCTGCTGACACAGCTTTCTGAATGGCGGGTGCCCCCACTCTCCCCTACAGAGCCTAACTCCAGTCCTACTGACATGACACCCGTCATTGTCAAACACACATACGAATGACTTACATAGTCACCGTGGACCCCACAAACAAATGAACGGACATGTTACACACCAGCATCTCAGCTGTAAATGAGTAGCATGATCTAGGTTCCTCTGCTCTCAATCACACCAATACACGGCCATAGGATTGCAAAACAATAAAAACTGATACTGGGAAAGGAGACATACAAGGGCTATAAGGAGAACACGTGGAGATAGGACTTCTAAAGGTCTGAAGGTGATTGTCGACCAAATAAAAGGGCTTCATGGGAGGAAACCATCAAAAACAAAGAGGCACAGTCACTCAACAGGTTACTTACATGCACAGAGGCCATTGGGAGGAAGACAGCATGAAAAATGGACAGGGGTCATTGAAACATGGCTTTTAATATATTAGTAAAATAAAAGTATATGCACAAAAGAAACTTTATCATGCAATATTCTAAACACGAGGCAAATAAATCACATTAAGAAACAAACCCATTGAATACAAATTCGGCAACACCCTTCTATCAAAGCCAGGGGGTTTCATACACGGGGAGACTTTGTCTGGGCCAAGAGAAGCCTTCCTGGTTTGCATTTCAAGGACAGTACTTCCTGTACCGGTTGCCATTCGGACCACCTGTGCCCATGACTTTTCTTGTTTAAAAAGAAAGACGTCCACAGGGCAGGGAGCTTTGGGGCCATTTCTTTTGTTGCCTTTAGAGTCCTCTGTATTTAAAAGAAAAGGTCTAGCTTTTTCAAGTGGGCAGTACCAATTTGTGGCATGAAGCATGATTGAAGCACACCTATGGAATCGTCTATGCTCATACGGATGCACGTACATAGGCTGTCACAGGAGATTGAAATACCTCTGCTCAGGCTCTAACGTGGGAAAAATGAATGCGTATTTTTCCAAAGTTTACATGGGGAACTTGGATCTGCATAGCGGAACATGGGCTTGGTTTGAACGCTACACACCACGGCCACCTCTATCCCCAAGGCTTCAGAAATACTGTCTGGCACAGCTGGCTCACGTGACCTTGACTTCCTGGGAAGCCACTCAATATTCATGACTCTGTTAAGTATTTGGGTACCCACTTTCCAGTTGAATCTTTTTCATAAATAAGCCTTGAGCACTGATTCCCTGTCTCTGTTCGGAAAAGCTGGAACTGCCTTCAAATACTGTACAAACCCTTCAGTTAGAGAAGACAGCACACAGGTGACACCGGGCCGAGAGCAGGAATGCAGTGGTGGGGACAATGGGCCCTAGAGAGTGTCTAGTGGTCGGCAAACTCACTAGTCAACAGAGCCAAATATCAACAGTACAATGATTGACATTTCTTTGGAGAGCCACATTTTTTCAACTTAAACTTCTTCTGACGCCACTTCTTCAAAAAAGACTTGCCCAGGCTGTGGTCTTTTGTGGAAGAGCCACACTCAAGGGGCCCAAGAGCCGCATGTGGCTCGAGAGCCACAGTTTGCTGATCATGGGTCTAGAGAAATGAGTGCCCCACTCAAAAGAGACACCAAGAGCCTTGTGTTATTATATTTTGTTCTTCTTGCTCTTCTGGGCCTCATTTTCAAATGTGATAACTACTATTATTATTTTTAAAGTATATTTCTACTGATGTCAGAGAGGAAGGGAGAGGGAGAGAGAGATAGAAACATCAGGATGAGAGAGAATGATGGGTCAGCTGCCTCCTGCACGCCCCTCACTGGGGATCGAGCCTGCAACCTAGGCATGTGCCATGACTGGGAATCGAACCCTGACCTCCTGGTCCATAGGTCAGTGCTCAACCACTGAGCCGCACTAGATGGGCAAGAGCTATTATTTTAAACACCGTGAGTGTATGTGGAAAACAAAACTTATTTATAGGTCCTATTCAGCGAACAGGCTGCCACTCTATAATGTGAGATGCAGGCAATACAGTTTGAAGAGAAGTCTGCTTTCATTCGACATGTGAAATCTCCCGGGAGCAGAAATGGAAAGAATTAATTCTAGTATTACCATCCCTATCAGTTCTAGATATTGACAAAGTTCCCATTCTTCATTTTTACTAAAAATATAAACAGCTTGAGAATGATGATAAGGTTTGGATCTTGCCTCCAATGTATGCTGAATTCTCAAATATTTGAAGCAGGAAACAAAACATGTGGGCCTTATTTTATTTGACTGAGCTTTATGAGAAGATGCCCTACTGTGTTTTACAATCAACTTCTGAAAAAGCCCAAAAAATCCTTCCGAAAGATAGTTGGGTTTGTGCCCTATGAGCCCATTTAGCTAGTTCCTGGTACTAAAGAATGGGATATTTCCAAGTTCTCAAAATATCTACCTTATTGATGGAGGTCAACTGTATTTCTTTCTTTTTGGTTAACCCTCACCTGAGGTCATTTTTCTATTGATTTTTAAGGAGAGTGAAAGAGAGAGAGAGAGAGAGACAGAGAGAGAGAGAGAGAGACATCGATGTGAGAGAAACACATCGAATGGTTGCCTCTTGCATGCGCTCTGACCAGGGCCTGGGCCGAGGAGGAGCTTGCAACCGAAGTATGTGCCCTTGACCGGAATCGAACCGGGACCTTTTGGTCCGTAGGCAGGTGCTCCATCCACTGAGCAAACTGGCCAGGGCTGTTTCTTTCTCTTAGAGCAATGGTCAGCAAACTCATTAATCAACAGAGCCAAATATCAGCAGTACAACGATTGACATTTCTTTTGGGAGCCAAATTTCTTAAACTTCTTCTAACGCCACTTCTTCAACATAGACTTGCCCAGGCTGTGGTATTTTGTGGAAGAGCCACACTCAAGGGGCCCAAGAGCCCCATGTGGCTCGCGAACCGCAGTTTGCCGACCACTGTCTTAGCGCAATCCTTTATACAGGCAATGCCGCATGTTAGCCTGAACTTCCATCAGAGCTAAAAGCAGAACAGCTGATACAACACCCAGCCTCCCTGTCAGCCTTCCTCTCTTGTCAAGACTCAAGATGATCATCAGGCAAATGATTTGGGTGGAAGAGTGGGTTGGGGACGGGGCAGCACCCCAAAGAGAGGGTGAGGGCAAGGCTTTGCTAGGCACACACTTCACAAAGGCCAGGTGAGGGGCTGGCATCTCCCGCCGACCAGAAGGATCCCCAGGAAACTCAGGAGCGATGCTTGTGTGGGGAAGGGCACCTTAACAATGACCATCTGGCTAGGCAATTACTCATGAGTCTGCTCCATAAGAACCTTCTAAGCAGCTCAGAGTGGCTAGCACAGGACTCCAAAGGGGCATGTCATTTGCTGTGCCAGAGGCCACATGGAGGGGAGGTGACATGATGGGGAAGGCTCTGGGGCCCAGAAGACCATTGCATAGGACGATGATGAAGAGAACAAAAAAGGGGGTCCCCCCCATTTTTGAGTTCTAAGTTTCCAAGAACTTGGTCCATGGTTTTGGTTCAGAGGTATAATAACAAAAGAGAAAATGCCATTCTATTCTATCCCTACGAGGCTCCTGCCTTATCAAGGGCGACAGCCTCCCAACCCGAGAGGCAACGTCTACCAGGGCGAAGGCCTGAGCCCAGGGACAGGGAACGAGAACCCGAGACCCCCCGGATTTCCGAATTAGAAATGATGGCCTTGATCTGGGAGCTGCAGATCATGGGTTCGGGCTCCTGGGCCCCCCTCAGGCTATCTGGTGAGCTCACGGGGGTGTCTGCAGTGCCTCTGAGCGTCGTTCATGGTCATCGGAACAGGGGATGGAGGTCAGTGTTGCCCAGGGTGACAAAGCAGGGAGATGGGGGGAAAAGGCAAAATTCTGAAGAGAACGAGGCAATGGATTCGTGGTCAGAATGTAGAGCTTCTAGTTTTTCTATTGATTGACTTCATATGTTTCCTCAGAGCCGATTCACAGAACATGGGCCAATGGAGCAATCCTGTCCACACTCTTAGTAGAAGGTATAGCCAGTGACGCACTGAGAGTGTAGCCAGCCACTGCTTTGCTTTCCTAAGTTTAGATGAATTTTAATGTCATCTGTCTATCTGTATCATCTAAAATTATTGTAAAAATTATACAAGGATATATACACTGAGTGGCCATCTTATGATGAGCTCTGGCTACTGTGTGTGTGTGTGTGTGTGTGTGTATGTGTGTGTGTGTATGTGTGTGTGTGTGTATTAGAGGCCCGGTGCATGAATTCATGCATGGGTGGGGTCTGGCCATTCTGGCCAGGGGGAGGGGACATGGGCAGTTGGCCGGCCTACCTGCTGGTCGAACTCCTGGTCGAAGGGACAATTTGCATATTAGCCTTTTATTCTATAGGATATACACAGAGTGGCCAGATTATTATCTGTTCAGAGATCATCATCATCTGGCCATTCAGTGTATACACATACACACACATATATAAATAATTTGTGAGCCTGTTAGAAGCTAAATCATGCCTAATGAATCTGCTTTAAACATCTCTCCCTTTTACAAAACAAACAATGCCATTACCGGCTTCTCGCTCTGCAGGGCCCCATGATCAGACATGAGACATTTTTTTTTGGAAATAAATGTGGCCACTCGCATCTATTCCACATTACGTAGTGCTTCAACATGCTTACTTTTCCTCTCCGAATCCCACACGAACCCTTGTGAGTTTCGAAATCACTTTTTCTAATGAATGCTCACTTGATTTTTGCAGCCACGTATTTGACTCTCAGAGTTTATTTCTGAAACCTTGGGAATGAGGCTATTGCCACTCTTACGCCACCACGCACTTTCTTTAACCTGAGTGAGCCCTTGGGAACCCCACTGCAGTGACAGGCCATGCCTTCTGGGTACGCATTCAGTTCCTGGCCAACAGGTGAGTCTCTCGTCTGAAGTGTACACAAGCTTCCAGAAAGACAGGCAGAGCCTGAAGGGAAGGTCAGGATAATGCTCTCGGTCTTTTAGGAGCCAAGAAAACACCAGCGAGGGAAGAAGAGTGGCCGCAGAACCGGGCTGAACCCATCTAGTATCCAGTGTCACTCGTGCCCTTTCAAACCAATTACGCAACCCTCCGTGGTAGGAGTGCACCTCTGCCCTTTGAGATGTGCCCATGGCCAAGTCCAAGCCAGGAGGCCAGAGTCCTGGTGGCTTGGCACTCCCTCAAGCTCGCATTTCTCAGGGGAGGACTTGGTGTCCCGGGTTCTCTCTGTTCCAGAGGACACGATGGCCAACAGCACCTGCTTCCTGTGAAGCCAAGTTCTGGCATGTATCTGGCAACCAACCAGCGTCGGATCGGAAGGCAGGGGTTTGGGGACGGTTTGGCCAGCTGATGAGGAGTGGGGACAAGGGGACTCTGAACCCTGAATGACATGTGGTCTCTGTTTCGGCCGCGGTTGTCCCTACCTGCGTTGTGCTTGGCCAAGTACTTGTCCTTGTACTGCTTCTTCTTCTTGCCAAACCAAGTGCAGCTCGCCTGCTGCTCCTGCTTGGTCTTCTCCATGGCGATGCAGGCCACTCGCCTGGCGTGCGAGGAGAGAGAGAGGGGAGACACGATGTCTAGTTGCATGTCCATCCAAGAGACAAAGCACTTGACAATTCTGAGGGGGGGGCAAGGAGTGTGGGGGGTGTGGGAAGAGACTGGACAAAAACCATACACCTATGGATGAGGACAGTGGGGGAGGGAGGTAAGGGCAGAGGGTGGGGGGTGGGTACCCGAGGGAGGGGAGCTATGGGGGGGAGGGAAAGAGGAACAATTGTAATAATCTGAACAATAAAGATTTATTTAAAAATAAATAAATAAATAACAATTAAAAAAGAAGTACTGAAGGGTGTTCTTTAAGAAGAGGAGGAAGAAGAAAAAGGTAAAGATAAAAATTCTGAGCAACAAATGCATACATGCCTGTCCACAAGTGAGTCGAAAAATCAAGTGAATAAAAAATCTGATGAACAGGATAAACTGGTGAATATGATAGAATCAGGGGCAGAGAAAGGGAGTGGACTGACAATTCTTGGGGGAAAAGGGGTTTGGGGGGTTCAGGAAGAGACTGGACAAAAACTGTACTTCTATGGATGAGGACAGTGGGGGGAGGTAAGGGCAGAGGGTGGGGTGGGTACGGGGGAGGGGAGCTATGGGGGGAAAAAGAGGAACAATGGTAATAAAGTGAACAATAAAGATTTATTAAAATAAATAATAAAACAAATGGGCATGAAAAACGAAGACCAATCAGATTTGGAGAGTTTACATGAACCTGCATGAACACACTCCTCACTCAGTTTTAAGCCATTCCGATACAGCCTGTGCTCTGGCTTTCATGACAATGTCCCAGAAATGTCTGAAACACACAGGCTCATCATACAATGGCATTGGTGTTCCTTGAGCACATACGAACTGCTAACACATGAAAAGCCTGCACCCGTGGTCATGACATGCAGGGGAAGGTGCACGGGATGTTGAATTGATATCACAAGCTTTCACCGATTCAGTGTTAGGTGCTTTTCTGGGAAATAGCCATGTATGAACTCATGTGATCTTTAAAGGCACACACCACACATGCTATCACTCCAGTAGTTTCCTTATGCTGTGCTGGAACCCCAGGCAACCACCGTGGGCTACAGATTAGTTTTGCATTTTCTGCAATTTCCTATGAATGGAATCATATAGTTCGTTCTCTCTCTCTTTTTTTTTTTGCCTGGAAACTTAACATAATGATTTTGAGTTTCATCCATATTATTTTGTGTATCAATAGTTCATTCCTTTTAGCCGAAACCGGTTTGGCTCAGTGGATAGAGCGTCGGCCTGCGGACTGAAAGGTCCCAGGTTCAATTCTGGTCAAGGGCATGTACCTTGGCTGTGGGCACATCCCCAGTAGGGGGTGTGCAAGAGGTAGCTGATCAATGTTTCTCTCCCATCCATGTTTGTAACTCTCTATCCCTCTCCCTTCCTCTGTGTAAAAAATCAATAAAATATATTAAAAAGATAGTACATTCCTTTAAAAAATAGATTTTTATTGATCTCAGAGAGGAAGTGAGGAGAGAGAGAGAGAAAAAACGTCAGTGATGAGAGAGAATCATGGACCGGCTGCCTCCTGCACACCTCACACTGGGGATGGAGCCTGCAACCCGGGCCTGTGCCCGACCGGGAATCGAACCCTGACCTCCTGGTTCCTGGATTGGCCCTTAACAGCTGAGCCCCGCCGGCAGGGCGATCCTTACGTTTCTAGCAGATGTTTGCAACGCTTAGCAAAGGGGAGCGCTCTAATCCAGTTCATGGATGGTGTTCCCTCATTGTCCCAGGCTACATGTCCCTGCGTGGGCCCCACTCAAAACGCACCGCTGGCCACGATTTCTCTGCTCCTCCTGCCTCTGTGTTCTGCTCTGCTCGCTGACAGAGCAGCCTCCTCTGTGTGCAGGGCAGCGAGGGCCGCTCACCCGCATGCTGTCTGCCCGGGGGTGGGGGGGCTCCCGCAGTCCTGACCCTGTGGGAGGGGCCCTCACAGCCTCCCCCGCTGGGACGGGCCTTGGGTCTTAGCAGAGACGTTGTCACTAACAGAGATGCCCCCTGGCCAAATGGGCCACTTGGGTGCTTTGATTTTTATTGCTCTGATGGATGGCTCTCCAGAAAAATTGGTCGCTGAGTTCCCTCATGCCTTTCAGCGACTCGATGCTTTCAAGGTCATTCCCAGCAACTTCTTTCCATTCAGCAGCGCTGCTCCAAATAACAGGCTCACAGACAACAGGAAGCCAGCTGGCTCCCTCCCTGCACCCCCTCTCCCCCCGCCCCATCGCCCAGCACTGCTCCGGAGCACTGTGAGTTCTGGGCGTCGAAGCAGCACGATTTATTTATTTTTATTTTTATTGATTTCAAAGAGGAAGAGAGAGAGAGAAAGAGAGAGAAACATCAATGATGAGAGAGAATCATTGATTGGCTGCCTCCTGCGCACCCCCCAACTGGGGATGTGCCCGCAACCAAGGTACATGCCCTTGACCAGAATCGAACCTGGGACCCTTCAGTCTGCAGGCCGACACTCTATCCACTGAGCCAAACCAGCTAGGGCTAAGGCAGCACAATGTATACACACCACCTGAATGGGCAGAAGAGGTCTGGAACCTATATAATGATGTTTGGCAAATGATCATGATACACGGTTAACATTCCAGAAAACATTTCCTATGCACGGCCGGGGTGGCTCAGTGGTTGAGCGTCGACCTATGAAGCAGGAGGTCAGGGTTCCATTCCCGGTCAGGACACAGGCCCATGTTGTGGGCTCCATCCCCAGTGGGGGGCGTGCAGGAGGCAGCAGATCCATGGTTCTCTCTCCTCATGGCTGTTTCTCTCTCTCTCCCTCTCTGAAAGCAATACAAACATACTGTAAATGCAAGACTATTTGGGGGAGCATGGACAACTAAAGGAGGCAATCAAACGAAAGCGAGTAATGGAACAGTCCCTTTAGTGAGTGAGACAGATGTGTGGAAAGGAGTTATAACAGCCATCGCTCAATGCCCTCCGTCTGCTGCAGCTAAGGTTCGAGTACGTGGCGGGAACCGGCACACGCCTAATGCTTACTTGTTGCCACAGGAAACAAAACACAGTCACAGCTATCTCTTTTGCACTAGCTTTCTGACAGATTGTCAAAGGACTGATGGAGTAGAACCCTCAACACTATTAAAATAGTAGTTCAGCTAACCAAAGGTTAACAATGATAACAGAAATGGATTTTACCGAGATATACAGTAATCTGTGCCTCTTGCTCTCAGTTAAAAGTAGGGTCTATCAACTGTCTGACGCCTTGGCCGGTTTGGCTTGGTGGATAGAGCGTCGGCCTGCAGACTGGGGGGTCCTGGGTTCAATTCCAGGTCAGGGTACATGCCTGGGTTGTGGGCTCCATCCCCAGTGAGGGGGGGGGGGCATGTGGGAGGCTGCTGATCCACAAGTCTCTCTCATCATTGATGTTTCTGTCTCTCCCTCTCCCTTCCTCTTTGAAATTAATACAAATATATAAACTCCCCTCACCTCCCCCCCCCCCCCCCAAGTTGTCCGACTTTAATCTGCTTTCAAAGCTCAGGCTTCCTACCAGACATACATGTAAAGACCTGGCTAGGCCGAGACTGGTGTGGCTCAGTGGATGGAGCGTCAGCCTGCGAACTGAAGGGTCCCAGGTTCGATTCTGGTCAAGGACATGTACCTTGGCTGTGGGCACCTCCTCAGTGGGGTGTGTGCAAGAGGCAGCTGATCGATGTTTCTCTCTCATCGATGTTTCTAACTCTCTACCCCTCTCCCTTCCTCTCTGTAAAAAATCAATAAAATATATATATAAAAAAAGTCCTGGCTAGGTAAAGACCAAAGCGTTTGAGAGAGAATCATGGACCGGCTGCCTCCTGCACGCCCCCCACTGGGGATGGAGCCCGCAACCCGGGCCTGCGCCCTGACCGGGAATCGAACCCTGATCTCCCGGTTCATACGTCAGCACTTGACCACCGAGCCATGCTGGCTGGGCGTGAAACACATTTTATCTGCAAATCCCCTGAGTGACGCTGAGCCAGGGCACCTGAGTTCCTAGTGCTGGCATAGTGGAACGGGGTGGTGACAGCATGTGAAGGGACAGGAGAGGGACACTGGAAAACTGCAATTCTAACAGGACTGAAGCAGCATTTACGAGTGGAGGGCTCTAAGAGACCACGATGTGACAGGGACCTGAGGCTGGGCACTCACCCTCTCTCTGGACCAGGGGTGGAGAACCTTTTTCCTGCTGAGGGCCATTTGGATATTCATAACATCATTCGGGACCATACAAAATCATCAAACTTAAAAATGAGCCTGCTCTATTTGGCCAAGCATTTCATTAACTCAGCCCTAATGCCCTGGCGGGGCCAGACCAAATGATTTCACAGGCCTCATGTGGCCCCCGGGCTGGAGGTTCCCCACCCCTGCTCGACACCCTCCTCTCCTTTATGTAAAACAAAGATGTGCCTGGCTAAGCAGGAGCTCACTAGATACTGAGGATTTAGGATTCTGGAATGACTCACTGGAACCCTGTTCGGCTAGTAGAGCAAGGAACAGATCAGTCAGATTTGACACTAGGAAGCAATCACGTCAGGTTGAGACATGGGCAGGCAGGCTTCCGTTTCTGTGATGAAAGCAAACAAAAGGAGAAGGACATACCATTCCTGAAGCTCCGGGGAAGGAATGAGGCCCGCGGTGCCGTTTTTGGAGTTTTCCAGTTTGCCCTGCCACCAGTTGTGGTCGTCCTTGCTGATGATCTGGATGATGTCGCCAACTCGGAAGCGGATGCCAGCCTCCTTGCAGGGGATGAGGTCATCCTTGGCGGGGTCATATTCAAACTGCGCCCTCACATAGATCTACGGAACAGGGGCGCGTGAGGGTGGGGGCGGGGGTGCGGGAGCCAACAGCGCTACCCCGACAAGCCCATCCCCGCACTTCCGACACACACGGGACATTGGATGGTGAAACGGAAATGATGAGAGGAAGCACAACACGAAAATCCACTACCACTACCAGCAATGGGCTACTTGTGATGTGCGTGGCTTTAAATCTCTGCTATTTTGATTTATTTCGGGGGCAGGGAGCACTTAATATACTTGTATACTAAAACTCAAGGCTTAATTTCGGTGTTTACTCTAACAGATTGGCCTACACCAGTGGTCGGCAAACTGTGGCTCGCGAGCCGCATGCGGCTCTTTGGCCCCTTGAGTGTGGCTCTTCCACAAAACACCACGGCCTGGGCGAGTCTATTTTGAAGAAGTGACAGTAGAAGAAGTTTAAATTTAAAAAATGTGGCTCTCAGAAGAAATCTCAGTCGTTAGTACTGTTGATATCTTGCTCTGATGATTAATGAGTTTGCAGACCACTGGCCTATACTGATGGATATGTGTGCTTTCGTTTAAAAATCTGCATTATGTCTAATTGGTGTTACGGATCAATTGTCATGATTAGGTGGCAGCCACGAAGCCAGAAACACAAGCATTGAGGGTCGGTTTTAACCACAAAGCAGCACGTGGCACAAAACGGGCAAGAACGCTGTGTGGTATCTTGCTCTGAAATGTGTACACGGGGACTGGCAGTGTGTGTGCACGCAGCTGGTGGACTGAAATGTCATTCAAACAATGTAAAGAAGCATTTAAAAACAGTTCTAGTGTTGAAAAACATGAGCGCCCAGCCGGCGTGGCCCAGTGGCTGAGCCTCCACCTAGGAACCAAGAGGTCACCGTTGGATTCCCGGTCAAGGGCACAGGCCTGGCTTACGGGCTTGATCCCCAGCAGGGGGCATGCAGGAGGCAGCCGATCAGTGATTCTCATCATTGATGTTTCTCTCTTTCTCCCTCTCCAGTCCTTTCTGAAATCAAAACAATATAGTTAAAAAAAGGGTGTAGGCTTCATATTTGTGTTTTACTCTTCTTAGAGAAGACACACGAGCATGATGATATGCAAATGTCATGAGTAAATATTATAAAAGGAAACAGACTAGCACCCCAGGGGCTGTCCTACGCCAGCATTTTTAGAATTCCTGGACTTCTAAGTGCTTTAAGGCACGGTGAGAGGTATAGAGCGCTGTATCGTTTCCTGAGTCTTAATGCTGAACTTTGGGTGAATTCCATCAGGTGCTGAGTCACGCCAATCTGAACTCGACACCCTAGTATGTTTTAAGACTGTGGTCGGCAAACTACGGCTTGCGAGCCACATGCGGCTCTTTGGCCCCTTGAGTGTGGCTCTTCCACAAAAGACCAGAGCCTGGGCAAGTTTATTTTGAAGAAGTGGCGTTAGAAGAAGTTGAAGTTTAAAAAATGTGGCTCTCAAAAGAAATTTCAATCGCTGTACTGTTGATATTTGGCTCTAATGACTAATGAGTTTGCCAACCACTGACTTTTAAGACCACAAGTATTCCCTTTAAGTTTCTTTTTGGAAACCCCGCCTATAGAATTAGCAAGTCTCTGCATTTGCACCTAAAAGCCATCCCTGGGAGGAACTGCAAGTTACAGCCCATGGCTGGCAGCCCTCAAGGTTTCATGTTGGGACTGACAAAACAGGGCATGGGAGGCTTCGATACCAGGATGTTTATCCTTCACTAGAGACCTGTTGCAGGAAGGTTCCTGCAAAAATAGAGCTTCCTGTGGCCTGAGCAAAGCTCCCTCCCTTCTCTGCTGCCTCGCTCCCTTCTCTGCTGCCTCGCTCCCTTCTCTGCTGCCTCGCTCCCTTCTCCACTACCTTGCTCTCTCCCATCTATGCTGCTTTGCTTGCTCCCATCTCCACTGCCTCACTTCCTTCTTGCTGTCTCCCTTCCTCTCATCTCCTCTGCCTCACTCCCTCTCTTCTCCCCTGCCCCACTTGCTTACTTCTCTGCAGCTTTGCTCCCTCCTGCACTGCTTAGCTTCCTTCTACTCAGTCTTCTGCTCCCCAATATGCAAATTAACCGCCATCTTGGTTAGATTAATTTGCATACTTGCTCTGATTGGCTTCTGGGCATGGCTTGTGAGTGTAGCGAAGGTACGGTCAATTTGCACATTACTCTTTTATTAGATAGGATTGTCAATGTGTCTGAGAAACATCCATGCAAACACAAATGATTAAAAGGACTTGAAATTTATAAAATTCTTCCTTAAGGCTGTTCACCAGGGTGTCCATTTTAGTTATTCTGACAATCCCAGAAATTTCATAACCTTGAACATTCTGTCCCATCCCAGCCAGAGCCAGGCCCATAAGACCCCCCAAAGGGTAAATTCTGAAATGACAATAACCATCGTAGCTACAAGGGTGTGAGGGAGAAAACCTTTGGAGCGAATTAGTCATGTTTAATGTGTTAAAATGAAATGGTACAAGCTCTCAATGTTCAGATGTTATGGTCCAAAATGCAGACGTTATGGGATGGAGGGTTAATAAAGGATCGGCTAGTAGCAGCTCATTTTAGAGAAGTTTCTAGAGAGGAGAGCTATTCACCTGTCGTCCTTTTGGTTGGGTAGTTGATGGCAAGTCCTGCAGAATAAAGCCAACCCAGGAGAAAAATGTTCATTTACTTTTCCAGAGTACAAGGAAATTTGTGTGTTCTGTTACAATATGGTTAAAAAAATGCACTAGATTTAAGTTGTAAAGAGATAATACACATTATTCCAGTTCTCAGAAATGTTGAACTATTAAAAAAAATTAGCCATTTAGCAGCAAGCTGAAGAAAGCAGGTAAGTTTAAGCAGAGAGAAAATGTGTTGCTAAGCAACAACTCAGCATCTTCAACACAAAAGCCACGGCGAGGGAAACAGCCCTATTTAAATAACAACCCCAGCCGGAAAGAGCTGTTGCCCTTTTCAGCTTAGTCCCTGCCACCAGTCCATTTCGATTTGGAACAATCTGATGGCTCCATGGATTTTCACCATCTTATAAGTATTCAATGTTAACTGTCAGAATGAATTCCTTTATAGCCTATTTGAAGTTGAAAATAAAAGCCATAGGAAATTTTCTTCCATAATTTCACTTAATGGTATCATTCCATTTGAGAGGATGTCTAAATTATTTAAAATTTTACCTGATAACAAAGTTGATATGTATATATATATATATATTTTAATGTATTTACTTTTTCATATATTTTAATTTTATTTGCAAAAGTTGACAGAGGAGACTTTGTTACCCCAAATATTGCATACTTGCACCTGTAAGTGCTTCCATTTGTTTACATAAACTGCAAACAATTCTTTTCAGATATCAAAATGGAAAGTTCTGGGGGGAAAAACTAGAATTCCACGTTCAAGTCCAAACATCAAGTACTTTGTGTTCAAGATGTGATAGCAGCGTGGCTTAAGTGCAGTTTGAAGCCAGTTCCTTTTGCTTTTCATATCCAGGCAAGGTTTGTAATCCACAAAAATATGTGCACGCACCACAAAAACAGAGGGCACACCAATTCGTAAACGTAGATAGCGGAAACTAAGGCATGTCGCCGACATCACTCAGAACAGACCACTGCAAGCCCGAGACCCGGATGCCTGCGCTGCAAACTCGGGGCATTCCTTTCTCTTTCTCAAATGAAAAAACAGTTAGAAATTTCCACAGATTTCCAGTTACACCCTGAGTGCCAGTTTGAGCAAAGTCAATAAAGACTTAGTGGGGTGACCGGAAATATCTGGGGGCGGGGTTTGATCAAAGGAGTGTTGAACTGCATATGTCTTCAGATGTAACCCGTGGAAGGGGTTTGATGGAGAACAAAATGTGGGGGCAGGTTTTCCAGGAGTAGCCTCGTCTACCGGCAGAAGACATAATTGCCACTGGACACATGTAACTAGGACACTCATGGCAGGTGGCACCAACAGAATTGTCACACGTGGTCGTGTGAAGCTTGAGTTCTTACCGAAACAGAATTGTTAGTGCTGCTATGACCATTAGCTGGGGACTGCCTGGAAGTGGAGGGGGAATCTCTCTGCAATAAGACACAAGGTTCATTAACAGACACCAGCACAGAGACAGAAATACTCACACATCAACAGTTGCAACCACAGTCCGACAACCATTTCCTCTGAGGACTCAGCTACGAGGGTGCCACACTGACTTACTTGTGTGATTTCACAGAAATCAAAGAAACAAACAACTTTGCGGCGTATTCACACATTGTGAGTGATGACCGTGGCATTCGTGAGCCTCTCCTCTCCTGTCTCCCACATGCTCTGCTCTTGGCTTTCTTTAAAGGACACCCAGAGTGTGGCTTCACATTAGAATCCTAACTAGTGCTATGAAATGACAAATGTACTATAACATTATTGGGCTGAAGACCCCCCAACTGCCTAATTCGTATTAAAAAATAGGTTTAAAAGTACCGTGTTTCCCGGCGTATAAGACGACTGGAACTGATGATGACGGGGGAAGATAAACAATAGAGAGACAGCAAGTGCCGGGCAAGTCCCTGGCGCGTTAGCAACGCCCATCATAACCGTAAGCTACGGTATTTCTACACCCGGCGTATAAGACGACCCCCGACTTTTGAGAAGATTTTTCTGGGTTCAAAACTCATCTTATACGCCAGAAAATACGGTATCAAGTAAATTTTTTGGTGCCTCAATGTCAAAAATGACTGGGCGACTCCATTTGAAGTGAAACTAACACAAAAAAATTCTCATGTTGTAACCACTTTGGGATCTTTCTAGGACAAATATTTTCAGAGGCTCGAGATTATCCTTTGAGTCAATCCCCTAAAATGACCTAAAGAATAAAGGTCTCTTCTCTAGCATATATCTGTGTTTAATTCTTATTTATAATACTTGTCCTATTTGACGCACTCACACTCCTTCCCAGCCCCCCCTTCCTTACTGTCAAAGCACCTTTACCCCAAAGACCAAGGACAGAGAGGAAAGGAAGTGTTTCAACATTTTTGGTTTAGTCAAGTTCTCTGAAACCTTTGAAATGTACATGCCTGCTTAAAAAACATGCCCCCCCCCCGAGGATTTAAAGAAAACTTCTGGCCTGGCCGGTGTGGCTCAGTGGTTGAGCATTGACCTATGAACCAGGAGGTCAGGGTTCGATTCCCGGTCTGGGCACAGGCCTGGGTGGCGGGCTCCATCCCCAATGGGGGGTGTGCAGGAGGCAGCCGGTCCATGCTTCTCTCTCATCATGGATGTTTCTATCTTCCTTCCTGTCTGAAATGAATTAAAAAAAATAGAATCTTCTTCTAAAATAAAATAAATAATGGGACCTTCTCGAACGTCAATGAGTAGACTGATCTATACGTACCACCCCAGAGACTCCAGGCAGTAGGGCCAGGGTGATGGGCAGGCGGGCAGGTGGCCAGAGGGCCTTCATTTGGGAAGTAGGTTCCCCCCTGAAGAGGATCCCCACCCCCCCGGCCTTGAATTCTGCTGGAGCCCAGAGGTCAGACGGGCTGGGCTCGGGCTGGAGTGGGGGGAGCAGGTACGAGGGCGTGCTTCTCACATAAGAGCGTAGCATGTACCTATGTGCTACTGGTCCCATCCCAAACCTAGTTCAAGCACTTAAAAAACACAAGAGAAATCTATGGGATCTTAACAACTGTATTCTGGGTAGTTAGCCAGAAAAGACAAAAATCCATCGTGTTGACTACATCTCTTCAATGATAAGCAATGGTCAGGACCATCTGGGGCTTTAGAATATCAAAAAGTGACCTTGTCTCTTTCCCAGCAAGGTTGAGGTGCCAGTTCTGCATTTTCTGCCAAAACACAGCACTCACTGAAGTTCCAGAGAAAGCCACCGAGAGGAGCCCAAGACCTGAGCTGAGCAGAAACCCTATCACTGTGGCTCGCTCAGCACGCACTTGACGGAACTGCAAAGTGGGATGCGCCTCTTCAGCAGGTGTAGAGGCGCATGCTGCCCTTGACCCTCTTGCTGGAGAGCGGCAGGGGCACGGCCATGTCTCCTGCCACTCGGCCTGAGTGCAGAGTCCGCTCCCTACATGAGCTCCACCTGCTCCCTGCCAGGCTCAGAAAGGGGGTTTTGGGGCGCGTGCTGCATGCCGCTGTGCACACACGTGAGAGATGCACAGGGAAGAACATGCTTCAGAAATCACCCCGGAACTGAATGATGCCAGTTTGCGTTTGCAAATAGAAAAAGAAGAGATGAGACGGAATGGAACGGGCTGAGCAGTGAGCATGTCTATAGGTTAAAAGCCCAGCGCCGGAGAGGAACCGGGGCTGCATAGCTCTAGGAAACTTGCTTCCCGATCGCCTCCCTCTCCCATGTATGCAATTTCACAGAAGGTTTCACAAGCCTCCGTTCCCCTAATACCATCAGCTAGCCGCTCCCCACGCCCCTCCAGAGCCCTGGCACATGACCTTGACCGCCTCCGTCTTGACACCGAAAGAGGCCGCCCTCACATTCTTGGAAAGAAGAACAAGAGCTATCTGTGTGGCTTCTCGACAGGGGAAGTGACTGTGCAGCCTTTCCTCCAGACCCTGCTCTGGCTTTGTGAAGGCTAGGCTGTTATTTGTAGCTTCGCTATGTTTGGCTTCCACTCCGGCCTGTGGGAAGTTCAAGTGCAAGTCCCCTCCGTGGAGGCAGGGCTGAGTAGGTGGAGGGGACCTACTCCGTTCCGTTATCTTTGTTGTGAAATTGGTGTGCAGTGATGAACAGCACAGGCAGAAACGATTTCCCAGAAAGCCAGAACATTCAGCCAGGAGCAGACAGTGAGTGAGGGGCCCAGGGGAGCGAGGGGGAGGGTGGGGAGAGGGAGGGGAGAAGGCATTACCTCACAGGATGATGACTGAATGCGGTAACTGGGCACGATCTTGAAGGTGATACTCCCCCGCATTTCCCGCTGCAGGAAGAGAAGGACAGCCTTCTTAGAAATCCCATGTGGCACAGAAGACACATAAGAAGCTGCTCAAAACGTGAGGGCGAGGAAGGCGAGGCAGCTGCGAGCGCTGGGGCCTAGACTGAAACCAGGTTACTAAGCTCACGGTGCAGCGCAGGGCCTGGTCCATACAGCAGAGCCCCGACCCTCACCTTAACCCTGACCCTGACCCTTTCACAGACACGAATACAAAACATGCTAAGTGACCTGTCTTTCCAAAGCGGGGATCGCAGAGGGAAGGCGGGGGAGGGTGGGTGGGAGGCGATAAAGCAAAGACCTTGTGTGCAGAGATGCATGGCCCATGGAGGCAGACTGGGGTGGGGTGGGGGTGGGGTGGGGAAAAAGGGGACATGTGTAATGCTTTCAACAATAAAGACTACACAAAGCGACTGGAAAGTGAACTGGGTAATCGAAAAAGTAAATACCTAAAAATGATGTTTGGTAGGCTCCAACATGATGCTATGTCATAAAATTTGCTTTTTATTTCATAACTAGAGACCTGGTGCATGAAATTCGTGCACGCGGGCGGGTCCCTCAGCCCGGACTGCGCCCTCTCGCAGTCCAGGGGCCCTCGGGGGATGTCCGACTGCCATGGAGGCGGGAGTGGCTCCTGCCACCACCACTGCTCTCGGCAGCTGTGAGTCCGGCTTCAGGCACACAGACCACTAGGGGGCAGCTCCTGCATTGAGCATCTGCCCCCTGGTGGTCAGTGTGCGTCACAGCAACCAGTCATTCTGCTGGTCGATTTGCATATTAGCTTTTTATTGTATAGGATGTGACCTTGGTTTTTACTAGACTGAGTCTGTGTGCTCAGTTCATTCACATTTAATCAATACTTATGATAGGTATTTTGATTAAGATTTCATACTAAATCATAGTGATTAAGTATGAAATATTGATTTCATACTTAATCAATATTCATGATAGATAATTACTACAGTGTGGTAGGAAGGTCTGCTCACCAGTGCCTGCCATTCTGCCCATTCCCCCCCACCCCGTTTTTAAAACCCGAACCCTGATCCGCACACAGACTTTGGGGGGCATGGACAGAAGTGGCCTGATCTACTAGAACTTTCCTCCCCTCTGTGCTGTGGAGAAACCCCACCTAGCTGGCTGTGACTCAGCCAGGCAGGAAAGGGGTTGGACATGGCTGATGCCAGCAGATGCAGGTCCCAGAGAAGCCAGTTCAGTTATGCACAGCTGGGAAGGTTTGCTTTAAACAGCTGCTCAAGCAAACCCCAGCGGATAAAGAGAAAAGGACAGAGCTCAAGCCCCACTGCTAAAGATGGCCCATTGCTTGGAACCATTTTCCTAGGTGTCAGTTTTCATGAACGTTGCACAAGTTCAAGTGCACGCCCGTGGTGGCCCCAGCGAGACTCGGATTGCAAAAGAAAGCTCCTTGTTTGTGCGTGAAAGCAAAACGTGCATCTACTCACCAGCATTTTCTGCAGCTGCTCCACCGTTTGGTTAGCCACGCTGATGCCATTGATCTCTCGGATTTCATCCCCCACGTGAAGTGTGCCTAAGAAATGTCACACGATTATGAGCACGCGATGACCTACACTTGGATCACCCCAAGAAAGCAGTGCAGGCAATTGAAAAAGATGAAGCTCAACACTGAAGGGCAGGATTTCAGACACAGGGACAGGTTTGGCTCATGGGTACCTCTCACACAGGGACACCTGCGCTGGGAGACACCGTGTGGAAAGGTGGCTGTGGGACTCTGGTAATTTTTCTGAGATAGGCAGTGTGTATAGTGCTTTAAAGGTACAGTTCCGAGATCCCAGCTACATCGCCCACTAACTTTAAGATCTCAGGCAAATGTGTGACCCTCCTCATGGCTTGGGTTTCGCATTTATGAAGTGGAGATGACAATAGCACCCATTGCCATAAGGCTGCTGTGAGGGTGCAGTGAGCTAAGACCGTGGTCAGCAAACTGCAGCTGGCGAGCCCCAGGCGGCTCTTTGGCCCCTGGAGTGTGGCTCTTCCCGAAAATACCCCGGCCTGGGCGAGTCTATGTGGAAGAAGTGGCGTTAGAAGAAGTTGAAGTTTAAAAAATGTGGCTCTCCAAAGACATGTCAATCGTTGTCCTGTTGCTATTTGGCTCTGTTGGCTAACGAGTTTGCTGACCCACTGAGCTAAGACATGTACAGTTCTCGCATTAATGTCAGGTGTAGGCATAGAGATTAGACAATTATACACCTTGCACCTGGCACTGGACATAGTTATTAAATATTGGCTATGTTCCCTCTGCTGTACTTTACATCTGTGACTATTTTGTGTCTGTAAATTCGTACCTTTTCAGCCCTTGCCTTTCTCCTCTCAGCCCCATGAATTCCCCTTCCTTCCTGCAACCATCAGTGCAACCTTCCATTGAATCTCTACGTCCTCTCTCAAACCTCAGTTTCCTAAGTTCCGAGTAGCATGTCTCACTCCTGCAGGAATGAGACAATTCTTTATTGAGTTTTTTAAATATTTTGAAAAATGTTTTCTTTACTTGAGAGAATGAGGAAGGGAGAGGGAGAGAGAGATAGAAGCATCCATGATGAGAGAGAAGCATGGACCGGCTGCCTCCCGCACGCCCCACACTGGGGATCGTGCCCTGTCAGGGAATGGAACCGTGACCTCCTGGTTCATGGGTGAATGCTCAACTCCTGAGCCACGCCGGCCGGGTGAGAGAGCAACTCTTGAACTGTCATATCTTGGGGTCCGATAGGATGCTTTGCTCTATCTTTCAGGGTCTCCACGAAGTCAGGATCGAAACAGTGATTCACACACATGGTCCAGAACAGAGCTGTCATGCACCCGCCCTCCATCGTCGATAAATGACTAAATCCAAAAGCTGACTCCAATGGACCATGTCGATGAACCACGTGTTTAACAGATCCCCTGTACGGATCATAACACTTTCTCCACGAGGCTACAGGACCAAAGGGAGAAAGAGTCACACATGCAACTTACCTTGCCTGTGAATCATGCCCCCGTGCATAATTCTTGCAACAATGCAGTGATTGAGCTCATTCATTTTTAAAGTGATTCCCTGTAAAAAGTAAGATAAAAGTAGAATTACTATAAGATGACATTTGTCTCACATTTTTGCATCTATATTCAAGAGGGTTCCTGGTCCGTAGTTTTCTTATAATGTCTTTCTCTAGTTTGGGCATCAGGGTAATTCTAGCTGATAATAATCATCACAACAACAAAAAATAAGTTGGGGAGAATTCCTTCCCTTTCAATGTTCTCGGAGGAGTTTGGGTAGAATTGGTGTTATTTCTTCCTCGTATGTTTGGTGGCATTCACCTGGGAAACAATGCTGCCTGGAGTTTTCTTGGATGGTTTTTAACTACAAATTCAATTTTTAAGTAGTATAGGGTGACTCATTTCTGTAGAATCTGTAGTAATATCACTTCTCTAATGCATGACATTAGTGAGTTAGTATCTTTTCCCCCTGATCAGTCTGATCTCCTCAAAGAATATGTTTGTTTAATTGATTTCCCCCTATTGTTTCCTGTTTTCTAGTTCATTGATTTCTCCTCTGATCTTTATTATTTATTTTCTTTTACTCACTTTGAGATGAATTTTTTTTTTGTTCTAGTTGAGGTCATTGATTTTAAAAGGACCAATGACATTTCTTTTAAAAGGATCTTATCTCTTTTTAAAAGATATTATTGATTTTAGAGAGAGAGAGAGAGCAACGTCATTGATTGGCTGCCTCCTGCATGCCCCCCACCTCGGCTGTGTCCTGACTGGGAAGCGAACCGGCAACCCCTTGGTGCATGGGACGGGGCTCAACCCACTGAGCAACACCAGCAGCAGATTCCTGTTTTTCTAACACAAATGCTTCATGCTACACTCCCTAAGTACTCCTTTAGCTGCAGACCACAAATTCTGATAAGTTGTGGTTTCATTTTAATCCACTTCAACATAACTTTTAATTTCCCTTTTGATTGACGGTTTATTTGAAAATGTGTTATTTAGTTTTCAAGTGCTTCGGGATTTTTCCAGAGATCGTTCTGCTCTTTATTTCTAATTTAATCCCCATGTGGTTTGAGAGTATACTTTGATGTTAATATAGCCATTCAAGCTTCCTTTTGAGTAACGACATCTTTATGTAGAAAGCATTTCTTTTTTTAAAAAAATGTATTTTATTCATTTTTTATGGAGAGGAAGGGAGAGGGACAGATAGTCAGAAACGTCGATGAGAGAGAAACATGGATCAGCTGCCTTCTGCACACTCCCTACTGGGGATGTGCTTGCAACCAAGGTACATGCCCTTGACCGGAATCGAACCTGGGACCCTTCAGTCTGCAGGCCGACGCTCCATCCTCTGAGCCAAACTGGGTTTGGCTTAATATGATTATTGATGCAGTTAGGTATAAATATATTTTCTTGCCTTCTTTTGGGTTAACTTCTTTTTAGTCCAGTTTCTCTCCTGTGCTGTCTGATTAGCTATCGTTCCGTTTTGTTGCTTAGTGCCTGCTTTAGGCGAGAGCATGCATTTTACACTGACCACAGCCTACCATAAAGCAGTCTACTTGTGCTTCCTTCCTTTGACCTTTGCTGTTGTTACTCATTTTCCTCCTACATGTTATAAACCCCAAACATATTATTTTTAAACTGCCAGTTATCTCTGAAAGAGATTTAAATGATAAGGATGCCCTTTAACATTTCTTTTTTATTACTTTTTATTGATTTTTTTTTTTTTTTTTTACAGAGAGGAAGGGAGAGGGATAAAGAGTTAGAAACATGGATGAGAGAGAAACATCCATCACCTGCCTCCTGCACACCTCCCACTGGGGATGTGCCTGCAACCAAGGTACATGCCCTTGATCAGATTCGAACCCGGGACCCTTCAGTCTGTGGGTTGATGCTCTAATCACTGAGCTACCCACATAGGTCTTACCTTTATTTTTTGAAAGATACTTTTGCTGGATTTAGAATTGCAAATTGAGGTGTGTGTGTGTGTGTGTGTTTTTTTTTAAACTTTCAGTCCTTTAAAGACGTTCTTCTTAATTGTATTGTTTCTGATAAGGAATCTAGTATCATCTTTGTTCCCCTGTATGTGATATTTTTATTTTTTAATCTCCATTTTTGAGATTGATTCACCACGGGTGTAAGCCAGTTGGTTAGGATGCATCTTGGTGCTGCTTTCTTCCTATTCGTGCTTGGGGTTCATGGTGGTTCTTGCAGCTGCAGGTTTACAGTTTTCATCAAACGGGGCGTGTTTTCAGTCATTATTTCTTCAAGTACCTTTTCTGTCAGTGCACCTGCCGCACGCTGTCCCACAGCTCAGTGATTAGACGTTACATGTTACAGTGTCCCTTGCACTATTTCTAGTACCTCCCTGCTACCAGGCGTTGCTATGACAATGGCATCGACTTAACATTCTCTCTTTCTCTTTTGTTGAGTTTTTATTGCTGTGTCTTTGAGTTCCCTAACATCTTCTTTTGAAAGGTCCAACCTGCTATTAATCCCATAGGACATTTTGGGGCGAATTCGAATCTTTGTCAAAGACACAGCATGCCTCGTAATCTGTGATGAGAGGCCAGATACTGTACATTTTATCCCGTCGCATGCTTGGTTTTTTTTAAAAAAATGCTTATAGCCGAGACCGGTTTGGCTCAGTGGATAGAGCGTCAGACTGTGGACTGAAGGGTCCCGGGTTCGATTCCGGCAAGGGCATGTACCTTGGCTGCGGGCACATCCCCAGTAGGGGGTGTGCAAGAGGCAGCTGATCGATGTTTCTCTTCTCAATGTTTCTGACTTTCTATCCCTCTCCCTTCTGCTCTGTAAAAAATCAATAAAATATATTTTAAAAAAATGCTTATAAATGTTGTTAAGCCCCCCCCCCCGATGTAGTTCAGTTACTTAGAAATAGTTTAATGCTTTGGATCTTTTTAAAAAATATATATTTGTGTTGATGGCAGAGAGGAAGAGATGGATAGAAATATCAGTGATAAGAGAATCATGGACCGGCGCCTCCTGCACGCCGCACACTGGGGATGGAGCCCACAACCCGGGCCTGTGCCCCGACCGGAAATCGAACCCTGACCTCTTGGTTCCGAGGCCGATGCCCAACCCCTGAGCCACGCCGGCTGGCCTGCCTTAGGTGTGATGTCCGCACAGCTGTGGCAGCGGGGGGGGGGGGGGGGGGGGGGGGGGGGACAACCTGTGTGCAGTGAGGATCGGGAAGCGGATTCCCTCCCTCCTGTCCCCCCGCCAAGGCGCAGAGGCCGGGGTCAGGGGTCAGGGGTCAGGGGTCGGGGAGGACAGAGCGCCTCCCTCCCCGCTCACCATGGGCTCGTCCGTGTTCTTCTGGAACTGCACCAGGCGGACGCGCGTCACGTTCTCCATGTCCATGTCGCCGTTGGCGCTCTCCGGGGAGTCGCCGTTCAGGTAGGGGGACGTGGGGGGCGGCGTGACCCTCAGCGCCTCGTCGCTGTAAACTTCATGCGCCACCACGTCGTGAGTCTGCAGTAAGGCCTGGCGCGGCAGGAGAGAAGCGACAGCGTCAGAACAGTGCGATTGCAGCGGAGATCGACTGGACACACGCACAATCCCCTGCCCCTCAGAGGCGATCTCAGCCACAGAGAACTCCAAGCACGTCACGCCTACATATAACTGAGCCCTGATCTCTTTATTTTCATTTTTTAAAAAAAATATATTTTATTGATTTTCACAGAGAGGAAGGGAGAGGGACAGAGAGTCAGGAACATCGATGAAAGAGAGACATCCATCAGCTGCCTCCTGCACGCCCCCCACTGGGGATGTGCCCGCAGCCCCGGCCTGTGCCCTGACCGGGAATCGAACCCTGGCCTCCTGGTTCCTAGGTCAGCGCTCAACCCTGAGCCATACTGTCCAGGCACCTGGATTTCTTTATGACAAATAATCCTGATGATTTAAAAAAGAATGCACATACATGAATGAGTAAATCAATGAGTGCATGTGTTTGCTGATTACCTGGGTTAGACGTATTGTGTGATGTCTTAAGAAAGTACCAACTAACCTATTTCTTTCTTTCTTTCTTTCTTTTTAAAAATACATTTTACTGATTTCTTACAGACAGGAAAGGAGAAACCCAGAAACATCGATGAGAAACATCCATCAGCTGCCTCCTGCACCTCCTACTGGGGATGTGCCCGCAACCACCGTACATGCCCTTCACCGGAATCAAACCTGGGACCCTTCAGTCTGCAGGCCGGTGCTCTAACCACTGAGCAACACCAGTTTCAGCCTCCATTCTGTCTTAAAAAAAATCAATGGGAAAATATCCTCGGAGGAGGCTTGGGAAAAAAAAAGAACATGAATATTTCCGCAGAGTAGGTTCGGAGCGTCACACCGAGTCAATTTTCTCGTGTGCCAACTCTAAATTGAGCTCTGTTTGCATCTGGCATCTGGCTGGTGATGAGATATCTAGAGATAGTTAAGCGCAATTAGAATGGTTTTGAAAGTACAACCCTTAGCATCTCCAATTAAGTTACCTAATTAAAGGCTTAGCAAAGTTCTGACTTGGCTATTTTAATGTCAAAGGCATGCGTACGAGGCACAAATAAAGTGACAATAAAGCGTGATTAGGAAGATGCCATCGAAGTGGCAGCTATTTCTAAGGTTTCCGAGCCTGGTCTCAGCTGGGGTCTGGGGGGGGGCGCCAAGGGCCACTCCGTGGGGCTCACAGGGGCCCGGGCTCCTCGGCCTCCTGTCCACCCCTGCACCGGTGCCCAGCGCCCACGTGGGAGGTGGTGCTGTGCAGGTAATGCCTGTTTCTCTGCTTTCACGGTGGCCACGTAAGAGCTAAGACTCAGCCACAAAGCAAATCCCAGTAACAGACACACTGAAAGCTTCATCTGCTAAAATGAGCCTAACTGTATCAATTACACATGTGCCTTTAGGAGTCAGTGAGTTTTCCAGAAGGTGCTTAGTGTGACCGGAGGACACCCAGTCAGGTGTTTATGTATGCTGCTTTTGGCAAGTGATTTCTATTTCTCCCCCCTCCCCATTTATCCTTTTATTTTAAAAAAATATATTTTATTGATTTTTTACAGAGAGGAAGGGAGAGGGAGAGAGAGTTAGAAACATCGATGGGAGAGAAACATCGATCAGCTGCCTCCTGCACACCCCACTCTGGGGATGTGCCCGCAACCAAGGTACATGCCCTTGACCGGAATCCAACCTGGGACCTTTCAGTCCGAAGGCCGACACTCCACCCAGTGGGGGACTATTTATCCTTTTATTTTTATTTTTTAAAAATATATTTTATTGAGTTTTTACAGAGAGGAAGGAAGAGGGAGAGTCAGAAATATCGATGACAGAGAAACATCCATCAGCTGCCTCCTGCGTCCTGTCCCCCAACTGGGGATGTGCCCGAAACCAAGGTACATGCCCTTGACCGGAATCGAACCTGGGACCTTTCAGTCCGAAGGCCGATGCTCTATCCACTGAGCTAAACTGTTTTTTGGCTATCCTTTTAAATATATAAGCACGTGCTTGTATTTTAATGGATTCTTTATAAGGAGTCACAAAATAATACTCAACTTGAACTTGAAAAGAAAAATGCTCAAATTATGCCACCGAATGAGGTCAAACTTGACAGTGAACAGCTGGCCACTGTGAAAGACTGCCCACAGCCTCAGTCACCCGAGGCTCCCCTGTGTCTGCAAACAGAAGTCAAGGGCCACTTACAGGCTGTTAAAAAGAAAGCCACTAAAGCCGAGACCGGTTTGGCTCAGCGGATAGAGCGTCGGACTGCGGACTGAAGGGTCCCGGGTTCAATTCCGGTCAAGGGCATGGACCTTGGCTGCGGGCACATCCTCAGTGGGGGGCGTGCAGGAGGCAGCTGATGGATGTTTCTCTCCCATCGATGTTTCTGACTTTCTATCCCTCTCCCTTCCTCTCTGTGAAAAATCAATACAATATATTTTAAAAAGAGCCACTAAAAAGAATATGCCAGCCTGGCCGGTGTGGCTCAGGGGTTCAGCGTTGACCTAGGAAGCAGGAGGTCAGGGTTCGATTCCCGGTCGGGGCACAGGCCCGGGTTGTGGGCTCCACCCCCAGTGGGGGGCGTGCAGGAGGCCGCTGATCCACGACCCTCTCTCCTCATGGATGCTTCTCTGTCCCTTCCTCTCTGAGATCCACACAAATATATTTTAAAAACAGAGCACGTGGGAAATACTGTTCCAAGCTCTATATATCATGTCAAATAAACTTTCAAATGCAGAAACTTTCTATCTTATCAACATTTTTAAAATTATGGTTTCAACATCTTGGTATTGTAAAAGAAATATTAATAGCTAAAGGAAAATATCTTAAGGCTTATATGTTGTTATTATGCCAAGGTTTGGGAGTTCTTTCTTAGCATACTTATAATCTCATTTATTTGTTCAATTAGCTGGCTTTTTCTTTGCTTTCTGATCAGTAAAACACGGCGGATTGAACATCGAATTACTGGCACTGAAAATGCCTATACTTGTAAGTATTTCCAGTAATTAAAGGAAGAGTAAAGAAGTATAGGTTTAAATGATTTTTTAAAGTCATGATAAAAGTGTTATCGCACTAATACCTTTTTTAAATTATTCCATTCGAAAGACTGAGTTTTTCAAAAGAGCAGACCCTGGTCCTGGCCAGGTGGCTCAGCTGGGTAGAGTGTGGGCCCCACGTGGTCAAGAATCCACCATGAGTGGAACAACAAATCGATGCTTCTCTCTCTCTCTCTCCCCCCCTCCCTTCCCTTCTTTCCTGAAAATCAATAAAGAGCAATTTTAAGAAAGAACAGACCTTTTGCTTATTGCAATTAGAAAATATGAAGTAGCAAAGACATACAAATAGAAGTTGTTTTACTTTTTCTTTTAAGAAATCAGATGTAGCGCAGAAGATTGGATAAGCAGATTTGTATTATACTTTCCCCAAAAGAAAATGTTTAAAATCACCCTGGGTTGTCCCGAAAGCCTCATGAAGTGGCACATTTTATTTTATGTGAAGTTAAGAAGCCAGAGGAACCCCTTTTTGAACCTGAAATTCATAGTTTTTCTATTCGTTTTAAAAGTCAGACTTTTTTTTTCACTCTCATCTGAAGCTGTTATCTTGTCTATACCCTTATTACAGTAGAAAAAGTGTTTTTTCCTATTACACGATTCTTCTCCTGTAATTTAACAGCTATTTCAGATCAGCAACAATTGCTCAATCATCCCTTATAATGTATTTGAAGAAAAAAATACCATCTTTTGATTTCCTTTTTATTTGGCATATTCTTTTTTAAAAAAGATATTTTTATTGATTTCAGAGAGGAAGAAAGAGAGGGAGAGAGAAACATCCATGATGAGAGAGAATCACGGATCGGCTGCCTCCTGCACGCCCCGCACCGGGGACGGAGCCCACAACCTAGACCTGTGCCCTGACCGGGAATCGAACCCTGACCTCCTTGTTCATAGGTCGGCACTCACCACTGAGCCACACCAGCTGGGCCAGCCTTGCTATGTTTCGAGGGCACCGTTTCCTCTGTGAACCGCCTCACATCCCAGCCTTGAACAAGTTCTGTCCTATCCAAGCTTCCCTGACGAAGAATCTCAATCTGCCCCTTTCCTGCCAGCCCCATCCTTCTGCAGCCTCTACCACCTGCCAACGGCCTTCTAACTGGCCCCCTCCTAACGCGTCCCTCCTACAGCCCGTTCCCTGTGTGCCGGCCAGCAGTATCTCCGGCTCAGAGCTGACAGTCCTCCTGCTGGCCACCCCTCAGGGCCCGCCTAGTGCCATCAGGACAAATGCAGATCCTCAGTGCGGCCGGGAACGCCTGTCCCCCGGCTCTTCCTGTGCCACTGCTCCTGTCCACCCGGCCGCAGCCACAGCGGCTTTCCTCTGATTCTCTAAAGCAGCTCCCGCCCGGCCGGCGTGGCTCAGTGGTGAGCGTCAACCTAGGAACCAGGTCAGGGTTCAATTCCCGGTCAGGGCACAGGCCCGGGTTGTGGCTTGATCCCCAGTGGGGGGCATGCAGGAGGCAGCCAATCTGTGATTCTCTCTCTTTTCCTCTCCCATCCTCTCTGCAATCAGTAAAAATATATGAAAAAATAATAAAGTAACTCCCACTTTACTATAATCTCTGCCCCATTATCCTTTCCTTTCTTCAGAGTTACGATCATTATATAAAACTAGAGGCCCAGTGCACAAAATTCATGCACAGGTAAAGTCCTTAGACCTGGCTGGTAATCAGGGCCAATCGAGGCCTTCCTTCCCCTGGCTGCCAGCTGCTAGGCCTTCCTTCGCTCCACGCCTCCCCCTGGTGGTCAGCACACGTCATAGCGAGTGGTCCAACTCCCGAGGGGTCAATTTGCATATTAGCCTTTTATTACATAGGATCATCTTGTTAGCTTACTCCTCACCATCTGTCTCCAGCTCACTTATCTCGCCTCACCCTGTCCCCACTAGAATGGAAGTTTCTCAAGGGCAGGGACCTTGTCCTACTCATTACTGTCCTCCATGCCCAGCATGGCGCCTGGCACACAGCAGGTAAGTACATAGTTGAATGAAAATGTCTTTTAAGTATCTCCCTGGATGTTCAGAGATGACAAGGTCTATTTATTATTTTTGGAAATGTTTCCTGATAGCAATGCACACATCACTTTGTACTACGTTAACAGCCTGATATCACAGGGATAAATTGCATTTGATGGAGATGGCTGTTTTATGAGGCCTGCTAAAAACTTTTGTAGCCGAAACCAGTTTTGCTCAGTGGGTAGAGCGTCGGCCTGGGGACTGAAAGGTCCCAGGTTCGATTCTGGTCAAGGGCATGGACCTTGGTTGCAGGCACATCCCCAGTGGGGGGTGTGCAGGAGGCAGCTGATGGATGTTTCTCTCTCATTCATGTTTCTGACTTTCTATCGCTCTCCCTTCCTCTCTGTAAAAATCAATAAAATATATTTTTAAAAAATTAAAAAGAAACTTTTGTAAAAAGGAGAAGGGCACAGGCTTCTAGCTATGAAATAAATAAGCCACGGGGACGTGGTGTACAGCACAGAGCGAAGCCAATCATATCATCACTTTGTACAGTGGCAGATGCTCACTGGACTTAGTATAGTGATCACATGGCGTACACCTGAAACGAATAGAATACTGAATGCCAATACAATTAATAAAACATTGAAAAACATAAAGCGCTTCTTTTGAAAGGAAGGCGCAGTTCTGCGGGGGGTTTAACTGTTACTTACCATGAAATGAGGTTGTGTTAAAATGCGCTTTAGCTCCTTTGCATCGTTATTCTCAGGGTAACATGAAATTTCTTCCAATACCTAAAACATAAAAAAGCCAGATATATAATAGTGCAGACAGGATATGTTTCAAAACGAGAGAAGCCTTTTAAATGAAAAGTTATGGAGGAGCCGGCCGGTGTGGCTCAGTGGTTGAGCGTTGACCTATGAACCGGGGGGTCGGGGTTTGATTTCCGACATAGGCCTGCGTTGTGGGCTCCATCCCCAGTGTGGGGCGTGCAGGAGGCAGCTGGTCCATGATTCTCTGTCATCACTGATGTTTCTCTCTCTCTCCCTCTCCCTTCCTCTCTGACATCAATCAACATATTAAAACAACAGCCCTAGCCAGCTTGGCTCAGTGGATGGAGCGTCGGCCTGTGGACTGAAGGGTCCCAGGTTCAATTCCAGTCAAGGGCACAGGCCTGGGTTGCAGGCTGGATCCCCAGTGTGGGGGAGGCAGCCGTTCCATTATTCTCTCTCATCACTGATGTTTCTCTCTCTCCTTTCTCCTTTTCTCTCTGAAATCAATAAAAAATATTTTAAAAAGTAAAGCTGTTCTTCGAAAGCTATCCCTTCCCACTACGATGAGGGGGGAGGGCACCAGCTGAGAGGGCCTACCCTCAACAGGAACTCTCCCCTCCCCTGGGAGACCTGAGCCCTGGGCGGGAGGGATGCCTGAGGTCCCTGAGCCTAAGGCAGCGGTTGGCAAACTGTGGTTCGCGAGGCACATGCGGCTCTTTGGCCCCTTGAGTGTGGCTCTTCCACAAAATACCACGGCCTGGGCGAGTCTATGTTGAAGAAGTGGTGTTAGAAGAAGTTTATGTTTTAAAAAATGTGGCTCTCCAAAGAAATGTCAATCGTTGTCCTGTTGGTATTTGGCTCTGTGGACTAATGAGTTTGCCGACCACTGGCCTAAGGCTTTGATTTCAGCAGCAAACTCAGGGGCTACTCACCACCTCAGGGAACCATGAGACGAACAGAGGGGGAGGGGGTCTTTCTTATCTCAAAGCACGCTTACCAAGTACTGGCTATGCTGGTCATTAATTTTGCTAAACGGTAAGCCTTGCTGTATTTTAGGCTTTGAGTTTTGGTACCAGAAAATGAAAGGATGAAACCATATACTCTCTCTGGTCCCTTGCTACTCTCACAATCTCTGATCTTATTAATTAATTGTAACCTTTTTAAAAAGTTGCCAACTTTTATATATGTTATTGATTTTTTTACAGAGAGGAAGGGAAAGGGATAGAGAGTTAGAAATGTCGATCAGCTGCTCCTGCACATCCCCTACTGGGGATGTGCCCACAACCAAGGTACATGCCCTTGACCAGACTCGAACCTGGGACCCTTCAGTTTGCAGGCCAATGCTCTATCCACTGAGCCAAACCGGTCAGGGCATTAATTGTAAAATTTAATTTAAAATAATTTTAAAGGAAGCTGTATTTTGTCTTATTTTTTAAATCCTCACCTGAGGATATTTTCCCATTGATTTCTAGAGAGAGTAGAGAGAGCCACACACGGAGAGAGAAACGTCAGTGTGAGAGAGACACATGGATTGGCTGCCTCCTGCATGTACCCCAATCGGGGCGGGGAGGAGCCTGCAACCGAGGTACATGCCCTTGGCCAGAATCGAACCCAAGACTCTGCAGTCTGCAGGCCGATGCTCTATCCACTGAGCCAAACAGGCTAGGCTGCAATCTACGATTTTAAACACGGAGGCATGGTCTCCTAAGTAGGAGAGCATGTCTCCTGGATGGTGCCTGGACCTGACGTGGGTGCATCTCGCAGCCCCAGCCCAGGTTTTGTTTGTCAGTGAATCCCATATAATAAAAGCCTAATATGCTAAGTATCCTGTTGTCCAGTTGGCCGTTCCAGTAATCAAAGCATAATATGCTAATGATATGCTAAGGCCACTCAACCACTTGCTATGACATGCATTGACCACCAGTGGGGCACATGCTCCTACCGGTAGGTTAGCATGCTGGTGGGGTCTGGCCGATTGGGACTGAGTGAGACAGCCAGACACACCCTGGAGCTCTCCTGTGGCCCCTCGCAGGCCCCAATCATGCACCAGTGGGGTCCCTCAGCCTGGCCTGTGCCCTGTTGCAATCCAGGACCCCTCAGGGGATGTCAGAGAGCCGGTATCAGCCTGATCCTGCAGGGCAGGCTGAGGGACCCCACTGGTGCACGAATTCGTGCACCAGGCCTCTAGTATATGATATTTCACGGACAGGTCCTATGTTTAAAATCTGGTGGGGAAGGAATTAGGCCCTTCAGATTCTTTCCCTCACCGGTCTTACTTCATAAGAAATAAAATGTTCAAAGGAAAATGTTTATTTGCATGAAGGCTTCTATGACATTAAAAAGTTGAAACCCCCCCACTAGGTGTCTCACAATGGAGGAATTGCTAATTCATGAGCATTTAGGAATAAAAAAGAAATTATGTCATCATCAGGGCTTATATTTACAAAGACCAAGCAGAAACATAGAAAAATGCTCATTGTATGTCAGGTAAAAAAAGCATACATTTTAATTGTATATAAACATTTATATGCAAATGGATCGTGACTGCAACAGGACATGCAAAAGAAAATTACTGAGTCAGGGTGATGGGGTCATGAACGAATTTTTATTTTCCCAACTTTCTAGTGTCACGTTCCCATATCAAAAAGGTTTTAAAAAGTCAGTGACGGACAAACATTATCTGACTATTTATAGAAATGACTTCTCTCTGAACTTAGATGTTGAAGGTATTTAATTAGCTTACAAACATTTCCACCTTCAAAAGCGACTCAGATGTTCAGAGTATGGCTGTTTCCATCAAGTTCAGAAAAAAAAAAAGAGAGAGAGGCAGCCCTAACCGGTGTGGCTCAGTGGATAGAGCGTCGGCCTGTGGACTGAAGGGTCCCGGGTTCGATTCCAGTCAAGGGCATGTATCTTGATTGCGGGTACATCCCCAGTAGGGGGTGGGCAGGCGGCAGCTGATTGATGTTTTCCCTCTCATCGGTGTTTCTAACTCTCTATCCCTCTCCCTTCCTCTCGGTAAAAAAAAATCAATAAAATATATTTTTTAAAAAAGAGAAGCAAAGTTGCTATGTTAACAAGTTCAGGTTCACCCAGCGGAACCAGCCCTGGCACCTGAGGAGTGCTGCTCCCCACGCTGTTCTGTTTTCTGGGAAAATTCTGCATCTGAGCATCAGGGTCCCCTGTGGCTCCAAGGGAACTGCCTCTTGCTGTCCAGAGCTGCTCCCCATAAAGGCAGCAAACATGAACCCAGGCGTGTTTACAAAAATGTCCCTTAGCCCGGCCGGCGTGGCTCAGGGGTTGAGCGTTGATCTGTGAACCAGGAGGTCAGGGTTCGATTCCCGGGCAGGGCACAGGCCTGGGTTGCGGGCTCCATCCCCAGTGTGGGGCGTGCAGGAGGCAGGTGGTCCATGATTCTCTCATCACTGATGTTTCTACCACTTTCTCCCTCTCCCTTCCTCTCTGACACCCAGACAAACATACTAACAAACAAACAAACACCCAAACACGCCACTTACCTCTTTGGCTCTCTGTACCGCATCGCTCGGAGGGTTCCTGATTTGCGGCGAAGACTTAGTGTTAATTTTGTCATACAGCTGAAAGCAAAGGGGAAAAGCCCATCAGTTATGAGTCTTTGCTGAAATTCAGAACTTCATGTGTATTATTTCATTGAACAATAGCTTCCTCTTCAAAGGACAGGCTGATGATTTCTGTGGGATCTTCTTGCTCATCATCATTTGATCAAGGAGACTTGCTGGACTCTGAGTCGGGTGCACATCCTACCAAAATCATTTTTAAAGACATGGCCCCAAATTCTGTCAATGTGGCGACTGCCTTGTCACTCTCAATTCATCAACATGTCAGCAGTCGCAGGCTGTTTCCCTCCGACGGAAGCAACATGGACCAAGACGAAGGCGGAGTGAAATGAACACTTTTTGGCCAAGGCACGACTGAGGAATTCTCACAGAAATCTCAGTCTTGGGAAAGGGCACGCCGAGCTGTGCCGGGAAGGAATGTTCTCACAGAGGCTCCTGCTCGTGCACCAGGCTGCTCACCAGCAGCAGCACCAGCCCGAGGCGCAACAGGAAGCCAAGGACATAACCTTTCGTTTGGAATCTGAGAGCCACACAGTGTGAGAGGACATTCACTTTTGACATTTTATTTATTCGTTTTAAAAGACGTTTTTACTGTTGATAGTTTCACAGATGTCTCCCTTTCCCCCTCTTCCCCATCCCCGCTCCCAGCCCCTACCCACCCCCCAGGTCTTCACTACCCTACTGCCCGTGCCCATGGGCTATGCATATCTACACTAATAAAAGAGTAAGATGCAAATTGACCGTACCTTCGTGACGCCCACCAGCCAATCAGGAGTGGGTATGAAAATTAACGCAACAAAGATGATGGGTTAATTTGCATATGTAGGCACCACCCAGGCTGCTCTATGCCTCTGGGCAGCATGGGAAGGCAGAAAGGCGGCTCCGGCCAGAGCAAAGGTGGTGCCAGCAGCCAGGGGAAGGAAGACCCATTCTTGCACAAATCTTCGTGCATCAGGCCTCTAGTAAGTATATAAGTTCTTTAGTTTATCTCTTCTCATCCCCCCAACCCCACATTGAGGTGTGTCAGTCTATTCCATGCCTCTCTGCTTTGGGTCTTATTTTGTTTGTCAATTCATTTTGTTCATTAGATTCCCCAGATAAGTGAGATCACGTGATATTTGTCTTTCTCAGATTGGCTTATTTCACTTAGCATAATATGTTCCAGGTCCTCCTACGATGTCCCAAAGAGAAGACATTGAAAGAATCTAAAAATATAGAAAAGCCCCACAAATCTAAATGGTCTAAAAATCAAACTTTCTGAAGACCGTTACTTCACTAGAGAAGAATCTCTGTAGTGTGGAAATGCAATTGCAATATTAGTTTCTATCTCCGATGAAATGTCTCATTCAGCAGCCTGCTTTGAAAAGTGACCGCGTAAAAATGATCTCGGCGCGGCTGCCATTGCTGGCCCGTCGCTTCTCTAAAATACGTGGGGATTCTTTTGGGGGTTGGTTCCCCCCCTTTATTAACTCCCCTACTATGCACAGCCATACTACTGAGAAGTCAACCCCCTGTCCCCTCCCCGACGCAATGCAAGGGCCATCAGTTAAACAAAAACATCAAAAATACATAACACTGAAAAAACAGACATAGCCATTGCCCGACCTGTCCTAGTATTGACAATCAAATAAAGTAAAAAATGTCATGAATAATAACAATGTTTATGACTCTTGAACTCCACTGTGTGCAGAAAAGACTGAACAGAAGCTTCACAAGCTGATGGCACTATCACTTTATAATACTCTCACCACATAGTTTGCCTTCTTCTTGACCAAGGGCTACCGCGAGCTTTGCATTCATATTTTGCAGCTAGGATTAATCTGAGCTTCTGTTTACACATTGAATGCATGTGCACTGGCTTGTCCTCACAAAGCCACAGAAATCCCAGAACTGCTCTGCCACCAGGGACCTTCTATTTTCGGCCTGGCCTTGCTGTGCCAAGCATGGCTCCTGGGCCTCAGGTCAGAGCGGTTTAAAAAATTATTGATTTCACTCTGGCCGGAGCTGCCTTTCCACCTTCCTATGCTGCCCAGAGGCACAGAGTAGCTGGGGTGGTGCCTGCATATGCAAATTAACTCACCATCTTTGTTGGGTTAATTTGCATACTCACTCCTGATTGGCTGGTGGGTGTCATGAAGGTACAGTCAATCTGCATCTTACTATTTTATTAGTGTAGATATGCATAGTCTATGGGCACGGGCAATAGGGTAGTGAAGTCCTGGGGGGCGGGTAGGGACTGGGAGGAGGGGGAAAGAGGGGAAAAGGGAGACATCTGTGATACTATCCTATCTAATGAAAGAGTAATATGCAAATTTGACTGTACCTTCGCTACACCTACGAGCCACGCCCACAACCACACCCACCGACCGGGATCGGGCCTAAACGGGCAGTCAGACATCCCTTGAGGGGTCCCAGATTGGAGAGGATGCAGGCTGGGCTAAGGGACATCCCCTGTCCCCTGTGCACAAATTTTGTGCACTGGGCCTCTAGTCAACAATAAAAATATATTTTAAAATTAATAAATAAAATGAGAGAGAGAGAGAGAGAAACATCAGTGATGAGAGGGAACCATGGATTGGCTGCCTCCTGCACACTGGACTGAGCTCACAACCCAGGCATATGCCTTTGACTGGAATCAAACCTGGGACGCTTTGGAGTGCAGGCTGATGCTCTAGCCACTGAGCAATACCAGCTAGGGTCCAGAGTGCTTTCTTGAGGACTCGGAGCATAATCGGCTGAAGGGGGTGTGAAACATGCAGGCTCCGGGCGTCCCACAGGCCTCCTGAATCAGAATTGGAATGCGGGGTCTCGAAGTCTGTGCCTCAGCCATCTGTCAATCTTAGACGCAGTGTTACTTTTATTGAGCACTTATTACATGCTAGTTCCTCATTAAAGTTCTTAGTACACAAGCTTCAAATAACCCAGTAAGGTTGGGACCCCCATTCTCCCCACTTTACAGATGAGGAAACTGAGGCATGGAGTAGGAAAGGGAGAACTGCCATTCTAGCCCTTGTCACTTGTTGATTTGTTGATGGTAGCCATTCTGACAGGTGTGAGGTGATGATTAATGGCACTGAGAATTTTTTTTAATGTCTCTTGGCCATCTGTTGAGTCGTATGAGTACTATATAGATTTTGGAAATTAACCCCTTATCAGATGTATCAGTGGCAAATATGTTCTCTTATATAGCGGGTTCCCTTTTCATTTTGATGACTATCAGAGAGATGCAAATTAAAAGGACAGTGCAGTACCATGTGACACCTGTCAGAATGGCTACCATCAACAAATCAACAAATGACAAGCACTGGCGAGGATGTGGAGAGAAAGGAACCCTCGTGCACTGCTGGTGGGAATGCAGACTGGGGCAGCCACTGTGGAGAACAGTATGGAGTTTCCTCAAAAATTAAATACGGAACTGCCATTGGACTCAGTGATCCCAGCATTGCTTATAACAGCCAAGATCTGGAAACAGCCCAAGTGCCCATCAGTGGATAAAACAGCTGTGGTACATTCACACCAGGGAATACTATGCAGCTGTGAAAAAGGAGGATCTCTCACTGTGAGACAGCATGGAGGGACCTGGAGGGTATCATGCTGAGTGAAATAAGCCAGTCAGAGAAAGACAGGTAGGAGGAGGGGGTGGGGGTATCAGTGTGTGTGTGGGGGAGAGGGACATCTGTAAAACATTCAACAGTAAAGATATTAACCAATCAACTACAGCCCTGCCCCAGTCAAAAATGCTAGAATCCTGATCCTTTCTGGCCAGAGGGTCAATATTTCAGGTGGCGAGGGCCATTTGCACTTGGTCAAACCGCTCAGCCAGCACGTATGGGAAGGCGCCGCCTCTGATCACACAGTACACCTGCCTTCCAGGAGCCGGCAGCTGGCTTGGCCCGAGCTGCAGGGGACTGCACCGGAAGCTTCCATTCAAGCTGGATTGAAATGACAAAAAGCATTCCGTGCTCGGCCGGGGTGGCTCAGTGGTTGAGCATCGACCTAGGAACCAGGGGGTCAGGGTTGGATTCCCGGTCAAGGACACAGGCCTGGGTTGCAGGCATGATCCCCAGTGCGGGGCGTGCGGGAGGCAGCCGGTCCATGATCCTCTCTCATCACTGATGTTTTTCTCTCCCTCTCCCTCTCCCTTCCTCTCTGAAATCAATTAAAAATATTAAAAAAACACCCCCAAACCAAAACTAAACAACAAGACCCCCAAATATATTCCTTTTGCTCTTTGCTTCCCTGAAATCTGAAGGTAGCAAATGTCTTTGTAAAACTGAGGCATAGAAGGTGAGGTGGACGGAGGGGAAAATGTTCATTAATTACCCCTGGGGAGAAAACAAGAATGAATCAATGAGCTTGTTTTTTCTTTCTAATGAAATGAGTTACCCAACCTTGGCATTTTTTACTAAAAGAAACCCCGAAAAAACATTAAAAAACCCAAAACAACAAAATGAGGAAATGCAGAGAGCGGGGAGGGAAGCGGAGTTGGACACCGTCTGGTTCCCTGGCCACTGGCGCTCTGCCCGATCTGGGCCGGGCGGATGTGCCCCCAGCCCTGTGGACGCGCGGTGTCTGTCTGCCTGTCTGTCTGTCTGCCTGTCTGCCTGCCTGCAGGCCCAGTTCCGTTAGAAACATTGATCAGCTGCCTCTTGCACACCCCCTACTGGGGATGTGCTCACAACCAAGGCACATGCCCTTGACCGGAATCGAACCTGGGACCTTTCAGTCCGCAGGCCGACGCTCTATCCACTGAGCCCCAGTGGCCAGGGCCAATTCTGTATATCTTTTACAAAATATATATTTTATTGATTTTTGTAGAGAGGAAGGGAGAGTTAGAAACATCCATGAGAGAGAAACATGGATCAGCTGCCTCCTGCACACGCCCTACAGGGGATGTGCCTGCAGCCAAGGTACATGCCCTTGACCGGAATCGAATCCAGGACCCTTCAGTCTGCAGGCCGCCGTTCTACCCACTGAGCTACACCAGCTAGAGCTATAATGCCCTTTCAAATACCAGATCTACGAGTTTGCCCAACTGTGAGAAATTTCACTATAATATAAATGTCCCCAATAAAAAAACAAACTAAAAACATTGTTGAGAAAGGTTAAAAACCCTATTCCCTCATGTGCTTTACACATGGAAGCATCCACAACAACTGTTGAATAACATTCACACTAAATGAATAGCCTGTTAGTCATTTGCTGCTTTCAAAGAGAACATTTACATCGTTTAGCCATGTACTCTTTTATTTAATTGCTGATGCAATACTTAAGTATGAGGTGACCTTTATTTTCCTTAGGGAAAAGCCCGGCATCGGTACAAGGGGCTGCAGCATAGCTCAATTTCTGTCGCGGGAAGTTAGAAGAGAACAGAACAAAGGCAGCCCAGCAGTTTGAGGAGAGGATGTTTGAGGGGCTGCACAGAGGAGGAGCCCCCCCCCCCGCCAATGTTCTTCACCGGGGCGCACTGCATTCCCGTCTAGGGCGAAGGCCTTTCCCTGGGACAAGCAGGAAGGAACGCCAGTGGCCGCTGCACTCCAGAGGCTGTGGGAACATTCCTGTGACTTCTGGTCAAGTTTACTGTGGTGCCACAGCAGAGAATGGCACTCACAAGGAGACACGGGCACTGGGGACAATGTGAGTCACTGTGCCTGGCATTTTAGAGTGAATTCCAAGCCCTGTCTGAAGAATTAATTCATCTGAAGAAATAAGGGAACTAGAAGGGCTCCTGTAATTAATAATACTTTTGGTGAAAATCACACATCACTCGAACACACAAGAGGGCTGCCCCCATGGGGTCAAAGATCCTGCCCCCATGTGGACACAAGATGGCCACCACAAGTTGGCCAGCAGGGGAGGGCAGTGGGAGGTTCCAGGCCTGCAAGGGAGGGTAGTTAGGGGCAATCAAGCCTGCAGGGGAGGGCAGTTAGGGCTGACCAGGCCGGCAGAGGAGGGAAGTTGGGGGCAAACAGGCTGGCAGGGGAGCAGTTACTCATCAATCAGGCTGGCAGGGGAGTGGTTAGGGGGTGATTAGGCTGGCAGGCAGAAGCAGTTAGGGACAATCAGGGAGGCAGGCAGGTGAGCAGTTTGGAGCCAGTCCTGGATTGTGAGAAGGATGTCCGACTGCCCATTTAGGCCCAATCCTGGGATTAGGCCTAAACAGGCAATTGGACATCCCTCGAGGGGTCCCAGAATGGAGAGGGTGCATGCTGGGCTGAGGGACACCCCTCCAACCCGTGTGCATGAATTTTTTACACCAGGCCTCTAGTCATATATAATAAAAGCCCAATATGCTAATGTCTGGTCATCCAGTCAGCAGTTCAACCAATCAAAGCATAAATATGCTAATGATATGTTAAGGCCGCTCAACTGCTAGCCGTGATGTGCACTGATCACCAGGGGGCAGATGCTCCAACTGGTAGGTTAGTTTGCTACTAGGGTCCAGCCTATCGGGACTGAGTAAGATGGGCTAGACATGCCCTGGGCCCCTCCCGTGGTCCCGCCCCAACTGGCCAACTTCGTGTATCCCTCCTATGGCCCTCCAATCATGCACTGGTGGGGTCCCTTGGCCTGGCCTGTGCTCTCTTGCACTCCGGGACCCCTTGGGGGATGTTGAGCCAGTTTTGGCCCAATTCCGCAGGCCAGGCCAAGGGACCCCACTGGTGCACGAATTCATGCACCGGCCTCTAGTTCCTTTCATAAAGAAGCATAACTACTCGATCAGTATGACTCAGTGGTTGAATGTTGACTTATAACCATAAGGTCAGGGTTCAATTCTTGGTCAGGGCACAGGCCTGGGTTGCGTGCTCCATCCCCAGTAGTGTCCATGTAGGAGGCAGCTGGTCCATAATTCTTTCTCATCATGGATGTTTCTATCTCTCTCTCCCTCTCCGTTCCTCTCTGAAATCAATAAAAATATATTTAAAAAAAGAGGGGATGGGACCCTGAGAAGTTACCAGCTGCTCAGCCTTTGAAGGCCTCAGACAAGCCTTATTATTGCAGACATTTAAGCGCGAATCGACTGGACTATAAATTCATGGGAAACTTCGCTTTGGCATTTCCTGACTGGTAGTCTATTTAAACATCCAAGTTGAACAGTGTATCAGGTTATTTCTCAGACTCCAAATTGCTCCGAACCATCAAATTACTGTAGAGGCTCCTTTAGGAAACGTCCAAGGTCTAAAAATATGCTGTTCCCAAATATGATACGAATTTCACATCCTCTCAACAAGCAAAGAGTAAATCAAGCTGCAGTTTTCCAGCACCAGCTCCAAGCCAGAGAGAAAAACTAACTCTGCCTCTCCCAGAGCAGCAAAAAATTATAATAGCAATGCCACTGAGTCAAAATCTGGGAGTCCAGACACCAGCTTATTTCTATTTTTTTAAAAGGATTAAATGTTTTTTAAAAAATATATTTTATTGATTTTTACAGAGAGGAAGGGAGAGGGATAAAGAGCTAGAAACATCCATGAGAGAGAAACATCGATCAGCTGCCTCCTGCACCCCCCCCCCCACTGGGGATGTGCCCGCAACCAAGGTACATGCCCTTGACTGAAATCGAACCCGGGATCCTTCAGTCTGCAGGCCGACGCTCTATCCACTGAGCCAAACCGGTTTTGGCCCAGCTTCTTTCTAATGCAATATTTGAAAATATTACTTGATCTATTATAAAAATCTCCTTCTATAAATTAATAATATAAAGCTGCTAAATTCAATTCCTGGTCAGACCACATGCCCAGAACGTGGGCTTGATCCCCAGTAGGAGGTATGCAGGAGGCAGCTGATCAGTGATTTTTCTGTATCATCAATGTTTCTCTCTCTGTCTCTCCCCTCTTCCCCTGTCTCTCTCTAAAAATCGATAAAACATTAAAAAATAAAAGAGCTAAATGAAAAAAAAACCAACCCAGGCAGTGTGGCTCAGTGGTTGAGCATCAACCTATGAACCAGGAGGTCACAGTTCGATTCCCGGTCACAGGCCTGGGTCGTGGGCTCGATCCCCAGTGTGGGGCGTGCATGAGGCAGCCCATCAGTGATTCTCTCCCATCATTGATGCTTCTATCTCGTATTTTCCCTCTCTCTCTGAAATTGATAAACATATATTTTAAAAAACAAAACAAAACAAAAAACCCCTGCTAAATTAAGTGGCTATTGCCAGTAGTTTTTGTGTCATTAATCTAATAACTAATTATATTTTTAGAAAACATGATTTCAGGGCTTCCCACAGAAATAATCTGAACTAAGTGGGGTCTCAGCCTTTTGCTGAAACAGCAGTGAATGCTCACAGCTGCTCCGAGGTATGACAGATGGTGGGTGCATGTTTAAAACTCGGTTGTCAGAGTTTGGCAGGGGGAGAGATAAATATGTCACTTAACAATGTTTTATGACACTGTTGACTTATAAAATCAACATTTATTCTGTAATAGGAACATTTCCGCAAGAAAGTGAGAAGACTGAGAATCACCAGCAAATAAAACTTGCAAAATGCTTTCTGTCTAAAAAAAAAAAAAAAAAAAAAAAAAACCAAAAAATCACCCATGGGTCACATACAAGTTCCAATCCCAAACTAGTTCAAAATATCATTAAAAGACATAACTAACTGCACATTAACACCAATTCCCGAGAAAGCCTCATTCATGAGCGACAGGGTAAGATCATTTGTAAAGTCACTATTTTATATTAGACTTGTGTAATTGGCACTCTCCCCAAGAATCAATTCAGGGCAAAAAGCAGATTTCCATGAGGCATTGGACTGAACACTGTCCCTCAAAATTCATATTTACTGGAAGCCCACATATGACCTTACCTGGAAATAGTCTTGGTAGATGCCATTAATTAAGATGAGGTCATATTGCTCAGCCGGTGTGGCTCAGTGGTTTAGAGTCAACCTATGAATGGTTCAATTCCCGGTGAGGGCATAGGCCTAGGTTGCCAGCTCCATCCCCAGTGTAGGGTGTGCAGGAGGCAGCTGGTCCATGATTCTCTCTCATCACTTGAACTCTCTCTCTCTCTCTCTTTCTCTCTCTCTCTCTCTCTCTCTCTCTCTCTCTCTCTCTCTCCCCCCCCCCTCTCTGAAATAAACATTTTTAAAACAGATGCGGTCATATTGAATTAGGGAGGGCCCTAAACCCAACGACAGGAGCCCTTACAGGAAATCATGTGAAGGCACAGAGTCACACATATACAGAGAAAATTCCATGTGAAGATGGAGTTGGAGATCGGAGTGATGCACCCACAAGCCAAGGATAGCAGGCAACTACCAGAAACTGAAAGAGGCGAGGTAGGATTCTTACCTGGGCTTGTTGCAGGGGGCACAGCCCAGTCAACATCTTGATCTGGGATTTCCAGCCTCCCAAGGGAGTAATTTCCATTTTAAGCCACCCATTTTAGGGTACTTTGTGATGGCCGTTTTAGCAAATTAATACACATGACAAGTTGTATCATACTAAAATGGATGTATATATTTCACATACAGTGAAAATACATAGATTTTTAAAGCAAAAGTGCTTTAAAAAATATTTTTATTGATTTTAAAAAGAGAAAGGGACAGGGATAGAGACATAGAAACACCGATCAGCTGCTTCCTGCACACCCCCTACTGGGGACCATGTGCCCTGACTGGGAATGGAACCGTGACCTCCTGGTTCACAGGGCAACGCTCAGCCCCTGGGCTGCACCAGGGCTTTTAAGTTCGGAAAGTAGACATTCTGGGCCAAGCTGGGCCAGGCCTCTTTCTTGCTTCCTATAAAATGGGGAACGGTGTGTGTGCCTGGTGGAGCTGGCTGGGGAGCAAATATGTAGAGATTCTGGACTGATTTCTAACTCCAGAGTAAACCAGATATGTTCTACTAGACCCGTGGTCGGCAAACTGCGGCTCGCGAGTCACGTACGGCTTTTTGGCCCCTGGAGTGTGGCTCTTCCACAAAAGACCATGGCCTGGGTGAGTCTATGTTGAAGAAGTGGCATCAGACAAAGTTTAAGTTTAAAAAATGTGGGTCTCCAAAGACATTTCAACCGTTTACTGTTGATATTCGGCTCTGGGGACCGAGGAGTTTGCCGACCACTGTAGTAAAATTCAAAGCAGAAAGCATCCCCCATCCTGGCAGTGGAGCCACTGTGTTCCTTCTTTTGTTTCACTGTAAGTTCTTTCAACGTGACACACGTTTTGTTCCCTCCAAATAAGTGCTAATAATCTTTCTTTGAATGTCGAGTTGCTTACTGTTTTAAACGCATCACTAGAGAAAATAAGATACCAGCTTTAGTCTTCCGCAGGAACGTAATCCTGTTTCTTGGCAGCTTAAGAACGAGAGCCTCAAATGTAGCTCTTTTTGAATGAACAGGAACCGTTCCAATAGAATTAAGGCGTTTTATAAACTGTCTCAGTGCGATTAAGTAACAATCAATCCAAGGTCCACAAAACTATGCCACGAGGTGTCACTGCTTGGAATCTTTGAAAAAGAGCCAACATTGATTTTGCAAAACCAAATCCTCCAAATCCAACTATGGGATACGGAACCTTCGAAGGAAGGATCATGAATGGTCAACGTTTGAAAAGCTTCTTTTCAAGAGTTGGCCAGACTGTGTTCCTTTTTTGGTGCATATTGCAAGCATTTAAATATTAAAAACATCTTAATGGGCCTGGATGGTGTGGCTCAGTGGTTGTCAACCTACGAACCAGGAGGTCAAGGTTTGATTCCCGGTCAGGGCACAGGCCTGGGTTGCAGGCTCCATCCTCAGTGTGGGGTGTGCAGGAGGCAACCGATTCATGCTTCTCTCTCATCATGGATGTTTCTCTCTCCCTTCCTCTCTCTGAAATCAATCCTATGTCATAAAGAGGTAATATGCAAATTGTCGTTACGCCATGATGCATAAGGACCGATCAGCAGGAGGTCGGGGCAGCGAGCTACATGCAGCGGACAGCTACAGCGGGAGTGGGCAGCAAGTGACAGTGAGCTACTTGCGTACAAATTCATGTGCAGGGCCACTAGCAAAAGCTTATTAAAGAAAGCATAAAACACCCAAAACCAAATAAAACCATTTGAATGGTTTCTCCATGTGGCAGGTGAATACTTCACTGACTACTTTACTGAGATGTAGCCTCCTAGCTCTGACGCAAGAGCCGAGAAGCACATGTCTGGGTTGTCGGTCATGATGGCTCATGCCGCCCATGTTGATTAAGCTTTCACCCAAGGGCAGCTCAGTTTGGATCTTTAGAACCAAGCATCTCCCAACACTGCCCCGGGCCGGCCTCACAGCTGGTCACCGCAGGAAGGGCCTGGGGCTCACGTGGAGCCTCAGCTGCCCAGTTCTGCAGACGTGGCGTCTTGTCGGCAAGCAGAGCCCCTTTAAAACCCAGGGGCCCTGGTAGGCAGATGCTGACATTGTTGACACATCTGTGAGTTTATTATTCAGAAGCATCCATGAGAACCAGACGCGTGTCTTTCCTCTCCCAAAGCTGAGTCTCTTCTGAAGTTAAATCAACGTCCACCCAAGAATGCAGCCATTCTTCCAGATAAAGGTTTCCGTGCGGCCTGAGGCTAGCATTGGGCAAGAGCTGCTGGTTGGCCTGCTCCAGAGGCCAGCCTGCTTCTAGTCCCCCCTCCTAACCCTTCCCTGTGAATGCCAGCCATGTTATGCCATTCCCCTGAGTCTCAGGCATGGGGTGCTCAGATCCTTTGTTGTATTAGTGAGAAAAAGACAAAGGCGTCGCTGAGCCTTTAAATGACAAGAAGTCTAGAGAAGGTCAGTAAATCTCAGCAAAGACCTAGCCACCAACAGCACTAAATAAGCCGAACTCGGCGCTCAGCGGCAGCATCCTTCATCCATTGCACAGCCTGGTCTCAGCGAAGGGCATGCCTCTGGGGGAGATGCACACTGTGCAAGCTCTGCATCAGATGCAGCAATGACAGAGGACAAAAGAGATGCAAAGAGCCAGGACTAGAGGTCACCGTCTGATTAAATAACACATCACGATGACAACCATGACATCTTAGTAAAACGTGCCTGAGATGAGGGAGGCAGGGCACAGTCAGCTTGATTTCTCTTTGCAGCTCAATCTGCTCTCAATGGACCTGTCCTAGCCACACTAATAAAAGAGCAACATGCAAATTGACCATACCTTCATGATGCCCACCAGCCAATCAGGACTCAGTATGCAAATCAACCCAACAAAGATGGTGGGTTAATTTGCATATGCAGGCACTGAACGCCCCAGCTGCTCAGGGCCTCTGGGCAGCATGGGAAGGCAGAAAGGCAGCTCCGGGCCAACTGAAGGCAGTTCCGACAGCTAGGGGAAAGGCAGGCCCATTCTTGCACGAATCTTTGTGCATCGGGCCTCTAGTTTCATAATGAAGTGCATTCTTTGTTTTCAGGAGGAGACATCGAGTTTATGAAAACTGGCAATATTAAATCTGAAATGTGTGACCACGGTCCATTACCCAATATTTTCTTTGCTTTTCTCTTTCCTGTACTCATGCTTGAGGCGCACCATTTTAAAAACAAATGTTTAAAGCAGCGAAAAGTAACCACGGCTAAGATCAATTTCTAAGGGAAATAGACACACAGGATTTTTTCACTATGACTTGTTAGGCTGCATTGTCTTGTGCTTGCTGTAATCCAGCACTTTATTTTAGTTATGAATCTGTGATGGACGGTTTGCTGCAGACTTAACGCAACTTACAAAGGACTGTTATTATGGACATTGGGAAACTAATATAAAGTAAAATGACATGCTAAATACTAGTACTCCCCCCCCAAAAAAAATGATTAAAAGGAAGACTTACGTCTAGTAGCGTGTGGAGATGCTGGTCTTGGAAAACGCTGTGTAGAAAGTCTAAGTCCTTCTCGCTGCAGTCCGTGAGTGCGTGGATCTCTTCCAGGCTGTCCAGCACCTGTGAGACAGCTCCTAGGGGGACAGACGGAACAACAGCCAGCACACCAAGTCAATGGCAGACCAACCTTGGCAATCGACCTGCTGCATTTCAGAACAATGGCCCAACAAGCAGGCATCAAAGGTTAATGTCCTTAGCGAAGGATAGACATATAGAATTTCATATCTTTCAGGAACAGGGTATTTTTGCCGAGTTTATGTTATTAACAATATAATGTGTGCTCTTCATTTTTCAAAGGCAGTTGAAGCTGGTCTTACTTGAATTAAGGAAATTGATCAATTATAATTGAGCTACTAGAAGACCTGGGTTTTAGCAAGCTACCCATCAGAAGAATGTGGGTCCCATGACCCCGTGATGGTCTGGGATATTACAGAAGTAACACGGAAGGTAAAGCCAGATCTGAGCGACCAACCCCTTCAATGGGGCGCCCCTGTTGTATAAAATAGGCTTCTGAGGATTTTCAAGGCTCAAACTTAAATTAGCAAATATCGCAATCCATTCTTTTTTCTTTGTTCACATACATTGTCAAGAGAAACAAGTCATTCTTGGCCTTCTGGGTCCTTTCTATTCAGAAGACAAAGACAAAGGCTAAGTATACTGACTGACACTTCCAAACACAATCCTATATGTGGTAATAAAAGCCTAATATGCTAATGATATGCTAAGGCTGCTCAACCACTTGCTATGATGTGCACTGACCACCAGGGGGCAGATGCTTCAACTGGTAGGTTAGCTTGGTGCTAGGGTCCGGCCGATTGGGACTGAACAAGATGTGCTGGACATGCCCTGGAGCCCTCCCACAGTCCCTCCCTGGCTTTAGATGAAGATACAAATCTGGAACCTGTCTGTTCTGGAACTCGATGCTGTTTTGAATTACTTGTCTTGGGCCTTATCCATTCGCATGCACTTTTGGTAAGAATGGTAGCAGAACAAGGAGCCTTAAAAATGCTCGTGAGATTTGATTTAGTAGTTCCATTTACAAAACCCACCTTAAGGAAAAACAGGAAACACAGAAAAAGGATTATGTATAAAGATATTTATAATACAAAATGGAAGAAAATCTAACAATTAGGGAATGACCACATGAAGTACAGAACATTGATAGAATTGACTATGTAGCCAAACTTCTTTTAAGAACAGAAATCCTCATGCTATAAAATTCAACAAAGCAGAATACAAAACCGCATAAATGCAATTTTCCCAATTATGACTGATAAATACAGTCAGAAAAAACCCAGAATGAAATACACCAAAAGGGTAACAGTAGTTATCTGTATTTTCCTATTTAGACTGCATCCTGTTCTTGTCCATGTTACAAGTTTCTCCCCTAGAAAACAAGTTGCTATATAAGCAACCACTTCTTTATGGTACTATCTATATATATAAAAGCCTAAGCAACCAGCCTACTGGCTGACCGTCCAAGCAGTAGCTATGATGCGCACTGATCGCCAGGGGGCAATACTCAATGCAGGAGCTGCCAAACAACAGCAACTGTGCAGAGTGCCCTCTCACACAACGGGGCCCCTCAGGGCATGTCAGAATGCCGGTTTCAGCCCTAACCCTGCAGGTCAGGCCGAGGGACCCTGCTCACTCTCCAGACACCCTTTGAGCCCCGGCGCTGCTCCACATGCGGCCGGCCAGGAGGGACTGAGGGTGGTTGGCTCCAGGGTGTGTCCAGTCCATTTTGCTCAGTCCCACCCTGCCAGCCACTTTCTAATTAATTTACTTTCAATGTGCACGAATCCATGCACCGGGCCTCTAGTTTAATTATGTTAGAGATGTGGGCCTTAAGCTATAAATCAAGTGGTTATCCACATGGTAATTACTGTGGCCAGTTTTTTTTAAATTTGATTTTTTTTTAGATTCACATCCAGTTGTAAGAAACAATACAGAGAGATCTCACATGCGCTCCCCCCAGGTTCCCTCAATGGTACCATCTTGGGAAACTGTCATACAACACCACAATGGGGATACTGACACTGATACAAGTTAGGCTACAGAATATTCCCATCACCACCTTTTAAAGGCACATTCATTTCCTTCCCCCATACTCCCTCCTAACCCCCGACAGCTACTAATCTGTTCTTCAAGTCTATACTTTTGTCATTTCAAAGATGCTACATCAATGCACACACAGTATGTAACATTTTGGGACTGGCTTTTTTGACCCAGGATAATTCTCTGGAGATTCATCCAGGTTGTTCTATGTATCAATAATTTAATCCTTTTATTTTTTTAAAGTATATTTTTATTGACTTCAGGGAGAAAGAAAGAGGGAAAAGAGATAGAGAGACATTAATGATGAGGGAGAATCATGGATTGGCTGCCTCCTGCACGCCCCACACTGGGGATTGAGCCCACAGCCCAGCTTGTGTCCTGACCTGGAGTCAAACATGACTTCCTGGTTCATAGGCAGATGCTCAACCACTGAGTCACACCAGCTGGGCTAATTTAACCCTTTTTAATGTTGGGTAGTATTCCATGGCATACATGTACCACAGTCTGACCATTCACTGTTGAAGGGACTGTGGATACCTTTTACTTTTGAATAATGTGTTATATATATCATTTCACTCAGTTATTTTAGTGAAATCTTATCTAATTTTTCCCCCAACATCACTTATACTGCTGATATATAATCTAGGTTGAAGTTGATTAAAAGAGCCCAGTGCTGTGGCTCAGTAGTTGAGCATTGACCTATGAACTTGGAAGTTGTGGTCAGGGCACATGCCTGGGTTGCCGGCTCCATCCTCAGTAGGAGACATGCAAGAGGCAGCCAATCCATGATTCTCTCTTATCATTGATGTTTCTCTCTCTTTCTCCCTCTCGCTTCCTCTCTCTGAAATCAATAAAAATCTATAAAAAATATTAAAATAAAACAACCTTGTATCTATACTAAGGTGGCAAGTGTAACGGCTGGGAAGTAATTTTGGCTGAACCAGACCAATGTATCATTTGTTGCTCTGTGAACTCCCAAAGGTCCATACAATTCCTGTCCCGCCTACACACTCCATGTGTCACCCTATGTATGTACTTGTTTATGTTCCTTCTCTGTGCGGTGAGGTCTTAAGGCAGGTCTATATTTGATTCATTTGGTAACACCACAAGGTATGCACTGAATTAATGAAGCACTAACAAAACATCATAATAGCAGCAGCTCCTGATTCTTGAGCATTTATTATGTGCCAAGCACAGCGTCAGGAAAATGTTTCAAGGTAGATAGATGTATTACCTGACCTTTCTAGATGGGGAAGGGAGGTTCAGAGGCCAAGGAAGGCCCCAGCTCCAAGTAGCAGAGCCAGGACTCAACTCTGGTGTCTTGCTTCAAAATCTATGCCTGGCCTGACTACGACACTGACTGTCCAAATCAGCAAAGATAGGGGGAACCTTCAACAAGAAGCTACATGTGGTTTATGTGTGGATATGGTGGTTAAGAAAGAACCTGAACCCCATTGAGCCAGACAATAACCAAAATCTTTACTGAACGGTCCTGCTTTTTGCCAGATGTGAGGCAGGAGCTTCAGAGAAAGCAGGTGTGAGCTCTGCTCCAGAGGAAGGCTCTCAGGCTGCTGTGTAGTCAGCCTGAAGTAAATGGGCGCAGAGATCGGTGAGGAGTTTGATGAGTCTAATCTGTGTGTAGGCCCAGAAGATGGGTAGCTCAAAACAAAGCATCTGTTAACCTGCGTCCAGAAGGCAATACCCACAAGGTGAACAGGCCTATGTAACCACTTTGAATCGCTATCTTTTTGGATCTGATTTAGTTTCGTCTTGTGCCCTGATATGATTGATTCCCTTTGCGAATTTTCAATCACAAGAGGAAGCATTTCCATAGCTGTCCTCAAGTTGCTTATTTCAAAATCTGAAAAGGGCCCCTGATGTTAACTTTCTGAAATTAGGTAGGGAAATTAGTGTGTGTGCCATTTTTCCTTTATCCTTTCAAGTTGAATAAACACTATTTTTGGTCTAACCTCAAATTGTTGTTCATCTTGTATCATTTTTGCACCTTTCATCAATACCACCTTCTAGTTCCGTTCTTTCTTTGCGTGTGAACAAACCACAGACACATTTTTGGCCTGACAGATGTACATCGTGGAGAGCAACGATAGCGTTTGGACAGGTTCAAGCCTGGGACTAATGAGAGGGCATGGTCCTCTCGTGGTAAAGGCATGTGCAAATCCCAGTACAATTATAGCCAGAGGCTATAGTTGTAAGCTTAAACCTATGGTGCAAACCTGTGGTCCCACGTGGCTGAGTGACATGGGCTGTAGAAGGTGCAGCAAGTAAACAAAGCTTGATCAGGTGCATGTAACTGAGTAGGTCTGAAACCCATGAGAATGTTGTAAACATCTTGACCATGCCCTTACTTTGCCTCGTAGCATCTGGCTATAAAATAAAGACTAGGCCTGAAGGCCGTGGCACTGTCTCTCCATCAGAGAGGGCAGCATTCCACCTAGCCCCAGCTTTATTCTCTTGTCCATCTTTTCTAATCCTCACCACCCCCCCCCCTCAGGTTCACCCATGGCCATGCTGAGTGCTGCACTGTATACAACTGATACCTGTAGTTCAATACCAAGGCCATCTAAAAGTCCCATAATTTTTCAATTCATCATCAACCCTACATGTACACAAATACATTCCTGGGCCTTTTTCATTGCTATTTGTGTTATTTTAAAAATATGTCTTCATTGATTTCAGAGAGGAAGGGAGAGGGAGAGAGAGAAACATCAATGATGAGAGAGAATCACTGATCTGCTGCCTCCTGAACGACCTCTATTGGGGATCGAGCATGCAATCTAGGCATGTGCTTTTGACTGGAATTGAATCTGGGATCCTTTGGTCCGAAGGCCCACACTCTAACCACTGAGACAAACCAGCTAGGGCCATTGGTATTTGTTTTAAACTGAGGCAGCAGTAAAAATGAATACAACACATGCGCAGGCTCTTAAACTGCTACTAGCATTTATTTTGTTGGTCGATACTGGCAAATCTGAAAGAACGATTTACTTTTGTCAAAAAATGAAAAGGATGTTTTTAAATAAGACCTTTGTATAAGCTTGTAAACTACCTTGAAGAAAATCAACCAATAAATAGTACACGAGTTCAGCCCTCTAACTAATGGTGGGACTGTGGGTATCCTATTCATGTTTGTATTCCAGACTACACTTGCATTGTGCTTTACCACAATAAAATGTGTTCCATTAGAATTGAAAACAAAATATCATAACAAAATCAGAGAAAAACCCCAGTTAATTTAAAACTGATAGACACAGACAACAGTACAGTGATTACCAGAGGGAAAGGGGGTGGGTGGAGGTAGGAGAGGGTGAAGGGAGGATAAATGGTGACAGAAGGAGACTTGACTTGGGCTGGTGAACACACAATACAGCATACAGATGATGTGTTATTGAATTGTACACCTGAAGCCTATATAATTTTATTCACCGATGTCACTCCCAATAAATGGAATACAAATTAAAAAAGAAAATTATTTTAATAGTTATCCTATATAATAAAAGACTAATATGCAAATTGTCCCCTTGACTGGAAGTTTGACTGGGAGTTTGACTAGGGATGGGGCCAGCTGGCCAATCACCTGTGTACCCTCCCCCCCACTGGCCCCGCCCCTGGTCAGCCTTCCCACCCCAATCAGGGGCAAGGCTGGTGAGCCAACTGCCCACAGCCCCTCCCCCCAAGCCAGCGCATGAATTTGTGCACTGGGCCTCTAGTATTTGTCTAATAGTTCATAATGTCCAAAGTGCTTTGACATTTATTGCCTTATGTGATGGCATAATAACTGCTCCGTGTAGGCAAATATGTTCATATTTGAAGAAGCAGAGTTGAGGCAGTGGTAAGTAACCCTGGGGCCCCAGCAGAGAGCAGAGGACCGAGTCCTGGGACCCAGGCCTCTGACAATCCACTGCAGACTGACCCCTTCTGGCACCACATTTCTCTGTCATCTGGGTACCTGAATCATTTGCATTCGGCAATGAGATGATATCCAATTTCTGTCCTCTCTTTCATCTCAATTTTACCATATAAGGTTTATTTTCTTTTTATAAATATATTTTTATTGCTTTCAGAGAGGGAGAGGGAGAGGGAGAGAGAAACATCAATGATGAGAGAGAATCAAGGATCGACTGCCTCCTGCGTGCCCCACACTTGAGATGGAGCCCACATCCTGGGCATGTGACCTTGACTGGGACTCGATCCCTGACCTCCTAGTTCATAGGTCGATGCTCAACTACTGAGCCATGCATAAGGTTTATTTTTTGAGGCCTTGATCCAAACTTTCACAATGATGAATTTATTAAGAAGTAATCAAGCTTTGCATTCGGAATAGTATTTTCCTTTAATTTTGAATACTTCATTTGGTAATCAAGTTTGTATCTAAAAATCAGGAGGATAATTGTAACTCTGAACATGCCTCTTTTTTCTAAGACTCTCACTGATACCAATGGGTTTCTCAAGAGTTTTCTGCTACTATTACGAAATAATCAACAAAGCAGAAAAGTGTCAACTGTTTGAACAGTTTTCTGAGTCTACCTCTTTCTTTTATTTTTACTGGAATTCTTGGGGTGACGGGTTAGCAAAATGATACAGGTTTCAGGTGTACAACTCTGTCATACGTCAGCTGCATATTGCATTGTGTGCCGCCACCCAAAGTCAAATCAGCTTCCGTCAACACAGATTTGTTCCCCTTGACCTTAACCCCGCCACCCCTCTTCCCTATGGTAACCAGCATACTGGACTGCGTCTGAGTTTCGATGTCAAAGTCCTTTAAATAACCTCCCTCTGGCTATGTGCCTATTCATACAAAGTGGTTACAAGTGGGAAGAGTCTTACATGTCAATAGCCGTTAACTTGTATGTGACAGGCAGCCCTGAACACGGTCTCCGACATCCCTGCCTCCTGCTAGTCATGCCCTTGTACAAGCAACCCCTTCCCCGGAGTGTGGCTCGCACTTACTAGCTCACTTGTAAGGAACAGAATAGGGCAGAAGTGATAGATGTCACTTCCAAGATCAGGTTGTAAAGACTGTGGCTTCTCTCTTTGGCTCTCCCTCTTCTTTTCGTCCTTCTCTGATCGCTCAAGCTGAGGGAGCGGGCTTCTGTGTTGTGAGCAGCCCTGTGGACAGGCCCAGCAGCCAACGAGGAACTGAAGGCTGCCAACAACCACGTGAGTGAGCCTGGAAGAGGACCCCCCCACCCCCACCCCGCCCACGGTTGGGCCTTCACATGAGACTGCAGCTCTGGACGCCGGCTTGACTGCAGTCTCATTTTAAGTCCATGAAACGTCTCTCTTCATTTAGGGTAGGTCAGTGGTCGGCAAACTGCAGCTCCCGAGCCACATGTGGCTCTTTGGCTCCCTGAGTGTGGCTCTTCCACAAAATGCCACAGCCTGGGCGAGTCTATTTTGAAGAAGTGGCGTTAGAAGAAGTTTACGTTAAAAAAAATTTGGCTTGCCCTGACCAGTTTGGCTTAGTGGATGAAGCGTCAGCCTGTAGCCTCAAGGGTCCCAGGTTCAATTCCGGTCAAGGGCATGGCTTGGCTGAGGGCACATCCCCAGAAGGAGGTGTGCAGGAGGCAGCTGATCGATGCTTCTCTTTCATTGATGTTTCTATCTCTCTATCCCTCTCCTTTCCTCTCTGTAAAAAACCAATAAAACATATTAAAAAAATAAAAAATGTGGCTCTCAAAAGAAATGTCAATCGTTGTACTGTTGATATCTGGCTCTGCTGACTAATGAGTTTGCCGACCACTGGGGTAGGTGACCAGACATGCACATAGAAACTGAGAAGATAAATGCTTCTGTGCGGTTATTCATTACACAGCAGCAGATAACACACGGTGAGAGTGTTATAGTCATGCACCACTTAACGTTAGATGGAGCGGTGGCCCCACAGATAGAGCGGAGCTTTAAGGTCCCACTGCCCAGGCATGTAGCTGTCATGATGTCGTGGGGCAGTGCCTTCCTCACATATCTGTGTTGATGCTGGTTGACATGGACCCGCTGTGCTGCCATCAGGTGTGTGATTGTACTGTCGGGTGTGCGCACAGTGACGGCATGGCCTTATGACACATTTCCCAGGGTGCATCCCATTGCTAAGTGGCAGAGGACTCGGCTAAATCAGCTAGAATTCGAGCTACAACTAATGTCACACAAGCATGCCAACGAATTCAGTTATGAGCCTCCAGACTTCCTAATTTATCTTCGTCTCTCACATGCTTTCCCTCCAGTAAGCACAACATGAAGGAAAAGCCTGAAATTATCTCCCTAACAATTCCAGCTGAAGGCAAAGAATTCTTTGCCTTCAGCTGGAATTGTTAGGGAGATAATTATAGAGTCATATGCCATTTTAAGGAGAGAATACAGGGATCTCTTGTACACTTTGCTCAGCTTCTCCGCTGGTAACATTTTACAAAACTACAGTGGAATAGTACAACCAGATCCAATGTGCCTAGCTTATTCAGGTTGCCTTAGTTTTACTGTACATGTGTGTGTATGTATGTATGCGTGTGTGTGTGTGCGCACGTGTGTGTATGTGTATGTGTGTGTGTGCGCGCGCGTGTGTCATTTCTTACATACCTTTTACTTTAATGTTCTCATACTCAAGTCACATCCCTTTGTAAAAAGCTACACATTACATGATTCTTTGTAAATGCTCTTTCTGGAGGTAAAAGTTGTGAAGAGACAGGAATTCAGTACTTTATTTCACAGCTCAATGTTAATAAACTGAAAGGAATAAAAACCACTCACAGATTATGTGTCAAAGGAAAATTCACTTACCCGAAGTGTTCTTGAAAGCAAACGATAAAGTACAATGTTACCCTGTTACCCTTCCCCCGGAATTAATGTTTGTGCTTGAAACTCATCTGTGAAATCACATTAAATGCGGGTAAAAATTTTAACACTGCCTCTTTGTCCTCTGAGAACAGAAGTGAGAAGTTAATATTATTTAGGCAACAACTAGAAGCCCGATGTATAAAGATCTGTGCAAGAACGGGCCTTCCTTTCCCTGGCTGCTGGCACCGCCTTCACTCCAGCCCAGAGCCGCCTGTGTACCTTCCCACGCTGCCCAGAGACCTGGAGCGGCTGGAGTGGCATGGAACACCTGCGTCATCACCAAGTGTCCCACCCTGCCCCCTGGCTGCTTATGTCTTTATATGCAAATTAACCCACCATCTTTGTTGAGTTAATTTGCATACTCACTCCTGATTGGCTGGTGGGCATTTTGCGAACGTACAGTCAATTAGCATGTTATTCTTTTATTAGGTAGATGCCTCAGGAAATCACCATGCCCACGTTTTTAAGTCGGGACCGGCAGTGTTAAAATTCACAATCAAATATAGAGACATAGACAGCCAGCGTGGACAACATCAAGCCGATAGGGACCATGCAAAGTCAAATACTCTTGCATCAAAGAGAAATTTTAGAGGAAAACGAAGGGATACCTACTTTCTGCGGCTAGAAGTCCTAGGAGGACGGCAGCATTTGGACAAACGACAAACAGTATGAGTTTAGAGCGAGCAGGTCACCAAGCCACAGCCGGCCCAGCCGATGAGCCACGGACAGCCCCCCCCCCCGCTGCCAAGCACATTCCGTGGCCCTGGTGGGGTTCAGCCACCCCAGTGCTAGGTTCAGATTCTGCCCTCTTTGGTGTGAGCTATGAGAACAGAGCATTATACTGTTTAGCGGAAGATTAAACAAAACAAATTTGAGCGAATATATTAACAAACTAATATGAATAGTCAAAATAGAAGAGAATCGCATATGAAAATTGCCCTACAATGTCAGCAGCATTCCTACACCTGTTAGATTCTTTTAAAAATTTTTTTCTTTGTTTTTTTAAAGGCATAGAAGAGTAGAGAAAATTATCGGGTGAATACACACATACACACACACACACACACACACACACACACACACATAATTGATTTTTACAGACAGGAAGGGAGAGGAATAGAAAGTCAGAAATGTCAATGAGAGAAACATGCATCAGCTGCCTCCTGCACGCCCCCTACTGGGGATGTGCCCACAACCAAGGCACATGCCCTTGACCGGAATCAAACCTGGGACCCTTCAGTCTGCAGGCCAATGCTCTATCCACTGAACCAAACTGGTTTCGGCCTTTTTTTTTTTTTTTTTAAGATTCTTCTTTAGATGGCCAATGGGGAAGCGGATTCATTTGAAATTTGTTTTTAGATTGAGATTTGAAGTAGAATTTTGGAGCGACCAGAGTAGGATTGCTAGCTTTTCATTTTGTGAAGCAGGTCATTAAAAAAAAATCTAAGTATTTATTATCATTTCGAAGAAAGAATAGAAAAGGCGTTAGGTAAAGATGGAAAACAGTCCATCTTAAGAAAGGGTAGTTGGTGTCGAAACCGGTTTTGCTCAGAGGATAGAGCGTCAGCCTGTGGACTGAAGGGTCCCAGGTTCGATTCCGGTCAAGGGCATGTATCTTGGTTGCGGGCACATCCCCAGTAGGAGGTTTGCAGGAGGCAGCTGATCAATGTTTCTCTCTCATCAATGTTTCTGACTCTCTATCCCTCTCCCTTCCTCTCTCTTAAAAATCAATAAAATGTATATTAAAAAAAAGAAAGGGTAGTTGGTGACCTTACGCTGTTCTCTTCCTAACCCTCCTTGCCTGCCCTCTTACCACCACCCCCCAAGTTCATGCTTCAGGATTAGTTTTCTCTTTTCGCCTTGAGCTTACGGGAACTTGGACTTTTATGTGCTCTCTGTTTTATACTGTAAACAAACATGCAAATGGAAATAGATACAGTGGAAGAAAGGACAACATTGGGAACTTAAGATCAATGCACAGAATTTAAGGGTTAGCACGAAACAGAGAAGAATTTCGGTTTTAAATGAAAGGAAATCTTCCAAAGCAAGGAGGAGATAAAAATAAAAATGAGTTACTTTATGAAAGGTAAAGCTCTCTTGTGAATCCAGCTGGACCTGTGCCAGCCCGTTAGCCATGGGCCGCAGAGAGGAAGAGGCTAGCAGCTGGTGACAGCTAAGGCGTTGGCCTGTGGACCAAGGGGTCCCGGGTTCAATGCCGGTCAAGGGCACAGGCCCAGGTTGCATGCTCGATCCTCAGTAGGGGGCATGCAGGAGGCAGCTGGTCCAGGATTCTCTGTCATTATGGATGTTTCTGTCTCTCTCTCCGTCTCTCTTCCTCTCAGACATCAATAAAAAACAAAACACACACACACACACACACACACACACACACACACACACACACACACAACTGATCTTGGAAATAAACAAGCAAACAAACAAACAAAAGAATTTAAAGAAATAAAAAAAATAAACCAAGTGTGAGGAGAAGAGAAAGAGGGTCCGAGCTAAGGAAGAACAACAAGCTACAGGTGAAGGGAACCCAAGGCCTGACAGGCAACTATGGGAGCCCCGGACCACGTCCATAAGCCCCATCAGGGGCTCACCTCCCTGTGGGAGGGGCTCTGGGCAGTCCCAAGCCGAACAGGAGGAAGACAGCAGGCCTTCTCCCCAGTCTCTTCTCTAAGATCCCCACTTCTGAGTTTTCTGGGAAATCACCTACACTCAGAGGAGGAAGGATCACATCCCAGTTGGTAGAAGTCAAAATGAGGAACTACTACACAGTGGGCAACAGTAGGTGTGGAGTTGTTCACATAGAAAACAACACAGCAATGCTATCTAGTAAAAGAGTAATATGCAGATTGACCATCACTCCAACACACAAGATGGCTGCCCCCATGTGGTCAAAGATCCTGCCCCCATATGGACACAAGATGGCCATTAGGGGAGGGCAGGTGGGAGGGACCAGGCCTGCAAGGGAAGGCAGTTGGGGGCGATTAAGTCTGCAGGGGAGGACAGTTAGGGGTGACCAGGCTGGCAGAGGAAGGAAGTTTGGGACAAACAAGCTGGCAGGGGAACAGTTAGACATCAGTTAGGCTGGCAGGGTAGTGTCAAGGGGGTGATCAGGCTGGCAGGCAGAAGCAGTTAGGGGCAATCAGGAAGGCAGGCAGGTGAGCAGTTGGGAGCCAGCAGTCCTGGATTGTGAGAAGGATGTCTGACTGCCCATTTAGGCCCGATCCCAGTGGGACATCCTAAACAGGCAGTGGGACATCCCTCAAGGGGTCCCAGATTGGAGATGGTATGGGCTGGGCCCAACCCCATGCATGAATTTTGTGCACTGGACCTCTAGTCTATAATAATGAAAGCTAATATGCTAATTAGACCCAATGTCCTTCCGGACGAAGCTAGGGCTGTGAGGGAAGCCTAGGTCATGACTGCCAGAGGGAAGCTGGTGCTGGTAGCCAGGGGAAGGAAGGCCTACTCCTGCACGAATTTCGTGCACTGGGCCTCTAGTTAATAAATGACAATATGAGAATAATCCCTGTGTTTCATGTACTCACAACTGTAAGCCTACTTTTGCCCACCCTGTACAGAGTTGATGCAAGGGGACCTGTGAGGCTGCTATTCTGCACATGTATGAACAGAGGGGGGAAGCGCAAGTGCCGCCTGATGCCCATGGTTGCCACAGGGAAGGCTAAGCAACTCATGCTTCAGGAAGGGCGCAGATTCCTGTGGTAATCTATGAACACAGAGTGAGCCAGGCTGAGAGTACAAAAATCAGTGCAACGGTGCCAACGGTGCCACATGGCAAACACCGAGGGGCTTTAATGAAAGAAGGAAAGGCAGAGGGCAGAGGGTATATGAGGCAGGAGTTAAATTAATAAGGAAATACATAAATAAAACTAAAAATGATCACACATGCATTTATATGTACATATATATGGACCTCATGGATTTTTAGGAAGTGATACTTAAGAAAAATCTCACTGGTAAGATGAAAAATCTAGCTTCTATAATCATAACAGCACAATATGCTAATTAGACCAGACGTCCTTTTGGCTGACCTTCTAGCCGAAGCCAGGGCTTCAAGGGAAGCTGATGCCAGCAGCCAAGGGAAGGAAGGCCTATCCTTGCATGAATTTTGTGCACCGGGCCTCTAGTTTTATAATATAATTTTGTGAACACTGATGGGTATTTCAGGAATACCTACACATAACTCTTCTATGTTCTTCTCCCACGAATGGTTGAATATACATGTTAGAGACTTTATAAAAAGCGAAGAACCTGGAAATTGTTTCAAGAGATAACTCACAAGACAGCTTTACACGGAAAGACTCCATTAAAAGCAGTGTTGTGGCAAAGTCTGATCTGATCTGCTATGGTTGACAGGGTGGGGGGGGGGGAATCTTACACCAGCACTTTTTACTGAGGTCCAAGGCAATCAGAAAGATCTAGAAAGATGGACCATAATGTGTGATGGATGAAGTGCAACCTGGGTCTGGAGTGGCGGAAGGGGAAGAAGCATTCTGAGGTGAAAGAAACAACTGACATTAAAGAGAACAGGACACACGAGGATGGTATTTGGTTGCTGCCAGACTTCCTTAGAATCACTCAGAGGATCTGACTGGTTCCACCGAAAGGCCGATTCCGAACAGAAGAGGAAGGATGTGGACGCCAAATGATTCGTGTCGGCAAATGCATGAACGGTCGTTACCTGAGGAGGTAGGGTCTTCGGAGAAATCTGGCAACTCTTCAGGGGGGTCCCCATAGAATGAGTTGAATTTGTGACTTGACACAGCTGCTAGGACTGCACCCTAAAGCAGAGATGAAAAAAATGAAAAGAAATACATAAATATAAGAATTAATGAACAAATGCTAACTTAACGGTTATTCAGAAAAACCAACTATATAGGCCATGTCAACTATAAAAGAGGTAGTTTTAAATGATTTCCTTTTAAAAATATTTGTATTGATTTCAGAGAGAAAGGGAGACGGGGAGGGAGAGATAGAAACATCCATGATGAGAGAGAGTCATGGATTGGCTGCCTCCTGCACGCCCCACACTGGGGATGGAGCCCGCAACCTGGGCCTGTGCCCGGACCGGGAATCGAACCCTGACCTCCTGGTTCATAGGTGGACGCTCAATCACTGAGCTATGACAGCTGGGCTAGTTTTAAATAGTTTTTGACTCCTTCAAATCAATCACATACATGTGCATATACCAGAACAACACTGTTGGGGCTTGCAATGATACACGCCACCAGTTACAGTACATCTCGCGCTCAAACACATGTGCATCTGTAAAATGACGCCGCAGAAGAATGTCTAAAGAATCGAAAAGATGCTTGTGATGAGTTACATAAAAAAGCTTGAAAACAATTGACAGTACGGCCTCATTTGGGGAAAAAAGGGTTAATCCTATATAATGAAGATGTACTATGCAAATGGTCATTATGCTGTGACGTGTAATGACCAACCATATAACGACTGGATCACAGATCAGCAGGAGGTTGGGGCAGCGAGCTACAAGCAGGCGGTGGAGAGCTACGGGAGGGGGCAGGGCAGCAAGCTAGGAGGGGGGCAGGGGGAGCTACAGGAGGGCAGGGCAGTGAGCTACAAGCAGGTGCTGGAGAGCTACAGGAGGGGGCAGGCAGCAAGCTATGAGAGGGTGGCAGCGAGCTACTGGCGCACAGATTCGTGCGCAGGGCTACTAGTATAGATAGAGACTGAACATATACCAAAATGTTATTAGCAATCGTTATCTCTGGGGAGTAGAAATATGAGGCACTTTCCTTTCTTTAAGCCTTTCCCCCTTTCCTTCTGCAGCTCACAGTGACTATGTGCTGCTGTTGTCGGCCACACAGAAGAACCAAGTACACGTGACTCTCTGAAACCACACGCACAGCCTCTCCTGACTCCCAGTGAGTCACACTGCGCGCACGACATCCCTCAGGGCTGCTGGGCGGAAAACGGGGGCAGGGTGTTTCAGTAACTAGGAAAACCATACAAGTTATTTGGTCAAAATGTCCAGCTCTTGGGGTGTGTTCCTTGGCTCTGCCATTTCCTGGCCCCATGAGGCTACTTGAGCCATTCCTTCAGCCCTGTCAGCTTTCTCCTTTGTAAGGCAAGAATCTCAAAACGGACAGAACTTCGTGCAGGGTCGTCAGAAGTCATACTGTCCTGAAAGTGTCTCAAACTGTAAGGCAGTTTGTAAATGCAAATAATTACGAACCCCCCACAGCCAGAACTTGAGCACATCCTTTAAAAAAATATATTTTATTGATTTTTACAGAGACGAAGGAAAAGGGATAGAGAGAAACATCGATAAGAGAGAAACATTGATCACCTGCCTCCTGCATACCCCCTATGGAGGATGTACCTGCAACCCAGGCATATGCCCTTGACCGGAATCGAACCCTGGACCCCTCAGTCTGCAGGCTGACACTCTATCCGCTGAGCCAAACTGGCCAGGGCAGTGGTCGGCAAACTCATTAGTCAACAGAGGCAAATATCACCAGTACAATGATTGAAATTTCTTTTGAGAGCTACATTTTTTTAAACTTAAACTTCTTCTAACGCCACTTCTTCAACATAGACTCGCCCAGGCTGTGGTATTTTGTGGAAGAGCCACACTCCAGGGGCCCAAGACCTGTATGTGGCTCGCGAGCCACGGTTTGCTGACCACTGGGCCAGGGTATGAGCACAGTTTATTGCTACTCATTTAGGCAACCTCAGTAGGAATGCACTGAAGTAGGCTTACATCTAAAATATTGGACTCTTCGGTTTTTCTGAAAAGAAAGAGAAATCCTTTAATTTGATTTTATATTTTTACTTATTTCAGAGAGGAAAGGAGAGAAAGAGAGAGAGACAGAAACATCAACGATGAGAGAGAATCGCTGATGAGTCCAAAACCTGGGCATGTGCCCTTGACCGGAATGGAACCTGGGACCCTTCAGTCTGCAGGCCGACGCTCTATCCACTGAGCCACACCGGTTAGGGCAGAAAGATACATCTTTTATGTTTACAGGCATTTAATAAATATATGAAAACATTAATAGAGATACATTTCTGCAAGATTCTTTTTTGTGTGTGTGTGTAGGGGAGGAGTCATGTTAGGGTTTCTTTCTTTTTTTAATCCTCACCCGAGGAGATGTTTTCCATTGATTTCCAGAAAGAGTGGAAGGGAGAGAAACATCTGCCCGAGACACTTCAATTGCTTGCCTCTCACATGCCCCGCTACCAGGGCTGGGAAACCTGCAAGCAAGGTCTGTGCCCTTAACTGGGAATCGAGCCCGCGACCCTTCAGGCTACAGGCCGACGGTCTACCCACTGAGAAAAGCAGCCAGGGCAGGGTTTCTTCCTAAAAACTAGACACGGAAAGAGACAGACTGTAGAGAGGGAAGAACAAAACCAGAAGTGATCTCGGTGGTAGCATTCCAGGTGACGTTCTAGATTTCTCGAAGCCTAGGGTTCATGCTTTAGAGGCTCTTATACAGAATTTGATGAGAATGCTGAGTTCTTCTTTCTACAGTTGATGCTTATTTCACTTCACATATGATGACATACGTTCCCTAAAAGCTGGGTGGGAATGGAATTTTTTCTGAATCAAACCACGCTTCCCACCCACCGAAACTAAAATTTTAGAGATGCCTTATTTTTATGCCCAAATGAAGTCCAATTCGGTTTCTTGGCACAGAAGTGAAAGATCTAGAAGCACTCAGACTACTGAGAAAGCACCATGTAAAAGGGCCTGAGAGATAAGAATTTAATTTTAGAGATGCCCAAATGAAGTCCAAATTAGCGAGTTCCTAATTTGTCGGTCGTGCTCGGGTGTGGAGGGTGTCCCTCAGCCTGGCCTGCACCCTCTCGCAATCCGGGACACCTTCACGGGATATCCGACTGCCAGTTTAGGCCCGATCCTGTAGGCCCAATCGCCTGCCTGCCTGATCACCCCTAACCGCTCTGCCTGCCTGATCACCCTAACCATTCTGCCTGCTTGCCTGATCACACCTAACTGCTCGCCTGCCTGCCTGATTGCCTCTAACCACCTCTGCCTCAGCCCCCACGGCCACAGCTTCATCTAGAAGGACATCTGGCTATCTGGTCTAATTAGCATATTACTTTTTTATTAGATAGGTTAAAATTTTATTAATTTGAGAGTCAAGCTTAGAGATGACTAATTCTACAAGACTCGTTTTTTGCAGATGAAGAAATTGAGGTTCAGAGAGGCTTAGCAACCTCTAAGGTTGCTGCCAACTTTGAGATAGAACCAAGAGTAGACAGAATTGAGGTCCTCTAACTACTCTCCTCAAATCAAGGGTTTATATTATACCAGGGGTCAACAATCTTTTTTTTTTCCTGTAAAGAGCCAGAGAGTAAATATTTTAGGGCTGAAGGCCATATGTTTTATGTTCCAGCTACTCAACTCTGCCATTATAGTGTGAAAGCAGCCATAGACAATACATACATCACTGTACATGCTGTGTTTCAATAAAACTTTATATGTAAAAATAGGTGTTGTGCCAGATTTGGAGCCCAGTTCATAGTTCGCTAACCCCTATAGCTATTACGGAGCTCAGATATTATACAAAAAGTTATTTAAACTGCTTACTTTATTAAATCCTTGATTAAAAATTTTCTATCTAATTTAGTGGGTCTACTGTAGTTTGTTTTGAGAGTAAAACATATCAATTTGAGTTAAAAAACTATTCACAATATGTTAAGACAACTAATATTAAAGATGCAACTTTCTACTGAGCAAATTAATCCAAAAAGGAGAAGGCAGATTCTAAACTCAAAGAAAAAGACAACTACAAATAAAAAATTCTTAGCTTGTTCATAGTTCTAGCTCATAGGCCAACCATCCAAATGCAATGTTGGCTGCTAAACGAGTCTGTGTTTCATTTAAGGAAGTGAGAACAAGAAAATACTTAGCTCAGACTTCTGCTAAGTTCACCTACTCCATGCACTTAAGGACACAACCAAGTTAGTGACTCAGGAACAAGAGAGTTGAACACAGATATATGGCTGCCTTGAAGACAAGAGCAGAAAACCAACATGTGCTCCATTTTTGGTGCCCCCAAATGAGCCCAGAAACCATGAAGTTTGCTAGCCGCAAGGGCAGATACATGCTGAGGAGCCTAAATACAAGACCCACAGTGTAAGATGTAGAATAACTGGCTTTGTAGTCAGGTAAAGGTAACCCAGTCACAGTGTAATGTACCGAGGGGGGGTGGGGAAGCCCAACTCAGGGCCACACAGATAGGAGTGCAATCTAGAATTCCAGAGAGGGTCATCTGACTCAGATGCAGAACACAGCAGCCAAAGCCTTAGACTGGGAGAGGGCGAGGCTGAACTGAAAGAACCAAAAGGCGGGAAAGTCAGTCCAAGGGTTTCGGTTGACTACATGTAAGAATTAGGTCCTAAGTGGAAGGGAGGGGGAGAGACACAGAGTGAGAGAAACATTGATGTGAGAGAGACACATCAATCAGTTGTCTCCTGCACAAGCCTCGAGCCCCAACTGGGACTGGGGACCAAGCCTGCAACTGAGGTTCATGCCCTTGACTGGGACTTAACCCAAGACCCTTTAGTCCTTGAGCTGACACTAACCACTGAGCAAAACAAATAAGGGCTAATATTAATAAACCAGAGGCCCGATGCACAAATTCATGCACCAGCATTGGGCTGACACTGGCTCTCTGACATCTCCGAGGGGTCCTGGATTGCGAGACTGCACAGGCCAGGCTGAGGGACCCCACCAATGCACGATCGGGGCTAGGGAGGGACGCAGGAGGTTGGCCAGCCAGGGAGGGACTGCGGGAGGGCTCCAGGGTGTGTCTGACACAACTTGCAGGACCCCAACAGCAAGCTAATCTACTGGTTGAAGCGTCTGCCTCCTGGTGGTCAGTGCACGTCAGTGAGTGGTTGAGTGGCCTTAGCATATCAATAGCATATTATGTTTTGATTGGCTGACTGGATGACTGGACACTTAGCATATTAGGCTTTTATTATATAGTATTAAAATTAAAATGTAAGTAGCTACACACACCTGGTGGCTGCTGCACCGGGTGGAGTTCTATGAAGTCCTGGAAAACGGTGTTCCTAAGCAAACTTTTGTGCACCAGGCCTCTAGTTTATTAATATTAGCTCTGGCTGGGTTTTCTCAGTGGTTAACGTCAGCACAAGTTCACGCACTTCAGGAGCCCCAGATACCAATGCATTGGTAAGTCAGAGACGCATGCAGACGATACTTCTGCAATCTTCAAAACCAATAAAAGAAAACTGTAGAAAGTTATCAGAGACCAGACATCTCCCTCACTTTCTGTACATACAAGGAATACATGATTTTGTCCCCTACATTCAATCACATGGATTCAGTTCACCACGGCCTGAACGAACTGCAGCAAACCTACCCAAATACAGACTGTGGCTTCTATTTATACAGAATTTCTTCAACATACATCACTGCAGGGGGTTTGCTCGCTAAATATAGAAATGATTCCTGAAGCAAAGGGGATGATTTCTAGAGCAGACTCACCCCTGAGCACTTTCCCTAGGGAGACAAGTTCACATACCCACAGACCTCCCCCATTTTCATCCCCACATCTTGCTTAGCCACTCCTTCAAGTACGTGACAGACATGGTTAGAGCAAGGGGTGCCTCCTTAAGACACACAGGGCACAGGTTTTCTAGATCTGGATGGCAGTCTGTCCCAGGTGCCAGAAACCGATCATTGTCTCAGTAATAGAGAGCTGTGGACAGGAAACCCGGAAGGCTGGTCAACCTTAATCACTCTGAAAGGTCAGAGCTAATCACTCATGTTTAGTTGAGACATTGGTAGTTGAAGCAGCCTCCACCTGTTAGTCTTATGTAAATTCTTGCTGATTGCCTATTACTGGAATTTCCTGCCTAAAGGATATGGGTGTATCTCATAGTCTTAATACAAGGGGATAGCAAGGCCAGAGTGGGGAGTAGTCTTCTCTTGGGCTCCCACCTGGCCCCCAATATTCCCAAATTAATACTTTTCTAGTCTCTTTCATTTGTGTGTGGCCTTCTCCAGAACCTGAACCCTGAACTTGAACCCTGAACCATGCTGGATGTGAAAGGGGTTCCCACACCAGGCACCCTGGTATTCATTGTGAGAAAATACCATCCTCATCATATCTAGTCTCACGCTCAGGCCTGGGCAGTTTATTAAAGGAAGTATTGTTTTTGGAGTATTGTTTCCCGAGGATTTTCAACATTGGAAGTAAATAAAAGGGCACCCTTCCCAAACCAACATATTAAGTGTCTGGTAACCAAAATGGGGAAAAGGAATTTTCCATCATCATTCACAGATGTCAAATACAATGATAAAGAAAAAGAAGTGTATGATGGTAATTCAAATCACATGCAGGGCTCCATAAATGTGGGGGGAAAAATCTAGTTTGACACAGTGTGAGAATGACGTGAATGCTTTCTATTTATCCGCATAATGTTCTCATTAGGGATTTATTGTCGCCTGCCATGTGCTGTGGAGGTTAAATGCCAAAATGGAAGCACAGCTGTGCAAAGCAACAACTATGGTAGAGTGTTATTACTATTATAACCAATACTGGTAATGGTCTTGAAATTTCAGCAAAGTAAGTAGTGTTTTATACTCTGGCATGGAATAAAACTTTCTGAATGAGAAAAAGGTTGCAAAAACAATACACTTGCTAGCCTGTAGAGGGCCCCTAGGGTAGACACCTGAGAATTTTTTAAATCAGTGTCAGCTGAATCCGAGGTGCCAGGCAAAGCCATATCTTGGAAACGCATCCACCAAAAAGACTGGATGCATTATCAGTACTGACTCTTAACTTGCTTCAGGTTTTGGGGGGAGGGCCCTTGAAATGTAGATTCAGCCGAGCCCCAGAAATGAGGGAATGAGTAGGGCCTGGACCCACTTAAGCTCCTTTGATTTTAAGTTTTTTCAGGTGAAACCCCTTTCTATTTTAGTATAAATAAACACGCTGCTGTTGGGTTTGGAATTCTCTGTCTCTCCATCAGAGAGCAGAGATTCCACCCAGCCCCAGCTTTATTTTCTACTTCTGTGTCCTCTATTCTTTCTGTTATTTCTCAATCCCCAGCTCCTCTACTCAGTAAATGGACCCACCCTTTTTCCATGCTGGACGTGGAAAAGAGAGAAACCCCCCACACTAGCCAAAATACCTGTTGGGATATAAGCCTTTCAGAGGGCAAGTTATTTATAGAGATCAAAAATCTTAAATACGGCCCTGGCTGGTGTGGCTCAGTTGGTTGAGCCTCCTCTGAAAGGTAACCTATTTGGTTCCTGATTAGGGCACATGCCCAGGGTACGGGTTCGGTCCCCAGTTGCAGTGTGTAATGGAGGCAACCCATCAACGTTTCTTTCTCACATTGGTGTTTCCCTCTCTCCTTCCCCCTTTCTCTAAAATAAATACACTTAACAAATCTAAAGTACATGTGTACACTTCGATGCCAACAATCCCAGTGGCAGAGTCCTTACCCTAAGGATGTAATCAGAGCTATCCAGAGGTCTGTTAATGAAAACAGCCCGTGCAATGATATTCATGGCCACGGAAAAAGGACAGCAATCTCCACCTCTACTCACTGGGTGACTCAATTACCACATGGGCATATGGTGGACTTTTGTAGAACCCTTACAGTTTGTGCCCAATAAGGTGAGCATTTCAGCATCACTCATGGAGCTTTTTCGATAAGCACAGCCCTCCAACCTGCATGCCTGGGGCTGAAGGAGGAAGTGGGGGTCTCAGATGAGCAGCTGTTACTATGGGAATGTGTCCTATCCCTTGAGTGTGCTGCAGTGAAAGCCAGTATTTAAGCATATTTTGGGCCCGGCCAGTACGGCTCAGTGGTTGAGCACTGACTCATGAACCAAGTGGTCACCGATTCGATTCCCTGTCAGGACACATGCCCGGGCTGTGGGCTTGATCCCTAGTAGGAGGTGTGTAAGGAGGCAGCTGGTCCGTGTTTCTTTTACTCTATGCCTCTCCCTTCCTCTCTCTAAAATCAATAAAAAACATTAAAAAAAAAGAATATCTTGTCACATGGCATACAAAATTGGGTTATGTGAAATTCACATAACATAAAAGTAACCATGCCAAAGTGTGCAATACAGTGATCTGGTACCCTGTAACCTTGCTAAACTTATTTCTAATAGTTTTTGGAAGATACCTTAGGGTTTTTCTATATGCAGAATCATGCCATCTATAAACAAAGACAATTTTACTTTCTTTCCAATCTGGCTGCCTTTTATTTTGTTTTCTTGCTTAATTGTACAGAGTACCAGATCAAAGGTATTACCATCTATGATAATAAAAGGGTAATATGCTAATTAGACTGGACATCTTTTGGACATCATTCCGGACATCCTTCCTGATAAAGCCGGGGCCGAGGGAAGCCAGCCAGGGTCCCGGGTGCCTGCAGGTGGCCCAGGGGAAGCCTGCCGGGGTCCCGATGTCACTAACCGCCTCTGTGTGCCTGCCTGTGCTGGAGGGAGGCTGGTGCCGGCAGCCTGGGGAAGGAAGGCCTACTCTGGCATGAATTTTTGTGCACCGGGCCTCTAGTTAAAGTAATAATAAAACAGTAACAGCAATAATAATGATTAGTAAAAAAAATCTACGGAACACTTATGACTGCTTTGTACTCTGCTAACTGCTGTACTGTCTTAATTCATTAAAACTTTACAACAGCCCTAACCAGTGTGGCTCAGTGGATAGAGCGTCGGCCTGCAGACTGAAGGGTCCCAGGTTCGATTCCGGTCAAGGGCATGTACCTTGGTTGTGGGCACATCCCCAGTGGAGGGTGTGCAGGAGGCAGCTGATGGGTGTTTCTCTCTCATCGATGTTTCCGACTTTCTATCCCTGTCCCTTCCTCTCTGTAAAAAATCAATAAAATATCTTTAAAAGAAAACACCTTACAACAACCCTCTGAGTTAGCTATTATCATTCTCCCCATTTTATAGATGAGGAGGTTCAAGCCCAGAGAATTGAAATAACTCGCTCAAGAGCTTGTAAGTCAGAGCCAGGTGCCACCTAAGGCAATGTTTCTCCAAAGACCCTTTTCCCACAATGCTTCACTCCCTTCTCTTCTCACCACTAACAATAGAAGTTCCCCCTCTGACTAAGAGCAGAAGCAGCTTTCTCCTGCCTTCTGGGAACTTCCCTTTTAGTCCTCTCCAAGGGAGTCTGCCGGATTCGGCTACTGCCTCCCGTCTGAGAAGCTTCACATCAGTGTCCGGGAGGAAGGACGGGCACACGGCTGTCCACTGGGGAAAGGCAGGTGGGGGGCTCTGGGAGGCAGGGCGATTGCAGAGGAGGGAGACGACCTCTTGGAGGGCAGGGGTAGCTTGCTCTCCCCGAGGGGCTGCATCTCACTCCGCTGATGTTCCCGATGCAAGGCTGTTCAGGGGGTCAGGAAACTTGAACTATCCCCGCAAAGGGATGTGGTCAGTCCACATGACTGATTTCTGCTGTGCCAGCTCAACTCTGTCCAAACACAGCTTAGTCACCACGATGGTTATTTCGGGCCCACGTCTGTGGCCCGGCGAGGAATGCAGCCCGTGCTTCTGGTGGTGGGTGAACCTGTGCCATATGGTGAAAGGCCTGGATGCATCCAGACTGAGGAACGGCACACAGGCCAAAAGAGGGCCCTGGGCGGTGTGGCACAGTGGATAGAGCATCGGCCTGTGAACTGAAGGGTCCCAGGTTCGATTCCGGTCAAGGGCACAGGCCCGGGTTGTGGGCACATCCCCAGTGGGGGACTTGAAGGAGGCAACCGGTCGGCAATTCTCTCTCATCATGGATGTTTCTATCTCTCTCTCCCTCTTTCTTCCTCTCTGAAATCAATAAAAAATATCCTATATAATAAGACAGGAATATGCTAATTATCTGTTACGCCCTGAAGCATAATGAGCAACCCCATAAGGACCAGATCACGGGTCAGCAGGAGGGTGGAGCAAACTACAAGACGGCTGGAGAGCTACAGGAGGGGGCAGGGCAGCAAGCTATGAAGGGGGGGGAAAGTGGGGTGGCAGTAACCTACTGGTGCACCAATTTGTGCACAGGGCCACTAGTATATATATAAAAGGCTATAGGGAAGAATTGAGAACATAGCATAATTAATGTTTCTTTGAGGGGGGAGAAGTGATTTAAAAAACAGATGACCAGCCCTAGCTGGTTTGTTCAGTGGTTAGAGCATTGGCCCTGCAGACCAAAGGGTCATGGGTTTGATTCTTGGTCAAGGGCACATACCTGGATCGCAGGATTGATCCCCCACCCCGGTGGGGGAGCACGTGGCAGGCAACCAATTGATGTGTCTCTCTCACATCGAGGTTCCTCTCTCTTTCTCTTTCTCTCTCTCCCCCTGCTCCCTCCTTTCCACTCTCTCTAAAAATCATGGAAAAATACCCCGGGGTGAGAATTAAAACAAAAACAAAATAGAACAACAAAAAAAGCTGACCAAAATTCACTTTGGATAATAAGATGTTTTTCTTTCGTAGGCTACACTGGCTCAGGTGTATATCAAAACAAAGAAATGCAAGTCTTGGAAAACTTCTTCGGTATCACCTTAATAATCATTTTTGCCAAGGACTTGTAAAACAAAGAGAAAAGAACCAGTTTGAGGAAAACGTGGCCTAGATTCACCTTCAATAATAATGGATAATAAGTTAGTTACTATTTTTGGAGTAATTTTATCTCTGCTATGAATTTGAAAAATAATACAAATTTAAAATATGGCTGTTCTTCATTTAATATAACTTATTGTTTAGAGTCATACTTAGGGATTACCGTACATGATTTAAAAAATCAAAATCTCATTGAAATGGTGGTAATTTTTTGGAACTGAGAATTTAGCTAGAAAAACAATGGTCAGCACTAGGATATATTCATAGGCCCCGGAACAGAATACAAACATGATCATCAACTGCATGTTTGGCTTTTAAATACATATTTTTTTAATTGATTTCAGAGAGCAGGGAAAGGTGAATAGAGAGAGAAACATCAATGAGGAGAGAGAATCATAGATTGCCTGCCTCCCGCACACCCCACACTGGGGATCAAGCCCACAACTCGGGCATGTGCCCTTGACTAGAATTGAACTGTGACCTCCTGCTTCATATGTGGATGGATGCTCAACCCCTGAGCCATGTTGGCCAGGAATGTGTGGAGTTTTGACAATTTCTTTAATTTACCTTTAGTTTCCTCCTTGCATTGAATTTCCTCAGCTGCTCTACTGTTTCTGGAAGATGAATCTTGTAGGCATAACGATCTCTCTCCTATAAAAAAAGAGAAGGACAACGAACATCCATAACTGTTTTAAAAAGTGAAGAAGCTTAGCCTAAAACAAATTCTTAAATATGAAACAGACTGAACTGTAGGAGACTAGAGATTTTATTCCATGATTCTGATAAACATTCTCAAATGAGGCATATGAAGACTAAAACAAAGAGAAAAATAATACTTTATTTTCAGCAATAATAAAGGGCTGAAATAACAAGTCAGATAATTTTCAGATATATGGCTAAAATAATTAATCATATGGTGATTAAGGTATGAAGTTACCTTGGACATGATCTTGTCCGTTAAAATAAGCATTTGAAAATTAACTTCATCACTGATCCCGCATTCTGAGTTGTGAGGAATACTTGGATTTAAAAATGTAGTATCTTCAAACTAGAAAAAACTTCAAGGCTACCTAATCCCACATCCCCCCTTCAGTCCCTGATGGATGAGTGTTCTTTTTGACTTTGTCCAGTAGGAGAGCCTTCTTTTATGGCAGCCCATTAAAAATTTAAGAAAAAGTTCTTTTTTTTATTGTTGTTGGGTTTTTTTTTTCTTAATCCTCCCCCGAGGAAGGAAGAGGGAGAGAGATAGAAACATCAATGATGGGAGAGAACCATGGATCGGCTGCCTCCTGCATGCCCCCTACTGGAGATTGGACCTGCCACTAGGTATGACTGGCAATCGAACCCTGACCTCCTGGTTCATAAGTCGCTGTAGAGAGCGCCTGGAAAGGCACATGGGCATACTTTAAATTGTTAGCTGAAACCAACGCAACAGGCAAAGCCACGCCCTGGGAATACACTTTGCCAAGAAGGCAAGGGTGTTATCAGGGTGGCCTTCATTTCAGCCCAGGTGTCGGGTAGTGAGATTCTATGTGTAAATCCAGTCAAGCACCAGGAATGCTCGGGCCTACTCAAGAATGCAAATAATCTCCTTTGATCCTAAATTTTGGTGTAACTTCCTGGTATCTGGAAGTATAAATAAATACACTACATTGGCTCTGGGTCTCTGTCTCTCCATTCAGAGAGAACAGAGGTCCACCTGGACCCAGCTTTTTTTCTATCTCTGTGTCTTGTTTCTTTCATTTCTCAATCCGCAGCCACCTCTATTTAGACCCGGTTCATCTCTCTTTCCGTGCTGGACGCCAAAAAGAGAGACCCCCGCCATAGGTCGCCGCTCAACCAGGGAGCATGCCAGCCGGGCTCAACTCCAATGTCTGTATGGAAGATATGCAGGTACAGCAAAGCAGATGAAAAGACCGTCCTGAATGATTCTCAGAAAAATGACAAGGTGGGGAGGGCCACTTTCGAGAGCAGGCATTGCTGTTGCTGGGAGTGTCCCCACCAAGTGCAGGAGGCCCCAGGGGCTCGCGTACCTTAAGCCAGGGGTGATTCAGGGCCTCGTAGACAGTGATGCGCTCGGCTGGGTCCAGCATCAGCATGCGACGCACGAGGTCTTTGGCACTTTCCGAGATGTGGCTCCACTGTCTGGGGTTCATCTAGGGAGGAGGACGGGGACAGGACAGTTAATCCCAGTGAGAAGGCAACATCCACTGTCACTTCATATTCCTCTCCCATGGCCATGACCATGACATTCTCAGAGCAAACAATGGAAATCTAATTCGAAAGGTTTGTTTTCTCAGGAGGAGGACAAATGGAGAGCTTCTCTTGCTGCTCATTATATGAGATTTTGCCTCAGTAAATACTCCCTATGTATGTTCTTGTTATTACGTTACATTTTTAATAACTGAAAAAGAGAATGTTAATGATTCCAATTTCTACCTCAGCTATAAAGACTAGAATTCTTTGACCTAGGAAGGACTAAAAGAAAATTTCAAAATGAAAAAAGTTATTATTTACATTTAAATTTTATTTAAACCTCTGAAATCATTTGGTCTGGCCCTACCAAGGCATTAGGGATGAATTAATTACATGTTTGACCAAATAGAGCAAGCTAATTTAAAAAATATATATTTTTATCAATTTCAGAGAGGAAGGGAGGGAGAGAGATAGGAACATCAATGATGAGAATCATTGATGGGCTGCCTCCTGTATGCCCCCCCCCACCGGATTGAGCCCACAATTCAATGGGCATGTACCTTTGTCTAGAATCGAATCGGGGATCCTTCAGTCTGCAGGCTGATGCTCTATCCACTGAGCCAAATCAGCTAGGGCCAGCCTAGTTTTTAAGCCAATAAATTTGTATGGCCCATGAACGATGTTGTAATATCCAAATGGCTCTTGGCAGTAAAAGGCTCCCAACCCCCATAGAGGGAGTTTCAGGAGCTGCTGTGTTCCTAAGTCTGAATGCCTGGCCCTTGGAACAGGGTTTGAGAAACCCTCTGAGTGTGCTGGTAAGATTTCTGGAGTGGGGTTTGAGAAGTGTATTCTTATGAGGGAGCGCAGTCTGGCGTTTCCTCTTCCTTTGGCTTTGCAGAGGAGCTGAAATTAATGTAGGGGATTGAGTATATGAGGGGGAACAAACAAGGTTATAAAACAGTCACTTATTAACTAGAGGCCTGGTGCATGAAAATTCATGCACTGGAGAGGGTGCGGGAGGCGACCAGGCGATCAGGGGAAGAAGACACCCCCATCACACCTCTGCTGCTGCCACTGCCGGCAATGCAAGCCTTGGCCAGCCCTGGTTACATGAGCCTCGGGCTATCCTGGGCAACTGGGGGGTTGAGGGGACTGGGGAACTCTGGAGGCAGGTGTGCCTTTCACCCCAGCAGGGCTGAGGGAACTGGGCACCGCCATCTTCTGGCTGTAGGTGCTGCCATCTCTGAGAGAGTGGCAGTCAATTAACATATCTCCTCCTTATTGGCTGTGGGCGCCGCCATCTTTGTGAGGGTGTGATGGTCAATTAGCACATTCCCTCTTTATTAGATAGCGTTTATTATTATTTTTTTCTTTTTAAAAACTGTCACTTATTTAAATACAAAAGCCAGGCAGTTTAGAGTTCTGCTGTGTAGGATGCTGACTGGCCACCTGTAACAATGATATAAGATGATACTGGGCCTTTTTCAGTTGGGAAATACATTTTTGTCTTATATAAAGAAGTTAACTGAACAGACTCATTGATACAGAGAATACACTGAGGGCTGCCATAGGAGAGGGAGGTTGGAGTGCTGGGTGAAAAAGGTGAAGAGATTAAGAAATAAAAATTGGTAGTTACCAATAGCCAGGGGGAATCACTTCATAAGTTATATAACTGATCACTATGCTGTACACCTGCAGCTAATCTATATTAATAAAAGGGTAATATGCTAATTAGACCAGGCATCTTCTGGACAAAGCCACGGTGACTGGGCCAGAGGAGAGCGGTTAGGGGAGATCAGGCTGGCAGTCAGGTGAGTGGTTAGGAGCCAGTGGTCCCGAATTGCAAGAGAGATGTCAGACATCTCCCAAGGGTTCCCTGATTGGAGAGGATGCAGGCCAAGCTGAGGAACCCCCCCCCTCCACCCATGCATGATTTCGTGCACCAGGCCTCTAGTCCTATATAATAAAGATGTAATATGCAAATGATCATTATGACATGAAGCATAACAACTGGATCACAGATCAGCAGGAGGGTGGGCCAGTGAGCTACAAGTGGGCAGAAGAGAGCTATACGAGGGGGCAGGGCAGCAGACTATGATGGGAAGCTAGGCAGTAGGTGGAAAGCTACTGGAGGGCAGCAGCGAGCTACTGGCGAGCTACTGGTGCACGGATTTGTGTGCAGGCCTACTAGTATGAAATAATATGGAAAAAATTGAATCTCAACAGTAATTGGAAAAAAAAGTTATTTGAAATTAAACGTTAGCCTACAATCCAGTTAAACAGTATTTTCTCACATCTACTTAAAACATCAAGTAAGCTAGCAAATGAGAATAAAAAGTTAAATTAAAATAACAAGATCAGTAGTACTTTATCAACTATGATGATGTAAATGTACTACATTTGAGATATATAACAATTTCTTGAAAATACCTGTAGAGGTCAGGATTTTGATAACAGTTCTGTTAAGAACCACCAGGGTGATAAAATGATATTTTTGAGAGCGGTTCCAAAATAATCTGGAGCTGGGTTTCATCAGACTGTTCTCTCCATGGCTTTTGTTTGTTTGAAATTTTCCACAATAAAAAGTGCAGACATAGTGCTGACACATCATAGCACAGTCTACTTAAAAAAAAACCCAAAACTCATGAGGCTCATCACTGATGGTAGCGATGAAGCTATTCCTCACACCGAGCTGCTGAAAACCTGCAGCTTCGGTAAGAAAAGTCAGGGATAGAAGCGAGAGGTGAGGTTGGTCAAGTGAAGGTGTAAATGTGTTATTAACCTCAAAAAGCTTCAAGCCTGCAGATACAGGAATGATGATCTAGTTGCCACCACCCATCTGACTTAATACGAAGGTGAGAACAGGGATTTTTAAAATCACGTAACTTCTGTACATGTGTGAATGGCTCCAGTTTCTTACAAAGAAACAAATACTATTAAATGCTTTAAATATAGATGCAATTGAATACCAGAAGCTGCTGGAATGAAGCACAATGCCTTGGAAACAAGGAAGTTAGTGACTGAACTGACACAAAGGAACGGCTTTATTATTAGCAAAGTAGTGGCCCGGTGCACGAAATTTGTGCGTGGGGGGGGTGGTGTTCCTCTGCCCTGCCTGCAACCTCTCCAATCTGGGACCCCTCGAAGGATGTGCTATTGCCAGTTTACAGGGATCGTGTCTAAACCGGAAGTCGGACATCCTTCTTGTAATCTGGGACTGCTGGCTCCTAACCTCTCACCTGCCTGCCTGCCCGATTGTCCCTAACCACTCTGCCTGCTGGCCTGCTTCCCCCCAAATGACCCCCTGCCAGCCTGATCACCCCTAATTGTCCCTCATGCCAGCCTGCTCACCCCCAACTGCCTCTCCTGCCAGCCTGATCTCTCCCAACTGTCCCCCTTCTGGCCTGCTTGCCCTCATCTTGCCTCCCCACTGACCTGCTTGCCCCCAACTGCCCCCCATGATGTCCTGATAACTTCCAACTGACCCCCACTGATGGCCTGCTTGCACCCAACTGCCCTGCCCCACTGGTCTTCTTACTCCCAACGGCCCCACCCCCCACAAGTCTGATCACCCACAACTACCGTCCCATCCTGGCCTGATCCCCCACTACTGCCCTCCCCTTTTGGCCTCTAACCGCCTCTACCTCGGCCCTGTCACCATGGTTTTATCCAGAAAAGTGTTCGGAAGGTCTCCTGGAAGGTCTTCCAGTTTAACCAGCATATTACCTTTTTAGTAGCACAGATATTTGTAACTCCCCAGGCAAGTGGGAGATCTCACTGGATGGCACCTGTGTCACCTGCTACTGTGAGGATGAGTCAAGTGGAGGTGCTTAGAAGAGTTCAGGGCACACAGTGAGTGCTACGCATGCACACGCACTAGGGGTCTTGTGGCTAGTTCACTTGGCAGAGTTCACCCAGAAAGCCGCCTGGCAGCCACTCAACTGCCAGGGATTGGGGGTGGGAGGGATGGTTTCTTATGAGCAGTTTCCTGAGCCATTGAGGTACCTGGACAGGATTTTATTCCCAAATGGCCAACTGCCTTGCAGAGAAGCAGAAAACCCTAGACTTAACCTCTCTCTCTCTGTTAACAGAATTTTGGCACATATCCGTTTTTAAATATATGCTGAGTGGCCAGATTATTATGATCTCTGAATGGAAAATAAATCTGGCCTCTCTCTGTGTGTGTGTATGTATGTGTATATATATATATATATATATATATATATATATATATATATATATCCTATCTAATAAAAGAGTAACATGCAAATGTGACCGTACCTTGGCTCTTGGTTGGCTATGCTACCAGCCAATCAGGAGTGGGGGGGCAGAGCCAAGTGGCATGAGCGCCAGGCCCTGGGGGTGGAGACAAAGCTGCAGCGGCGGCGGGGGCAGAGATGAGGCAGTGGCGGCGTGGCACTCCGGCCAGAGCAGAGAAGACTGAAGGCTCCAGCTGGAGTGAAGCCAAAGCAGAAACGGAAGGCAACAGCCAGAGGGAAGGCCTGGGTCCCAGGTTCCAGAGGAAAACTGGTCCTGGCAGCCAGGGGAAGGAAAGCCTATTGTATGAATCTTCATGCAACGGGCCTCTAGTGTGTGTGTATATATATATATATATATATATATATATATATATATATATATTTATGTTAGAGGCCTGGTGCATGAATTTGTGCATGGGTGTGGTCCGGCCAGCCTGGCTAGGGGGAGGGGACATGGGTGGTTGGCTGGCCTGCCTGCTGGTCGAACTCCCGGTTGAGGGGACCATTTGCATATTAGCCTTTTATTACATAGGATATACACTGAGTAGCCAGATTATTATACGTTCAGAGATCATCATAATCTGGCCACTCAGTGTATATTTTTTATTGTTGAAAAGCATTACAGATCTTTCCCATTGCCCCCCTTATACCACTTCCTCCTGGCACCCTCCCTTCCTCCAGATCTTTACTACCCTATTGCCTGTGCCCATGGGCTATGCATAGAAGTTCTTTGATCTATCTGTTCTCGTCCTCCCAACCCCACATCGTGGTTAAGTCAGTCTGTCCCATGCCTCCCTGCTTCGAGTCTTATTTTGCTGGTCAGTTCATTTTGATCATTAGATTCCACAAATAAGTGAGATCACGTGATATTTGTCTTTCTTTGTGGCATATATCTTAATGCAAACAAAATAAAGACAAGCCCGGCCCTAACCGGTTTGGCTCAGTGGATAGAGCATCAGCCTACGGACTGAAAGGTCCCGGGTTCGATTCTGGTCAAGGGCATGGACCTTGGTTGCGGGGGGTGTGCAGGAGGCAGCTGATGGATGTTTCTCTCTCATCGATGTTTGTAACTCTGTATCCCTCTCTTTTCCTCTCTGTAAAAAATCAATAAAAATGTATTAAAAAAATAAAGACAAGCCCATATGCCTTTATAAGCTGATGGTGCAGAGGCCAAAAACATTTAAAAAGTATAAACTAGTCTCACCTTCTTAACTCCACAAGCTTCAGTTTTGGCTTCAAGGAATAAGGCTGTAACTCTGAAACTACTTTGCCTTTATTTTCTTTACCTTTTTCCAAGTCCCATATAAAATTCTAATGTTACTAAAACATTAAACAACAAAATAGATCCAGAGGTACGGAAGCACAGAACAGAATTCAGATGCTCAGAGGGAAGGCGGGGGGTGGGGGGTGGGAAGACGTAGAGCAAAGAACTTGTATGCAGACACACACACACACACACACACACGCACGCGCACGCGTGTGTGCACATGCATAACTCATGGACACAGATAATAGGGTGGTGAGGGTCTGGGCTGGGAGTGGGGGGCTAGAAGGGGTCATTGGGAGAAAAGGGGACACATGTAATACTTTCAACAACGAAGATGAAAAAGAAGAATTGAACAGAAAACTTCAGGGACCTCCAGCTGTGCAGTGTAGCGTTAGAGAAACCTGCGTGTTTGGTGTTGGGTGGCCAGGCATGGCTGGAAATGAAAGAGCGGCTCTGTTGAGTAGAAAGTACAGGTTTCAGTAAGAACGGGAAGAAAAAGAGCTTTCCCGACATCAGCTGCCGGGTCTGGTACCCGGACACACTGCTTCCTGGTTGCCACATACAACCTCCCAGCCCATCACTCCGTAACCGTGCGCAGTGACTCTGCGCTTCTTCAATAACGAAAGCAACCCGTCACCAGTCAGAAGACTGTGCATGTGGTTTCCCAGCCACATCCGTCCCCCAATGTGGCTGTTTCTCCGACGTGGGGTCGACATGACAATCAAATCACCCAAAGACAGACAGTGACTTCAGAACATGTTTTCCAGCTGAAACCGGTTTGGCTCAGTGGATAGAGCATCGGTCTGCAGACTGAAGGGTCCCAGGTTCGATTTCGGTCAAGGGCATGGACCTTGTTTGTGGGCACATCCCCAGTGGGGGGTGTGCAGGAGGCAGCTGATCAATGTTTCTCTCTCTTCGATGTTTCTGACTTTCTATCCCTCTCCCTTCCTCTCTGTGAAAAAAATCTATAAAATATATTAAAAACAAACAAACAGCCAAAACCGGTTTGGCTCAGTGGATAGAGTGTAAACCTGCGGACTGAAAGGTCCCAGGTTCGATTCCGGTCAAGGGCATGGACCTTGGTTGCAGGCACATCCCCAGTAGGAGGTGTGCAGAAGGCAGCTGATGGATGTTTCTCTCTCATCGATGTTTCTGACTCTCTATCCCTCTCCCTTCCTCTCTGTGAAAAATCAATAAAATATATTTAAAAAAACAAAAACAAACAAACAAAGAAAAACAACAACAACAAAAAACAACACGTTTTCCGGAACCACGACATCTCCGTGGGAGCCAGCCACCCACACACAGCACCTTGTATTTCCCTTTGATGATGCCCTCGAACAGCCGCTCCTTGGTGCCGTAGAAAGGCAGGCAGCCACTCAGCAGGATGAAGAGGATCACGCCGCAGCCCCACACGTCCACGGGCTTCCCATAAGGCTCCCTCTTGACAACTTCTGGGGCCATAAAGTGAGGTGTCCCGACGCGCCCTATGTTGAAAGCGACAGCGACAACATCAGGGAAAAATATTTACACAAAGCAACTCCCCCCCCCCATCTGACAATGAAAAAGAATCGAACAATAACAATTGGAGCAAAAAGTTTATTCTACTGGAGATTGACAGGATTGTACCTGGGGGGAAGTTACTGTGGGAGGGAGCAGGCCCAGTCCCCCCTCCTTCTCCTCTCTCTCTCTCTCTCTCTCTCATCATATGGAGTTCAAGGTCATTTTTACTTTGAACATTGCATAATACTTTATCTATTTAGAGCTCAGAACTGTGATTCAGAGTTAAAAAGTCAGTGGCGAGAGCATTAGCCTATGGACCAAAGGGTCCTGGATTCAATTGCAGACAAGGGAATGTGCCTCAGGTGCAGGTTCAATCCCTGGCCTGGTCTCCCCACCCTCTTATACTCTCTCTAAAAATCAATGGAAAAATATCCTCTGGTGAGGATTAAAAACAAAAAACAAAAGAGCTTAGAGATCTGCTAATGCAGCTGAGAATTGACACTAATAAAAGAGAAGATGCAAATTGACTGTACCTTCACGACACCCACCAGGCAATCAGGAGTAAGTATGCAAATTAACCCAACAAAGATGGTGGGTTAATTTGCATACATAGGCGTCGAGCGGCCAGGGGCATTCCACACCGCCCTAGCTGCTCTGGGCCTCTGGGCAGCATGGGAAGACTGAAAGGCGGCTATAGGCCAGAGTGAAAAGGTGGCACCAGCTGAGCGAAGGCAGTGCCAGCAGCCAGGCGAAGGAAGGCCCATTCTTGCAAGAATCTCTGTGTACAGAGCCTCTAGTGTATCATAAAGCCTTGGAAGTGACTGCCAAAGTCAGCCTGGCCAGAGACTGCCAGAGCCACTCCCAGTCTATGTGCTGGAGCTGCTCCTCGCTGCAGACCATTATGGCGCTCCCCCTGCCCATAATCAAGGCAATTAAGTTCAGGGGCCAGACAGTGAACCTATTTTCACTGAACTACTGTAGTTCAGTAAAAACTACAGTTAGCAGGCAATGTTTTGTTCCCACCTGGCCCCATTTTGCTCCCTCAAGTAACATAAAGAAGCTGAGGTGCTGAGCCCTAAGCTGCCGACTTGGTGGCAGCCTGGATGGGGTGGGGCCTCTGGAGAGTCACTTGGTTCCCCTGGATGGGTGCTGGCCCGAGGAGGGAAGTGCAGGGCGAGAAATCGGGGTACCTGCTGCCCATGTGCATGGTGCCGGGAAATGCAACTCACCGCCTACATTTCTCGCCCAAGAAAGGCCACACAACTCAAAGGGGGGCCTTGCTTAGGGATTGGGCAGAGCCACTGTGGACAGCCCCAGGCACCCCGAGAGGGAGGGCTCTCTGCTTATCTGCATGGAAGTCCACCCTGATGCGGAGAATGAGTGTGCATCTTGGGGAAGATGCATGTATTTTGGTTCAAGAATTTGCTTGCAGTGATGGAAGGCAAGACTGGTAGGAAAAACATATAGGAGCGATTCTTCGGATTTTGTGCAGGTTGGTAGCATGTCAGAGGACTGGGGGTAACCTTTAACATACACGGACGTCCCGAAACTCCTTGCTTGCCATCTCTTAACTTTTCCTGCTTTGCGGTCACTTGATTTTATGACTTGGACCACCAAATTCTAAGAACAGGAAGTGGGTCACCAAACCAAGTGAAATGTCACGGTATGTGATCCACCTCAGATAACCATTGACATATTTCAATGTGGCGTTTTCTGACAATGCAGCCACTTTATTACCCAGAAGCCCACGGAGGGAATTGTTGTCAACAGCTACCTCTGCAATATTGTAGGACTGGGATCTTTTTTTATTTTTTAATATATTTTATTGATTTTTCACAGAGAGGAAGGGGGAGGGATAGAAAGTCAGAAACATCGATCAGCTGCCTCCTGCACACTCCCTACTGGGGATGTGCCTGCAACCAAGGTACATGCTCTTGACCGGGATCGAACCTGAGACCCTTCAGTCCGCAGGCCGACGCTCTGTCCACTGAGCCACACCGGCCAGGGCCATTTAAGCCTTTCTTGGTGCCGCAGAGTCATCATTGTGGGTGTCAGTGCAGGAGGGGCTGGAGAGCAGGAAACCTCTGAGGAGTTTCAGGGGTTTATTCGCTCAGTGTTGAGAGGCCGCTCTGCGTTCCCATGTTTGGTATTGCATGAACCTCTTGTGTTCTGGCTGGGCCTTTATTTCTATTCTCTCTCTGCTCAGGCCAGCCTCAGCTTCTAATTGGCTGCATCAACGCTGTTATTCACTGGAAACTAATTAGCAACCAGCATCTTTCATTTCATAGCATCTCCCAGGTGCCTAGGCCCCCGGCAACCACGGGAGGAGCTGTGGACATAACGGGGGGGGGGGGGGGGGGACGGCATGACTGCCCCAGACCCGCACAAAACTGAGTCTCTGACCTGCTTACAAATGTGGGCATCAGCGCAACACGCCAAGGTGGCAGAGGAGTGAGTTACTAACGAGATGGTGAGCTTCAGCCTGCTTTCAAGACCAGAGGGTTGCCAGCTCAGGTCAACATCAGGAAGTTAACCGATAAAATGGCAAAAGGCGATTCGACCAGGGGCGCAGAGGCGCAAGGTATGAAGGACACAAATGCAGAAACCTTTCTGATAAATGAGAGCTTGCCAGCCTCACTGACAGTGTCTGTTTCTTTAAAAAAAAAAAAAAAATATATATATATATATATATATATATATATATATATAAATTATATATAAAATTGATTTCTTACAGACAGGAAGGGAGAAGGATAGAGAGCTAAAAACATCAATGAGAAACATTGATCAGCTGCTTCCTGCACACCCCCCACTGGGGATGTGCCCGCAGCCAAGGTACATGCCTTTGACCAGAATCGAACCTGGGACCCCTCAGTCCGCAGGCCGATGCTGTATCTACTGAGCAACACCAGTTAGGGCAGTCTGTTTCTTTTTTAGTACAATTTAAAAATATATATATATTTGTATTGATTTCTGAGAGAGAAACATCAGGGATGAGAGAGAATCAGGGATCGGCTGCCTCCTATACACTCCCCACTGGGGATGGAGCCTGCAACCTAGGCCTGTGCCCTGACTGGGAATCGAACCGGGACCCACATAGGTAAATTGTTTTCATCATATAGAACAGGTGCAGGAGAAAACGCCTGTCTATTTAGCGTGCGGGAGGCAGCCAGTCAATGTTTCTCTCTCTTATAAATCTCTCTCTCTCTCTCTCTCTCTCTCTCTCTCTCTCTCTCTCTCTCTCTCTCTCTCTCTGTTTCTCTCTCTCTCTCAAAGCAATAAAAACATACTAAGACAAAACTTATTTAAAAAAATCAACCAATGAATGCATGAATGGCTGGAACAACAAATCGATGTTTCTCTCTCCCTAAAAATCAACAAATAAAATAAAAAAGAAATGAAATAAAGTATCTTGCACGACTTCATTATTTTGATATTTATCATTGGTCAGGTATTTGAATTTACTATACACATTCTTGAAAGACAGGTTTAAAAGATGCTGTTGTCCTGGTTTGGCTCAGTGGATAGAGTGTCGGCCTGCAGACTGAAGGGTCTCGGGTTCGATTCCGGTCAAGGGCATGGACCTTGGTTGCAGGTTCCTGGTCCTGGTTGGGGTGCGTGCAGGAGGCAATCAATGGATGTGTCTCTCTCCCATTGATGTTTCTCTCTGGCTCTCCCTCTGTCTTCCTCTCTTTCTAAACATCAGTGGGAAGATACCCCCGGCTGAGGATTACCACCAACAAAACGCTGGCAGCATGGAGAGATGGGAAGTAGAAGGCAATGACTAGAGGAAGGAAAGCTCATAGAACAGAGATCTAAGCAATTTGCAAAACTAGGGAACAGAACTAAAAGCAGGACGAAATTCTGAGCTGGAGCCATTTAAAGGAATAAACAGAAACCCCAATCCGTGAACCTGCAATTAGCATCCACCTCTGTAGGCTGGTGAAGTCAGTGTCTATTTTCGCGTTTCGTCGTTTTCCGGCCTGGGAATTCTCTAGTTATGTTTTGCTTTGGCTAATAATAAAATCAGTCCGAATTTGCATCGGCTTGCTCTTCCCAAACACACAGATTAGGGCCTGAGCAGCACTCTGACAAATGGGAGAAGTAAAACAGCGTGAGGGAAACATTAGCCAGTGTATGCCTGAAAGTGCATAATCCATGCGTTCTTTATTTCGCTTCGTCTACTCAGTTCAACCTTAAAGGTCACGTTGCCTCAGATATCAACTTCTTCCAACGTTGTTTTAATCTCTGTCTGGAGGGTCTCTTCTCTGTTAGTGCTGGGGGTACAAAGAATAAAAAGCCTAGCCCGGCCGGTATGGCTCAGTGGTTGAGCATCGACCTAGGAACCAGGAGGTCACAGTTCAATTCCAGGTCAAGGTCACAGGCCTGGGTTGTGGGCTCGATCTCCAGTGTGGGGCGTGCAGGAGGCAGCCGGTCCATGATTCTCTCTCATCACGGATGTTTCTCTCTCTTTCTCTCTCTCCTCTTCCCTCCCTCCCTTTCCCTTCCTCTCTTATTAAAATATTAAAACAAGACAACCTGTCTATGAGGGACTAAAATTCTAGTTATGACTTCAGAGTTATTAAACTCAAAACTAGCCAATGGCATTTTGGGGGGGAGGGGTGGGATACAATGCAATGGGGTATAAAAACATTGAAGAGAGGCTAATATTCCGTTTTTGAAAGTTTTACATCAGCCTAAAAGTGACCGGGTTTCGAAGAATATTTTAAAAAGTGTTCTTACCTCCAGCTACAAGTCCAGACTCTCCCAACTGAATAGCTACCCCGAAGCCCCCAAGTTTAACAGGCGCCGAGTTTTCCTTTGAGGCGAGGAGGACACAGTGGGGCTGAAAGAAAAACAGACAGACAAACACGTCAGAGATGAGGATTAATTTAACATGAACAATTCAATTTACACAAAACCGAGTAACAGGACAATAAAGTAACACGTTAGAAACTTCTGGAATTATTTTGGGTACTTGAATTATTTGTCTTATTCTCACTTCTGGCTGACTTCTCCAAATACTTACCTGTTCTATGTCATATTTTCCAGGAATTATTTGCTTCCAAAATTAGGGGATAGTGCTAAGAATTAGTTAGTATTCTAATCACTGTGCTGTGCACTTGAAAATAATATATAATACTAGAGGCCTGGTGCATGAATTCGTGCACAGGGCTGGGGGACCATGGGAGGTTGGCTGGCCAGGGGCGGGACCACAGGAGGTTGGCTGGCCACAGGAGGTTGGCCATGGGAGTGCAGTGACCACCAGGGGGCAGCTCCTGCATTAAGTGTCTGGCCTCTGGTGGTCAGTGCAAGTCATAACGACTGGTCAATCAGTCGACTGGTTGTAATGGTCACTTAGGCCTTTATATATATAGATTGCATATCAACTATGATTAAAAATAAATTAAGCCCGATGGATATGGCTCTCAGTGGTTGAGCGTCAACCCATGAACCAGGAGGTCAGGGTTCGATTCTGGTCAAGTGCACATGCCCGGGTTGTGGGCTTGATCCGAAGTGTGGGGTGTGTAGGAGACAGCCGATCCATGATTCTCTCATCACGGATGTTTCTCTCCCTTTCCCTCTCTGACATCAGTAGAAACACATAAAAATTAAATGTAAGGAAAGAAATTACTCAGGAAGTACAGCTGCTTAAGAAAGATGTATTTTTTTTGGCCTTTTTCATGCAATGTTTTCTTCCTCTGAGTGACGGTCTCCATTTGTTTAAGAAAAAAGTAGCTTTTACACCTTGTGCTTCAGGGGATACTGATGGCCTTTCTGTGCCCACCCTCCTACCATCCTCTTTGTCTTCTTGATTCACGTCACCCCTAAGTAAGAAGAGTCAGATCAAAGGACTGCAACTGGGCCTGGCGCCTAGGTAATGCCCTGCCCTCACTAGAGTAGCCTTCTCCCCAGCACTGCCCCCTCTCTCTGTGGAAAGGGAGGGGAGAAACCAGAAGTGGGAAAGAAGGCACTCAGCCTTTCTCTAGAGAAGAAACTGGAAAAAGACCCATCTACATTAATAAAAGAGAAACATGCAAATTGACCTAACAGCCAATCAGGAGAGAATATGCAAATTAGAAGGCCAAAGATGGTGGCCAATCTGCTGTTCCAGGCACGGAGTCACTTGGTGGGGCAAGACACCTGCTATGGAAGGGAGGGCAGAGGGCGAAGGGATCTATACGAGTGGCACTCCAGCTGCAGTGAAGATGAAGATGGCCGAAGACAGCAGACTCCAGCTGAAATCTGCAGTGAAGACAAAGACGGCAGACTCCAGCTGGAATCTGCAGAGAAGCAGCAAAGACGAAGATGGCAGACTCTGGCTGGAGTGAAGGCCTGGGTCCCGGGTACCAGAGGAAAACCGGTGCTGGAAGCCAAGGGAAGGAATGCCCATTGCACGAATCTCTTTGTGCACCGGGCCTCTAGTTGGTTATATAAGAGTAGTCTTTCAATAGAAATTCCATGACTTTGACCATTTTACTGTACCTATTAAGAGAATGTCTTATTTTGAGGAAACACAGAAAGAGGTAGATAGAGCTAGACGAGAGTGAGAGACTTGAGAAAGATAAAAGGAAAGTGGGAAAATGTTAACATACGGGTAACCTGAGTGACGACACTCTGCGATTCTTTGTACCAGCCTTAGAATTTTTCTGCGAGTCTGAAATGATGTAGAAAGAACCCCACCCTGTTTTCAAGTCACTCAAAAGAGTTCCTGTGGTTTTGCTTTCGATTTGTAACATGGTAAGCTCAATTTGTTTCAATGAGATGTTGACCTAATTTGGTATTTTAATTATGTAAAACATGTGCATAGTTCCCAGTGAAAACTGTGAGCAAATACCATTCAGAGAGGTCTAGCTTTTATCCCCTCTCCTCATTCCCAACCTCTCCCTTCTCAGGGTAGCTATTGGTATCTAGAGGTTTTCAGAAAAGGATTTATTGTTAAAAGTATTACATATGTCCCCTATTTCCCCATTGACCCCAGCAAGCATGGAATTTTGTTTTTATTTTTTAATATATATTTTTATTGATTTGAGAGAGAGAGAGAGAGAGAGAGAGAGAGAGAGAGAGAGAGAGAAACATCAATAATGAGAGAGGATCATGGACCGGCTGCCTCCTGCACACCCCACACTGGGGATGGAGCCTGTAACCCTGGGCACCTGTCCTGACCGGGAATCGAAACCTGACCTCCTGGTTCACAGGTTGATGCTCAACCACTGAGCAACACCAGCCGGGCTTTTGTTTTTAAATACAGACATTTGGGTGCTGATGGGAAAGATTCGTCGAGAGGGAATAAATACATTCCCAGGAGAGAGAGGGGATGGCACGGAATGCACCAGTGGCTGGGGGCAGGGGCACCTGCGGCTGCAGACCGATGTGGATGTAGAAGATGAGGAAGTTCCCTTCTGAGCACTTCCACTTTCCATTTACTTTGAAATCAGAAGTGAGCATCAAGTGGGACTGGGAAAGGGCAGGCGGCTGCTGGCAGTGTGAGGACAGCGAAGGTGTGAAAAGGATTTTCAAAGAACAGGAGCTCGAGCTGACTAAGGCGGTTGCCCTCAAAGATACCATCAGCATCCCACAGCCTTGCTGGCCTGATTCATCAGGTCTGGGATGAAGTCAAGGATGCGTGTTTTTAAATAGCTCCTGAGTGACCTTGATGCCACTGGTCTGGGAGCCATACTTTGAGAAGCACCGGGCTCGAGTAATACAGCAAGACTGACAGCGCATGGCTTCCCTTGAGGTCTGTGGTCATGGATGGGAAGTGAGACCAATCAGTGTGATGAATGTTTGTACCCACGGTCCTCTCTCTATCTGGCAGGGTTCAGGCCTGGAGGAGGTGGTGAGCTGGATTTAACCAGGGTTGGGGTTTAGATAAAGAGAAGACTGTGATATCAGTAAATAGAGGGCACCAAATAAGCATACCCATTTATTCCTTCGTTTTTATTTATATCTTTATATAAATAGAAAATAGATGCTGGAAGCCAGTTCCAGCATCTCATAATAGCAAGAGTTTCATCGAAAGGTTGATGGAACTTGGGGACTCAACAAGGGCTGAGTCATATATGTTGTCGCCTGCTGGGAATGGGTGTAGGCATTTCCCCAAACTAAATAGGATGATTGCTTGCTGTCAGACAGCTCAGGGCATCTCAGTCTACATGTTATTGCCTGCTGTTGGCCAAACATCTGAACAACTGAAGGCAATTCCCCAATCTGACGATGCTTCTGTATCCAAACCTTGGCCTTTGATGTGTCTATCTCCAGCTTGCCTTAGGACAATTTGTGTTAATAAAAAGCAAGGGGTCCGGAGACAAGGAGAACTTAGTTTCTTTAGCTAAGTCTTTCTGTGACTCCTTATAATGCCTTTCAAACTTATGTTTTGTCTCCGGACTGTTATTGAATTCACACACAGCCCCTTGTTCAGATTGCTGAACCCTTCTAGATGCCGGATCAAGACACCGGTGCCAACAGAGGAGGAAGAGAAAGGGTGAGGGGAAGTGAATGTATAAGAATGAGGGAAGGCCTGGCCGCTGTGACTCAGTGGTTGAGCGTCGATCTATGAATCAGGAGCTCATGGTTCAATTTCGGGTTGAAACATATGCCTGGGCTGCAGCCTTGATTCCCAACGGGGTGGGGTGGGGGGGCTGTGGGAGGCAGCCGGTCAATGATTCTCTATCATCATGTGCCCTTGACTGGAATCAAACCTGGGACCCATCAATCTGCAGTCCAATGTTCTATCCACTGAGCCAAACCAACTAGGGCTCAATGCTTGTGTTTCAACAGTCCATGTCGGACACAGCCACACAGGTAACTCTCAGTCAGCTTATACTCTAGCTCTTCACAGTCAGTCATCAACAAACCCTAGGAAACCTGGTGAAATAATGATACCACCCTTCATGGCCTTCTGGTTATCTACCAAACAAAGGCCCCATTCCGGACCTTAAAAAAAGGAGAAGCCCTGGCTGGTGTGGATCAGTGGATAGAGTGCAGGCCTGGGGACTGAGGGTCCCAGGTTCGATTCCAGTCAAGGGCACATGCACAGGTGGTGGGTTTGGTTCCCAGTAGGAGGTGTGCAGGAGACAGCCGATCCATGATTCTCTCTCATCACCTCTCTCTCTCTCTCTCTCTCTCTCTCTCTCTCTCTCCCTCCCCCTCTCCCTTCCTCTGTGAAAGCAATAAAAATTTATTTAAAAAAAGGAAAAGAAAAAAATTGTTCCTCAAGAACCAATAGCTCTTGTAAGTTACCATTTATATTTCTAAGCATTATCAGAAATTCATCTCAACATTGTCACAGCCTACAACATGCTCTAATGAGCACCAATAACAGTTGTATCACGAGAAAGAGCCTTCTTAAATTTAAGAGCTTGAAATCTTGAATTAGCCACAGTGACTAACATTTAATGATACTCATTAAATATGACTTTGCTAAAGTCATATTTACATTTCAGGATATAAAATGCAGTGAGAGAAAAGTAATTTATTTTTTAAAAATTTAATTAATTTTTTATTGTTTAAAGTATTACAAATAGTAGTATATATGTCTCCTACCCCCTACCCCCCATTAATCTCCCCCTAGCCTCCCCTACCCCCCAGCACATGCCCTCACCTCCCCCCCCCCCCACCAAGTGTCTTGTATCCATTGGTTTTGCTTATACGCATGCACACAAGTCCTTCGGTTGATCCCTTACAGCCCCCACCCCCAACCCTCCCCTGCCTTCCCGCTGTAGTCCGACAGTCTGTCCCATGCTTCTTTGCCTCTGTATCTATTTTTGCCCCATTTCTTCTCTTTAAAAAATCTTGCATCTGCATGCTTGAAATAAACATATAAGAACAAAAAATGTTTGAGTCTCAATTTCAATGTCCAACAGTTCTCAGTCCCAGTTTCAATGTCAAATAGTTCCTTATGTGTCCATGTCAGCCATGGTATCTGGATAGTGGACACATGGTGGCAATCAGAAAATTGATTTCTAAAAATTGTGTGATCAGATGTAAAATTAATAAAGTGTTATATTTATTGCACTATGCACAGTATGACAGCACAGCTGTTAGTTGGTGATGGGGGGATTTGTGTTTTTACTTCTATATCTTTACCTCCACTATGATCAATAACACATTTTAAAGGGATCAAAGTCCACAGGGCATATTCTGAAATAGGAGAAGCCCATTTCTAATGAGAACTTATAAAGCTCCTTTCTTTGGAGGGGTAAGGGCAAACTTCCCCCAACTGCCAAGGTGAAGGTCTTCCCCGGAAAGACAGAAATCATTTCCTAAAGGGAAGTGTGCGCTCAGCTGAAAGGCAAAGTTGTAGCTGAGTGGCGGAGCGTTCAGATATTCTCACAAGACATCTGAGGGCTGTCATACTGAGAAAAGAAAGAAAAGGGAAAAAAAGGCGGTTACCACACGCAGACAGGAAAAAAAAAGCAGAAAGCCCTAGCCCTCGGCCCCCGGCCGGATGCAGTAGCCAGCTGTTACAGGCTGTCTAGGGAAGTGCGGCTCAGTGCCTGCCACTCCGGAGCCTGAGCTGTGAGTACCCCGACTTCCACCCCGCAGCCCACCCTCTCTCCTGCCGAAAGGCCACCTTATGGGGACACTTTGATTTTCCAATGACACCTCTGTGTGGAGCTGGCCTGTCTTCTGTGTGGATTGTCCGGGGGATCTGCTGTTTCCTTGGCAGCGGATTGGATTTCCAATGTGTTAGGATCTTTTCTGATTTCCGATGATAATGATCTTGAACTTATTCCCTTTATTGAGTTCTGGCTGCCTACTTTCAAGGAGGGCGCTTTCTGTAGGATGCTGTTTCTATTTTATGGTAATTACCAGATGTATTACATTTTAACTTTTGTGCTTCAGAGGTAAATAAGGGAACTATTAGAGAAAAGCAAAAGCAAAACTGCACTTTAGTTAATTCAACTAAAGCTGAAAAAATGTTTTTTTAGACATAGTTAAATGTATAACAAAACCTAATATACTACTAATAGTATTTAAAAAAAATCCTCACCTGAGGGTACTTTTCTTTTTAAAATATATTTTATTGATTTTTACAGACAGGAAGGAAGAGGGATAGAAAGTCAGAAACATTGATGAGAAACATCGATCAGCTGCCTCCTGCACACTCCCTACTGGGGATGTGCCCGAAACCAAGGTACATGCCCTTGACTGGAATTGAACCTGGGACCCTTCAGTCCGCTGGCCGACGCTCTATCCACTGTGCCAAACTGGTTAGGACCCGAGTGTATTTTTCCATTGATTTTAGAGAGGAAGGGAGAGGGAGAGACAGAGAAACATCGATGATTGTTTACTGCCAGCCAGCTCAGGGCATCTTAATCTACATAATTTTGAAAGGCCTATTGGGGAGTCAGAGAAGACTTAGTTAAAGTAACTAAGTTCTCCTTGTCTCAGGACGCCTTGCTTTTTATTAGCATAATTTGTCCGAAGGCAAGCTGGAGATATAAACATCAAAGGCCAGGGTTTGTATACAAAAGCATTCCCCTGACCAGGGCTGGGGAATCTACAACTGAGGTATGTACCCTTGACCGGAATCGAACCTGGGACCCTGCAGCCCTGGGGCCGATGCTCTAGCCACTGAGCAACACCGGCTAGGGCTACAATGGGATGATGTCCAGAGTAACACGCTCTCCATTTCCATTCTGCACACAGTGCTGAAGGCCGCCTCGGGAGCATGGCCTGAGTGACTCGGTCGCCCTCACCATGCCGGCAAGCCACACGTGGTGTTAGGCTGCCGCTGCCAAACAGGTATGTCCCGGCACACAGCCATGATGCTCCCACACGAGCTCGGTGGAAAACGCCGGCAAAGGCTGGGTGGCGGTAGGGATGACGCGGTGCAAACTCAGGGCTGCAAGCTTCAGGATTTGCCAAACAACATCACCAAATACACACTTCGTCAAACAGCAGCAAATGACCTTCGGAGCATAGTGGTTACATATCAGATGTGACTCGACTGACACATTGTAAGGGAGGCGAAAAGCAGCCACTCAATTTAAAACAAAATTTAGTCTGTTAATTTGTAAAGAGATGACTGGACACTAGCTGCCTAATATATACTGTGTGGCCAGATGATGATGATCTCTGAACCCATGATAATCTGGCCACTCAGTGTGTACGTGTGTGTATTAGAGGTGAATTCGTGCATGGGTGGGGTCCAGCCAACCTAGCCAGGGGGAGGGGACATGGGTGGTTGGTCGGCCTGCCTGATGGTTGAACTCCTGGTCGAGGGGACAATTTGCATATTAGCCTTTTATTCTATAGGATGTACACTGAGTGGCCAGATTATTATGATCTCTGAACGCATAATAATCTGGCCACTGAGGATATATATATATATATATATATATATATATATATATATATTTTTTTTTTTTTTTTAGAGGCCAGGTCCATGAATTCATGCATGGGTAGGGTCCGGCCAGCCTGGCCAGGGGAGGGGGACATGGGCAGTTGGCTGGCCTGCCTGCTGGTCAAACTCCTGGTCGAGGGGGCAATTTGCATATTAGCATTTTATTCTATAAGATATACACTGGGTGGCTAGATGATTATGCATTCAGAGATCATAATCATCCAGCCACTCAGTGTATGCTTCTAAATGATGGCTACTATTACTAGTTGAACAAATGCATCGCTTCTGCTTTATTTTATTTAAGCTGGAAAATAAAGCTAACAGAAAGGTTTATTGGCAATCTTGTCCAGCTATCATTTCTCTTATTTGCTGGTTAGAGCTGAAGCAAATGGTTTCAGGATATGTGTTGCGCACTACCAGCTTTCTAGAAACATCTTGATTAAGGCTATCAGACCTAGAAATAAGTTGGCAAAGATATGTTCTGGGGGAAGTGCTGAACACTCTGATAAACGATTTGTAATTCGGTAAACTCTGTACTCATTACTTGCTATAATGGACATAGCAAATAGAAAGATGAATACCTTTTCCAGAGAAGTAAAGCTAGATGGCATAATCTCTTCTTAGAGTTGTGGATAATGTGAACGGTATCATGTCAAAATACTGCTCACAGAACTCATCACTGACAAGGAAAATGCTGGCCCTGGCCGGATTGGCTAGGTGGATAGAGCATCGGCCGGCAGACTGAAGGGTCCCGGGTTCGATTCTGGTCAAGGGCACATGCCCGGGTTGTGGGCTCGATCCCTGGCCCCAGTCAGGATATATGCTGGAAGCAACCAATAGATGTGTCTCTCCCACATCAATATTTTTTTTCTCTCTCTCTCTGACTTTCTCTCTCTCTGATCTCTCCCCCTCCCTCCACCCTGTAAAAACCAATGGAGAAATATCGTTGGGTGAGGATCAGCAACAACAAAAACGCTGACCATAGGTGCTTAGGAGGAGAGAGGCTTGGTGCAAAGCATCATGGGCTCTAAAAGCTAGACACCCGAGTCCCAGTTTGGGTGCTGCCACTTCAGGTGTGTGTGGTCAAGGGTGAAGATTGTAACCTCTCAATCTTTCACGACCTCTCCTGCCTCTTGGGCCTCTCTAAGGATTATGTAAATGAGGTGTCATGACCACACGGAACATAGCAGATGCCAAATAAATACCAGGCAGCAGCTCGGCCATCTGGCTCCAGGGCTCACTTCTATATGCGCCTTGGAATCCCTCGAGGAGCTTTGAAAGGAAACCAGGGCCGGAGCCCATTCCAGACCAGTTAGGTCAGGCCTGTGGAGGGAGCCAGGCGAGTCTCCATAAAGCTTTCGGGGGGCTTCTAGCCCGCAGCCAGGATGGGACCCACTGAGCGTCTCCTCTGGGGGGAGGAGTGTCCAGGCAGCCTCGGGGGGCAAGACCCTCACTGCCTCCCAGGACGGATGGTTTCATTCGGAAACAGCATTTCCTTCTAAGGTCTGCTCACTAGTCCTCGCCCCGGGTTTCTGAAGACAGACAGTCCTCCTCGCCCCGGGCCAGCGCTCACATCTCTGGGGACAGGCAGCTTGTTCTGCCATGACCAGACTAGCAGATTGCCCCGGCCAGTGTGGCTCAGTGGATAGAGCATTGGCCTGCAGACGTAAGGGTCCCGGGTTCGATTCCGGTCCAGGGCTCTGGTTGGAGCTCCTGTGAGGGGCAACCCATCGATGTGTCTCTCTTTGCTATTTCTCTCTCTCTCTCCCCTTCCTTTCCACTCTCTCTAAAAATCAATGGAAAACTACCCTTGATTGAGAATTAATAAAATACTAATAAAGAAAGGCACCCAGATCTAGGAATTCAACCAAGGGGTGCGTGTTTGTTGCTGCCACATCTGCTGCTATGGCAACTGGAGCCTATTGTAATTGTGCAGCTGTGTTTCTGTGAAGTCAGCTAAAGCCCTTCCTATACTCCAACAGTTGACTTTAATATCCACACAGAGCCCTTTCCATAGTTTTATACGAAATCCCCTCTTTCACCCAATGATCTTTATTGGAGGAAGCACTGGGTACACAGAGGCAAACAAAACAGACCTGGGCCCGCCTTCCTCGATGGCCCTTTCTTTGTAGACTGTCCGAACACAAAGGCATGCTGGGAGTCTCTGCCAGCTTGATGCCATTTATCTTCCAGCTGTGGAGGCGTGCAAATGTCTAGACTCCGTCCTCTTGCTTTCCTCCCTCTACGGCCCTGGACTCTGGAAAAAGAGTCCTGACCGAGGATTACACAGCTTCCTCTTTGCAGTTCCTCCTCCGAGGTGATAAGGCCCCCCCCCCCCCCCCCCCCGCAGAACAGTTTCTTCTTGAGCAGATCGTAGCTTGAGTTAAGAGAGGCCAAGTTCTCCCAGACATTGTTCTTTGTGGAGGATGTCAAATCAGGAAGTTAGGTACCGTCACTCCAATCCACGTGTTTTTCTTTTTAAAGAAATGCCAAGTGCTGCTCCACCAAGGCAGTCACCTGCTTGGTTACCCCACCTGGCACTCTTTCTTTCTTTAAAAAACGCTTTTATTGATGTCTGAGGGGAAGGGAGAGGGAGAGGGAGAGAAACATCAATGATGAGGATCATGGACCGGCTGCCTCCTGCACACCCCTGACTGGGGATCCAGCCGCCAACCCGGGCCTGTACCCTGACTGGTAATCGAGTCCTGACCTCCTGGTTGATAGGTTGGGACTCAACCACTGAGCCACATGAGCTGGGTGTGATTCTACTATATTTCTGCTGCTTGTTTTTGATACCATAATGCTGCTACATAGTGTACATACTCAAATGGTCTAAGACTCTAAAGTAGGAGAAAAGTAAATTTTCTTGCAATGTCTACAGTCATTTACTATTGACTAGAAGCCCGATACATGAAGATTCATGCTAGAATGGGCCTTCCTTTCCCTGGCTGCTGGCACTGCCTTCCCACTCTGGCCCAGCCCCTTCCCACTCTGGCTCCACCTTCCCACGCTGTCCAAAGGCCCCGAGAGACTGGGGATGGGACGGAACACCTGTGTCATCACCATGGCACCTGTGTATGCAAATTAACCACCATCTTTGTTGGGTTAATTTGCATATGCACTCTGATTGGCTGTGGGTGTAGTGGAGGTACGGTCAATTTACATGTTTGTCTATTATTAGGTAAGATGCTTGCAGTCAAAGTCACTTCTTCAAACAGCAAATGAATCAATGTTTGACATTCTGTTGCAGGACGAATCTGAAGTGCTCACAGAAGCCACACATGTCCTTCAGGACCTCCACCTTTTGATCCCTCTAGGAGACGCTGAGACATCACACCATGACCATGACAACAGCGACTTCGGTCAGCAGCTGGCTTTCCTGTCCCCAGGGGGCCTTCTCCTTGACCAACCATAGCATCCCATCGCCACACAACTTCTCGGGGGCGCCGAATGCCACTGCCTGCTCCATGGACGAGGACTTGCTCTCTCGGGTGCTCACTGCCTTCTACTCGGTGATCTTCCTGGTGGGGTTGGTGGGGAACATCATTGCCCTCTACGTGTTCCTGGGGATCCACCGCAAGAGGAACTCCATTCAGATCTACCTCCTGAACGTGGCAGTGGCGGACCTCCTGCTCATCTTCTGCCTCCCCTTCCGCATCATGTACCACCTTAACCAGAACGAGTGGGTGCTCGGCGTGGTCCTCTGCAAGGTGGTGGGGACACTCTTCTACATGAACATGTACATCAGCATCATTCTGCTCGGCTTCATCAGCTTGGATCGCTATGTAAAAATCAACCGGTCCATCCAGCAGAGGAAGGTGGTGACGACCAGGCAAAGTATTTACGTTTGCTGTACAGTATGGGCTGTCGCTCTGGCTGGATTCTTAACCATGATTACTTTAAATCTCAAGAAAGGAGGCCACAATTCCAAGATGTGTTTCCATTACAGAGATAAACTGAACGAGAAAGGAGAAGCGATTTTTAATTTGGCTCTGGTAGTGATGTTCTGGCTTATTTTCCTACTCATAATCCTTTCCTATATTAAGATCGGCAAGAACCTATTGAAGATTTCGAAAAGGAGGTCCAAATTTCCCAATTCCGGCAAATATGCCACGACAGCCCGCAATTCCTTCATCGTGCTGATCATTTTCACCGTGTGTTTTGTCCCTTACCACGCCTTCCGCTTTGTCTATATTTCCGTACAGCTCAACATGTCATCGTGTTATTGGAAGGAGATCGTTCACAAAACCAATGAGATCATGCTGGTCTTATCCTCGTTCAACAGCTGCCTGGACCCGGTCATGTATTTCCTGATGTCCAGCAACATCCGCAAAATCATGTGCCAGCTCCTCTCTCGAGGCTTCCAAGGGGACTCGAGCCGGAGCGAAAGCACTTCAGAGTTTAAACCAGGGTACACCCTCCACGAAACATCGGCCACGGTGAAAACTGAGACCGGCTTCTAAAGCCTTTTTGGCCAACGCATGAAAAAAAGCCTCTCCATTCCTTGAAGAATGACACCTTTTCCAGAATGAAACGCTAGCATTTGCAAGGCTTGCATCTCCTCCGTGTTCCATTCTTATTTGTGACTAGAGGCTCGGTGCATGGAATTCATGCACAGGTAGGGTCACTAGGCCTGGCAAGCAATCAGGGCTGATCGGGGTCTTCCTTCCCCAGCTGCCAGCCAGGGCTTTCCTTCGCTCCGTGCCAACCCCTGGTGGTCAGCGCACATCACAGCGAGCAGTCGAACTCCCGGTCAGTCCAACTCCCAAGGGGACAATTTGCATATTAGCCTTTTATTATATAGGATATTTCATTTGCTTAGTTGTGAGATATTTCAAGGAAAACAAAAGCTTTCTCTTATCACTAGATTTTTAAATCTGTGTGTAAATCTTCTCAAAAGATATCGTTAAGCTAATACTGAAAAGTTTTACATTTTCTTTAATTTTCAAAAAATCCTCACCTGAGGATATCCCCCCTCCCCCACTGACTTTTAGAGAGAGTACAATGGAGAAAAGGAGAGAGAGAAAAAGAGACATAGAGAAAGAGATAGAAATATCTATTGGTTGCTTCCTTCTAGCGCCTGGGATTGAACTTGCAACTGAAGTAGACTCTAACCTGTGGTCTGTGGGCCAGAACGCTAACCACTGAGCAACCTGGCTAGGTCTAAGCTAACACTCTTAACAAAGATTATAAAGTTAAGTGAAATGTATGGCTTAACAACAGAGTGATTAAAGGAAATGTCACTGTTTCCCAAGTCACTAAAGTAGTTACTCAAAATTAAGCACCTAATACTAATTTAAAGTGTGTTTCAAAGTAAGTTCAATGATTTGAGGACTGATTTAAAATGTCAGAAAATAGATGTTGATTGTCACTTAAAAAGCTTGTAATTTGCCTCTGTATTAATTGATACCTAAACCTCTATAAGAGATGAATTGATAATAAGCTTCTAATAAACCATGAAATCACCTAGTATCTCTCGCTGCTTAGATACAATGGAAAGAATCAAAATATCGCGCAGTAAAATCAAACAACAGCAGAGCTAAGAATGCAATAGCCTAGTCACAGGGCTGGAAACTTAGCCCACTTGAACCGCACTTGGACAGAGTAAAATGGAAGGTGTGCTCAGTCTGTTCACCTGACAGAACCTCAAACACACATGTGACAGAACACATGTAACGCTGCTCAGTGAACTCAGTGCGCCAGCCAAGGACTAATGTTCAAAATGAGAGCAACTCCACCTGCAGCAGCGCCACTCTCACAAGCAGCACTGAATGAAACACAAACTGTAAACTGGTATGGGACATATGAAAGCAGGTATGTAAAATACAAACACATAAAACAGTGCCATATTCTTTAAAAAATATATATTTTTACGGATGTCAGAGAGAAAGGGAGCAGGAGAGAGAGAAACATTCATGATGAGAGAGAATCATGGATCGGCTGCCTCCTGCATGCCCTCTCCCTGCCTCCCCCCCCCGGGGATCAGCTAGCAACCCCAGCATGTGCCCTGACCCGGAATCAAACCACAACCTCCTGATTCATAGGTCAACACTCAACCACTAAGCCAGGCCGGCTGGGCTTTTAAAAAAATATATTATGAATCTATAAACACACAATAAAAATAAAAAACAGACACGGTAATGCACACAACATGTATACCAACTGACAGTTAACGGTTATATTTGGAGAGATTTAAAGCACATATGGCAAAATGGTAATGTCCATTAAACCTGTGTGGTAGTATACGACCATTTTATATTAGTTTTGGCATATTTCTAAGTGAAGTAGTTCATAATAAGAAAGAACTCCATAGATGAGAATTAAAAGGAGCAATTTCTGGAATTTTCCTGAATGTTCAAGAATAATTGGACAGTCAAACCCAAGAGAAAGGGATCTTATTCATCACGGACCCCCAGAGTTTAGTATACATGTATTTGTTGAACAACTGAATGAATGAGTGAATGGATGGAAGGATGAATCAGACAGGGAGGAGGGAGAAGAGATGCTTAACAATTGAAAAGGGGTAATTTCACCCCCCCCCCCGAGTTTTATCTGGATACTAGTGACCCCCTGCACTGGTAGGGTCCCTAGGCCTGGCTGGTGATCAGGGCTGATCTGTGGGGTGACTGGCAGGGCAACTGGGGGGGGGGGTCCCCATTGGCAGCCGGCTTGGCTGACTGGGGCCACCCACTCGCCAGCAACACCTCCCACTGCCACTGCTGGTCGCCTCCCTCTGTAGGACAACCAGCAGGGTGATGGGGGGGGGGCAGCTCTTACACTGAGCATCTGGCCCCTGGTAGTCAGTGCGCATCATAATGACCAGTCGTTCTGCCATTTGGTTTGCATATTAGGCTTTTGTTATATAGGACTAGAGACCTGGTGTATGAAATTCGTGCATGGGGGGAGGGTGTCCCACAGCCCAGCCTGCACCCACTCCAATTTGGGACACCTCGAGGAATGTCCGACTTCCCGTTTAGGCCCGATCCCAGTAGGAATGGGCCTAAATGGGCAGTCAGACATCCTTCTCACAATCCAGGACTGCTGGCTCCAAACTGCTCACCTGCCTGCCTCCCTAATTGCCCCTAACCACTTCTGCCTGCCAGCCTGATCACACCCTAACCACTACCCTGTCAGCCTAATTGATGTCTAACTGCTCCCCTGCCAGCCTGTTTGCTCCCAACTTCCCTTCTCTGCCGGCCTGCTCACCCCTAACTGCCCTCCCCTGCTGGCCTGATTGCCCACAATTGCCCTCCCTTGCAGGCCTGGTCACCCCTAACTGCCCTCCCCTGCAGGCTTGATCACCCCTAAGTGCTCTCCCCTGCAGGCTTGATCGTCCCCAACTGCCCTTCCTTGCAGGCCTGGTCCCTCCCAACAGCTCTCCCCTGCTGGCCATCTTGTGTCCACATGGGGGCAGGATCTTTGACCACATGAGGGCAGCCCTCTTGTGTGTTGGAGTGATGGTCAATCTGTGTATTACTCTTTTATTAGATAGGATAGAGGCCTGGGGCATGGGTGGGGCCAGCTGGTTTGCCCTGAAGAGTGTCCAGATCAGGGTGGGTATTCCCTTAGGGCATGGGGCGGCCTGGGAAAGGGGCCTGTGGTAGTTTGCAGGCTGGCTACGCCCTTAGTGACCCAAGCGGAGGCCCTGGGACCTGAGATTAATTTATGTTCTACAATTGAAATTTTGTAGCCTGGAACGGAGCCAAGCCTTCTGCTCCCTCTGTGGCGACAGCAATTTCTGTTTGTGTTTATTTTAATTCTATAAGTGAAACTCTGTAGCCTAGAGTAGAGGCCTAGGCACCAGGGCTACAGAAGCTTCACTTCCTCCACCACCCGGGCAACCCTAGCCTCTACTCTCTCCAGCTCCGTGGCTGCGGCCATTTCTGTTGGGATTATGTATCTTCTATAATTGAAACTTTGTAGCATTGAGTGGAGGCCTAGACCGGCAAGGGCAGGTGGAAAGCTTGGCTTCCTCTGTTGCCATGGAAACCCAAGCTTCCCTCCTGCTCTCAGTGGCCGCAGCCATCTTGGTTGGAGTTTATTTGCATAATTTGCTCCTGATTGGCTGATGGGCATGGCTTGATAAGAGGTATGGTCACTTTGCATATTACTCTTTTATTAGAGACTAGGAGCTTGGTGTACGAAATTCATGCACTGGGGGGGGGGTGATCCTTTAGCCCAACCCGCCCCCTCACACACACTGGGAGCCCTCAGGGGATGTCCTACTGACTACCCACCCCCAGCTTGCCCAAGGCCTAAAGCCTTGGGCACCCAGCCATCACCCTGCAATGGGGCCGATGGCTGGCTCTGTCCCAACCTCGCCCCCCTCACCCCCGTCCCGGGCCTTCACCCCAGCCAGCTCGCACCTGGCCAGCATGGGCCTCGGCCCAGCCCTCCCTGCCCAAGTCTTCTCCCTGGCCACCTTGGCCCCGCACCACCTCCCCCCGCGGCTAGGGCCGCCTTGGCCCCCCCCCCCCCAGACATGGCTGCCTCGGCCATGTCCCCCGCAGCCCGGGCCACCTCAGTCCCAGATCCTCATGGCCAGGGCTGCCTCGGCCCCACACCCCGCTGCCATGGCCACCTGGGCCCCACCCCCTGTGGCCCTGGCTACCTTGCCCTTGCCCTCCGCGACCTTGACCGCCTCGGTCCCACCCCCCGGTGGCCCAGGCAGCCTCAGGCTTGCCCCTGCTCCTGATTGGCTGATGGGAATGGCTGGTGGGTGTGGCTTGTGGGTATAGTGAAGGTATGGGCAATTTGCATATTACTCTTTTATTAGATAGGATAGGATAGCTGTGTAGAACATCATACAATTGTAATGAGGAGATGACACAGAATCAGACACCATTGAAAACAAAGTTTGAGATCAAACCATAGATCATGAATCAAACACCACTCTCACAAGTTGTTATCTTAGATCCAGAGACAGAGAAGCAATGATCAGACCATCAAACCTCAGAGGGAAGGTAGGAGAGGGTGGGGGTAAGAGGGAGAGATCAACCAAAGGACTTGTATGCATGCATATTGGCCTAACCAATGGACACAGACACAGGGGTGGTGGAGGCTTGCCTGGGGTAGGAATGGCTGGTGGGGGGAAGGGTCAATTGGGGGAAAAAGGAGACTTATGTAAAATTTTAGATAATAAAAAAAAGAATAGGTCAATACAGAATTGTATTTACTAAATAAAACTCCAAGGAACCATTCATAAGCTTCTCCCACAGAGTACGAGAATGACTTATAGTCAGAACACTCCTTGGAACTTCAGGTAGGCCATCGGCTAAGAAATCAATATTCAACAGTATGAAGAATTTTGTTAGGGCTGAACTTATGTTCATAAGCTTTGGCTTGTATACAATTAGTGCTCAGGTAGCTCTGTTTCAATAGTGCACACAATTGGTTGAATAAAGACTACCAGAAACACCAATCAGAAAGGGTATATGTACCCCTATGTTCATAGCAGCACCATTCACCAGAGCTAAGATTGGGAAACAGCCTATGTGCCCATCAGCAGATGAGTGGATTAGAAAGCTGTGGTCCAGCTACACAATGGAATACCATTCCACCATAAAAAAGAAGGAACTCTTACCATTTGCAACAGCATGGATGGAACTGGAGGGCATTGTGCTAAGTGAAATAAGCCAGAGAAAGGTAAATATCACATGATCTCACTCATTTGTGGAATATAATGATCAACATAAACTGATGAACAAAAATAGATCCAGAGACAAATGGTAGAGGAGGGGGGTTAGAGAGCTACCAAAGGACTTGTATGCATGCATAGTCGCATATCCAATGGACACAGACACTGCGGGGTGGGGGTTTGCCTGGGCTGAGATGGTTGGGGCAGGACAAGAGGGGGGGGTCTTTTGGGGGAAAAGGAGGCTTAATGTAAAATTTTAGACAATAAAAAGATAGGTAGATACAGAATTGTATTTACAAAACAAAAATATTTAAGAATAAACATATACAGAAAAATTAGATGCTCAGAAAAAAGTAACATTTATATCAAGTCCCTTGCTTTGACAATGTTAACAGATACCAACCTAAACTGAAATTTAGCATTTCTGTTTATATGATTTTAAATACTGCTTTTTCCCTTGGGTTCTCAAAATTATTTTTTTATATTGGTGGTAAATATTTTATATGCTTACATGCATCTATTGTAAACATACAGTTTGAATGGTTAAATTACATTATCTATGATTACCACTAGTTTTATGAAATACTAGGGGCCTGGTGCACGAAATTAGTGCACTGGGGGTGGGTGATCCCTCAGCCCAACCTGCCCCCTCTCACACACTGGGAGCCCTCAGGGGATGTCCTACTGACTACTCACCCCCAGCCTGCCCAAGTCCTAAAGCCTCTTTAGGCCTTGGGCACCCAGCCATTGCCCTGCTCAGCTCAGCCCTGGCCTTAGCCTGGCCACTGGAGACCACCTGGCCCCCACACTGCCTCGGCTCTGGCCCTCCCCAGCCCTGGCCTTAGCTCAGGCTGCCTGTGATCACCCAGCCCCAGGGGCCGGGTGCTCCTCACCGCCGCCACTTCATCTCCACCCTAGGGCTGGGCGCTCATGTGGCTCGGCCCCACCTCTCATGCTGCTTGGCCCTGCCCCCGGCTCCTGATTGGCTGGTAGCATAGCAAAGTTATGGTCAATTTTCATGTTTCTCTTTTATTAGACAGGATTAAAACAAGTAAACTCATAGTTCTAGAAGCTGTCTCAAAATTTGATTAAATGAGATGATCTTTATAAAGCCCTATACAATGGCATTCTTAACAAATTTTAAAAGTACAGAGTTAATTCTTGCTATATTTGTGGTAAGATAAAGTTTCATAAAAGTCAACTTGCCTATAAGCTCATACCAAATCTTGTTTACCAGTAGAAGTTTCACTAATAGCCTGAATCCTGAGAATGTTTCTAAAGTTTTAGAAAAGTAAAAAACACACACCCATGCCACTCACCAAGTTTAAGACTATTTATGAAACATAATCTTTTATTTATACTTAAGCATTAGTATACACTGAGTGGCCAGATGATGATGACCACTGAATGCATAATAATCTGGCCACTCAGTGTATAGCCTATATAATAAAAGGCTAATATGCAAATTGTCCCCTTGACCAGAAGTTCGACCAGCAGGCAGTCCGGCCAACTGGCCCATGTCCTCTTCCCCTGGCCAGACTGGCCAGACCCCACCCATGCACAAATTCATGCACTGGGCATCTAATACACACACACACACACACACACACACACACACACACACACACACAGTGGCCATATTATGATGATCTCTGAATGCATAACAATCTGCCACTCAGTGTCTATCCTATAGACTGAAAGGCTAATATGCAAATTGTTCCCTCGACCAGGAGTTTGACCAGCAGGCAAACCGGCCAACTGCCCATGTCCCCTCCCCCTGGCCAGGCTGCCCAGACCCCACCCATGCATGAATTCATGCACTGGGCCTCTATATGTCTCTGTCTCTGTCTCTGTTGATATCTATACCGAGTGGCCAGATTATTGTGCATTCAGAGATCATAATAATCTGGCCACTCAGTGTACAAGCAGGAGAAACTGTCCGTACCTCCCCCAACCCAAGGTTTAGTTCTAGAAGTATATAGAACAAGGAAATTCAGAAGCGCTCTACCCTCACCTTACAGAAGGTCTCCTGACAAAGTTTCTAAATAACATCTCTCATATGCAAAACCACACAGGGCAGACTTAACTGCCTGGCTGCGGGAGCGGGACAGAAATGCTGAGTGTTGCTGTGAGTTCTGAGCTAGTTTGTTGGTAGTTGACTTGCTAAGATCAAGTCCCCAGAAAAAGAAAATTCTGTTCTAGTACAAAAAGTTTTCTTTTCAACATCTTTTGGAAATGGATTTTTCAATCCTGCTGCTGTGAAAGTAGAACTAATATGATTACAACCCTTTGAAGCAAACCTGTACAGAATCAGCATGAAGTCCAGTTCTCCCAACAGGCAATCTGGATTTTGCAGAAACACGTTCATGGGCTAATTATTTTTTAACCTTGTGAAATACAAATGGAAATCTATTTTCCCAGAGATGAAAATATAGTCTTTTTTTATATATCTTCCTTTCCAGTCCTGCTATATATGCAGATACATTTTATGATAATCACCATCACAAGCTACATATACAGTTGACCCTAGAACAAATGAGGGTTAGGGCATCAACCCCCTGCATAATAAAATATTTGAGTATAACTTTATATTTTATTTTTTTTAAATTTCTTTATTGATTAAGGTGTTACATATGTATCCTTATTCCCCCATTCCCTCCCCCCCCCCAATTCTGCCCTCACCCCCTTGGTGTCTGTGTCATTGCTTAGGCTTATATGCACGCATACAAGTCCTTTGGTTGCTCTCTCTCCCCTACTCCCACCCTCCCCTGCCTTCCCTCTGAGGTTTGATGGTCTGATCGATGTGAAAATATATTCTTACCCTTTAATAAGGAGAATGCTGTGGGATAGATGCAAAGAGAAACTTTTCATGGAACGATACATGTCTCCAAGCGGACCTTCAATGAGACATGTGAAGACTATTTGACCAACTGATGCTCTCAAAAGGGCTGGAGCAGGACAACTTGGAGTGAAGCCAAGACTCTGTCAGTCACCATGTGCTGGAATCTTGCAAAGTGGGGTTAAGTGAATTTTTAAAAAAGGCTCCTGAGTGAATCACCAGAAGGAAAGGGGACACCACAGAAATCATCAGGAAAGGGAGAGATGAATCAATAAACAGTGGTGCTCTTGTCCTATATAATAAAAGGCTAATATGCAAATCGATGGAATGACTGGTCACTATGATGCGCACTGAACACCAGGGGGCAGACACTCAATGCAGCTGTTCCCTGGTGGTCAGTGTGCTTCCACAGGGGGAGTGCTATTCAGCCAGAAGCCAGGCTCACAGCTGGCGAGCGCAGTGGCAGTGGTGGGAGCCTCTCCCGCCTTTGTGGCAGTCGGACATCCCCCGAGGGCTCCTAGATGTGAGAGGGTGCAGGCTGGGCTGAGGGACCTCCCCTGCCAAGTGCACAAATTTCATGCACTGGGCCTCTAGTTTAAAATAAAAAGCCAATTCATAGCCTCACCTTGTTTGTCTTTCTCTCTCTCTCTCTCACACAAACACACTGTAAGTGGATTAAAGAGTTACATGTAAATGATGTTACATGTAAATGATGAAACTATTACCAGATTGAAAAATATGTAACTAACTCATGAGTATGTGACTAACTCATTTGTGGATGGGAAAGAACTTTCTATTGATAAGACAATAGACATAATCATAGGAAAAAATGCATAGGCTTTTTGAGGCCAAAAACCATAACAATAAAAGCAAAAGCACTAAGAGGGAAACAATTCATTTGACACCGATGGAGAGCCTTTTGTCAGGCACCCGCAGACACCGTGAGCTTGTAAAGAAACTCATATTTTTGGTAAAAAGAAGGCACTGGAAGCACCGAAGGGAATCCGAATCCTGCCAAATTCGATGAGGTAGAAACATTCTCATGGCTGCCGGGTGCCGTCATGCTGAGCCGCACGCACAGGTGAGAACGCGGCCCTGGAGGCCGCTGAGCGCAGACTGGCTTTGCATGGAGAAGGAGGGCTGCTGGTGGGGAGAGCTGAGCCAGAATTGAAAGGGAAGTAAGTGCTGCTAGGTTCGTCCTAAACGTCTATTTTACTTCTTCTTTCCCCTCTTCAAGTTCACATGCAAGGAAAGGGAAAGCAGAGTGAAGTCTAGTTATTTAAGGGCCCTTTGCTGAGCAAAGTGCTGGCCATGCACCATGACCCTGACTCTTCCCCGCATGGGGTTGTGCAGAGCAATGGCATTTCACTCCATCCGGCCCAAACACAATGGTGATGACTGAGATCTTGCTTTTTATTTTGTTTCAAAATATACTTGTATTGATTTCAGAGAGGAAGAGACAGGTTGAGAGAGAGAGAGAGAGACATTAATGATGAAAGAGAATCATGGATCGCTGCCTCCTGCATGCCCTCCTTCCCCCACTGGGGATGGAGCCTGCAATGGGGGCATGTGCTATGACTGGGAAATGATCCCTGACCTTCTGGTTCACAAGTTGATGCTCAACCACTGAGCCAAGCCGGCTGGGCTGAGATGTCTCTTTTGAGACACAGATTGGCATTAATAGGTATTTGTGGCAAAAGGGTCTGCTTACCACTCATGAAGATTGTGTAATGTCAACCGAAACCTTCAAGACTGGTTTTGTAGCTACTGACACTGGTACCCTGTGGAAGCGCTGCCTGAAACATGGGTGACAGACCGCACAGGCTACAGGTTGAACAGCAGAGAACAATCCAATGAGAGCGCCCTGCCCTTACTCACTTTGTTTCCAGCCCAGGAAATGCCTAACATGGCAGAAAGGATGCTAAGTATGGTTTGCAAATGGGTGCTGATGCTGCACAGAACCACTGTGATAGTAAGCCACGTGAGTTATTTCAGAAGCAAAAGTAAACTGTTACAGTCAGGCTATGACTTGGTAATTCCGCATATCACCTTTTTTATGAAACATTTAAAAGACACAAAAAAGAGGAAACAGACCTTACCAGGCAACTAAGCACTCACCAGCCAACCTGCACAGTTCCTAATGTCTTGGCCTCTTTGCTTAACTGTTGCACCCACACAATCCAAAAAGTTTAGAGACACTAATGCTCAGCGCAAGCCTCTCTTCTTTAAAAAAATATTTTTTATTGATCTCAGAGAGGAAAGAAAAGGGAGAGATAGAAACATCAAGGACAAGAGAGAAGCATGGACCGGCTACCTCCTGCATGCCCCACACTGGGGATCAAGCATGCAACCTGGGCATGTGCCCTTGACTGGAATTGAACTTGGGACCCTTCAGTCTGCAGGTTGACACTCTATCCACTGAGCCACACCAGCTAGGGCCTAAGCCCCCCTTCTGAAGCCAGTGCATACCATTCTGATATATAACTTTATACTTTTATGACATATGTATGCATAACAATCCACTTCAGGTTTTCTTTTTAAAATGGACACAAATAGTATCTTACTATTACATCCTTTTGCAAACATCGCTCACTCCAATTATGTTCAGGTTGGCATCTATAAATCTCGTTCATTTTTACTGCTGCGAAGTGGTTCTTTTTAAGCAAAGTGTTGTGTTGTGCAAAGAAGCAACACATCAAGCCTCCACCCACTCCCCAAATGGGTTCGGTTCTTAGGTGGTTTCCACTTCTCTGTTTTTTAAAAAATACATTTTATTGATTTTTTACAGAGAGGAAGGAAGAGGGATAGAGAGTTAGAAACATTGATGGGAGAGAAACATCGATCAGCTGCCTCTTGCATACCCCCCACTGGGGGTGTGCCCGCAGCCAAGGCACATGCCCTTGATCGGAATCGAACCTGGGACCCTTCAGTCCGCAGGCCGACGCTCTATCCACTGAGCCATACCGGTTAGGGCTCCACTTCTCTGTTATCAGAAACCACGCTCAAGTGAAAAACTTGTACACCCTGCGCAGTGCAGTGTCTCTCTGGCGAGGCCTAGCAGCAGCGATGCTTGCTTGGACGGGCATGCGCGTCTTCGGTTTCTCTTAGTTGTGGCAAATTGCTCTCCAAAATAATGTGATCAGTTAATGTACCTATCCCACCTCTAGGAAGATATGAGTTCCTGTTTACCCACATCCTCGGCGATACTGGGTTTTCTCAGGTTTACTAACCTTTGCCATCCTGGTGGGTGTGAAATGGCCTCTCTCTGCGGTTCTAACTTGTGCTTCTCTAATTGCAAGGGCAATGGAGCACCATGTCATGTTTATATGGTCCATTCGCTTTCTCCTTGGGCAAATGTACCTGCTCGTATCTATACCTCTCCCCCTCTTCCCCCAATGAGTCACTCATCTTTTATTCTTTTCTTTCTTTCATATTGTTGAAGTAGCTCTCTATATATTCTGCAAACAAATCTTTTTAAAAAATATATATTTTATTGATTTTTTACAGAGAGGAAGGGAGAGGGATAGAGTTGGAAACATCGATGAGAGAGAAACCTCCATCAGCTGCCTCCTGCACACCCCCCACTGGAGATGTGCCCGCAACCACAGTACATGCCCTTGATTGGAATTGAACCTGGGACCCTTCAGTCTGCAGGCCGACGCTCTATCCACTGAGCCAAACTGGTTTCGGCTGCAAACAAGTCTTTTGCTGTTTATGTGGGCTGCAAATAACTTCCACCAGAATGGAATGTGTCCTTTACTTTGCTCATGGTGCCTTTTGCCACGCATTTTCAGGCAAAGGGAGACATTTTCTAATGAATAAATCTAGATAAAGCCCGGTCCTTTGAAAGACACCCCTCAGGGACCATGTTGAAGAACTGCAGATGAAATTTACCTATTAAGCAAGACAATTTGGCATTTCAGTCATATATAGTACAAAGAAGTCTAAACGAGGTGTTCCCTGAGAACACAGAAATAGAAACGTTTCCTGAGAGTTAAACTATAAAATGCAAACATCAGAGGACAGATATGCAAATGATTTTAAAGCACAGAAAATCTCCCAGACCAGGAGTCACCTGCTCAATGTCTGAACAAATTTAAAGAAAGAATTGGCCACTCACAAGGGAGTCGGTGAGGGAACATTAGAAGGAAAAGGTGAGGGGATTAGGACGATGTTGAGATTGGCCACTCAAACACAGTCCGGAGGAAGAGTCTCGAGCAATGGACCAGGAGCAGTATCATCCTGGTGGTAAGCTGACAGCGACCTAATAGGTCTTCCTGGCCCAGGGACATTACACATCCTATATATTAAAAGCCTAATATGCTAAGTGTCCAGTCGACCAGTCGGCTGTTCAACCAAGCAAAGTGCAATATGCTAATGATATGCTAAGGCCGTTCAACTGCTCACTGTGACGTGCACTGACCACCAGGGGGCAGATGGTCCAACTGGTAGGTTAGCTTGCTGCTGGGGTCTGGCTGATCAGGACTGAGCAAGATGGGCCGGACATGCCTTGGAGCCCTCCCGCAGTCCCTCCTGGCTAGCCAACCTCTTACATCTCTCCCCAGCCCCGATTGTACACCAGTGGGGTCCCTCAGCCTGGCCTATGCCCTCTTGTCATCCAGGACCCCTTGGGGGATATTGGAGAGCCAGTTTCAGCCCCATCCTGCAGGCCAGGCCGAGGGACCCCACTGGTGCACGAATTTGTGCACTGGGCCTCTAACTATTAGATAATTAACCGAGAGGCAGCGTAACAGACAGGTTAAAAGGGTGGCTGTTGCAGCCACACTGCCGGAGTTCAATTTCTGGCTCCACCACTTACTAGGTAACCTCGGACAAGCTCTCTTTCCTCCACCGAGAAAAGCAGAATCATAGTTGTACATAACTCAGATTGTTGTTAGGAGGACTAAATGAGTTAGTAAATGGGCCCGGCCAGCAGAAAAGAGTGAATGTCTGTTATCCAAATACTCAAATGCCAAGGGAAAGGCAGGGGAAATACAGAAAATACAGAAAATGCAGGCAAACATCAGAACTAGAAAGATACGCAGCAGGAAGTGACCTGGATCACAGGAGGTGGCGTAAGTAACTCAGAAAGGGTAATTTAACGGGAGTTTCTGTGAACAGCGGCCTTGGCCAGGGCAGGACTGGGTACAAACCATTCTCCCTTGTGCTGGCCAGCACCGTGCCCTGGCACTTGAGCAAGTAGACAAGGGAATGAGGGCGCCTCACAGGATGGCAGGTGAAGGACAGCTGAAAGAGGGGAAGAAGACCAGAAGACCAGAGGGAAGGCATGAGAGCCAAAATGTGTGTGTGTGGCCTCAGAGGGAAAGCAGGAGGAGGACCAGTTAGTTCTTGGTTAGCCAGGCGGTCGGCAAACTCATTGGTCAACAGAGCCAAACATCAACAGTACGACGATTGACATTTCTTCTGAGAGCCAATTTTTTTAAACTTCAACTTCTTCTAACGCCACTGCTTCACCCAGGCCATGGTATTTTGTGGAAGAGCCACACTCAAGGGCCAAAGAGCCGCATGTGGCTTACGAGCCACAGTTTGCTGACCACGGGGCTAGTGGAACTGCTTCAGTACAACATGGGTCCCCAACAGGCTGGGAAGGTAGCAAAGCATTTCAAGCATTTGCTACCATTTGGAAGAGATGTTCTTTGGCTCCCTTATTAGTAGGTTTGTCTTCCAGAACATTCAATGCCTTAATAGTTAGTGGCAGGCACCTGTGACCATGTGCCAATGCATGAAGGTCCTCAGAGCGACTCAAACGTGTGCATCTGGGGGAAAGGAAGTGCTTTGTGTATGACCAATGGTCCCCAAGAAGTTTCCCCGAATCTCCTGGTATAGCACATTCGCCCAATGTGCCTTCCTCAGCACACAGTAGGCACACTGCTAGAGAGACTGCTTAAACTGTGTCTGAGATGAGTTGATGGATTCTGGGAGCTTTGTGATATTTGGATTTGGTGGTCAGGTCTCTCTGCTTTCTTTCCGAGCCCTGGCTTTGCGTGGTGTCACCAGATGTGGCATCTGGAAGTAGGGTTAAGACATGTTCCCTGCAGACCCAGCTCAACAAGGAACTCAGGTTGGAATGGTGGCACCTCAGCAGCACCTCTTCTTCTTCCTTAATTCGCTTCGGTCTCTGTGGCCCTACTTTCTCTTTTAATTGCCTTTCTCAGGATTTAAGGCCCTCTTCTGTATGTCCCTGGATCACTCAGAAGCAGAGATGCTTCGTCTCTGTAAACAAGGAACTTTGTACTCAAAAGAAAAAGCCTGTTTCCTCTATATGAAAAGCAGCTCCCAGCTGGCTGCAAGGGAACTGATGAGGCTTGCATGCCTGCTCATCTTCACTTCCCTTTTGTGGCCAGCGAGACTTGAAAAACACTGGAACATACGGGGTCAGCTCTTGCGGGCACCGAGTACAGAGTTCCAAACAGATGTGGCCAGCAGAGAGAGAAGTCAGCCAAGTAAGTACATGTGGGTCTCATGTTCTGATGGTTTGCATTTGGAATCCTCAAAATAATGAGAGCGTGAGAAATGAGTACCACCTAGTACGGAAGGAGAGAAGCTGTAAGGGGCAAGCGAGACCCCTAATCTTTCTATATTAGTCCCGCCAACCCCTGTCTGTGGGGCTAATGTTCCAAGATGCCAGTGGATGCATGACACCAAGAATAGAACCTTCTACATGCTATTTTTCCTAAACATACATACCAATGATAAAGCTTAATTTATAAATTAGGCACAGTGAGATATTAACAACAATAAAACAGAATAATTATAACAACACTAGAGGCCCGGTGCAAGAAAATTTGTGTGTGTGTGTGTGTGGGGGCGGGACCCTCAGGTCAGCTGCCCCCTCTCACAATCTGGAAGCCATCAGGGGATGTCCTACTGACAGCTTAGGCCCCAAGCCCTCACAGCTTTGTCCGGAGGGACATCCAGAAGACAGCCACTCTAATTCGCATATTATGCTTTTATCAGTATAGATACTGTATCACAGTCATGTAAACATGGTCTCTCTCTCTCTCTCTCAAACCATCTGATAACCAAGATGGCTACCCAGTGACTAACAGGCAGGGAATGTGGACAGTATGTGGACAGTGGATTAAGAGATGGTTCTCGGTCCGAGGCATGATGAGGGATTTCATCACCCTGCTCAGAAAAGCATGCAAATTAAGGGATAGGCTATTTACAGACGATAAAAAGTACAACAGACCTTTTACTGTAAGAAATAACCAAAACAACCTGACAACTCCAAGACCAAAGTGGCTCAGGGTGTACGTCCCTTCACAAAATGTAACTTTTGTTTTTGAAATATTACCCAACAAATGCCGGCCTCTCTATAAATCGCCAAGAAAAGAGCCAATGCAGTGCATTTTGAGGAAAAGACATAAAAAGCCAGTCAGAACATCACAATTGCAAACACATTACAAGATAGAGGGTGGATTAAAAATGATAGATCAGCCGAAACTGGTTTGGCTCAGTGGATAGAGCGTCGGCCTGTGGACTAAAAGGTCCAGGTTCGATTCTGGTCAAGGGCATGTACCTTGGTTGCAAGCATATCCCCAGTAGGGAGTGTGTAGGAGGCAGCTGCTCGATGTTTCTGTCTCATTGATGTTTCTGACTTTCTATCCCTCTCCTTTCCTCTCTGTAAAAAATCAATAAAATATATTTTTAAAAATATCTATCAACCCTAGCTGATTTGGATAGATCATCGGCCTGTGGACTCAAGGGTCTCAGATTCAATTCCAGTCAAGGGCACATGCCCAGGGTATAGGCTCGCTCCCTAGTAGGGGATGTGCAGGAGGCAGCCTATCCGTGATTCTCTGTCATCCACTGATGTTTCTATCTCTCTCACCCTCTCCCTTCTTCTTTGAAATCAATAAAAATACATTTAAAAAAGAGAAATGGTAGACCAACATTCTCTGTACTCCTCTCATCCAGAGTAAAGTCTCTGCCTACCTCTTGAAGCTGGGCAGTTGCTGTCACTAGCTCTGATCAGTAAATGTGCTGGGTGTTCTATGACACTGGAGCAAGACTGGAAGAGGTTTACAGGTTCCTGTTTCCTCTTGGGACGATCCCATCATGTTATAAATAAATCCAGGGTGAAAGGTCACATGGAGAGAGATGCCTGGCCTGCACAGGCATCCCAGCTGAGGCTCCAGACATGTGCATGAGGCCATTTTGGACCACTCACCTCAGCTGAGCTGCCAGATGACTAAGAAGCTGTGTAAGTGATCCCAGGTGAGACTGACAGAAGAACTGCCCAGCTTATCCCAGAACAAATGGCAGAACTGACAATGAACAGATGGTTGTTGGCATAAGCCACCAAGTCTGGGGGATGGTTTGGTACATAATAGGTAAATGATGCACATCTATATATATAAAAGGCTAGGTGACTATCTGATAGGTATGATGTGCACTAACCACTGGGGGCAGACACTCCATGCAGGAAATGCTGAGCTATGGTGACTTGGCAGTGGTGGTTCTCAGATGACGGACCCCGAAACCAGAGAGGAGGGAGCCTGATTCCTCACGGGGCTGTGCGATTCCACCTCTGGCCATGGGTTATGTTGTTGCTGGGGTGCTGTTATCCCCGAATCTGGTTTACTGCACACTGAGTTTGTGTTCCATGTTCTGTACTGGCAGTAACTTTTCAGAGGGCCTTCTTACACTCTGGGACACCCCAAACGTGGCCAGGGCTAATTTCCTTTCAATGTGCATGAATCCGTGCACCAGGCCACCAGTAAAATATAAATGAAAAGCATATGTACCATTAATTTCTAAAATGGTGACAACAAATACAATAATTTTATTAACAAAAAAGACAATGCTCAATCCCCAGTAGGTGGGTGTGCAGGAGGCGGCCAATTGATGATTCTCATCATTGATGTTTCTCTTTCTCTCTTTCCCTCTTCCCTCTATGTTGAAATTAATAAAAAAATATATAAAAAGTTAAAGGGAAGCTAAAAGTACGATAAAAGATTCTGCAAACTCCAATGTCAGACTTTCTTTTCACCACTAGGAGAATTACAGTTGTGGAGATTTTACCAAGCTGACTCCTGTGCTAATCACTATTACAAAACACCCCCAAATTCCCAAAGTACATATCGTATGAAAGGTGGCTGAATAGCACCACGTGTCCACTTTAAGAAAGCAAATCCATTGTTTGTACAATTCCTTTAAAGAAATTAAAAAAAATATTTTATTGATTTTTTACAGAGAGGAAGGGAGAGGTATAGAGAGTTAGAAACATCGATGAGAGAAAAACATCGATCAGCTGCCTCCTGCACACTCCCCACTGATGATGTGCCCGCAGCCAAGGTACATGCCCTTGACCGGAATCGAACCCGGGACCCTACAGTCCGCAGGCCGATGCTCCATCCACTGAGCAAGACAGGTTTCGGCTCATTTCTCTTTTTTAAAAATATATTTTATTGATTTTTTACAGAGAGGAAGGGAGAGGGATAGAGAGTTAGGAACATCGATGAGAGAGAAACATCGATCAGATGCCTCCTGCACACCCCCCACTGGAGATGTGCCCTCAACGTAGGTACATGCTTTTGACCGGAATCGAACCTGGGACCCTTCAGTCTGCAGGCTGATGCTCTATCCACTGAGCCAAACCGGTCAGGGCCATACAATTCCTTTTATTCTCTAACACTTAAAGTGCTTTTCAACTACTAAATGAAAGATGCTTATCATTTTGGTAGAGCTCCAAAAGCTATACTTTTATATAGTTTCACATTTCTGGTTAGAAAATAGCACAATGGTGCTTCAGCCTTTAGGAGCCAGAGGTGTACTGAGGGCCGGTCACACACTGCCCTCTGCTGGACACAGCACCTCCAGAGAGACGAGTCTCTTATAGACTTTTTCTGGGTTAACAAGTAACTTGCTTCTTCCTTCCCATGTTCTCTACCAGATATTTCTGGAGATATGAAACTTTGGAGAGCTATTTCCTGGATGCAACAGCTGATCTGCAGACTCATCGAAGCGATACATTTTAGGCTGGTTTTGGATGGAGAGAAGGGAAGGAGACAGCATGTCAACATGAGAAACTCTGCCATGTACAGTGCGATTGGAAAAATATCCAAAACACTAAGACTTGCTTAGAGGGAAGCCTGAAAATGACCACTTCAAGTCTCATATAGCTCCAGCCATCAAGAGATTCCCAAGATGCATCCTGGCCGGTGTTGCTCAGTGGATAGAGCACCGGCCTGCAGACTTAAGGGCCCTGGGTTCAACTCCCATCAAGGGCACATGCCTGGGTTTGGGCTTGATCCCCAGGAGGGGGCGTGCAGGAGGCAGCCAATCAGTGATTCTCTTTCCTCATGGATGTTTCTACGTTTCCCTCTCCCTTCCTCTCTGAAATCAATCAATGAAAATATACATATATATATTTAAATATATTTTATTGATTTTTTACAGAGAGGAAGGGAGAGGGATAGAAAGGCAGAAACATCGATGAGAGAGAAACATCATCGATCAGCTGCCTCTTGCACAGCCCCCACTAGGGATGTGCCCACAGCCAAGGTACATGCCCTTGACCTGAATCAAACCTGGGACTCTTCAGTCTGCAGGCCGACGCTCTATCCACTGAGCCAAACTGGTTTCAACTGAAAAATATTTTTAAAAAAGGAGAAAGTGAATACAGACAGTGGTAGGTACAGCAGGTAAGATCTAACCCACCACATTCTTCCTCTTCTTCTTTTGCCATCTCTCTCCCCCCTCTCCTTGAACAAGGACAGGAAGTGACATGGCACAGGGGAGTTAGCCTCAGGAGCATTTTACTTAGAAATGCAAAAGAAGTGATTGCTAATAACAAGGCCAGGTGTATATGACACAGGAGTCTCTAAGCCTCCTTGCAATTCGCGTGGTTGCTTCCCAGCGCAAAGGTGTATATGGTTTGTATCTGTGCTGCTATGATCTAAATTATTTTTAGAATTCTATCATCAAATGCTTTGTTTTCCAAAAACTTTATATACTCCTGGCTTTTCAAAGAACTCATAAAAAAGAAAAGAAAAGAAAAGATTCTGTCTGTCCGTCAGAGACCAGAGATTCCACCCAGCCCCAGCTTTATTTTTACTTGAGTGTCCTCTATTCTTTTCTATTATTCCTCAATCCCCAGCTCCACTACTCAGTAACTGGACCCTATTCCTCTCTCCATGCTGATTGTGGAGAAGAGGAAAACCGCAACACTTGGTGTGCCAGACCAGGGACTGAGTACAGAGGAAGAAGCGAGGGGGTCACTCCTAGAAGTGTGTACACAATGGATTAAAAGCTTAAGGTGAGGAGTGGATTGTGGTGAATTGAATTAGCTGGGTATAAAAATATGGGCATTTTATTTATTTATTTTTTAAAAATATATTTTATTGATTTTTCACAGAGAGGAAGAGAGAGGGATAGAAAGTCAGAAACATCGATGGGAGAGAAACATTGATCAGCTGCCTCTTGCACGCCCCCTACTGGGGATGTGCCCGCAGCCAAGGTACATGCCCTTGACCGGAATCGAACCCAGGACCTTTCAGTCTGAAGGCCAACGCTCTATCCACTGAGCCAAACGGGTTCGGCTATTTATTTAAAGAAATAAATTTAAGTGTTTTTTAATTTAGAGATTATGCCTTGAGACTGCTAGGATTGTGTAACTCGAGTTTTAAGCTTGTAATTTTGAAGCTATTTTTAATTTTAAAAAGAAAAGAAAGGTAGACTCTGAAGCATAATATGAACCGAACTTGACTGACCCAAAGGTGGTGAAATTCAACATCTGCCTGTCCTCGAAATTTTCCCTCGTCTCATCCAAGGTCAAAGTTCCTTCTCTCCCCCGTGCCTGCCACTTTCCCATTGTCACCTCTGAGGCCGTTCCGATTCCCAGGATGCCACTGACTCGGATGGATGTCCCTGTGGTGGGTGTTTCTAGAAGATACGACCCGCCTGGTGCACTCAACCCCGCAGGACAAGAAGGGAGTCCCAGGTGGAGCACAAGCACTGATTAGGCCCATGGGAGTCTTGTCATGAGACCTTTCTTACAAAGCTAATCATTTTTCGCTCTAGCCGGTGTGGCTCAGTGGGAAAGGTGTCAGCCTGCAGACTGAAGGGTCCTGAGTTCGATTCTGGTCAAGGGTACAGGCTCGGGTTACTCTTTCTTTCTTTCTTTCTTTCTTTCTTTCTTTCTTTCTTTCTTTCTTTCTTTCTTTCTTTCTTTCTTTCCTTCCTTCCTTCCTTCCTTCCTTCCTTCCTTCCTTCCCTTCCTTCTTCCTTCTTCCTCTTCCTCTTCTCTCTCTCTCTCTCCCCCTTCCTCCCTCCCTCCCTCCCTCTCTCCCTCCCTCCCTTTATCTCTCTTTCTTTCTTTTTTCTTTTTTACAAGTTCTTTGAAAAGCCAAGGGTGTATAATTTTTAGAAAATAAAGCATTTGATGATAGAATTCGAAAAATAACTTAGGAGATTATATCAGCACAGATTAGATCAATGATTCCCTCTCATCACTGATGTTTCTCCCTCTCCCTTCCTCTCTGACATCAATACAGTTATTTCAGAACGAATCATTTTTCTGTACTCCCACACCTTTCCAGTCATTGGAGAAATGTGCCCAGGGATGCCGAGAAACCAACCAGCAGAGGTTCCCCACACCCTGGCTGAGGGCAGGATGGGGGTGACTGCAGCTGCGTAGTCGCCCCTGGAGGCAGGGCTGTGGCCAGACCCCACATCCTGCAGCTGGTGGGGCGCTGGGGAGACCACAGCTTGGGGCAGCACAGCTGTACTTCTTCCTGGGGACACCTCTGGCCTGGGCGGGGGCGGGGGGGGGGGGCGCTGCCCTGGCGACAGGCGAGCTGCCAGGTGCCCAGCTTTGGAGGAATAACGGTCTTTGGCATGTGATGCTGCACCGTGGATGCAGACGGCGTGGCTCCTCCCCTGTGCAGCTCCGGGCACTGAAAAGGCCAAGCGCATCAGTGCAGACGCGGGGTGCACAGCCCCAAAGAACTGTCTACCCAGTGGTCGGCAAACTCATTAGTCCACAGAGCCAAATATCAACAGCACAATGATAGACATTTCTTTTGAGAGCCACGTTTTTAAAACTTAAACCAAACAGGTAGGTACGTTGTTTTTGACATAATTACGGTCCTCCTAAAGCTGGCCTTTGCTAAAAACTCAAGAGGCCAAAGAGCTGCATGTGGCTTGCGAGCCGCAGTTTGCCGACCACTGGTCTAGTTGAAGCACCAACATTCAGACAGAAGTGAGTTGTCTTGTGCCTGCTGGGTTCTAGCCTCCCCCTGCCCTCATCTGAGGGTATTTCCCATTGGTTTTTAGAGAGAGGAGGAGAGAGGGAGCGGCAGAGAGAAACATCGATGTGAGAGACACATGAGTGGGGTGCCTCCTGCACGCGCCCTGACCAGGGCCTGGGCAGGGAGGAGCCTGCAACCTGGGGACGTGCCCTGGACCGGAATCGAACCCGGGACCCTTCAGTCCACAGCCTGACGCTGTATCCACTGAGCCTAACTGGCCAGGGCTCCTTTATTGTTTTAAAATATATTTTTCTTCATGTCAGAGAGGAAGGGAGAGAGAGAAACGTCCACGGTGAGAGAATCATGGATCGGCTGCCTCGTGCACGCCCCCCACTGGCCACGGAACTGGATCCCCGTTTCCATCCTCAGACTCTCACTGGTTTACCTTCCCCGGGACAAGGCGGTGTGTGTGGTGCAGGGGTGGCTCCCAGCTGCACACGTAGCTTTCACTTCGCTACCAGTTCAGACCGGCTGAACAATTCTGCACTGAAAGTTGGTTTCACAATTCTTCAGTTCATTCCACAACTACTCATTCTACCCGAGGCATACCTGGCGTGCAGATTCTAGCATTCCCGGGGTCCCCCAAATCCATTCTGAAATGCTCTGAACCAACTCTGATTCTGGATGGAGGCGGCACAGGGCATTGCAAAGTAGAATGAAGTACCCTGTTTCCCCGAAAATAAGACAGTGTCTTATCTTAATTTTTGCTCCCAAAGATGCCCTAGATCTTATTTTCGGAGGGATGCCTTAGATTACAGCGAGTAGGTCTTATTTTCGGGGGATGTCTTACTTTCGGGGAAACAGGGTAGTTCGTAGCAAGCGAGTTGGGACATTTTCTTTATTAGAGAGGGAGGGAGGGGGAGAGAGAGAGAGAGAGAGAGAGATATCAATGATGAGAGAGAAGCATGAATCAGCTGCCCCCCGTACACCCCCCACTGCGGATCGAGCCCCAAACCCGGGCCTGTGCCCTGACTGGGAACTGAGGTCGACGCTCAACCACTGAGCCACACGGGCCGAGCTGGGCCTTACTGGCTTCTCCTTGTCTGTAAACTCCTCTGTGGGTGGGTCATTGCAATTCCTCCTTATCAAGAATAGAGGGAAACAAACTCAGTTTCCCTCCCTAAGAGCCCGTGTAGATCAGCAGACTGATTTTACAGACAAGTGTGTTGGGCCAATACTGAGTGGCTTCCTTTGTCACTGTGCTGTGTAAACTAGCCACAGTAAATCACACCTTTGAATTTCAAGCAGGCATGCTAATCAAGCTCGCCCAGGGGCACTGAGTCATAAGATAATTGCAGGGAAGCACAGTGTGTGTGTGTGTGTGTGTGTGTGTGTGTGTATATGGTCACCAACTTCCTCTCACTGCGCACACAGAGAAAGCAGTTGTCATGTGGGAGGGGAAGGTGTGCTGCATTCACTACAACTACTGGATTGCTGCAATACTGATTATTTCCTGTTTTTTTTTTTTCTTTACCGCTGTCGGAGTTATGCGAGAATCTCTTCACACTGCCACACACGGCAGGGCACTGAAGGAGTGATGAGCAGAGGACCGGGGTCTGAAGGTTAGCGTCCCTGCCCGGAACAACGGAGCCTCAGTGTGCAGTAGCTGCTTGCTCAGGTAAGACGGTGGGTCAGCAGAGTCGTTATGCAGATAATCATTAGTAACTGAACTCGGTCTTCATTTGTCAAATCAGCAGAGACACAATGTGTGTGTGGACGACTCAAGACAGTCATCAGACCGAGGGAATGCAGGCTCGGGGAGATATTTTTTGGAGAACAATTCTATGTGTGTGTGCGTGAGTGGCCAGATGATGATCTCTGAATGCATAATGATCTGGCCACTCTGTGTGTGTGTGTGTGTGTGTGTGTGTGTGTGTGTGTGTGTGTGTGTATATATATATATATATATATATTAGAGACCCGGTGCATGAATTTGTGCATGGGTGGGGTCCAGCCAGCCTGGCCAGAGAGAGCAGACATGGGCAGTTGGCCGCCTGCCTGCTGGTTGAACTCCTGGTTGAAGGGACAATTTTGATATTAGCCCTTTATTATATAGGATATACACTGAGTGGCCAGATTATTATGCATTCAGAGATGGTAATCTGGCCACTCAGTATGTATGTGTGTGTGTGTATGTATATGTATATGTGTGTGTATATATATATATGTATATATGTGTGTGTGTATACATATATATCACTATATATATATATACAGTATACATATATATCACTATATATATATACAGTGTGTGTGTGTGTGTGTGTGTATATATATATATATATATATATATATATATAGTGATTTTTCTTTGATTTCTTAAGCCTAATATTATTTTCCAAATTTTAGAAATGAATTATCCAGTAGTGTTAGAATCAGAGTTTATTTTGAAAGGAGATGTACATAGTAGACACAAGTCTGATGTTTGGGCAGCTAAAGATGTGAAGTAGTTGTCGTTTGTTACATTGAAGTTCAGTGTCAGTGCTAGACTCTGTGGAAGTCCCTTTACCTCCTTTCTGTTCTGAAGCATCTGCTAGTGTGAACTAGAACAGCAAGGTGATGGTAAGGAGTACGCTATCACATGCCATAGAAGATGGTCTATTTAAAAAAAAAGAACATTGTCTATTAATACAGAAACATGATTACGTTGACAGATTTTAGTATAGAATGTATTATCTACATAAGGCAGGGGGCTAGTGTGTTTCTTTAATGTCATCATAAAAAAGGTCCATTTCTTATGGAAAATAAAACTATTTTGATCAGATCAGTTTTTCTTAAGAAATAAACTGGCTTAGTTCACTTTCTACTTGACTGGTTTGCTACAGGTTAGGTTTTAGAGATTTACAACCAGATCTGATACACTAACTGTGCAGCACCTGGACTATTACCTAAGTAAAAAGGACAAAGAAATAGAATAGAAAAACAAAGACACTGGTAGACATCAGTGAAGCGCCTCAGGATTTGAACTAGAGACACCACGTAGCCCTCAAGTTACCCAGTCTTTAGGTGGGTCTTGTTTGGTATACAAATTATTTCCAGATTGTAATAGGGATTTTTTTTCAAATATACTGTTTCTGTAATTCAAGAGGCAAAAATATAATCACGATTCTGAAGAGAGATAGAGAACAAACAGCCCCAAGGGGCTGAGGGTATATAAGAATCTCAGAAGGCAATGCATGTGTCTAGCCAAAGAGAGCATAGGATTCTAAAAATAAGATTGAGATTCCTCACTCTGGATTAGGAAAGAATTGAGAAAGTGGTACCTAGAAAGTTATGGTGAAAAACACAAGTGATGTGGCACATTCTGAGTGAGCTTATGATTCTGATCTGCTCAGGATCCAGTAACTTCTATTATCCCCCTCCGAAAGCAATGAGGGCATGAAACAAATCAGAATGAAGAGGGGTTTTTGTGTGACTTTTCAACCCTTTAGTGTACCCTTTAAAGAAAGACTTAAAAATAAGGCATAGGAAAAGCAAATGCCACACCTGCGTTGATGCTGGCATGGAAATAACTTGTAGAAAACCTATTCTCTGCAAAACCAGATCCTCAATTACACATACAGACACGTGAGGGCGCTCTAACCAGCAAGCACAGCAACCACAGTTTTGACAGCATTTGAAAGTAAACTTCGTATTGAAGTAGGACCTTTTAGCGTTAAGTATTTGAAATGAGTTACTGATGCTCTTTGCTAAGGAGCCTGGGATTTCGGTATTTATCCTTGGTTACTACACTTCCGTTCTGTGCAACTCAGGATGGTGCCTGAGTATCTGTTTGTGTGGAATTAAGTTTACTTCTGAGATAGGAAAAGAGACTCTCCTGATAGCATCAGATTTTGGAGAAGTGCTTTAATCCAGCCATGAGAAGCCACCATTTCGAAGAGTAGTTATATACACTGAATGCGATGATTAAAGATCAGTCTTCTTTCCATGAATGTGGCTACCAAATACTTGAAAGTGCCTTAAAAGAAAAAAAAAAAAGTACCCTTCTAGGAAAAAAATCAATTGTCATTTACAAATTGCTTTATTTTTTAAAACATATTTTATTGATTTTTTCACAGAGAGGAAGGAAGAGGGATAGAAAGTCAGAGACATCAATGAAAGAGAAACATCTATCAGCTGCCTCTTGCACACCCTCTACTGGGGATGTGCCCACAATCAAGGTCCATGCAATTGACCGGAATCGAATCTGGGATCTTTCAGTCTGCAGGCCGATGCTCTATGCACTGAGACAAACCGGTTTTGGCATACAAATTGCTTTAGAATCTAATATAAGAACTACAAATCCCTCTAGTATAAAGTGATAAAACTTAGGCACTGAACTATTTTTATCAAATTTTGTTTTGTAGACAAAGGCACTTTGCACATCAACTTTAGCTTTTATTTCACCTGAACAATTGCATTCCAAAAAGGTGAGAAGGCACCTACATTTACCAAGTTTTTAAAAACCATTCACCTTAACTACCATCTATACCAGTAATCCTATATAATAAAAGGCTAATATGCAAATCAACCAGACAGCAGAATGACCAGTCACTATGAAGTGCACTGACAAAAAAAAAAAAGGGCACTGACCACCAGGAGCTGCCCCCTGGTGGTCAGTGTGCTCCCACAGGGGGAGCACTGCTCAGCCACAAGCCAGGCTGACAGCTGGTGAGTGCAATGGCCCACCTTCAAAGCAGTGCTAAGGATGTCTGTGGGGAGTGGGCCTAAGCCATCAGTTGGACATCCCCCTAGGGCTCCCTGACTGCGAGAGAGCACAGGCCGGGCTGAGGGACCCCCCTCCACACACCACCTCCACTGAGTGCATGAATGTCGTGTACCAGGCCTCTAGTTTTAAATATTTAACATGGTGGGGGAGGTGGAAGAGGGTGTAGAGTGGACACATATTTAAAAAATATCTGCAATTCTTCCAAAACCGGTTTGGCTCAGTGGATAGAGCGTCCACCTGTCGACTGAAGGGTCCCGGGTTCGATTCCGGTCAAGGGCATGTACCGTGGCTGCAGGCACATCCCCAGTAGGGGGTGTGCAGGAGGCAGCTGATGGATGTTTTTGTCTCATCGATGTTTCTGACTTTCTATCCCTCTCCCTTCCTCTTTGTAAAACATGAAGAAAATATATTTAAAAAATATCTGCAATTCTGTTCTAGCTCCTGTGAGAAAAGTCCAGAAAAGCTGACATAAATGAATAACAACTCAGCCTCAACATGTATCCAACCATCTGCAATCTCTTCCGTGGCTCTCCCAATCCTTTACATCTTCCTCTGCATCATCGGTCTCTTCGGAAATTCTCTCTCTCAATGGGTATTTTTAACAAAAATAGGTAAGAAAACATCAACTCACATCTACCTAGCGCATCTCGTGACGGCAAACTTACTCGTGTGCAGCACTATGCCCTTCATGGGCATCTATTTCCTGAAAGGCTTCCAGTGGGCGTATCGATCAACAGAGTGCAGGGTGGTCAATTTTCTGGGAACTCTCTCCATGCATGTGAGTATGTTTGTAAGCCTTTTGATCTTGAGTTGGATCGCCATCAGTCGCTATGCTACCTTGATGAAAAAGGATTCCACGCAAGAGACCACTTCGTGCTACGAGAAAATATTTTATGGCCACTTACTGAAAAAATTCCGCCAGCCCAACTTTGCGAAGAAACTATGCATGTACATCTGGGGAGTTGTCCTCGGGGTGATTATTCCCGTGATCATATACTACTCAGCGGTGGAGGCCACGGAGGGAGAGGAGAGCCTGTGTTATAACCAGAAGATGGAACTAGGAGCCACGATCTCTCAGATCGCGGGCCTCATCGGGACTACGTTCATCGGGTTTTCGTGTTTAGTCGTCCTGACGTCGTACTACTCTTTTGTCAGCCATCTGAGGAAGATAAGGACCCGTACATGCATCACAGAGAAACATCTCATGTACAGCTCTGTGAAGAGGCATCTCTTGGTCATCCAGATTCTGTTGATAGTTTGCTTCCTCCCCTACAGCATTTTTAAGCCCATTTTCTATGTTCTCCACCAAACAGTGAGCTGTGAGCAACTGAATTATTTGATAGAAATCAAAAACATCCTCACCTGTCTTGCATCAGCCAGAAGCAGCACAGACCCCATTATATTTCTTTTTTTAGATAAGACATTCAAGAAGACGCTATATCATCTCTTCACAAAATCGGATTCCACACATGTCCAACCCTATGGTTGACTTTCGAGTGGGAAAGCCCACCACACAGAAACGCGCTCACAGGACTATAAACCACGTGGTCAGAGGCCACAGCCTGGTGGGCAACAGGCACCGAGAAGATGTCTTGAGTTTAAAAAGTGATTGTAGAAATCACTTTGCCGTCCAACTTGTACCGAAGGTTGAGAAGACAGAGACTTTCAGTGGCAAAAGTGAGTGCACGGAAAGGATCCCGATGCCTAGGAAACCAACGGACCGTTGTCTACGTGAGGTCCACTGTGGGGGCTTCTGTTCAGAACACAGGGCTTCATGGCGGTAGCACAGAGAAGCCAATGTGTGGACGTTTGGTTGCTGATAGTGCAAATACAAGGTCCACCTGTGGACAGTGTTTTGTTGGGAACTTTGAAAACGAATAAAAGAAAAAGTGAATGTGAAATTTCCTCCCTTAAGTCCTATCTAAATGTGTGAATAATACAGTGTAAGAATTCAAGGTATGAAACACACGATTTGCTATTACTTGGCTTATGATACCAGGAGAAGCAATATTCATTGATTCTAGGATTTCTTAAGCAGATGTTACTTATAAATATGCTTAAATATTTGGATTAGACTTTGTCAAAATAAAAAGCGAATACAATGTCATTATAGGCCAATCTGGATCACATTTTGCATATCTCCTCTGCATTTAATATAAATAATGTTGGTACTGATGGCAAATAGAAGCTGGCATGTAGATCTGTTCAGTTAATTTTGGTGAAGTGAGTGAACTAATTCATAGATACTATTATTAAATCAGATGATGTTACTATTATGAGTAGCTACCACTTACTAAGCACTTGCTATGTGTCAGGCATTCTTCTTACATGCTTTATAAGTATTATTTCAATGTTCACAACCCTAAAGTACGTCAACTTACCAATTAAAACCTGAAGTGCAAATATTTAAAGAGTAAGCATTTCTTAATGGTCACTTCTTTCTTCCATGTAATAGTAAGACAAATGCTGGTGACTATATTCTGTATTATATACATTACTAGAGGCCTGGTGCACGAAATTCGTGCAACGGTTTGCCTCCGCCCTCGCAGCCCCGGCTTTGTTTAGAAGGCCGTCCGGAAGGACATCTGGAAGGTCTTCCGGATGTCTGGTCTAATTAGCATATTAGACTTTTATTATTATAGATAATAATTATTTTTAAAAATGTGTGTTTTATCTTCCCAAAGAGATTATAAGCATCTTTGGAGCTATAGTACTTGGTACTTGCATTCTCTGCCTCAGAACCAAACAAAAACAACTGAATAAAAAGAAAGTTGAGTAAATATTCAGTGTAACCTGTTACTTAGAGACTGAAAGCGTCATTTATTCTGTCCCTGGCAGTTCCTTCAGTGCTCGAAAAGAAGTTTCCAGTAAGTTCACATAGCACTTCCCCAGGCCTTTACCCTGATGGCAGGTTTGGGTCCTGAATTAAAAATGTGGAAACAATTCGGTGTTCAGATCCCCCACGGGCCAGGGGATCGATCCCACCAGAGGTTTCCCTAACACATCCGCATGACTTTAATTTAAAAAGAATAGAAAACAAACGGTAAATGGTCTTTTTATTCTCATGTTTGACTTCAATGCTTAATTGACAGAAGGGAATCTTCAGAGAAAAGCCTGAAGAAACACCTGCTGGCTTTAAATACACGCAGCGCGCGTCTATTCTTCGCTGGCAGCAATCTCATTTCCGGCTGATTAATCTGCAGAGACAGAGGCGGGCGCCGCCCCCGGGCACTCGCCGCAAACAGAGGTGCCCAGGCCAGAAACTTCACGGGCCCGAGAACCACTGGATCACAGAACAGCCGCCAGCTGGCCAGAATTCCCGAGGAAGTTTGGCCAGTGACACCAGTGGTTTTATCTCATACAAGTTTTCAAACCAAAGCTCATTAGATTAAGGGGAGCTAAGAAGATTCTCAATCGTCTTCATTTAACATACAGTATTAAATCTCACTGCACTTAGGATTTTAATATATCTGCTAAAAAGAATTACTTTGTGTAATTTGTTTTATTTTGAGAGAGAGAGAGAGAGAGAGAGAGAGAGAGAGAGAGAGAGAAATGTTGGTTTGTCGTTCCACTTATTTATGTATTCATTGGATGATTCTTTTTATTCTATTTTATATTTTACTAGGGGCCTGGTGCACAGATTCGTGCACTGGTGGGGTCCCTCGGCCTGGCCTGTGGGGATCAGGCCTAAAGTGGCTCTCCGACATGCCCCCAGGGGTCCCAGATTGCAGGAGGGTGCAGACCAGGTGGAGGGACTCCACCAGTGCATGATGGGGGAGGGACTGTGGGAGAGCTCCAGGACATGTTTGGCTCAACTCTCTCAGTCCAGATCCACTGGACCTCAGCAGCAAGCTACCCTGCCAGTCGGAGCGTCTGTACCCTGGTGGTCAGTGAGCATCATAGTGACTGGTCAAACGGTCGGACATATTAGGCTTTTATTATATAGGATTGATTTCAGAGAGGAAGGAGAGAGGGAGAGAGAGAGAGAGAGAGAGAGAGAGAGAGAGAGAGAGAGAGAGAGAGAGAAACATCAATGATGAGAGAAATTCATTGATTGTCTGCCTCCTGCTTGCCCTCTACTGGGGACCGGGCCTGCAGCCCTTTGACCAGAATTGAACCTGGGACCCTTCAGTTCACAGGCTGACACTCTATCCACTGAGCCAAACCAGCCAGCGCTACTGGCTGATTCTTGTATGTGCCCACCCTAGGGGTTGAACCCACAACCTCTAACAAACTGAGCTACTTACTGGACTAGGGCCTGAAAATCGTTATTTGGAAAAGTCACTTCACATGCCTACCACTTTAAATAAAACATAAAAGATAGTGCCAAAGCAGTTCCCTACATTTAAAAAGGCAGAAAGAGAGTTACGCCATGTCTGTCAGTGGCGCTGTCTGACAGACTCCCATTTAGGTCTCTATGCTGAGTGTGCTACACTCCCCACATTCGCCTTCACAGCACAGCCGCTCTCCTGAGTGGGCGATTGCAAATCATGCTGTGTTTTTCGTGTAACTTGAAGAAATGGCTATTTCAGGTCATGGTGAATATTTTATATGAAATCATCACTTTCTAAATGGACCCTAAATTTAAAGTGTAGATTTCAGAAAAATGGTGTTTTGAATGTTCCTGAGGCCTAGAGGCAAGCAAGTTCAGAAACTCCAAATTCTGACTTAGGGCAACACGATTACTCCTCCAAGCAGGCCACAACTGTGTATCTCCCCTTGCATCATTTCCATTGACATATTCTTGCTGAGGCAGACTTTCAAACTATGAGGCAGGAACACAAACCATTAAAACCAAACATCCAGTGTGGCTCAGTGGATCAAGTGTTGGCCTGCGGACTGAAGGATCCTGGGTTCAATTCTGGTCAAAGGCACATGCCTGGGTTGCAGCTTGATCTCCAATAGGGGGTGTACAGGAGGCAACCAATCAATGATTCTCATCATTAGTGTTTCTATCCCTCTCTCCCTCTCCCTTCCTCTCTGAAATCAATAAAAATATATTTTAAAAAAGAGCCCTGGCCAGTTTGGTTTGTGGATAGAGTGTTGGCTCATGGACAGAGTGCTGGCTTTGTAAAATGTATTTTTATTGATTTCAGAGAGGAAGGGAGAGGGAGACATGCCTGATTATATATATCCTATCTAATAAAAGAGTAATAGGCAAATTGACCATACCTTCACTACACCCACAAGCCAATCAGAGCAAGTATGCAAATTAACCCACCCAAGATTGTGGTTAATTTGCATATCCACGTGCAGAAGATGGCATAGAAGGAAGCCATGCACTGCAGAAGGGAGCAAAGCTGTGGAGAAGTAAGCAAGTGGGGTGGGGAAGAAGGGAGGGAGCAAGGTAGAGAAGATGAGAGGAAGGGAGGGAGCAGAGAAGGGAAGGAGTAGAGAAGGGAACGAGGCAGCAGAGATAGGAGTAGGCGAGGTAGTGGAGAAGGGAGCGAGCAAGGCAGCAGAGACAGGAGGGAGTGGGGCAGGGAAGATGGGAGGAAGTGAGGCAGCAGAGAAGGGAGCTTTGCTCAGGCCACAGGAAGCTCTATTCTTATAAGAATCTTCTTGCAATGGGTCTCTAGTATATATAAAAGACTACACATGCAAAAGGAAGATACACCACTCAACCTGGAAGTGAGTTTCTGCTCCCTGGGCAGAAGAGGATGCCCATCGTGTTCTGGTTGGGCAGGACTCCCACAGCCTATCCCTGGCCCTGCAGCCTGCAGGGTGGGAAATGTGATGGCAAGTGTAGGAAGAGAAGCTGCAAGGAAATCTTGCTTGGCCACCCATACGGGGAGCACAGAGGAGCACTGGCCATATGCCAAGCATTTTCATTGTGCGGCCCAATGCCTGCACTGTCCCCAAATTCCAATCGAAGTAACATCAGAGGGAAGGGAAAGTTCCTAGGTGAGAAAGGTTATACACTCGACAGAAAAAGCAGCTTTGGCTGCATTGTCCATGCTCGATGCCCCTGCCTCGGGGCATCATCAATTATGATGATTTCCAAAAGAAACACCTTCTGAGTCAGAAAGGTAGCATTATTCATCAATGAAACAGTCATTCTTTTCTTTTGAAATCAAGGAGTTGATTGTTTTTAAAAGGTCGGTGGGTGAAGAGAAGAACAGTACTTAGAAATACCAAGTAACTAGCCAGCCAGTGAATAGAGCGTCGGCCTGTGGACTGAAGGGTCTGGGGTTTAATTCCGGCCAAGGGCACATGCCTGGGTTGTGGGCTTGATCCTCAGCAGGCAGCATGCAGGAGGCAGCTGATCCATTAGTCTCTCTCATCCTTGATGTTTCTCTCTGTCTCTCTCTGTCTCTCTCTGTCTCTCTCTCTGTCTCTCTTTCTCTCTCTCTCCTCTCCCTCTCCTCTCCTCTCCTCTCCTCTCCTCTCCTCTCCTCTCCTCTCCTCTCCTCTCCTCTCCTCTCCTCTCCTCTCCTTCTTTCAGAGATCAATACAAACACATTAGAAAAATACAAGGTAAGTTGGAGATGGTTTGATGATTTGTGAGCCTTTTCGAACTCCACACTCGGGGCTTTTGCGAGCTGTGGCCAGGGATGGAAAACAAATGTCAGCAACCGAGAAAAATAGAGGAAGAACGACTGGCATAATCTACAACGCCATGGCAACCAGCAGCGTGAAGGCCTGCTCGCAATCAGGTCTGGCCTGCAACAGGTGAAAGGAGAACCGAGACCAGAAGGGGACCAAAAAGCAGCCAGGCGCGACTGCGGGGAGCGAGGAAAGTGAGCGAGGAAAGCCATTTAAGGGAAGTGCACAGAGTAGGGCTGGGTGGGGGCTTCTACTGTGTCTGGGGTTTCTGCCCAATTCTGAGAACTCACAACTTAGCCCCCATGCCTCCAGGACACAGGCCCCACTCGGAATAGAAAGCACCGTGTGCAATAGTTTGCGTTTAGAGAAGCAGCCGACCTTCCACTTCAGTTAGCAGAACTGGGTGTCAGTTGTTCAGAGCCGCAGGAGGCGGGGACTGCTTGTGGCCCCACGCTCAGCAGGTGCCCTGGGAGGACGTTCTCAGGAGCCCGGCGGGACCAGAGACCCCAACCTCAGCGCCACAGCACTGCAGTCGGGCAAGGGGTCAGGGCTGCGTTTTGCTTGCCGACCAGACTATTTGTTCCTGGACATTTATTTTTATTTATTTAAGTATATTTTATTGATTTTTTACAGAGGGAAAAAGAGAGGGATAGAACGTTAGGAACATCGATGGGAGAGAAACATCCATCAGCTGCCTCCTGCACACCCTCGTCTGGGGATGTGCCCACAACCAAGGCACATGCCCTTGACCGGAATCGAACCTGGGACCTTTCAGTCTGCAGGCCGATGCTCTATCCACTGAGCCAAACCGGTTTTGGCTCTTCCTAGACATTTAACTAAAAATGTTTGTTAGTCCTCACCTGAGGATACTTTTCCATTGGTTTTCAGGGAGAGGGGAAGAGAGGGAGAGACAGACAGAAACATCGATGTGAGAGAGACACACAGATTGGTTGCCTCCTGTAGGAGCCCTTTCTAGAGGCCAGGCTGGGAAGGAGTCCTCAACCTGGGCATGTGCTCTTGACCAGAATCGAAGCCTGGACCCTTCAGTTCGTAGGCTGATGCTCTATCCACTGAGCCATCCAAACAAGCTACGGCTCTTGTTAACGTACTGTTAATTTAGGGGTGAGAGGAAGAAAAGAGAGCAACATGGAAACACAGTCTTCAATTCCTTTCACAGGAAAAAGAGGAATACAAGAGAAGGTGACAGGAAAAAGGACTCTGTGTGCATCTATAATAATAAAAGCGTGATATGCTAATTTGACTGGACAACCTTCTGGATGAAGCCGGGGCTGGGAGGGAAGCCCAGGTCTGGGGTGCCAGAGGGAAGCCGGTGGCGGCAGCTGGGGGAAGGAAGGTCTGCTCTTGCACGAATTTCGTGCACCGGGCCTCTAGTGTGTTAATAAATGCCTGTGGGAGGCCATGCATGGGCAAGATAACATCACGTTATGACCGAGTGTGACCCAGGGCTGTTTCTGTGCCCAGGGGGCACTGGGTAATGTCTGGAGACGTTTCTGATTGTGTAACTGGGTGAAATGCTATTGCATCGGCGGGTAAGGCACAACACACAGGGCAGCCTCCAGCAGTGAAGTGCCCAGGCCCCAGGGTGAGGAGGGAGGCTGGTGGGAGGCCTGTACTCGGCAACACACCTCCCTAAACCTCAAAGGCTTACACAATCCCTTCCCCAGATTCAGGCGAAACTGCTTCTCCAAAGCAAGCCACGTCCGCGCTAGGTCTCGCGACATCATCAAGTCAAATCTAACTGCATACAAGAAAACACTGTACTCAATTATGATGATTTCCAAAAGAAACGCCTACTGAGTCAGAAAGGTAGCATTATTCATCAATGAAATGCGAGAAAACCTAGTGCTTTGGGATCAGTGCCAAGAATTATGAGAAGGGGTGGGGGCACAGGGAGGGGGGAGAGGCTGAGATTATTCTTGGCTAGGTGTCATAAGTGATGAAATAAGCTGAATTTTCTCAAAAGAATGAAACATTGCTCTTCTGTTTTCTTTACGAAAGTGTAAGGAAAGACAACTCTAACTGCAAATAGACAAAATTTACATGAAATCTACACACGTTCAAGACTTTGGCTAGACACTAAGTGGCTAGATAATGATGATCTCTGAACGCATAATAATGTGGCCACTCAGTGTCTATCCTATAGAATAAAAGGCTAATATGCACATTGTCCCCTTGACCAAGAGTTCGAGCAGCAGGCAGGCTGGCCAACCGCCCATGTCCCCTCCCCCTAGCCAGGCTGGTCAGACCCCACCCATGCATGAATTCATGCAGCGGGACTCTAACACACACACATCCCAAGTGGCCAGATTATTATGTGTTCAGAGATCATAACAATCTGGCCACTCCGTGTACATCCTATAGAATAAAAGGCTAATATGCAAATGGTCCCCTCAACCAGGAGTTCAACCAGCAGGCAGGCCAGCCAACCGCCCATGTCCCCTCCCCCTGGCCAGGCTGACCAGACCCCACCCATGCACAAATTCATGCACCAGGCCTCTAATACACACACACACACACACACTGAGAGGCCAGATTATTGTGTGTTCAGAGATCATAATCATCTGCCCACTCAGTGTATATTTGAATGTGAAGAAAAACAGGCTGCTTTATTAGCAAAAAATATTAACACATCGAGTGAAATGTGAAATCATTACCACGTGACAGGTATTGCTATGAAGGTTTGCAGTAACCACTACCCTGGAAAACCCCTCCACCAAGGTCCTGACTAAAACTACCTCGGGCTACCGAAGTTTCCAACATCGTTCTTTTAGCGGATCCTTCTGACACAACCTTGAAAATGTGCCGGGAATCAACCTTCTCACCGCCTCCACCGCTCCGGCTCCGGCTCCGGTCCACTCCTGTTTGCTGGCTTCCATCCTGGAGCCCTATTCAATGCACTACCAACAAAGCAATGTACACTTGACCTTGAACAACACATGTTTGAACTGCATGGGCCCACTTCTATGTGGTTGTTTTTTTCCCAATAAATACAGTCAGTCCTTCTGTTTTCACAGGTTTTACATCAGGGGGTTGGTTGATCTGTGGATGCAAAGGGCTGATGGGAGAGCCAAGCTACTGTTAGATTGTTAAAATGAACTTTAATTGATTTCAGAGAGGAAGGGAGAGGAAGGGAGAGGGAGAGAGAGAAACATCCACGATGAGAGAAAATCATGGACCGGCTGCCTCCTGCACGCTCCCCACTGGGGATGGAGCCCACAACCCAGGCCTGTGCCCTGACTGGGAATCGAACCCTGACCTCCTGGTTTATAGGTCGACACTCAACTATTGAGCCACACCGGCCGAGTTATGCTTGGGTTTTTTCCTGTGCTGGGGAGTGAGTAGGGTGGGTTCCCCTGAACCCTCTCCCTGATGCCAGTTGTGCTCCTGCCAACAGGAACCGTCCTTCCATTTCAGTGAGGCCCCTCTCCCTTCTCCTTCGAATCCTTATTCAGGTGTCCCCTTCTCAACGTGGCCTGCTTTGCTCCCCTATTTAAAACCGCACCCCTTCTCTGGCAGTCCTCTTTCTCTTTTGTTCTGTAGTTCTTGCCACCTTCTTACCTACTCCACAGCTGACTTACCTGTGCTCAGTGACTAGTGCGCATCACCCTGAACCAGAAGCCAGCTCATGGGGCAGTGGTTTTGGTCTGGCCTTTTCACTGTGTGGCTCTGGTCCCTGAACAGTGTCTGACACACAGTAGGCACTCAGTACCTATTTTCTGGGCCTTTTCACTGTGTGGCTCTGGTCCCTGAACAGTGTCTGACACACAGTAGGAACTCAGTACCTATTTTCTGGGCCTTTTCCCTGTGGAGCTCTGGTTTCTGGGACAGTGTCTGACACACAGTAGGCACTTAGTACCTATTTTCTGGATGAACGTCTTAAGAAAAACACACCCAAATTAAAAATCACCCAGTAGCTAACTGTGAGCATTCCACTGATCCATGCAGAATGTACACATTTCAGGAACCAAAATATAAAGAACATCATGACTATGTTCTCTGTGTTGAGTCTGCTTCTCCACTGAACAATCCCGCCTTCGCGGGTGGTTTCCTCTTGGCAATCTGCCTGGCAATGACTCCTCTCTCCCCCTCCTGAGAATGGTTCTGGCTGCTTTCTCAGAATTACTGGGCATGTGCCTGAGGGAATAAACAAATCTTGGAAAACCTAGTGTGAATCTTGAGCCTTTGCTGATCCTTTTGCTGGACATGTTCTATTGTCTCCATGTAACTACCCTATGACTCAGGGCCAGACCCAAATGTGACCTCTTCCGTGAAGGTTCTCTGAGTTTGTCCTTTAAAAAATATATATTTTTATTGATTTCAGAGAGGAAAGGAAAGGGAGAGAGCTAGAAACATCCACGATGAGAGAGAACCACTGACCAGCTGCCTCTTGCATGTCCCCTACTGGGGATGGAGTCCACAACCCAGGCATGTGCCCTTGATGTGAATCAAACCCAGGGCCCTTCAGTTCGCAGGCCGATGCTCTATCCAGTGAGCCACACTGGCCAGGGCTGAGTTCGTCTTTTAATGGCCCTTTGACTAATAGAATGCAGGACATGGCACAATGCCAACTGGGGCTAAGGCTTCAAGAGACCTGGCTTCCATTTATGAGGGGCCACCAGTTCCCAGCTGTCTGAGTCACTCAGCTGAGATGCACAGGAGTAGTGAAGTCTCCTGGCTACTGGCCACACCGGTCCACCAACAGCCTCTGCAACAAACTCGAGGAGGCTCCAGCATGCTTTGTCCAAACGGCATCATTGTGAGCCAGTAAGTGATGGCTGTTGTGTGATGTCACTAAGGTTCGGTTTATGTTGATCCCTTCCGACATCATAATAGGTTTAGGGCTATGAGCACAGTCTTCTGCATGGAGCTTGCACCCAAATATTTGAGTCCATCAATCAGAAGGTAACTGAGAAGGTAAAGCCAAACATAACTGCTTTGGAATTTTATCTGGTTTTGCATTGTCATGATATCAAATGCCATGACTAATCAAAAGCTTACTATATTACCTATCGAAAGCATTACGGTGGAGTGTGCTGCCAATCATTATTTATTACATGATGTAATCTACACTAATAAAAGAGCAACATACTAATTGACCGTACCTTCACAACGCCCACCAGCCAATCAGAAGTGAGTATGCAAATTAATGCAACAAAGATGCCGTGTTAATTTGCATACACAGTTACTGAGCGGCTGGGGGTAGGGTGGGACGCTTGCCACTCCGGCCTCTAGGCAGCATGGGAAGGCAGAAAGGCGGCTCTGGCTGGAGCAAAGGCAGTGCGGGCAGCCAGCAGAAGGAAGGCCCATTCTTGCACAAATCTTCATGCATCGGGCCTCTAGTGTTGATATAATTAGCTTTCAAGAACAGAATTCAAAATAAAATGCAAAGGCATTTCTGACACAAGGTTATTCAATGAACTAAGAATCTGTTTTACCCATTTAAGTTTTAAAATGGTCCTTTTTGTCTTGCATATGTTTTACATATATACAAGGAGATATATTTTACTTTGCATATATATATACTGATATTAACTAAATGCAGAAGAATAACAGGGCATGCCACTACCATCTACAATTTACCTCCTTTTATCTTCCCTTGTTTATATAACTGAAGAATGGTGTTTAAATAAAAATACTTATGTGTCACTGGGTTGTCCAGTATTGCCTGTTGATAAAAACAGTATCATTTTCCTATCACTACATTTCAAAAGCATGAATATGATTATTTCACAACTAATTTTACACTAATGTAGATGGTGTATATTTCTCTAATAATTTTTCTTTTACAAATATGTTTGTATTGATGTCAGAGAGGGAGGGAGAGAGAGAGAAAGAGAGAGAGAGAGGGAGAGAAACATCTATGATGAGAGAGAACCATGGATCGGCTGCCTCCTGCACAGGCCCTACTGAGGATGGAGCCCACACCCTGGGCCTTTGCCCTTGACCAGGAACTGAGCTGTGACCTCCTGGTTCATAGGGTGATATTTAACCACTGAGCCATGCTGGCCGGGTTCCAATGATGTTTCATTGGCTATTATAACATATCTCTACATTGTTTTGGAATCGCTTACGCTTCTTCTCAGCTTTTAACCACAAGAGTTTCCATTAAAATTTCCCTAACATTGTAGAACATTGACATCTATTCGACTTAATCATTCAAATGCATTGAAGAAGCCAGGCCTTTGACAATATGTCCTGAGAGGAGAGCACCATGTCTGTGGATGCTGTGGGTTAGACAGAGGCCAGTGACAAAATCCCAGGCTCTGCCCAGCTGGTGTGGCTCAGTGGCTCAGCGTCTACCTATGAAACAGGTGGTCACGGACATGCAGGAGGCAGCTGATCAGTGAGTCTTTCTCATCACTGATGTTTCTCTCTCTCCCTTTCCCGTCCACTCTCGAATCAATACAAATGTATTTTTTAATTAAAAAAATATATTTTATTGCCTTTTTTTTTTACAGAGAGGAAGGGAGAGGGATAGAGAGTTAGAAACATTGACCAATTGCCTCATTCATATCCCCTACTGGGGATGTGCCCACAACCAAGGTCCATGCCCTTGACTGGAATCAAGCCTGGGACCCTTCAGTCCACAGGCCGACGCTCTATGCACTGAGCCATACTGGATAGGCTGTAGAAATGTATTTTAAAGACAGCAGTGCACTGAATGCTGGCAAGAGGGCCAAAGAGACCTCCGAGGCTCTTACGAGTGGCGGCCTGGGTAGGGGCTTGGGATCAGGGGGAAGGGTCTGATATGGCGAGGAGGCAGGGACTGACCGTTGTCATGAACATGTGACTGGGGTCAGAAAGACTGGATAACGGCAAGACTCCTATTCCTAAGGGTGCACACCATTACATCTATAATTATGATACTGGGCTATTTTAGAAAAACTATATGCAAAGAGAACAAGATGCTAACTTTTCTACATGACAAAACTACAGGTGTATGATGGACGTTTACTATAGAAACCAAATTCTCATCCCCCCAATTAACTTAGCATCGATGACTACTGGCTTTCTTTGGTTGGATTTTAAAAATCCTCTCACACATACATGATAGCAAAAGAGGAATAACAACATTTTATTATTTTTATTTTATTTTTAAAATATAGCTTTTTATTAATTTCTGAGAGAAAGGGAGAGGGAGAGAAGAGATAGAAACATCAATGATGAGAGAGAATCAATCACTGCTCGGCTGTTGCCTGCATACCGTCCCCCCCAACTGGGGATTGAACCCATAACCCAAGCACGTGCCCTTGACCGGAATCGAATCCAGGACCCTCCAGTCCTCAGGATGACACCCTATCCATTGAACTACACCAGCCAGGGCGGGAATGACAAACTTTTCGAATACATGTGCATTTTAACAACAATGAGGACACGGCAATGATCAGCACTGCCGCTTTAAGAACTGGTACAGTGACTCCACATGGAGAAAGCTGCTAACTAGGGATATCAGAGACATCATCAGAAACTGGTCAGCTTCTCCTGCCAGAGATTAATGTTGGTAATGAAGCGCTTACCTTCACATCCCTGTGAATGATGTTGTTGTCATGACAATAGCGCAGCGCTTCCAGGATCTGTCTCATGTAATGACTGCAGGGAAACACGAGAAACATAGGACTGTAAGTGTGGGAGCTTGCTGAAGAGAGCATGACCTTTTCGAAGACAGCGAAGGCAAGAGGATTTCGCCTTGTTTGGAAGTGAAACAACTTTGCAAACGAAAATTCAAGCATAGGCCCAGCCAGGGTGGCTCAGTGGTTGGGCATCAGCCTATGGACCAGGAGGTCAGGGTTTGATTCCCGGTCAAGGGCACAGGCTCGGGTTGCAGGCTTGATCCCCAGGGTGGGGCGTGCAGGAGGCAGTGATTCACTTGGCTCTAAAGGAAAATGGCACCAGAGAAGAAAGCCGCCTTCTGCCGACTACTTTGTGCAGTGTGATCGCCCTTTGGGGGGGGGGCATCCGTGAACAAAGCGCTTTGTACTGGCGGCCTACGTCCCAGGAAGTCCAACTCCTCCTGTGGCCTGCAGGGGTCAGCTAAGGCCTCCCCTTTTCCTCCCCAACCAGCCATGGCATAGAAATGCACTGTACTCATCATTATTTATTGTATACTAGTCATTGAATTTTATTCCGTCTCTCCAGCTCTTACGTTCCCTACCCTTTCAAAACCACAATACCCAGACATGACCTTGTGTGTATGCTTGAGACTTAAGACAAACAAAATGTTCCCACTCCTGCTTTAGATTTCAAAAGACTTTGCCATTGAGTTCCCTCTTTGGTTGCTACCATCTAACCAAACTCGGATGAATGCCCCCCAATTTAGAATCTGCGTTATTTAATGGACTGCAATGATCAGAAGGCTCCCTTTCTGAAAAGGCAGGAAAACAAACCCAGACTCTGTTCCTATACTTACTGTCTTTGCAAATGCACACGAAAGGGTGCTGGTCACACGCTCTCTGCCTGGGCCAGGGCAGCCAGTGCTGAAGTTTCCATTCGAGCTAGGGGTTCTGAACTTGGGGGTTTGTGGCCCTTTCCTGGCTCAAATCAGGTGCTGGAGGGGCTGTGGTGAGGTCATGATGATTGCCACGTCATTATTATTGTTAAACTAGAGGCCGAGTGCACGAAATTTGTGCCCTTGTGGGGTTGGAGGCGGGAGGCGGCCCTCAGCCCGGACTGTGTCCTCTCGCAGTCTGGGAGCCCTGGGGGGATGTCCGACTGACAGCTTAGTGGGCCTAAGCCACCAGTCGGACATCCTTAGTGCTGCTGCACAGGCGGGAGAGGCTCCCACCACCGCCACTGCACTCGCCAGCCATGAGCCCAGCTTCTGGCTGAGCAGCGTTCCCCCTGTGGGAACACACTGACCACCAGGGGGCAGCTCCTGCATTGAGCGTCTGGCCCCTGGTGGTCAGTGTGCGTCATAGTGACTGGTCGTTCCACCATTCGGTCGTTTGCATATTAGCTTTTATTATGTAGGATTTAGTCAAAGATTTAGAAATAGGATATTTGCACACCTCGATGTGAACACTGGAGTAGTGGGGGAGTTGAAACAAGGTAATGTGGACACAGCTCACACTACACTGTGGACTACTTTGAATATGCAGGACTAAGACAGCTGCTGATATCTTCAGCCTAAGAAAATTCCTCATTAACAAACAAGCAAACACTTTATGCCCAGCTGGTGTGGCTCAGTGGTTGAGCATTGACCTATGACCCAAGAGGTCACGGTTCGATTCCAGGTCAGGGCACAAGCTCAGGTCGTGGGCTCCATCCCCAGTAGGGGTGTGCAGGAGGCAGCCGGTCCATTATTCTCTTTCATCATTGATCTCTCTCTCTCTCTCTCTCTCTCTCTCTCTCTCTCTCTCTCTCCCCCTTCCTCTCTCTGAAATAAATAAAAACATTAAAAAACCTTACTGAATGAGCATATTAAAACCTGAATATCATACATACCAGAATCTCTGGGGTATGTATAGGGGATGGGGTAGAATTGCTTTGTCCCCAGAGAAAAAAGACTTACACTGATCTTTCTCCACACTCCCGGTCATGACCTGGGGCGGCTCTACAAGTGAATAATGAGAGAACCGAAATCCACCCACATGTTCTAGAGAGTTCCTGATTAAACTTAATCAGGAGATCAAGTTCGTGAAGCATCGTGATGGCCTCCACTTACAGAGGAAGTCAGCAATGTCTGTCTGTCTACATCTTCCTTGAGGGTCAGGGACAAAGAGAACTCCGAGGAAGGAAAGGGCTGGCCAGCAATTAGCTCGCTGGCCTTTGGAAGCAGGCATGTGGGGGTTAGGGGGTGGGGGATGGAGGAAGAAAACAAGGGAGGCAACTCAATCTATGCTCCTCATCAAGCCCAGAGAAAGAGAGCAATGCGCTTTGCCTGGGAAATGCCCTGAAGGGTCACCGTGGTGAAGAGAACCTGGGCTCTTTGGAGCTGGTATGGCTCCCTGGATGTCATGTCAGCCCCTGAGCTCCCCGGGTTGACAAGGGAGAGGCTTCCTATTGAAATTGCTCCTCTGTGCTGAAACCCAGTTTGGCTCAGTAGATAGTCAAGGGCATGCACCTTGGTTGTTGGCACATCCCCAGTCGTGGGTGTGCAGGAGGCAGCTGATGGATGTTTCTCTCTCATCGATGTTTCTAACTCTCTATCCCTCTCCCTTTCTCTCTGTAAAAAATCAATAACATATATTTAAAAAAAAGAAATCGCCCCTCTGTGTGTGTAATCCCCCAGACCTCACGTGCAGGCCTCACCCCTTCTGGGCCACAGGTGCCTGTGGGATGCAGCGAGGCGTGACGTGGGAGGCAGCCCCGGAGGCCCAGACCTCTGCTTCCCAGAGCCTCCATCTAACTGTTGAGGAAAGCTCGGCGCTTGGAAAGGAGAGCTCTGTGAGCCTCTGATTCCTAAGCTGGTCCTGTATGAGAGCTTGCTTTGCAGCTCAGCACCCCTGCAAGGACAGAGGCACCCACTAATAGGGCTGTAAGGGCTGAGCACCGTTTGGTTTCAGCCATGCTTTGCTGCTCCTCTCGAAGCTCAGGCGGGTTGGAAATACTATCGATGTGAGGGTTTGGGGCTTTGGCCTTGCAGCTGGTCTCACTGAAATCCTGATGGAAGCCGGGTTTCCCAACGGTGAGCCACAGAATCAAAGAAGGAGGAAGGTTAGAAGGCATCTCGTTTAACACTGTAACCAGAGGAAGGACCTGTGTGCCCTTGTTACCTGCTCACGAAGCTTCTGTGACAGGGAACATGCCTGACAGCATATTCTGAGGCTGCCCCATCTCTTTTGTCATTTTATGGAGGGCTTTTATAAGTTGTGTCAAACCTCTTTTTGCCATGTCACTTGCTGGCCCCAAAACTACTCTTTTCTGGTGCATTATGAAAAACTAGAGGCCCGGTGCATGAATTCATGCACCAGTGGGGTCCCTCGGCTGGGCCTGTGGGATCGGGCTGAAACTGGCTCCCCCGCATCCCCCAAGGGACCCCGGATTGGGAGAGGGGGCACAGGCCAGGCCAGGCTGACAGACCCCATGGTTGTATGATTGGGGCCAGTGAGGGCGCAGGATGGCTCCAGGGCGTGTCCGGCCCATCTCACTCAGTCCCAATCAGCCGGACCCCAGCAGCAAGCTGACCTACTGGTTGGAGCATCTGCTCCCTGGTGGTCAGTGCATGTCATAGTGAGCAGTTGAACAGCCTTAGTATTCATTAGCATATTATGCTTTGATTGGTTGAATGGTCGACCAGTCGACAGGACACTTAGCATATTAGGCTTTTATTATATAGGATTCCTTTCATGACATCACTTTAACAGTAAACATACATAGATTTTAAAACCAACAGGCTTTCATCTTGATGTGTATAAACTACCCTTTCTATAAATCCTGAGATCGGGAGAGACCGCAAGTCATTTCACTGTATGACACCACCTCCACGCATGACTCGTCTCCCTATTCTGACACCCAGCCCAGTGACAAAGACAAGCTTGAGGTTAAGGAAAAGCCATATGAGTGCGGGAACAGAGGAAAAGGTTCTCTTCCTCCATCGAGCTTCACTATTTTATAAAATCAACCATCAGAATTTTTAGTCTTTTACTGCTTGATGCTGCTGTTGAAAGCTATCAAGTCGTTTCCCACTATTGCCATAAGAAAAACTAAGATGGCATCGACTGGGTGTCAGGATAGGGAGACGAGTCATGTGTGGAGGTGGTGTCATACAGTGAAATGACTTGTTCCAACGGCACAAAACAGCAGCTACCTCAAATTGAATGTATTCTTGCCGAGACCGGTTTGGCTCAGTGGATAGAGCATCGGACTGTGGACTGAAGGGTCCCGGGTTCGATTCTGGCAAGGACATGTACCTTGGCTGCAGGCACATCCCCAGTGGGGGGCGTGCAAGAGGCAGCTGATCGATGTCTCTCTCCCATCGATGTTTCTGACTTTCTATCCCTCTCTCCCTTCTGCTCTGTAAAAAATCAATAAAATATATATTTTTTAAAAAGTTAAAAAAAATTGAATGTATTCTTTATCTTGTGCTATCGCTATGGCTGCTCCATCTGAGACTAGGGCCCTTGCTTCTCAGGTAAGAGGAGGCAGAGCAATGAACTTGAAGAAAGTCAAGCCTCTCTGAGCTCCAAGTTGCATCAGGTAGTCTTCTAAGCCAGCGATTTTCAACCCTTTTCATCTGATGGCACACATCAACGATTTACTAGGCACATCAAAAAACAATTTTTTTTTGCTCATGTGACCAAAAAGTACATATCATTTTGATTCATTCATACTGGATGGCTACTGTAGTCTTGGCTGTTATCATTTTTTTATTTGACCATCTAAGGCTGTGGTCAGAAAACCGTGGCTTGCGAGCCACTTGCGGCTCTTTGGCTCCTTGTGTGTGGCTCTTCCACAAAATACCATGGCCTGGGCGAGTCTATGTTGAAGAAGTGGCGTTAGAAGTTGAAGTTTAAAAAATGTGGCTCTCCAAAGAAATGTCAATCGTTGTCCTGTTGGTATTTGGGGCCCTGTTGACTCATGAATTTGCTGACCTCTGGTCTAAGGGAAAAGAGATCAGTGCCCCCCACAAAAGAGTCAGGTATTACATGTTTCAAACACTCTGGCAGCACGCTGGTTGAAAATCACTGTTCTAAGCTGTTTCCAGCTATATCCGTCCATGATGTCCAAATTATAAAAAGAACGATGGGGAAGGGGGAGTGATAATCATTTAATGGTAACTGTTTCTTAAACGGTGGGAAGTTGTTAAAAATCCTAATGGGTTTGAACCCTTCAACATATTATGGTTGGTGCCTGAGGAGGGATGCTGTGCCCTATTAATGCAGGTACCACGTGTATTAAAAAGGCAACCCATCGGAGTGGCATTAAGACGTGGGTGTCACCAAAGCACAGAGCGTCTTACTCTAAATCTATAAGTGTGTGGCCCAGTGCATGGCTCCCGTGAGTTTTCATGTTTACTCCTTATTTTGAGCCATTAGTTCTTTTTAAAAAAATATATATTTTATTGATTTTTCACAGAGAGGAAGGGAGAGGGACAGAGAGTTAGAAACATCGATGAAAAAGAAACATCCATCAGCTGCCTCCTGCTCACCCCCTACTGGGGATGTGCCCGCAACCCAGGTACATGCCCTTGACCGGAATCGAACCTGGGACCTTTCAGTCTGCAGGCCGACGCTCTATCACTGAGCCACACCGGTCAGGGCATTGAGCCATTAGTTCTTTACAACAACTTCTCCACGTAGGACACGGGTTGCTGTCTGACTGGGATTACCACACACTGATTTCAAGCCAATTACATTCAACAGAAAAACTGTGCTTTTATTTCTGTTCCTTCTACCGTTGTGTGGTTTTTCTTAGAATAACTGGTCACATAACAAGTCATTCTCACTAGAGGCCAACGACAACAAAAAAAACTAATGAGGTAACATCTGCCCAAACCCCCAAATCAAACATACAAACAAAAAGCTCAAGTTTAATTCCTGAGCTAGCAAATCCCTCCTTGTGTAAAAGCCATCAGGGTAAGGGGGACTGGGTGAAAGGGGTGAAAGGATTAAGAAGCACAAATATGTAGTTACGAAATAGTCATGGGGAAGTAAGTACAGCATAGGAAATACAGTCAGTAATAGTGTCATAACTAAGCCAGGTGGGTACTGGAAATACCCCAGTGTATGACTGTTCACCCACTAAGCTGTATGTGTGAAACCAATACAAAATGAAACTGAAAGAAAAAAGACATCAGAAATGGGAGAGTTGGCAGTACTGATGTGAAACTATAAACTCATATCTATATAGATAAAAGCCCAGCGACAGAATGGCAGAATGACCAGAACGACTGGTCGACCAGTTGCTATGATGCGTACTGACCATCATGGGGCAGACGCTCAATGCAGGAGCTGTCCCCTGGTGGTCAGTCTGCTCCCACAGGGGGAGTGCCACACTGCTGACCGAAATGAGCCGCACTCCCACAGTGGGCCCATCCCCACAGGCCACGCCCCCCACCAGTGCATGAATCCGTGCACTGGGCCTCTAGTTAATAGATAAGTTCACTGTTCAGTCCTTTGCACATACAGTCAGTAGTTGGTTCCACTCATGTACATAAATCACATATGTCCTTGCAGGAAAGAGTGGCAGCATGTTCACCATAGTTTGGAGAACAGGCTGCCTCATGCAAGTTTTTTGTGTTGTTTTTTATTTATTTCTTTCGTGTACATTCACTTTGACCTCCGGGGAGTTGATACGAATTACATACCTGGCTACGGCTTCACTGTATACAAAACCAGCATCAGCTCGTTTTACGATTTCAAAGCACAGATCCGCTCCATCCATACTGCAGAGAAAAGGGAGAAAGCATGTCAGAAAGAGGAGATTCCGGATGCAAACGCTGAGAGTGAATGCACGGGAACTGAGCGATTAGTTGATTTACAGCTAATGATGGATGGTAATGAATTCGTTAACTCTCCGTTCTTTCAAGGAAAAGAGACATAAATTGTAAAGGACACTACAACCATCTCCACATCGAAAATCTACAGGGAGAGAGACAGGAAAACAAACAAATGGTAGCGTCAAATAAGGTCTGAGAAATTCACTATAAATTGTTTTTAGGTTATCATAATGAGGAGTCTCTGGAAAGGGCAATCTGGGGATTACGGGCAGAGTTTTGAATCAAATTCTGAAATTATCTATAGCTACTCAAGTCATGAAATATTCTCAACATGCAACAAGACTTCTAAAACATTTAGTCATAGTTGTCAATAGTAAATGGGAAGTCAAGCTATATCCCGTGGAAGGAAAAATAATTAGCTAACTATAATTCTGTTACCAAAGTTCATTGCTACAAACATATTCTAACCCAGCGATCTGTTGGTGTCACAGTGTCACTTATATTGCCCCCAAACTTAAAACGGTTCTCTATTTCTTAGCACATCAGTAAGGCCTCTTGTTATCTTGGCCACGTGTTTGTGCATACATTGTTTCTCAAGTTCAAAACCTATCCTAATTCAAGACTCTACTCCCAATCCCACCTTCCCCCAAAGTCCCCTAAATGATTACTAGCCACATTAAGCCCTTCTTTTTCTTAAATTTTATAACAGCCCCATATGGTTCATATCATAACATTCAGCACTTACATACAAACGTGTGTGTGTGTGTGTGTGTGTGTAAGTTTTGCCAGATCATTACATATATAATGAAATTGCCCAGATATTAATAGTTGGTTAACATTTTCACACTTGAAGGCTTATAAAGTATTTTCAAATCTACTTCATTTATTCAGTAGCTCCGGCTACAAAACCAGGAAAAAGAAGTAAGCAAAAGAAACACAGGATTCGTGACAAGGTCAGTATGTATTTTATTGACGTTTCAAAAGTGAAAGGAAAATGAAGCAAAAGCGATCTTAAAAATATAGTGCCTGATAATGACCCCAAAATAACGAATGATACCAACTCACTTATTTAAGAAGCTCAAGAAACATCGAAATAACTGCCAACCTAAAATTCCACGGTCAGCAAATACCTCCTGAGAAATTCTTTCAGATTAGGAAAGGAAACAAGAGAATTTGCCACCAGCATACCTGCCCCTAAAGAAAATACTCATGAGCAATCCTCAGGCAGAAGAAAAACAGAGTGCAAACTCAGTGATGCAGCAAGTGATGAAAAACAAAATGTGGTAAACCTGTACAGTCACACACCTCTTGATGGGAGTTTGTTCTGAGAAAGAAGTCAGTAGGCAATTTCATAATTGTTCAAACCTTAGATAGCACACCCTGCTACACACCTAGGCTATAGGCATACCATCGTGACTGTGGAAGAATCTAAATGAACAACGGCTGCATAACACAACCATTTTTCCTCTCTCTCTGCAGAGAAAAGCTCTATGAAACAATGACTACTCAGAGAGAGAGAGAGAAGATTGATTTTAATAAAAATACTGAACAAGAACATAAATCAGGAAGCATACTGCAATTTCTAGGACAACCACTAAGTTCTCTAACTTTTTAAAAAATATATGTTTATTGGCTTCAGAGAGGAAGGGAGAGGGAGAGAGAGAGAAACATCCGTGGTGAGAGAGGATCATGGATTGGCTGCCTCCTTCACGCCCCACACTGGGGATGGAGCCTACAATCCGGGCCTGTGCCCTGACTGGGAATCGAACCCTGACCTCCTGGTTCACAGGTCAGTGCTCAACCCCTGAGACATACTGGCCAGCCTCTAACTTAAAAAAAAACCAGGGTCCTTTTCTACTCTTAAGATCATGGAGAGCCCCAGAGGGATTATGTTTGTGTGGGTTTTATCTATCAATATTTGCTGTATTAAAAATTAAAATCCAGAAGTGTGGGAACCATTTACTTTGAAATAACAATAGTATATACATTATACATCGACAGATATTTTTCATGAAAAATGATTATATATTTTAAAACAAAGTAATTTTGTTTTTATGTACAACAGTCTTTATTACTTGTCTGTAAGAGTGAAACACACACACATACAGAGAGAGAGAGAGAGAGAGAGAGAGAGAGAGAGAGAGAGAAACATTGATGTGAGAGAGACACATCGAATGGTTGCCTCCATATGTGCTCCTATTGGGGCAGGGAATCCAACTTATAACCCAGGTACGTACCCTTGACCAGGAATCAAACTCAAAACCCTTCGGTGGCCTGATGCTCTAACCACTGAGCCCACCAGTAAGGCCTAAAATGTTGCTTTTATTTTTTTAAATATATTTTTATTGGTTCCTGAGAGGAAGTGAGAGGGAGAGAGATAGAAACATCAATGATGAGAATAATTGATTGGCTGCTTCCTGCATGCCTCCCCCAACCAGGGATTAAGCCCACAACCGAGGCATGTGGCCCTGACCGGAATCAAACCCAGGACCCTTTGGTCTGCAGGCCAACACTCTATCCTCTGAACCATACTGGCCACATCAAAATGTGTTCATTTTCTTTTCTTTTTTTTCTTTTTTTTAATTCTTTTTTATTGTTCAGTTTATTAATTACATTGTTTCCCCTTTTTTATCCCCCTATATCTTCCCTCCACCTTGTACCTATCCCACCCTCCGCCCTCACCTCCCTCTCCCCACTGTCCTCTCCCATTGTTGCAAGATTTTTGTCCAGTCTCTTGCTGCACTTCCCACAACCCTTTTCTCCCCAAGAATTGTCAGTCCATTCCCTCTCTATGTCCATGTTTCTGTTATAGTCACCAGTTTATCTTGTTCATCAGCCTATCAATGCACTTGATTTTTATGTTCATTTGTTGATAGATGTGTACTTGTTGTTCATAATTTTCATCTTTACCTTTTTCTTCTTCCTCTTCTTAAAGAATATCTTTCAGCATTTCATATAATACTGGTTTGGTGGTGATGAACTCCTTTAGCTTTTTCTTATCTGCGAAGCACTTTATCTGATCCTCAATTCTGAATGATAGCTTTGCTGGATAGAGTAATCTTGGTTGTAGATTCTTGCTCTTCATTATTTTGAATATTTCTTGCCACTCACGTCTGGCCTGCATCGTTTCTGTTGAGAAATCCGCTGACAATCGTATGGGTGCTCCCCTGTAGGTAACCAACTGTTTTTCTCTTGCTGCTTTTAATATTCTCTCTTTATCTTTTGCTCTTGGCATTTTAATTATGATATGTCTTGGTGTGGTCCTCTTTAGATTCCTATATTTTAGGGTTCTGTGTACTTCTTGGGCTTTTAAGTCAGTTTCTTTCCCCAGGTGGGGAAAGTTTTCAGTCACTATTTCTTCAAGTAGGTTTTCATTAACTTGCTCTCTCTTTTTCTGGCACCCCAATAATTCGGATGTTGGCTTGCTTGAGGTTGTCCCAGAGGCCCCTTACGCTATCTTCAATTATCTGAATTCTTTTTGTTTCTTGCTTTTCCAGCTTAGTGGATTTTGGTTCTTTGTATTTCAAATCTTTGACTTGGTTCTTGTGGCCCTCTGGACTGCTTTTAGGACTTTGTGTAATATTTTTTATTTCAGTCTGTGTATGCTTGATTTCTAGTTGGTCGGTTTTTTTATCTGTGAGGGTCTGGTTCGTATCCTCAGAGGTCTTATTCATTTCCCTAAGGGTCTCATTCATTTCTTTGTAAGTATCATTCATCTCCTTGTAATTCTCATTCATTTGCTGGTTGGTCTTGTTTATTTCCTGGTAATTCTCATTAAGTTGATCGGCCTTTTGTAGGAGCCTCTTGAAAAGCCTTATAACCGTGGTTTTGAACTCTATGTCTTGTCGTCTTTTCTCCTCCATTTCTTTCACACCTGATTTCTTTCCATGTCTCTGCATGGTGGCTGCTTTATGTGGTGGATATCCTCAAAGGGACAGTGGCTCAGTCTCCCCGGTTACCTGAGGTGGGTACTCTTACTGCAATCCTTTATGGGTTGTATTCAGTGTTTTTGAATTTAAACCCAGCTTTTTGTTGTTAGCCCTAGGAGGGTTTGACCTCCAGGCCAATTGGCTGTGAAGGGAGACTGTGTTCAGGTTGGATGGGCGGAGTCTCTGGGCTGCACCGCGGTGGTGGTGGCGGCGGCGGAGGCGGCTGGGCGGCAGCAGCGGAGGCTGGGTCCTATGCGATGCTCGCGCGCGCAGGTCTGTGCTGGGTGGGGATGGCTGCAGACTCCTCCAAGAGAAAGCCGCTAGTCTCTTCCCCTTGCCAGACAACTCTGCCTTTCCCCAAATGTGCCTGCACACCAAAAGTCCAGCCCAGGGCTGTAAAATAGATGGTTTCCGGAACCAAGAGACAAGTTTCCAGGGGGCAAGTCGCGGATTTGCGCTACCCTTGGGACTAGGAGCTTCTGCCGCGCCCCGCTTCCAGGGTGCGTCCCCCGGACCTCGGACCTCGCCGGTTCTGGGGAATCTGTGCAGGGAGACCTCTCGTACCCCGGATCTCGGACCTCGCCCGGCTCGGGAAATCTGGACCCCGTCGGAGAAATCCGGCCGGTCCCTGCTCCAGCCCCAGCCTGCGTGCGCGACCAGGGCGGCTCCTAACCTGTTTCCGTCTGAAAGGCTGCGCTCCCGCCGGTCCTGAGTCTGTGTCCCACCTTTGCTCCTATTAGTGGAGTTTACATTCAGCCAGCTTTCTGGCGATTCTGGGTGCTTGTCTGTTCTGCTGTTATGTTGTAGTTCTTAAATCGTTGCGCGGGGCAGAACAATAGGTGTTTGCTTATGCCGCCATCTTGGTGTTCCCCGATCAGGAGCTATTTAAAGAAGCTAGGAGATGGTTTGTCGGCCGGTCTCTCTTTCTTTTTTTCCAGTTGAGTCACACCTTCAGACTTATTCTGACTGGCGCCTGCTGGGGCCACCGACTCCTTCACAGACCCGCGAGGACTGCCGCAGCTTGGTTCGCAGCACCCGCCCGTCTGCCGATGTCTGCTTCCCAGGGAGTTGCCGGATCCGCCCGCCAGTAGCACCCCCAACTCCAAAATGTGTTCATTTTAAATTAAATGCCTGCCACATACTCAAATCAGAGCAACCTGGTTTGTCTGTAGTGATTCTTTCAAGTAAAAATGATGTGTCACACACACACACACACACACACACACACACACACACACATACACACACACGCACACACGCATGCTGCTAGTTCAGCTCTTCACTTAACAAATCACATGAGTGCTTTTCTGAGATCCAGCAGCATTTAAAGGACTAAGCACTCAGAGTATGTTTCCTAATCACAATATACTTATGTTAGAAATAAATGAACAAAGTAACTCGAGACTCTCCCAGTGCTTGAACTGAGCGATGCATGCTAAATAAACTGTGACTGGAAGGAGAAATTTAATGAAAAATTAGAAAATACTTCTAACAATGATAATGAAAACAGTACATATCAAAACCTGTGCAGGGCTGAGGCATGACATTTCACGGTTGGGGTGTTGTTATGATTAGACCAGCAAATACAGAGCTGCTTGAAAGGAGGAGGTGGGCATAAGTCTCTCTCTCTCTCTCTCTCTCTCTCTCTCTCTCTCTCTCTCTCTCTGTCCCTGTTTCACTCTCTCTCTGTCTGTCTCCAGGTTGTAGAAACTTTTCTTGAATTAGATGATCCAATGCTGATGGAAAAACACACCAATACAACCTCTAGGGAGGGCAATTTTATAGGACTTCACAAAAGCCTTACAAATGACATGTCTTTTAGCCCAATAGTTTCATTTCTTGGGAACTAAGAAGGTCTAATGATAGGGTTTTATTGTAGCTATTTATACTAGGGAGAAGTCGGAAATAACCTAAATGGCCCACAGAGGCAAATGGTTAAATAAATTGTGGTAAATCCACAGAGGGGAATATTATGCTGCCATTAAAACGATGCTCTAGAAGCCTGGCTAGTGTGGCTCAGTGGTTGAGCATCGACTTACGAACCAGGAAGTCATGGTTTGATTCTTGGTCAGAGCACATGCCTGGGGTTGTGGACCTGATCCCCAGTGCAGGATGTGCAGGAGGCAGCCGATCCATGATTCTCTGTCAGCACTGATGTCTCTCTCTCTCTCTCTCTCTCTCTCTCTCTCTACCTTCCTCTCTGAAGTCAATACAAATATATTTTAAAATGATGCTATATAAATATATTTATTGCCCTGGCCGGTTTGGCTCAGTGGATAGAGTGTTGGCCTGCAGACTGAAGGGTCCCAGGTTCGATTCTGGCCAAGGGCATGTATGTACCTTGGTTGTGGGCACATCCCCAATGGGGGCTGTGCAGGAGGCAGCTGATGGATGTTTCTCTCTCATCGATGTTTCTGACTCTCTGTCCTTCTCCTTTCCTCTCTGTAAAATTCAATAAAATATATTTAAAAAAAAGAAGTACCGTATTTTCCGGTGTATAACACGATTGGGCGTATAAGACGACCCCCAACTTTTCCAGTTAAAATATAGAGTGTGGGATATACTTGCCATATAAGACTACCCCTCTTCCAATGCATACCAAATAAAAATTAAAAAAAAACACATCATCAGATTTGATTTCAATATGGTAATTTTAATTCAAATGCTTATGACATGCAGGGTCGTCTTATATACTGGAAAATATGGTATATTTATTGCTGTAGAAAGATGTTCATATTACATTGGGATGTATAAACATGTAATATGCATATATGTATGTAGGCAGATACATTGAGTAATTTTTGAACATAAGAGGGTGTGAAATAGTGGGTGGGTAGGACTGTGGTTGGATTATTTTTACTTCCTACTTTTAAAAAATGAACAGATACCACCACTTCTGTCAAACTAAAAACAGTTCTAAATGTTAAAAAACCAAAACGCTAAAACACCCCTACAGAATACAGCTACACAGTACTTACAAAGTAGCACCACACATTTGCTTTAAAACTTTAAATTATTGAAGTAACAAAAATATCATGAATATTGATGTAAAATACTAAAAAACAAAAAAGCTAGAGCTAGTGAGATTCAATTGGGAGAAAAATTTTAAGAGAACAGCAAATTGTATCCAATGAAGATAGAGAGAAATAATAATGAGTGGAGATTAATGAAATGGAACTAGAAAATCCCTGTTTGGAAACTGAACAATATACTGGTATTATACAGATCTCAGAATAAATCATTAGAAAATGAGAAAATCTTTTACACTGAATAACAAACATAAACACATCAAAACCTATAAACTGCAGACAAAGTAGTACTTAGGAGGAAATTTACTGCTGCAGATGCATATATCAGAAAAGAAGAAAGGCTGAAAATTCATGAACTAAGCATCCATTCTCCATAAGTTATATAAAGATCATCAAATTAAACTCAAACAAATTTGAAGAAAACATGACAGAAATTAGTGAAATGGAAAGCAAACATATTAGCAGGATCAAGAAAGCTAACAGTTGTTCCCTGGGAAATGGTGAATCTTTAGCAAGATTCATTAAGAAGAAGAGAGAGAAGACATATATAGAAGCCAATATTAAGAATGCAAAAGGACCCCTTGCCCGGTAGCTCAGTTGGTTAGAGTGTTGCCCTGATATGCCAAGGTTGTGGGGTTGACTCCCAGCTAGGGCACATAAAAGAATCAACCAATGAATGGATAGACAAGTGGAACAAGAAATTGATCTCTCTCCCTACCTCGTATGTCTTCTCTCTCTCTCCCTCTCCCTCCCTAACATTAATAAATAAAAATTAAAGAGAATTAAAAAGGAGCTAACACCTCATATCCTGCAGACATTCCATTTTTTATTTTATTTTTAAAAAATAAATCTTTATTGTTCAGATTATTACAGTTATTCCTCTCCCCCCCCCCCCATAGCTCCCCTGCCTGGTACCACCCCACTCTCTGCCATTACCTCCCACACTACCCTCGTCCATAGGTGTGTGCTTTTTGTCCAGTCTCTTCCCATACCCTCACCCATTTCTCCCTGAGAATTGTCAGTCCACTCCATTTCTGTGCCCCTGATTCTACTATATTCACCAGTTTATTCTGATCATCAGATTTTTTATTCACTTGATTTTTAGATTCACTTGTTCATAGACATATATTTGTTGTTCATAGTTTTTATCTTTATCTTTTTCTTCTTCCTCCTCTTCTTCAAGAATACCTTTTAGCATTTCATATAATACTGGTTTGGTGGTGATTAACTCCTTCGGCTTTTTTTTTGTATCTGTGAAGCTCTTTATCTGACCTTCAATTCTGAATGATAACTTTCCTGGGTAGAATAATCTTGGTTGTAGGTTCTTGCTATTCATCACTGAAAATTTCTTGCCACTCCCGTCTGGCCTGCATAGTTTCTGTTGAGAAATCAGTTGACAATCATATGGGTGCTTCCTTGTAGGTAACTAACTGTTTTTCTCTTGCTGCTTTTAAGATTCTCTCTTTGTCTTTTGCTCTTGGCATTTTAATTATGATGTGTCTTGGTGTGATCCTCTTTGGATTCCTTTTGTTTGTGGTTCTGTGTGCTTCCTGGACTTGTAAGTCTATTTCTTTCACCAGGTGGGGGAAGTTTTCAGTCATTATTTCTTCATATAGGTTTTCATTATCTTGCTCTCTCTCTTCTTCTAGCATCCCAATAATTTGGAAGTTGGTATGCTTGAAGTTGTCCCAGAGGCTCCTTACATTAAATTCATATTTTTGGATTGTTTTTTCTTTTTGCTTTTCCAGTTGGGTGTTTTTTCCTTCTTCGTATTTGAAATCTTTGACTTGATTCTTGCGATCCTCTAGTCTGCTGTTGGATCTCTGTATATTATTCTTTATTTCAGTCAGTGTATGCTTAATTTGTAGTTGGTCTTTTTTCATTTCCTCGAGGGTCTCACTAGGTTTATCAGCCATTTCTAGAAAAACCTTATAACTGTGGTTTTGAACTCTAAATCCAGTAGTTTGTTTTCCTCCATTTTTTTCATTTGTGACCTGTTTCTTTGTCTCCACACTTTGGCTGCTTCCCTGAGTTGATAGAGTGGCTTTGTGTGCTAGGTGTCCTATAGGGCCCAGTGGCTCAGCCTCCCCAGTTACCTGAGGTGGATACTCTTGGTGTACACCTTTGTGGGCTGTGTGCACAGCCTTGTTGTAATTAAGCCTTGATTGTTGTTGGTATCACTGGGAGGAATTGACCTCCAGGCCAATTGGCTGTGAGGATCACTGTGTCTACGATGGGAGAACTTCTGTGTTGGAGACACCCTTATGAGGCAAGACTTGCTTCAGTGGAGCTTTGGTGTTAACTGATTCTGCCCCCTGAGCGTGTCCCTTATGGATCTGAGGAGTTGTAACCTGGATGGTCCCACTCTGACCACTGGGTACACTGGCTCTTAGATCTCCAAGGAGGTGATAATTTAGCCTCTGCCTGAGGCCACCCAGCAGGAGCTATGGAGAGATCTGCAGATTCCTGTTTTTTGTTTGGGTTTTGGAGGTGCCCAGTTGAGGCTCAGCTATGAAGCAATGGAAGCTGCTGTGGGGCCTTGGGCCTTCTTTTGGATGTTCTGTGTCTCCCTGACTCAGCTTCAGTTTAGATTTCAAAGGACCAGGCCAATCATATGCAAAAGCTTCTGTTCACAGCTTGGGTGGGGCAGGGTCTCAGGGAATTAACAGGGTGGACCTAACAGCAATGGCAGATCCTCAGCCCTACCCTAAGAGGCCCCTAGGTCTCAGTGCCCCTTGGTAATGTCTGCAAGCACCTCTGAGAGAAAGCCACCCTCGAGTTCCTCCCGATGCCAGACAACCCAGTTTCTCCCTGTATGAGTCTGGTTCCCAGAATCTTGCCCAGAACTGGAGTTCAGAGCAGTTAGGAGCTTGTGTCTCCCTCTCGACTGAGAAAGACAACTGAGTCCTCAGTTGCCAGCCCTTTCTGCGCCTGCGCCTCCATATCTCCGCACTTTACTTCTGCACTCCTGCAGACATTCTAAAAGTGCTATTAAAACTGTATGCCACAAATTTGAAATGGACAAATTCCAGAAAAAATAAAACTCATAAAAGGGACACAAAATGAATTGGAAAACCAGAATAATTTTTTACTGATTAAAGGAATTGAATCAGTAATTAAAAACCTTCTGGAATAAAAACACTTTAGGCCTAAAATGAATTTCTGATGTTCTACTAAACATTTTGAGGGAGAAATAAAATGAATCAAAAGCACAAACAGTCTCCAATTCATTTTATGAAGCCAGCTCAACCTAGATACAAACACACGTTAGGACAGCATGAGAAAATTAAAGAACAATTTTACTAATGAAAATAGATGAAAATAACCCAAACAAAACATTAGGCAACCAAAACACCCATATATAAAAACTACATCAGGACAAAGTTGGGTTTGTAAAAAATTACACCAGAGAAATGTAAAACTGTTTTCACATTTGGAATTCAATTACTATGATTCTGAACATTGACACATCAAATGAGTACTCCAACAACTCATATTCAGCAATATTCTGGAGGTCCCAGCCAGGGCAGTAGGTGAGAGATAAAGAAAGAAAATGCATAAGGATCAAAAGGAAACAAATGGTCATTATTTACAGGTGGTATAACTGCATATGGTACAATGTCCAAAATGATCTAAGGCAGTGGTCGGCAAACTCATTAGTCAACAGAATGGCAAACTGCAGTTTGCCAACCACTGATCTAAGGTAAAATTAAACTAATCAGAATTTAGCAAAATCGTTATAAAGCAAAGAAAAATTCTAAAATCTGCTTTTTAAGAACACAAAAATAAATATCACAGAAAGATGGATAGGATTCCGGGGGAAAAAGTATGATATTTATTAAATGAATATCAATTATAAAATAAAGGGAGAGAAAATTATCCTGTTCACAGATTTGAAGACTCGATACTGTAAAGAGGCAATCTTCTCCAAATGGAGGCATGCATTCAATGGAATTCCAATGACAACCCCGACAGGCCTTGTGGAAAAGTCTAGCGGAATCTAAAATGTGTATGGGACCGCAAAAGCACAAGAAGACTTAAGCTATTTGGGGAGAATAATAAGGTGGGAAGATCTGCTCTCCTTTCCTGCAAAGTTTACTAATATAAAGCTTAGTCATGAAGACTACGTTGCTGACACTAGGCCAGATGAACAGGGCAGTCGAACATAACAGAGAGCCTACAAACAGTCACACATGTGGACGCTTGACTGACGACGAAGAGGTGACTGCAAAGTACTTGGCAAAGACGGTCTCTTCATATAAACACACTAGAGGCCTGGTGCATGAAAATTCATGCACTGGAGGGGATATCCCTCGGCCGGGCCTGCCCCCTCTCACAGTCTGGGAGCCCTCAGGGGTGGGAGGTGACCCGGAGATCAGGGGAAGGTGATGCCCCCATCACTCTTCTGCTGCTGCCACTGCCGGCAGCGCAATCCTCAGCCGGCCCCAGTTACCTGAGCCTTGGGCGGCCCTGGGCAGCTGGGCAGCTGCCATCCAAGGCTTGTCTGTGACTCAGTCCAGCCCTGGGTGGTTGGAGGGCTGACGGGACTGGGGGACTCTAGAGGCAGACGTGCAAAGTGACTGCCCTAGAGGGGCTGAAGGGACTGAGCCCGCCATCTTGTGGCTATGGGCGCTGCCATCTTTGAGGCCATGGTAGTCAATTAGCATATTCCCTCCTTATTGGCTGTGGGTGCCACCATCTTTGTGAGTGTGTGAGGCTCAATTAGCATATCACCTCTCTATTAGATAGAATGCTTATGTGGACCAGGAGACATATCCTTAAGTGTTCATAGCGGGATTGTTCACAATGGCCACCAAGTGTCAACAACCTGAATGGGCATCAGTAGTAGAATGGGTGAGAGCATTGGTCTATTCATACAACAGAGTACTCCAGAGCAAAGAAAGGAAACCTACAGGTAGAACACTGTGTGAAGGAAGCACACACAGAAGAACACAAACTCTCTGATTTCTTTCACATGTAGGATGTGACAGGCATTTACAGGCATTCATTCACTGAATGCTGACAAGAAATCCCTGAGGTCCGTATTATTCTCACCCCGATTTTACTTAAGAGAAAACTGAGAAACCGCACAGGTTACGTAACTTTCTCAAGAGATCACAGAGCTATGAAGTGGCAGAGGCAGGATTCAAACTCAGGCAGTCTGATTCTATTTTTTCTATATTATTATTTTTTAAATATATTTTTGCTGACTTCAGTGAGGAAGGGAGAGGGAGAGTGAGATGGTAACATCAATGATGAGAGACAATCACTGATTGGCTGCCTCTTGCACACCCCCCACACTGGGGATGGAGCCCACAACCCGGGCCTGTGCCCTGACCGGGAATCGAACCCTGACCTCCTGGTTCCTAGGTCGATGCTCAACCCCTGAGCTATGCTGGCCGGGCAAGATGTTCTCTCCCGGCCCCTGGTAGGGATGTCCTCTCTCCACCTTCCCACCAGTTGTTATTATTGAGTCATTGGATAGGCACCTGTCTGGTCTGTACAGTTTCACTATACACAACTTGAAGGCATAAACAAGTCTTTTATTGTTAGCAGAACCTTCCACATGTTGATGAATATTTACAAATATTTGTTGGTGGTAAATTCACTTATGAAAGAGAGAGAGGAGCCGCAACCTTTAAAAAATCTTTCCTCCATCTAAACCACGCAATTTTTTTTAAAAAAAAAATATTTTCATTGCTTTAGAGAGAAAGGAAGAGGGAGAGAGAGAGAGAGCTAGAAATGTCAAGGATGAGAGAGAATCATGGATCGGCGACCTCCTGCATGCCCCTTCCCTGGGGATCCAGCCTACAATCTGGGCCTGTGCCCCTGACCGCAATCGAACCCGGGACCCTTCAGTCCGCAGGCCAATCTTCTACCCACTGAGCCACACCAGCCAGGGCTAAACCACACCATTTTTGTGGGAGGAGTGGCTAGAAGCATGCATGTTAGAGTTTCAATGGAAGGAAGGGGTACATCTTCAAGGGATGCAGACAGTCTTCATGGAGTAAGCAGCTTCTCGGAGGGGAGAGAGAGGACAGGAGAGGATGAGAAAAGAGAGTGAGTGCAGAAAGGAGAGGGCACTAGGCCGGGGAGTCAACATGTGAGGTGGGCTTGGAGCAGTGGATTGTGGAACATTTAAGGGGCAATAATTTGAGCTAAGCTCTCTTCTCAGCTATACTGTACATAGGATACAATCAAACCTTTTCAGTATGAACTTGGAAGGGACTAGAGAAGGTACTGATGCAGGGTTATTAACTATACATGTAAGCAGATAGAAACATTCATCTTTCCAATGGGAAAATGGCTGCTCACTGTAACAGAAATTGTGCTATAGCCTCAAAGACATAAGATGCCTGAGCGTGCCCCCATATACCTCTGTGTCAGTTGAATTGTTTTTGGTGGGAACTGCCTATTCCTGTCCTTGCCCATTTGTGTATGAAACTTAATATCTTTCCTCCATATAGAGTGAGTTTTTTATCTATAAGGTGGGACAAAAGGAGGCTTACAGTTGTTTGTATAGAAAGGAATACAATAATCCTATCTAATAAAAAAGTAATATGCAAATTGACCCCACCTCTGCTACACCCACAAGCCACGCCCACCAGCCAATCAGAGCCAGCATGCAAATTAACCCCAACCAAGATTGCTGCAGCCACTGAGAGCAGAAGGGAGGCTTGGGTTGCCCCAGCAATGGAGGAAGCCAAGCTTTCTGCCTGCCATTGCCTGCCTAGGCCTCCACTCAATGCTATAAAGTTTCAATTATTAAAGATAAATAAACCTGAACAGAAATGGCTGCTGCCTTGGAGTAAGCAGAAGGCTTGGCTGTGCTTCAGGCTACAAAGTTTCAATTGTAGAACATAAATTAATCTCACATCCCAGGGCCTCCACTTGGGTTGCTGGGGGGCGTGGCCGGCCTGCAAACCACCACAGGTCCCTCGCCCAGGCCCCCTCATGCCCCAAAGGAACCCCCACCCTGATCTGGGACATGCTTCAGGGCAAACCAGCTGGCCCCCACCCATGCAACAGGCCTCTACCCTATCTAATAAAAGAGTAATTTGCAGGTTGACCATCACTCCAACACACAAGAGGGCTGCCCCAGTGTGGTCAAAGATCCTGCCCCCATGTGGACACAAGATGGATACCACAAGATGGCCAGCAGGGGAGGGCAGTTGGGGGCAATCAAGCCTGTAGGGGAGGGCAGTTAGGGGTGACCAGGCTGGCAGAGGAGGGAAAGTGGGGACAAACAGGCTAGCAGGGGAGCAGTTAGACATCAATCAGGCTGGCAGGGGAGTGGTTAGGGGTGATCAGGCTGGTAGGCAGAAACAGTTAGGGGCAATGAGGAAGGCAGGCAGGCAAGTAGTTGGGAGCCAGCAGTCCTGGATTGTGAGAGGGCAGTCGGACATCTCTCGAGAGGTCCCAGATTGGAGAGGGTGCAGGCTGGGCTGAGGGAGGAACCCCCACCCCCTGTGCACAAATTTTGTGCACTGGGCCTCTAGTCTATATAATAAAAGGCTAAGTGACCATCCAACTGGCTGGTACATGATGTGCACTGACCACCAGGGGACAGATGCTTAATGCAGGAGCTGCTAAGCTGCGGTGAATTTGCAGCAGTGGTTCTCAGGTGACAGACCCCAGAACCAGAGAGGAGGGAGCCCAATTCCTCACTGGGCCACACTGTTTCACCTTCAGCCGTGGATTATGTTGTTTTGATATCATATTTTTAAATCATGTTTTTGTTATTTTTATACTGTGTCTTTGTTGTTGTTATATCATGTTGTTATTGTTTATTTACTAATCAATTTATGTATTATTTTCATATACATTTTACTAATTTTCTTTCATCTCTGACACTTATAGAGAAAGGGCGAATAGCGATATTAAAATATTTCTTTTAATTAATTTCCTTTCAATGTACACAAATGCGTGCACTGGGCCACTAGTACATACATAATAACACATGAATAAACTTGGCGTTTTGAGTAATAGTTCGCACAACTCTAAACCTACTTTAGCCCCACCCTAAGGATTGTATATCAAACTTAGAAACTGTTCATTATGTTCTACCCTCCTACTTTGGAAAATATATATTCCCAAGGCCCTGGAAAGATAGGTTTTATGACAAATTATTTGGTCCTGGCTGGTTCAGCTCAGTTGGCGGAGTGTTGTCCTGTGCACCCAAAGGTCGCCAGTGTGATTCCGGTCAGGGCACATGCCCAGGTTGCAGCGTGCCATCCCTGGTCATGCTGCATGGGGGGGGGGTTGATTGATGTTTCTCTCTCATATCAATGTTTCTCTCTCTTTCTCGCTTCCTCTCTCTCTCTCAAAATATTAATAAAAATGTTTTAATAAAAGAAAGAAATTGAAACTTGGGTTCCTCAGACTTTCTCACCGGAACGTGGCATGTTGGGCCATCTGGCCCTTGGCCTGCCCTCATCTCTGACCCCATCCCCAGCTTCCTGCCTAACCTTACAGCCTTCCAAGGCCATGGCTGACATCCCAAGGTACAAGAGGTGCAGATTTTATAACCACGTAGCAAGGACACTGACTCCTTGCCTTAGAATAGTGTCGTCTCGGTCCTTAATGGTAGGTCAGTTAAGGTTCTTAGTTACGAGAAACAGAAACCAACGCTGGCTGATTTCAGCAGAAATGGAGTTTATTAATAGGACACTGGACTGCCCACAGAGTGGTTGGAGGCCTATGAAACCAAGCCCAGTGCTCCGCAGTCAGAAACAAAACCCTGATCTGGTAAGGGCAGCCTAGCAGCGTGCATGGCCGGCCCTCCTGCTGTAACCTCCCACCTGACGGCCAAGGTGAGCAAACCTCTGGCATTTTTAGTGTCTGCAGGAGAAGGCGGGCTTTGTCCCGCAGCAGGACTCTGAAGAGGAAAGATTCTCTACACACCGGAGGAAGGCTCGCCTGTCGGACAGCCAGAAACCACAAGCTATGTCCCTTGCACATGGGATCTATGGTCAGGTCCACTCTTACCTGCTCAGAGGACCTCGGACCTGCCATTTCATATTTCTGGGCGGACGAGGACTCCTTAATATAAGGATGGGATTTGGCTGAATAATCACTAAGGTCTCTTGATAACCACAGAATTAGAATTCTTTGGAAACAAAACTGGCTTGAGAGAACTGGCCACCTCTAAAATGCAGATGTGGCCTAAGATATTGTTTTTCAAGTTTTAGAGGCTGAGGACTGTTCTAATGCTAGTCAGATATCAAAGAGTAATTTGCACCATTTCCAGGGTCCTGTATGCACCACCCTTTTCTCTTTTCCAGACATTTCTCTTGTCCAGTTGTTTCAAGGACCAAGATCTCCAGACCCTTACTCAATGCTGTTTGACAACGGCGCCTCCTAGTGGATGAGGAAACAGTAGCTACAAGAGAGAGCTTATGGTCTCAAGTTAGAGCTAGGTCATGCTAACAGGCCTGTCTGTGTGGTTTTCTGAAATTCCCAGAAAATAAAAGAAGATGGTTGGGAGAACAACTATTAGCCCTCAGTGTAATCGCTAATCCTTACCGCTCAGCACCCGTCTTCCCAGCCTCCTGCATTCATATTTATACACGCATGTTCTTCCTCGTTCAGTTAAGGTTGTGAGTGGAGAGGGGCCTCCAGATGTAACTCACAGCGTCACATCACAGAATTCTCCAAGCGACAGGGACTTGTTAGAGGCGAGCAATGGATTCATGGCCGCTGGGACCAGAGCCCCAGCCTCTGAGCCTCAGGCCCCTGTGTCAGTCGTGCTTCCTGTACAGTTTTTGGAAGGGGGAGGCACCCTTTTCCCTTGCCCTAACATAGACTTGGTGGGGAGGGTTGCTGAGAGGATAGTGATATTCTAGTTTTTTCAAAGGGCTTTAAAAAAAAAAAGACTAACCATCTTCACAAGTGAAGGAAATCTCATGTGTGTTTTCTTTTATAAAAAATTTTTATTGACTAAGGTATCATAGATGTGTCTTTATCCCCCATTGTCACCTTATCCCCCCAGGCCTGCCCTTACCCCCTGGTGTCTGTGTCCATTGGTTCGGCTTATATGCATGCATACAAGTCCTTTGGTTGATCTCTCCCTCTTACCCCCCCCCCCCCCGCCTTCCCTGAGGTTTGAGCATCTGATCGATGCTTCTCTGTCTCTGGATCTGTTCTTGTGCATCAGTTTATGTTGTTCACTAGAACCCCGGTGCACAGAGATTCGTGCTAGAATGGGCTTTCCGTTTCCTGGCTGCTGGCACCACCTTTCCGCTCCGGCCCAGCTCCTTTCCACTCCGGCCCTGGAGCCACATCTTTCTGCCCAAAGGCTCTGAGGACCTGGGGTGGGGCAGAATGCCTGCTTCAGCCAGGTGCCTGTGTATGCAAATTAACCACCACCTTTGTTGGGTTATTTTGCATATCACTCCTGATTGGCTGGTGGCATAGCGGAGGTATAGTCAATTTACATGTTTGTCTATAATTAGGCAAGATTATATCACGCATACTTTATTTCTCATGGGTCCTAGAGACAAGCAGGATATCATGGCGCTAGGCAGGAGCCAAGCTTCCAAGCTATCAAGTTTCTGTTCTCAGCATGAAGTCTGCAGAGTTCCTCTAAGACACTGGTTGCTAAATGGCCCGAATGTTTGCACAGGGTCGTGTCCAAAGGCTGGAACCTTGAACTTTCCCCTTTTCTACATTACCCTCCCAATCTTGTATCTTCATTAACTCTAAAAAAATCATTGTGCAAATAGTTTACATGCAATTCTTTATCTAATGGGTGTACGAGTTCAGGTAGTTTAAGCACATTTACAAATATTTTTATTGATTTCAGAGAGGAAGAGAGAAGAAGAGACAGAAAGATTAATGATGAGAGAGAATCATGGGTTGGCTGCCTCTACACGCCCCACACTGGAGGTTAAGCCCGCAACCCGGGCCTGTGCCCTTGACCAAAATCGAACTCTGACCTCCTGGTTCATAGGTCTGACACTCAACCATGGAGCCACGCCAGCTGAGCAGCACATTTTATCTATTTGTTTATTTTAAAGCTTCTTAGATTCGGATCGAGTCCTGCTTACTTTCACAAGTGACAGTCAGGTAGTACCTCTGCCACTCAAAACCAAATCACGCCTAGCCACTGGTCAGTTTCCCTTGTTCTATGGCTTCAGGGTAGGCTAGTAATAGGATCCTTCCAAGTCTCTCTAGCTCTGCTTTCTGCCTCCGCTCTCTGGAAATGCAGCTCTCCCTCATGCCTGCTTTCCACGCAGAGGCAGGCTCCACCACACTGCCAGCGAAGCTTCTGGCCCACAGGGGGGAGCACACCCTCATACAGGTAGATGGGAAACCCCCACCATGCCCCCTCCAGCCATTGTGCGAGTCCCAAGAAATGGTGGCAACCATCTCTCAACACCAGTCAACATTTGCAAAAACAAGCACCTGAATTTACCCTCACTCAGCAAAAAATGGAAATCTGAGTTGTTATATTAAAATACATGTTTTCAGTTCCAAACTGGGTAACTGTAGTCCTCACATTGATGACACTAACATGATTATGGGAGATATTCATCTTGGGCAGTGGTAGGCAAACTGTGGCTCACGAGCCACGGTTTGCCGCTCTGTTGACTAATGAGTTTGTCAACCACTGGGATAGGGCCTTCATCACAAGGAACAACAACAGCCTGTAATTATTGGAATCGAGAGTCTAGGTCAGTGGTTGGCAAACTCATTAGTCAATAGAGCCACAGTTTGCTGACCACTGATCTTGAGCAACTTCATATAGTTAGATGTCACACAGAAACATCTAAGTCAACATGTCCAAGATGTATTTGACCATCCATTTGCAGGCCCCATCATGTCATAGGTACTCATGCCAGTGAACAGGGACTCTCTCATTCCTGCCTCCTTACCTCCCTTTCCAATGATCACATCCTGTTCATTTGAACTCCCAAATACCTACAGGTTCTACTTGCTTCCTTTCATCTCCACTGACACTGGTCTATTCTAGCCACCAATGTTGACACCAAACCATTGTAAGGGCCTCCTAATTTCCTGAAATCCAACCCTATGGCAATATTGTAGCCCATAGAGATCCCTGTCATTTTCATGTTGTTAAATTAAAAAACAGTCAAGTTTTACCCCAGTGGGTGTGGCTCAGGGATTGAGCATCAACCTAGGAACCAGGAGCTCATGGCTTGATTCTCGGTCAGCGCACATGCCTGGGTTGTGGGCTCCATCCCCAGTGGCGGGGGGGGGGGGGGGGAGACAATATTTCTCTCTCATCATTGATGTTTCTCTCTGTCTCTCTCCCTTCTCCTCTGAAATCCATAAAAATATATTTAAAAGTCTGGGTGTAGGTGTGCTCATTACAACTGCAGTATCACTATTCTAGGCCCTCTCAGTGGACAGAGCTGGGAAATACATGAATGTGTAGTAACCCACGCATCTATCTGTGTGTATACATGCATGTATGCACATACACTAAGTGGCCAGATGATGATGATCTCTGAATGCATAACAATCTGGCTGCTCCGTGTCTATCCTATAGAATAAAAGGCTAATATGCAAATTGTCCCCTCGACCAGGGGCTCAACCAGCAGGCAGGCCGGCCAACCACCCATGTCCCCTCCCCCTGGGGCAAGGCTGGTTGGACCCCACCCATGCACGGATTCATGCACCAGGCCTCTAATGTATAAATACACACTGAGTGGCCAGATTATTATGCGTTCAGAGGTCATAATAATCTGACCACTCAGTGTGTATGCACACACAAACTTATATGTATGTATACACACATACGTGTACATATATTAAACTGAATATGAGGTCACACTGCCACCTCCAACTCTAATCCAGCAGCGCTCACTCTAATCTCCACTCTTGCTTTTTTGTAATGTCCTTCTCTGACGGATTTGAAGCATCCGCATAGTTAACACATAAATGTACAAAAAAAATCTGGCAACATGAACAAAATTGAGGGGACACATTTTGGGAAAAATTTGCAAATACATAAAAAAGTAGATATCCTAAGTAAATGAAGAATGCTTACAAAATGGCTCAATGCTAAAGAAAGGGAACAAATGAAAAAATGTATAAACATGCCTTAACCACATTTAACCATACTAGCAACAACAACCAAATGCTAAGAAAACCTACCTGCCGCTTTGCCTTATCAAAATGGAAACATGGATGTGCTCACGTATTACTGGTTTGAACATAAATTGGTACAAATCAAAACAGAATGGCTATCATTGACAAATCAACAAATGACAAGTGCTGATGAGGATGCAGAGAAAAAGGAACCTTCCTTCACTGCTGGTGGGAATGCAGACTGGTGCAGCCACTGTGGAGAACAGTATGGAGTTTCCTCAAAAAACTAAAAGTGGAACTCCCATTTGACCCAGTGATCCCACTTCTAGGAATATATCCCAAGAACCTAGAAACACAAATCAGAAAGGATATATGTACCTCTATGTTCATAGCAGCACAATTCACCATAGCTAAGATTTGGAAACAGCCTAAGTGCCCATCAGCAGATGAATGGATTAGAAAGCTGTGGTCCACCTACATAATGGAAATTGGTACAATTGTTATGGAAAGTAATAGGGCACTATGGGAAAGGAATTTTCACTCTATTGCTAGACTCCTGCTAGCTGATGTCTCCCTTGGAAGACAGCAACAACAACAAGAACAACAGCAACAACAAAACAGGATAAACAACAACAAGAACAACAACAAAACAGGATAAACAACAACAAGAAAAACAAGAACAACAACAAAACAGGATAAGCAACAAGAACAACAACAAAGAAACAGGATAAAAACTTCCTGAAGGCACCCAAGTGCTTAGATGGTTAGGAAAGTAGGCTGAGTGCTTCCAGAGAATGGAAGTCAGAGAGGCAAGGTCCAGCCTCAGTCCCTTCTGCCTGGGGACAGGTGCCCACAGCCGATCTCTATGGGAAAACAAGACAGAACTTGGGAAGTCTGCTAACCCACCTCCCACATGGAGCTTGGACCTGAAGAGCTAGGGACGAACCGGATGCAACCAGCCCCTTCCCATGCTTGCAATCTGTCTTTGTCTCCCAGCACCCTGGAATAAGCATAGAACCTCAGTAGTCCCGCACTGCAAGTGCCTCGTAAAACAAACAGAAGTCCTCTCTGGAGGAAGGAGGCATGATCCTTGGCCAATATTTTTGGAAGTACTTTCCAGCACACAGTCCAAATGAATGAGGTACACGAAGGGGTAGGAGATCCTGACCAAGAAGCAGCAAAGATGACAGACAATAGAAACAAAACTACAGGGCCTTCCTATGCTGAGGTTCTCCAGATCAGGTAATTAAATAATGAAGCTTAGTAGGTCTACCCAGAACATGAGAGCTGAGTATGAATTTTCCCAAGAAAATGAAAATAATAAAAATATAGATTTGAAAAGGAAAAATTGCACAATACAGAAAAGAGGGTAGAAGATACATAAAATATAGAAGGTTACCTATATCTATACTTAACTGGATCATAAAGGCGATGAAAGAAAGGGATAGAGGCAATATTTGAAGAGATAAGGATAAGGACTGAGCACTTCCCACAACCATGAATAATATCAATACACTGATTCAAGAAACTTAAAGAACCTAAGGCAGGATTCTCTGTCTGTCTGTCTGTCTGTCCTTCTCTCTCTCTCTCTCTCTCTCTCTCTCTCTCTCTCTCTCTCTCTCTCACACACACACACACACACACACACACACACAAACACACACACACACACACACACACACACGGCCCATCACAGAGAAAAGCACAGAAAACAAAAACTGAAGCAAACATCATTTTTAATAACCTGAGGACTAAAGACAGATTATTCTCCGGGAAGTGGCAGACTGCTAGCTGACTTCTCAATATCAGTGAAAGCCAGAAGACAGTAGAATGATATCTGATGGAAAGAAAATGCCAATCTAGAATTCTCTACTCAGACAATATCCTTAAAGATAAAAGGGGATATAAAGGATGTCTGAAACCAACAAAAAAAAGGAGTGTTTGCCCACGAAGCAGACTGACACCAGGAAAATGAATCCAGATAAAACCTTAGAGATGCCGAAAGAATACAGAACAAGGAAAGGACAATTTTCTGAGGACAAATCTAAAATAATAAAAATAATAAAGTAGAGTGATGTAAATAGACATAACATGCATTTATACATACAAGTGTAATTTAAATATACAAAACAACAGCTTAGAAGCAAGGAAGGCAGTATATGAAATTTATGGTATCAATATTAAAATGTGTTGAATTAGGAAGTCATACTGTTATTTCTCGGGTACAAATTAAGATAATGGAGAAGAGTGCCTAAACCTCCAAATTAATGGAGGAAAGTGGAATGATAAAAATATTCAGTTGACCCAGATATATCAGGAATGGCAAGAAAAAGAAACATACGTTAAGTGGTACAGATAGAAAGCACATGAGAAAACCATAGATGTAAACCAAACTAATATCCCCAAATAATTAAATGTAAATGGACTAAATACTCCAATTAAAAGAGAAAGATTGATAGCCTAGAATAAAAAAAATAACTATATGTTTTTAACAAGAAACACACCCAAAACCCAGGATACAAAAAGGTTAAAAGGAAGGGGGAAAACCCAGAAAATTAAACCCAAGATAGAAGAATAGAAATAATAAGCAACAGTTACTGAGACGGAAAATAAACACCCAATAAAAAAAAACATACGAAGCTAAAAATTGTTGTTTAAAACACAAATAAAACTAGTAAATGTCTGGGAAGACTGAGAAAGAAAATGAAAAGGTATAAATGACCAGTACCAAGAATGAAAAGATCCTGCAGAGATATTATGAATCGCTATATGCTAACATTGTTTAAAGTTTAAAGTTTGCTCATTCCTAGCAAGATAGAATTCACCGGAATGACACAGTAATAAGTGCAAAACGTGAATATTCATATAAATATTTAAGGAATTGAATCAGAAATGATAACCTTTCTCACAAAAAAGTCTGGCCTGGATGGGTTTATAGGTGAGTCTACCAGTCATATAAAGAGGGCAGGAAAACAGAGGACATGCCCCAATTCACTTGATAAGGCTAGCATCATCTGATAGGACAGTATGTAAAAATTATAGTACAACCTTCTCATAAATATAGGCATAAACAGTCTAAAAAATGTAAAACAAACCTAATATAGCAAAAATACAAAAAGGATTATAAGGATTATACAACATAACCAAGTTTCGTTAACTAAAGAATCAATGAAATTTATTGTATTAACAAATTAAAGAAAAATATAATATGACTAGAGGCCCAGTGCATGAAATTCGTGCACTGAGGGTTGGGGCTGGGGGGAGAGGTGTCCCTCAACCCAGCCTGCATCCTCTCCAATCTGGGACATCCCTTATCACAATCCAGGACTGCTGGTTCCCGACCACTCACCTGCCTTTGCCTGATTGGCCCTAACCATTCTGCCTGCCAGCCTGATTACCCGCTAACCATTACCCTGCCAGTCTGATCAATAACTAACTGCTCCCCTGCTAGCCCGATTGCCACTAACTGCCCTCCTTTGCTAGCCCAGTCACCCCTAACTGCCCTCCCTGCTGGCCTGATTGCCCACAATTGCCCTCCCCTGCAGGTCTGATCTCCCCCAACTGCCCTCCCTTGCTGGTCTGGTCTCCCCTAACTTCCCTCCTCCGCTGGCCTGGTCACCCCTAACTGCCCACAACTGCCCTCCCCTGCAGGCCATCTTGTCTTGGAGTGACAGTCAATTTGCATGTTACTCTTTTATTAGATAGGATCATTTCAACATACACAGAAAAAAGTACTTAATAACAATTCACCATCCATGCATGCTTGACAAACTTGAACATCAGAAACAAGCAAACAAAACAAAACAAAAAACAAACCCCTGCTATCACCAGTTTTCAGGATGTTAACCCATTGCAGTAAAGACTAGAGAAAGAAATAAAATGTAAAAACAATTGGAAGGAATAAACAAAATCTTTCCCACCCGCAGATGATATGATCAGAGATGCAGACAATCCAAACAATTCTACAGATAAATTATTGGAATTGCTGAAGCTTGATGAATAGAAAGGAATACCAGGTCAATACAAGGAAGGAGGGAAAGAGGAAGAGAGAAACATAGAGAATGATCTACCTTGAAAACAAATACCGTTTGTGAAGAAAAGCATAGAATGCTATTGCAAGAAATCAAACACCTAAATAGATGGGAAGACAGACACCATGGTCATGGAATTGGAAGATTCAATATTGTAAACATGTCAATTATTCTCAAGTTGCTAAGATTCGATATAATATTTAAGGCAAAACCCCAACAGGTGTGTGTGTGTGTGTGTGTGTGTGTGTGTGTGTGTGTGTGTGTGTGAACTGACAACCTGATTCTAAAATGTATATGGAAAATGCAGAGACAAGTATACCCGTCAAGATATGTCTGCAGGGCAGTGAGATGGAAGGCCCAGCAAACAGGACCAGGAAGGAGCCTGAAAACAAGCACACTATACGGATGCTTGATTTATAGCAAACGTGGCGTGGCAGAGCAGTCTTTTCAGTATTTTTTTTCCTTCTTCTTCTTTTTATTTATTTATTTATTTATTTATTTATTTAATCTTTTTTTGCAGTATAACTTATATTTAATAGTAGTACATATGTTTTCCTCCCCCCCCATTATCCTTCCCCCAGCCTCCCTTACCCCCCAGCACATGTCCCCACCCACCCACCCTCCCTGCCCCAGTGTCTTTCATTCATTGGTTATGCTCATATGCATGCATACAAGTCCTTTGGTTGATCTCCCCCAGCATCCACCTCCCACCCTCCCCAGCCTCCCCACTGTAGCTTGACAGCTTATTCAATGCAGTAATTTTCTAGAGACCACTGACTGTCCCCACGGAAAGAAATGAAATGAGACTGCTTCCTCACAGTGTACCCCAAAATCAACTCCAGCTGGATGAGAAAACATAGGAGGCTAATCTTCATAATCTCAAAGCAGTAACTACTTCTTGTTTCAAAGTATACTTTTATTCATTTCAGAGAGAAAGGGACAGGGAGAGAGAAACATCAATGATGACAGAGAAACATGGATCGGCTGCCTCCTGCACGCCCCACACTGGGGATGGAGTCTGCAATCCAGGCCTGTTCCCTGACCAGGAATTGAACTGTGACCTCCTGGTTCATAGGTTGATGCTCAACCACTGAGCTAAGCCGGCTGGGGTGCACGTAAAGATTTTAAAAGATGGATAACACTGAATTATATTATTCAGGGATACCTATTTGGATGGTGAAGATACGAAAGCATGAAAGTGGCGTCTAGATTAAAATGGATTCTGAGAGAGGTGGGGGGCTGGGATCACACAGGGAAGGTACGGGCTTTTGAGATGCTGGCAGTTGTTGAAATCTCTTGACCTGGTTGTGGTTACAATGCTGTTCACTTTGCAATAACCCCTTAAGCTGCACAGTTCTGTGCATGCGTTTCCCTACATGTCACAGAGCCTGTAAAAAGATTAATTCCAAGTGTGATGCAGGTGTTTTATGCATTCATCTATTCTTGTATCTGGTAATTCTGCTTCTAAATACTTATTTTGAGGAAAGAAAGCAATCAGGTGTGAACAAGGAATTATAAGAATATTGTTAATTATAACATTATTTCTAACAGGGAACAGTGGAAATATCCAACAACCTGTCCCAAGAGGGCTATTATTAAATTAAATATGCCACATGCATATAGTGTAGACATCTTAATACAGCCATTAAAATATTGTACCTAAAATATTTAATGGTGCAGCAACATGCTCGAAATTATTAAAGGGAAAGAACCAGGAAACAAAATTGCATATATAAAATGATCTCAATTTAGTGCCATTGTGCTAATGAGTGTAAGTACAAGGAATGTCCTGAAATGCTCGCTGAGATTAACTTTTGCAAATGGTATTATTTTTGTCGTTATAATATTCCATAATTTCTAAGTTTGTATAAAGTGTGTGTATTGTAAGGGTTATCAACACTAAAAACTGCTTATAATTTTCATTTTTAAATTAACAAACTACTTCTTTTAAATCCAAGAAAGTTAACTGAATCTTCTGCCTATTGTATGTGTATATATTAGTGGTTGAAGATCCGCTTCCATATACAAAATAAATGACCAGAGTGACAACTTCAAATACATTTCTAAGACAGCAGCTTCAGAATGTAGTTTGTTTTCAAATACAGCATTCAAAGCTTAAAATCTACTATATGTTGTAACATCTCAATCTAAAAATTGTTTTATACAACAATTGGGACACCTAAAAATTTTTAAATGTATGTCAAAATCATACAGTAATTATAGTTAAAAGTTTAAAAAAAACCCTCAAACTCTGCAATTATTTTTATAGATAATGATGTTTTGCTTGTAGACCCAGGAATTTATCAACTCAAAGCCCTTCTATTTATCTCTATTTTAGTTTGTGCAGAAAAAAGTTAATATAGTAGCAGGCTTAAAGTGTTATATTTTAAAAAAATATATATTTTTATTGATTTCAGAGAGGAAAGGAGAGGGAGAGAGAGAGAAACATCAATGATGAAAGAGAATCATGGATTGGCTGTCTTCTGCACATCCCCTACTGGGGATCAAGCCTGCAACCTGGGTCTGTGCCCTTGACTGGAATGAAACCCAGTTCCCTTTAGTCCACAGGCCGATGCTATATCCACTGAGCAACACTGGCTAGGGCAAGTGCTATTTTTTGAAAAGCTTGAAAGCCCTGCTTCCAAGGTTGGCATCTGGGAATTTGGGGAACTTCCTCCCCTCCTAACTGAAAAAAGGGGTCACTGTGTCTACAGTATTTTGCACAAGCCATGTGATTTATCCTGAACAGCTGCCTTCTTTCTGAGAGTCTGGAATCTGGTATGCACCAGGGAGGGGGTGCCTGCATGTCAAGCTCCCCCGATAAAACCCTGGGGTGCAGAGTCTCCAATGAGCTTCCCTGGTTGGCAACAGTGCACATGTGTTGGCCCTGAACTTGAACCTGCCCGCCCTTTCCTTTTGCTGACTTTGCTTTATGTCCTTTAGCTGCAATAAACCAGAGCTGTGAATATGACTCTATGATGAGACTTCTGAGTTCTCTTAGTGAATCGTCAAAGCTAGGGGTGACCCCTGACATACAGTTCTTAAAATTAAAATGCAACTAAACATTTAATAGAGTGGAGAACTAGTCAAGAGAAATGTTTAATTTTAACATGTTTATAATGTTACAGAAGTTTTTTCTTGCCACTAGTATTTATCAAAAATCTACACAGGCACCAGCTACATCCCATCATGTATCTTATTGAATTACCGTAAACATCTAGTTTCTAATGTTTAATCGGACCAAACACCATTCCCCAACCATTTCCTATTACACAGCACTTAAGCAGCATTCAAAAAATACATGCTGTATGAATGGCAATTTATATCATTACACATCAAAACAAAAAGCGAAGTATATCAGACTAGCTAAAATATCTTACCTAATATGTAAAGCGACTGCATCTCCACTACGCCAATAGCCAATCAGAGTGAGTATGCAAATTAACCCCCCAAAAAGGTGGCAGTTAATTTGCATACTCAGGCACCCAGCACCTGTGTCCCGGGAACATCCTGGCACCTGTGTCACTGTCAGGTAAGCCATAAGAGCCGAGGGGCTGGGGTCCCCTGGTCACTGTGAGGTAAGCCATCGATTGCAGGGGTTGGGATTCCCCTGGCCGAGGTCCTCTGCCCAAGGCTGAAAGTGAGCCATCAGTAGGACATCCCCTGAGAGCTCTCAGTATGTGAGAGGGGGCAGGTTGGGCTGAGGGACCACCCATCCCCAGTGCACAAACTTCGTGTACTGGGCTCCTAGTGTACACATAAAATATGTACACATCTTCATATAAATTAAAATGATACAGTCCATATTTTTCTTGCTTGATATGAAAAATATATTTTCCTCTAAGTGGCAAGTTTATTGATAAATATTAATCAGTTCTACTCTATCAGTAGAAATGAATTCCACAAAAACTTCCATCCCAAGCATAAACACCAGACCAAAAGAAAATGAACTAAAATAACAAATAAAACCGCCTTCAGTCTATTTATCTCTGTTACGAGCTCAAAAATACACACTGCTAATATTGTTTGAAAAGATACAAACTACTGTTTACATGTCAAATGTCTGAAATCCATATTTAGTTACTGTAAAATTCTCCCTGTGGTCGATGCAATCATTCTATAATAAGGTAATTAATATTCCTTGGCTAGCCAATTTAGGATTTACAACTCGGGTATCAGACAGTACTAAAGACAAACTCAGATGTGTGACATAGAAATACAGTTTTGTCTGAAACCGGTTTGGCTCAGCGCATAGAGCATCGGCCTGTGGACTGAAAAGTCCCGGGTTTGATTCCGGTCAAGGGCATGTACCTTGGTTGTGGGCACATCCCCAGTAAGGGGTGTGCAGGAGGCAGCTGACGGATGTTTCTCTCTCATCGATGTTTCTGACTTTCTACCCCTCTTCCTTCCTCTCTGCAAAAAGTCAATAAAATATATTAAAAATAAAAGAAATGCCGAGACCGGTTTGGCTCAATGGATAGAGCGTCGGACTGCGGACTGAAAGGTCTGGGTTTGATTCCAGCAAGGGCATGTACCTTGGCTGCGGGCACATCCCCAGTAGGGGGCGTGCAAGAGGTAGCTGATCGATGTCTCTCTCTCATCGATGTTTCTGACTTTCTATCCCTCTCCCTTCTGCTCTGTAAAAAATCAATAAAATATATAAAAAATAAAAATAAAAATAAAAGAAATACACATTTAATCCAGGGTGTGTGTGTGACAACGCAGCCCCGTCTTGAAATTTGAACCTACATTCTAAAATCTGTTTCAGCAAATTGCTACAGATAAGTGCAACCCCAAAGCAACAGAGATAATGCAGACGGATGTACATTGCCCACAAACCACTGTGTGCTGGGAAAAAAGACAACATGGTCTCTGAGTGAATGACCCCTACTTTCAAAGGTCAATCATCTCTCGACCTCCTGCTTCTGGGCCCACGTTTGTTCACACTGAGAACTGGGGGTGGGGACGGGGTGGACACATGTTTGTTTTAAAAGCTTTTAAAAGTCCACTGCTCTGATCTTTTCCAGACCTGAAGCTCTGGTTCAGCGAGTTTCTGTGTTTGAGCATGCTTTAAACGGACAAACCATTTGTAATATCCTGGGCGTATTATAGGATTTTCTATCATAGTTAGACCATATAATTTCATGACTTCAGTTTAGGAAAAACAAGGGGCAGGTGGGTATAGAGACTCTGTGGCAAACACAGAGATAGAGAGCATTTTAAGAAACTCACTGAGCCCGGCTGGTGTGGCCCAGTGGTTGAGCATTGACCCATGAGCCAGAAAGTCATGGTTTGATTCCTGGTCAGGGCACAGGCCTGGGTTTTGGGCTCCATTCCCAGTGTGGGGTGTGCAGGAGGCAACTGATCCTTGATTCTCTCTCATCATGGATGCTTCTCTCTCTCTCTCTCTCTCTCTCTCTCTCTCTCTCTCTCTCTCTCTCTCCCTCTCCCTTCCTCTCTGACATCAATAAACATGTATTAAAAGAGAAAGTCACTGATAACCCAACTATATATTGTTTGGTTTAGCAAAGTCAACTGGCCTTACTTCATTTGTTTCCCCTTCCGTATCTGTTCTGTCTGGGTAAGGATCCATATTATGCAGAAGCTGAGCAATGAGTCCCCGAGTGCAGAGCTAATTAATTCTAGTCTGTTGCCAGGAATAGGGAACTAATTCTGGACCAGCTCCTGGCCCCGAAGCCAGATGAGCAATCTCTTGCCTCGCCAGTAGGTGGAGACACAAATTCATTGCTTTGCTGTTTGATCCACTGGACCCTAAACCTTACAGGAATCAATGGTTTTGACTGTTTGCTTTCCACCCAGGAGATCAGAGTAGGCAAAAAACTTGGGTGAATTTGTGAAAACTCATGATACAAAAACAATTTTATATTTCTGTTTTGTTTCCGATCCTTTTGAGAAATAACGAAGCAATTTGAAACTTTGAATTTATAATCTAGTGCCAGGTCCCTAGAGCTAATAAAACACTTGTAGATTTAGAAATATGTCCTTTAGAATTCATGTTCAATCAGGGGAAACCGAGCATCAATTGAATATATGATATTAAGGCATTATTATTGATTTTCCTGAGTGGCCAGATGATGATGATCTCTGAATGCATAATAATGTGGCCACTCCATGTATATCCTATAGAATAAAAGGCTAATATGAAAATTGTCCCCTTGATCAGGAGTTTGACCGGCAGGCAGGCCGGCCAACTGCTCATGTCCCCTCTCACTGGGCAGGCTGTCTGGACCCCACCCATGCACAAATTCATGCACCGGGCCTCTAACATATATATACACACACACACACACACACAAACACACACACACACACACACACACACACACACACACACACACTGAGTGGCCAGGTTATTATGCGTTCAGAGATCATAATGGTCTGGCCAGTCAATGTAGTTTTCAAAATTCGTTTAGTGGGTTTGCCAGCAAAGGTTTTGAAGGCTGTGACTCTGTGTCAAAATTTCTAGGTTCTTTCCCGCTCTGGCTATCCAGCCCCTCTGGAAGGATGGCAACGCCTGCTCCCTATGGGGAGAACGAGCGGCATACAATACAGCGGGAGTGTGGTTTGGTTCAGAACACTATGTACTTAGACTTAGTAGAGTCAAAGGTCCCACTCGGGGCTGCTGAGTTAGTTGTAAAACGCTGGCATCCTTTTTACCTAAGCAGCTACAACCAAATCCACAGCGACCTCGCACCTACAGATCTGAATGAAGATGTTGCTGTTACCTTTGGCCTTACATTTCATCAGCTCCTTTGCTGCAAACTTGTGAAAGACTGCGAGCCCTCTGTGGGAGTAGCTGTTGACCTAGTTCCCAGTGGTGGCCACCTCCTGGGATTCGCACCCTTGTGCAATCCCTCCCACTGGTGTGCTGCCTACACCGAATGCCTTGTTTCTAACAAACAGGATACGGAGGACGTACTGCTGTGTGATTTCTGAGATTAGGTTACAAGATTGACTTCGGGTTTTTAAAGTCTATTTTATTGATTTCAGAGAGGAAGGGAGAGGCAGAGAGGGCTAGAAGCATCAGCAATGAGAGAGAATCATCAGTACTGAGAGAGGATCATGGATCGGCTGCCTTCTGCACGCCCCCTACTGGGGATGGAGCCCTCAACCTGGGCCTGTGACCTTGACCGGGAATCGAACCATGACCTCCTGGTTCATAGGTCAACACTCAACCCCTGAGCCGCTCCAGCTGGGCTTGACTTCCATTTAGTTCATACTCTTGCCCATTGGCTTGCCCGCTCTGATGCAGCCTGCTGCCATGCTGTGAGCTGCTCCATGGAAGGACCCGGTTACAAGGAACCTAAGGCGGCTCAGGCCAACAGCTCCTGAGGAAAGAAGGCCTGCATCCCATCACCTGCTGCCAGCAACCAAGTGACTGAGTTTGGGAGCAGATCTATCCCCAGTGGAGCCTTCAAATGGCTTCAGCCCCAGCAACTCCTTAATTACTACCCTGTGAGAGACCCTAATCAAAGTCACTGATGAGAATTTGAACAGAAGAGGATGGCATCCATAACGACCATGAACATTGGACACAATCATCCAACCAACTGTAAAGTGACCCAGCAGTCCCAGCCTTAGCTCACATTTCTCCATCTTAAAAGCCTTGGGGTGATCAGGCCAGCAGGGGAGGGTAGTTGGGGGCAATCAGGCCAGCAGAGGAGCAGTTAGGTGTAAATCAGGCCGGCAGAGGAGCAGTTAGGGGGCAATGAGACAGGCATGTGAGCAGTTAGGAGCCAGTGGTCCCAGATTGTGAGAGGGCCTAAACCTGCAGTTGTACATCCTCCAAAGGGTCCCAGATTGGAGAGGGTGCAGGCTGGTCTGAGGGACACCCTCTCCAGTGCACAAATTTTGTGCACTGAGCCTCTAATTGACAATAATCGTGTGAGAAATGCATCAAGGGGCTGATTGAAATCAAGATACACTATCATCTGCAGACTTCCCTTTCGTTGCTGGTGATTGTGTCAAATGAGGAAGTGAAGTGTGTTATCACTTGTTTGTAGTTGCTGGCGAGGCTTGCACTGCCATCCCACTCCTCCTTGCTAAGACTCTGATGATCAGAATGTTCTATTTTGGGGCTTCCTATCTCTCTGAACTCTTTCTTTTTAAAGTCTCTTCTGCAAAGTATGCTAAGAATGTGGTCATGTAACTAAACATGACCAACTTCTGCTCCCTCCGCATTGTGAACCTGCAGGTGAAGTAATGCTCCTTCTCTCATTACTTCAGGTCTAAAGAGATGAGTTCACAGCTCTTCTTCCATTTTCAAAGAAGGTATTAGCATTATCCTAAAGCAATGTGCTTAGAACTTTAACCCTTAAAAAAAAAAGGAACAAAATGTACACTCACAATTCAAACACCATGTAAAGCATTCCATCTGAGCTGTATGTCTCCAATAACTCTACAATGTGGGGATGTTTCAGCATGTGACAGATACTGGCTTCCCGCTTTAGATCTGAAAAACAAACACACAACATACTTCGTTAGGCGGAAACCAAAGGCAATCAGAGTGAATAATGAATGAATGGATATGGTCTATGGAGACATGAAGACCTCTCTAACTAAAAAGATGAAATCCCCCATTTAAGCTGAACCTAACTTTTCACCCTTTAGAATCTCTGACACTGTAACTTTTCTATGTCCTCTGCCACCTGAAATCGATACACGTTTTAGAGTTAGCTCTAATTAAGAACAAATGTAAATAGCACACATAAACACATTCCCCAAACTCTTACAATCAAGTTTTGAAATTCACAATTCTTTCTTAATCTGCTAATAAGTAACTCAATTTGCTGTTTTAAATTTAACTTCTTTTTCGTAGTTTTCCCTAAAATGGATAAGGATTTGTTGTCTATTCTTTAGGCTGAAATCTAGCATTTATATTTTTCTCATTTTTTCTTTCTAAAATCTAGCATTTATAGATAAGACACATCTGATAAGTCATATGGCAAAAAAAAGAATATGGTTTAAACAGAAAAGATACTACTACTCCCAGCATCAAAGTCAGAATCTTTAAAATATATTCTGTCCAATAAAAGGGTAATATGCAAATTAACCATCACGCCATCACAAATATGGCAGCACTCACAGCCACAAGATGGTGGCACCCAGTCCTCTCAGCCCCAGTCCCAATGTGTGTGTGTGTGTTGGGGGAGGGTGGCCACTGAGAGCAGGCAGAGTGAGCGGCCTGGCCAAATGCTTGCTTTATTGTTGCGGTGACAAGGCAAGTGTTCGGCGCCCGGCCGCGGATGGGCCTCCCAATCACGGAGAGCCTCTGGGCAGCGGGCACAGAGTGGCCTGGCCCCACAGAGAGCTACTGGCGCACGGATTCATGTGCAGGGCTGCTAGTCCTATATAACAAAAGAGAAACATGCAAATTTGACCATACCTTTGCTCCTGATTGGCTATGCTACCAGCCAATCAGGAGCAGGGGCTGGGCCAAGTGGCGTGAGCGCCAGCCCGGGGAGGTGGAGATGAAACAGCGGTGGTGGCGAATGCCCAGCCCCCGGGGCCAGGTGGTCGCAGGCAGCCGGGGCTGAACTGAGCAGGGCAGGCTGGGGGTGAGCCATCAGTTGGACATCCCCTGAGGGCTCCCAGTATGTGAGAGGGAGCAGGTTGGATTGAGGGATCACCCACCCCAGTGCACGAAGTCATTTATAAAATGTGTTGGATAATTCAGGTCACTATCTACAGTGCTATTCTACAGAACAATCTCAGATAACATAGGTTAAGCCAGTGTGCAAGTTCTACAATACTATTTGAAAAATATTATTATTTTTAAAAAAATATATTTTATTGATTGTTTTTAGAGAGGAATGGAGAGGGATAGAAAGTCAGAAACACAGATGAGAGAGAAATATCAACCAGCTGCCTCCTGTACACCTCCTACTGGGGATGTGCCCACAACCAAGGTACACGCCCTTGACTGGAATCAAACCCAGGACCTCTCAGTCCGCAGGCCGATGCTCTATCCACTGAGGAAACCAGTTTCGGCCATTTGGAAAATATTAATATTATCATCATCATCATCATCTGAACACAGTTCGGCTATAGGTCTCACTGGCCATGTCTACAGGGAACGAGATACTTCTAGCCTTCCTGTGTTCATACGGCTGGAGTTATGCCTGTTTGGATGAATGAAATCCAATATAACATTTTTATACTTGGAAGTAGAAGGGAGGCAGGTAAAGAAGAACAGAGGGTAAGAATACATTGCCCAAAGCGCAAGAGATAACATTATCTCCTCTCTGAGTTATTACTCCAACTTCGTCTTGTCAACAAGAGCAATTGTTGCAAAGGGAACCATGGGAGACTTCCATAGGGTAGGGCAGAGTGAAGAACGCCAATCAGGAAGTCAGACAAAAAAGAAGGTACCAGAAAAGGAAGAACTGATAACACGACATTAAGGAAGTCCAGAGAATAGAGGAAATGAAGGCATGAATAATCAAAGAAGGCAGAGAAAAGGCAGTAAGATTCAGTCAGAAAAGACCGTTAGCATTCCGGGTAAGGTGGAGTTCTATGGAGATGTCAGGGTTGATGTCAGTAAGTAGGAGACAATCATGTAATAAATTAAAATTTATCATGTCTCTCACTGGGTTAAGCATTTAATATAGTCATTGTCATATATGTCTCAACAACCCTGTGAGGTAGGTTATTTATTTATTCATTTAGATCATTTTTTAGTGATTTCAGAGAGAAAGGGGGAGGGAGAAAGCAACATCCATGATGAGAATCATTCATCAGCTGCCTCCTGCATGCCCCACACTGGGGATGGAGCCCACAACCCGAGCCTGTGCCCTCACCAGAAGTCGAACCGTGACCTCCTGGTCTGGGCTAAAGTAGGTATTTTACAGTTGAGGAAACGGGCTTAGAAAGGTGTTCAAGGTCACGTAGCTACAACCAGGGGTAGGTTTGAGCCCTGGCCTCTCCGGCGCCATGATGAAGGGCATAGACATGATTAGATCCAAAGAATCTGGCAGCAGGAAAGGGACAGAAGTGCCAAAGAAGGTTTGATTGCCTTGGCCAGTTTGGCTAAGTGGTTAGAGTGTCACCCCTGGGATGAAGGGTCGTGGGTTCAATTCCTGTCAAGGGAACGTATCTCTGGATCCCAGGCCACTGGTCGAGGCACATACGGGTCAATCAGTTGATATTTCTCTTCCCCCCGCCCTTCCACTCTCTCTATAAATTAATGGGAAAAATATCTTTGGTGAGGATTGACAATAACACCAAAATTAAAGAAAGAGAGAGAGAGAGAGAGAGAGAGAGAGAGAGAGAGAGAGAAGAAAGGAAGGAAGGAAGGAGGGAAGGAAGGAGGGAGGGAAGGAGGGGAGGAAGGAGGAAAGGAAGGAGGGAGGGAAGGAAAGAAGAAAGGAGGGAGGAAGTAGGGAAGGAAGGAGGGAGAGAGGGAGAAAAGGAGGGATGGAAGGAAGGAGGGAGGAAGGGAAGGAGGGAGGGAGGGAGGAAAGGAAGGAAAGGAGGGAAGGAGGGAGGGAAGGAAGCAGGGAAGGAAGAAGGGGAAGAAGGAAAGGAGGGAGGGAGGAAAGGAAGGAAAGGAGGGAAGGAGGGAAGGAAGGAGGAGAAGAAAGAAAGGAGGGAGGGAGGGAAGGAAGGAGGGAGGGAAGGAAGAAAAGAAGGAGGGAGGAAGTAGGGAAGAAAGGAGGGAGGGAGAAAAGGAGGGAGGGAAGGAAGGAAGGGGGAAGGGAGGAGGGGAGGGAGGGAAGGAAGGAAAGGAGGGAGAGAGAGAAGGAAGGAGGGAAGGAAGGAGGTTGCTTGTCTGTGTTTGCTGCTGTCTTACAGGAAATACTGTGTGTGTAAGTGGCAGTGATGAGAAGCCCACAGGATGTCAAGTGCAGCGGGAGCAGGGGTGGGGTAGGACCTGCGGGGCCTGCTGAGCCCTTGCAGAGGGCGGGCTGGAATGAGGAAGGAGGTGTGGAGGACTGTGTGGGGGCAGCAATGGGGGGGGGGCTTGGTGTGCGCTGTCAGGAAGAGACCAGGTGGTCCCCATCCCCTAAAGGGGGCGCGGGGCAGGTGTGGGGCTGTGCGGGAAGCCCTGCCTCCCAGGAAGCCTCTGGACCAAGTGGCTGGAGGCCGGGCGGAAGCCTGGCAACATCCATCAGGTGTCTGCAGGGTTTCTCTCCTTCCAGAATGTTCTACTTCCTGATGCTCTGCAAAGCTTCGGAGTTTTATTACTTATTTTTATGTTTGCCTCTAGCTTCTCGTTTTATTAGAAGCTACCCTTTTGATGCCGTCTGTCTTCACCTTAGCGTCTCTTTCCATTTCTGTCTATGCTGATATAAAAGCGGAGTTCCCCTCAATGCTCTGACCTTGGAGTCGAGAAGCAAACAGAGCTTTAGTGTTTGCCACGCTGCCAACGGCCTTTTCTCGTGTTTTCAGTTTATCGATCATGTTGCCCCTTTCATGCAACTGCGTGTGTTTCCGCCTCCACCCTCACCAGTGGCCCCATCTGTGACACTGACACTTAAAGGTCAGGGTTCGATTCCCGGTCAGGGCACAGGCCCGGGTTGCGGGCTTGATCCCCAGTGGGGGGCATGTGGGAGGCAGCCGGTCCATGATGTTTCTATCTCCCTCTCCCGTCCTCCCTAGAGATCAAGAAAAACATTAAGGAAAAGAACCTTCCATTAGAACTGGCAAATGCGTTGAACATGCCTGGCTGAGTCACTGTCACCTGCCATCCTCGAAACGAGCACACAATTGTGGAGACCCTGACTTCAAAGACTGAAAACACTCAAATGTCACATTGAAAACATTTAAAGCTGACATTTCGGGGACTAAAATCAGAACGCTAATGGAATAGCACAAAAGGAACAACATAAAAATGGTATCGATGAAATGGCAGGATTACAGATGCCAAAGAGAAAACCATAGTTTAAAAGATACAAATGTATTGCATATCCACTCGAACTATAGATTCCGAGAGATTAAACTTGAAATGTTTGTTTCCGATGCGAATGTTAATGAAGGATATATGTGTTAAGTGCTAAGAGTTAGAAACTCAAGAGTTAGCAAACTTCACGAAGAGCTGACCCAGCCTCCAAATGAACAGAGAGAATATTCTAATCTACTGCTAGACATCATTAGGACAAGTAGTAATGTGTTCATATAAATCAATATTAACAACAAAAATCATTACTGCCTCAACATTTGTTCCTTGGTGCCAGTTTAAGAAAGAAATCCAAGCAGAATGGTGGAAGGACTGTACAGGATGTGGCAAAAGGAAGTTTACAGTTGTGACTACATGCAACAGAGTTTATTTTGGCGTTCATATTTATTAATGACTAGAGGCCCGGTGCACGAAGATCCGCGCAAGAGTGGGCCTTCCTTCCCCTGGCTGCCGGCACCGCCTTCGCTCGGGCCAGAGCTACCTTCCCGCCTCCCCACGCTGCTCCTGGAGCAGCTGGGCGGGGGGGGGGGGGGGAGGGAGTGTGCAGAAAGCCTGCGTCCCACCCCGTCCCTGGCCGCTAGGTGCCTATGTATGCAAATTAACCCACTGTCTTTGTTGGGTTAATTTGCATACCCACTCCTGATCGGCTGGTGGATGTCGTGAAGGTACAGTCAATTAGCATATTCCTCTTTTATTAGTGTGCACTGTATTATTTTCTTTTTCCCCCCAGTCATTGTGCAGCAAGAGTTTTTATTTTTATATTTTCAGTATAACTTAGATTTAATAGTAGTACATATGTTTTCCTTCCCCCCCAGCCTCCTTACCCCCCAGCGCATGTCCCCACCCCAGTGTCTTGCATTCATTGGTCATGCTCATATGCATGCATACAAGTCCTTCGGTTGATCTCTTACAGCCCCCGTCCCCCACCCTCCCCAGCTTTCCCCCCGTAGTTTGACAGCCTGTTCAATGCCTCCCTGCCTCTATAACAATCGCTCTCCCCTGTTTCTTTTCTTAAAAAATACCTTGCCTCTGCATACTAGAAATAAATGTATAAGAACAAAAAAAGTGTCCACCATCCGGATACCATTGCTGACATGGACACATAAGGAACTATTTGACATTGAAACTGGGACTCAGAACAGTTGGACATTGAAACCGAGACTCAAACATTTTTTGTTCTTATACATTTATTTCCATGGTTTTTGGAGAATGTGGAAGGAAGGGAGAGAGACAGAGAAACATTGATGTGAGAGAGACACATGGATTGGTTGCCTCCTGCGTGCGCCCCAACCGGGGTCAAAGACTGAGCCTGTACTGAGGCACATGCCCTTAACCAGAATCGATCCCGGGACACTTCCATCCATGGGCGGACGCTCTAACCACTGAGCAAACTGACCAGGGCTGGTTTTTCTACGTTAACGTAAGGACACTTTTTTATACTATCCCAACTCCTAAGTTGTTGGGTCTATCGGTAATGGGGTACTAAAAACCACAATTACAACTCTTTCCTCTTGTTTTATTTCTTCGTAATGACAATGTTCAAACGGACCACCGGGAACAACTGCCTTCTGAAAGTGCCAGTCCTGAGCATTTTTATCCTCTCCTCCTCGCTCTGTGATCTGGCAGAGCTCTCGTTAATGTCATTAGCGGAGATGCCTGCTGAGAGGAAACGCTGACTTTGTGAGCGTGGGAATCAATTTTGTGAATTAAAAAGGGTTTTGCGTGGCTGCTTCTAGCATGTAGCATTTAATTGCTCAGGGACTTTGCCCCAGGACGCCTCGTAATCCCCGTGGGAGGTGGCAGATGACCAAATCTGCGTCTGTGTCAGGAAATGAAATGAAACTACCGGGGCACGAGGGAGCACAGAAACATGCTCGGGGGTGAAGCAACACAGGAGTGAGAGATGAGCAGGGACAGGGCAGGTGGGGACAGGGGAGTGAGAAGCAGCAGCAGGTGTCAAACAGAGAGCTTAGGAGCAACTAGGATGACAGGTCCAGGGCAGAGGAGCTGTGAGGAGGCCCCCCCTACCAAAAAAAAGCAAAGTCCAGTCCTGGCCAGTTTTGCTCAGTGGATAGAGCGTTGGCTTGTGGACTGAAGGGTCCCAGGTTCAATTCTGGTCAAGGGCATGTGCCGGGATGCAGGCTCCATCCCAAGTAGGGGGCGTGCAGGAGGCAGCTGATCCATGATTCTCTCTCTTCATGGATGTTTCTGTCTCTCTCTTCCTCTCTGAAATCAATACAAATATATATATTTTTTAAATCCAAGTCCAACCAGGACCTTGAGGCAGAAAGGAGAGTTTTCCCGAGAGAGAGAGAGGGAGGAACACGGAAGGGCCACTGCTGTGACAAAGGTACTGCCATGTGACCAGGGCATAAGTCTTTAATGGGAAGCTCAACACCCTCTGGGTGGGTGGGGGGGCTGTTGGGGAAACAGGGAACATTGGAAAACAGAACAGACAGGGGATGGAACCGGAAACAAAACCACTGGCTGGAGTAACACAGAGAAAGAAGGAAGGGGTGCTGAGCTATCAAAGGGAAGTATAATTACAGTAACCCACACTCTGTGGGATCTTCTGACTTTATAGAGACAGAAGTCAATAGGGGGCATTTAGAAGGGGCATCCCTTTACATGGCATACTTTTCTGCCACACATTTCATGATCAGATATGCAAATCCTATCTAATAAAAGAGAAACATGCTAATTGACCATACATCCGCTATACCTATTAGCCAATCAGGAGTGAGCATGCAAATTAACCCAACCAAGATGGCAGTTAATTTGCATATCCAGGTGCAAAGCGAAGACTGAAGACAGTGTAGAAGAAAGCCAAGTGCTACAGAAGGAAGTGAAGCTGCGGAGAAGCAAGTGGGGTGGCGAGGAAGCAGGTGTGGCTGCGGAGAAGGGAGGGAAGCAGGCAGGGTGGCGGAGAAGGCTGCAAGAAGCCCTATTCTTGCAGGAATCTTCCTGAAACGGGTGTCTAGTATTTTATATGTTGGGATGCATTCACCAGGATGCTTACAAATACTGAAATGTCATTAAATGATGGAACAGTAAGTGGCAAAAGCAATGTAGCACGTTACAATATTAATACCCAGAAATCTTTGGTATTTTTATACACCAATAATGAAGTCTCAGAAAGAGAAAATAAGCAAACAATCACATTTACCACTGCAACAACAACAACAACAACAAAATGAAGATACTTAGGAATAAACTAAACCAAGGAGGTAAAAGGCTTGTACTCAGAAAATTACAGGAGGTTGAAAAAAGAGACAGAGGAATATATAAACAAGTAGAAGAATTGGCCACCTTCATGGGTTGGTAGAATAAACATCATTAAAATGTCTGTACTACCAAAAGCAATCTACAGATTCAGTTCAATCCCTATTAAAATACCAACAGCATATTTCACTGATCTAGAACAAAAACTCCAAAAATTTATATGGCATAAAAAAGAACCAGAATAGCTGTAGCAATCTTGAGAAAGAAGAACAAAGTTGGAGGAATCACAGCCTGGTACAGGCACAAGAACAGGCATATATACTGAGCGGCCAGATTGTTATGATCTCTGAATGCATAATAATCGGGCCACTCAGTGTATATCCTATATAATAAAAGGCTAATATGCAAATGGTCCCCTTGACCAGGAGTTGGACCAGCAGGCAGGCCGGCCAACCTCCCATGTCCTCTCCCCCTGGCCAGACTGGGCAGACCCCACCCATGCACGAATTCATACACCAGGCCTCTAATACACACACACACACACACACACACACACACACACACACACACACACACTGAGTGGCCAAATTATTATGCATTCAGATATGGTAATAATCTGGGCACTCAATGTATATCAGTGGAACAGAAGAGACCCCAGAAATTGGCCCAAGCCATTACGCTCAATTAATATTTGACAAAGGAGGCAAGAGCATACAGTGGAGTCAAGACAGTCTCTTCAACAAATGGTGCTGGGAAAATTGGACAGATACATGCAAAGAAATGACACTAGACCACCAACTCACACCATCCCAAGAGTAAACTCAACATGGATAAAGGACTTAAATGTAAATCATGAAACCATAGGCAGCAAAATCTCAGCCATGCCATAGCAATATGTTTACCGATACAGCTCCCAGGGCAATGAAAACTAAGAAGGAAATAGACAAATGGGACTACATCAAAGTAAAAAACTACTGCTCAGCAAAAGAGACCATCAACAAAACAAAACAAAAAGGGAGCCCACTGCATTGGGCAAATGTACTTGACAATGATACATCTGTGTCTAAAATAGAATTTTTAGTTAAAAAACTAGTCTCTCACAGAAAACTTTAGACCAAGCATCACTGACGAATTATATGGAACACAGAAATACAGTGGACTGTTGAACAACATGGGTTTGACTTCATCGTGGGAAAATAGAAGAGACACAAATGATCACTATTGGGAGAAAGAGAGGAACTCTTTCTATGAATCTGTCAGATAGGAAAGTGATAGTAAACAAGACACACCTATAAATGCCACAAATAAATTGAAATCGTGTGGTTACAGGGAGGTGTATATTGGATAAAACTCAATAAACTGTAGACTTTAGATAAGTGGATCAGATTCTGTTAGTAAATGATACTTCGGTGAAATTAATTTAAAAATAGATAGAGGTAATTTTGAAACAAATGTTTGACAGATTGGCCATATCACACACAGCAGATGTGTGAGTGCACAAATCAAGAGCATTGATTTCAAAATGAGCCACAGTGATACCTGCTCCCACAAACTAGGACCATGGGTTCCCCTGCCAGAAACCGATCATTGTCTCACTAATTAGAAAGGTGTGGACAAGGTACCTGGAAGGCTGGTCAACCTTGAAGCTCTGAAAGGTCAGAACCAACTACTCCCTGTCTAATTGGGACAAAGCTAGCTGAAACAACTTCCCCACCAAATAATCATGTAAATCCTTACTGATAATATAATCTACTTATTGCCTGCCTAAGGGCATTGGGTATATCCTAAACCTGAATAAAATGGATGTCAAGGGCTTAGTCCTCTCACTAGAGTTGGGCTACTGTCTGGGCTGCATTTTCCCAAATTAATGCTTTTCTAGTCTCTCTTCATTTGTGTGTGGCCTCTAGAACCCGAACCCTGACCCTGAAACCCTGAACCACGCTGGACATGAAAGGGGTTCCCACACTCTCTCATCCTTGAAACACACCTGCCATGCTGTGAGGAAGCCTGTCAACATGGAGGGGCCCTATGACACGTGGCCGAGAGTCCCAACTAAGGCCTCTTGATCAACATCCAGCATCAACTGACAGACGTGTGAGGAAGGCAGCCTGCTTCCTGCTCTTGGCTTTGAGTCCTCCAGCTCATGCCCCAGCCATCCTGGCCTGAGAAACTCCATTCCTTGCTGTGTCTTGTCCAAATGGAGGAGGCCCAGAACCGGAGCACGCATTAAATAGCTATTTTATGCCACTAAGTTTTGGGCTAATTGGTGACGTGGCCATAGTACCTAGAACACCATGTGGCGAGGCAAAATGTTCGGATCAGAACGGGCTATCGGCCCTCAATGAAAACGCATTCCCGCTTGTGTTTCTCTGGGCGAGAATGGCATCTCTCACAATGAGTCACATCGCACCTTCCCACTTCTTGACATTTTGTTTTATTTTAAAACATTCACCACGTACGAAGCTTCAATTTTGCTTAAAAGTCAAGCATCTCTCACAAGGTCAGGTTGGAACCCACACCTTTCTGAAGTCAACACACTTGTTCTTCCGCCTGGCACCACCGCTGCGGTTCCGGTCATGTTGACAATGTGTCTTTACCATCCCAAGGTCTTTTTAGTTTCTTGCCATCACTGTCCCTGCACTCTTTTAAAAGGTTTAGTAATCTTCCACTTTTAAAAAATATATATACCGTGTTTTCCAGCGTATAAGACGACCTTCTAACCCAGGAAAATCTTCTCAAAAGTCGGGGGTCGTCTTATACGCCGGGTGACCTTAGCTTGCAGTGACGATGGGCGTTGCTAACGCGCCAGGGACTTGCCCGGCACTTGCTTTCTCTCTGTTGTTTGTTATCTCCCTCCTGTCATCAGCAGTTCCGGGCGTCTTATACACCGGAAAATACAGTATTTTATTTATTTTTTACAGAGAGGAAGGGAGAAGGAGAGTTAGAAACATCGACGAGAGAGAAACATTGATCAGCTGCCTCCTGCACACCCCCTCCTGGGGATGTGCCCGCAGCCAAGGTCCATGGCCCTGACCGGAATGAAACCCGGGACCCCTCAGTCTGCAGGCCGGCGCTCTATCCACTGAGCCACACCGGTTAGGGCAACCGTCAGTGCTCTTGATTTCTTCATTGAGCACATCTGCTGTGTGAGACACCTGCCACTCCCGCCCAATCCACCCACACAATTCTCACTGCTTAGACCAGTGATCAGCAAACTGCAGCTCACGAGCCACATGCAGCTCTTTGGCCCCTGGAGTGTGGCTCTTCCACAAAATACCATGGCCTGGGTGAGTCTATGTTGAAGAAGTGGTGTTAGAAGAAAACAGTTTAAGTTTAAAAAATGTGGCTCTCCAAAGAAATGTCAATCGCTGTCCTGTTGGTATTTGGCTCTGTTGACTCATGAGTTTGCCAACCACTGGCCTAGATTCTCCATTCCAATAATTACAGGCTGTTGTTCCTTGTGATTAAGCCCCTATTCCAGGGGCTGGCAAAGTCATTAGTCAACAGAGCGGCAAACCGCGGCTCGAGAGCCGCAGTTTGCTGACCACTGGCCTAGGCTGTAAGCTGATGAGCAATGCCAAGGGGAACTGGCTCAGTAATGGGGATGAGCACTGCTACAAACTCCTAGCATCCGGCCTTAGCTGGGCCTTGAGTGAGTCCAGCACTGTCTCCTCCTGTCTCAAGTTCAACCCCCTGAAGTGCTCTACCACCCAGGCTTCTCTCAGCAGGGGAAGGGGGGGCTGGGCTTCCTACTTCACCCAGAAAACCCGGCCCCCAGCTGAGGGACGCCCCTGCCGCCTCCTCCCGCCTGCAAGTGTGTCCCTGGCTCCATCTCTGAGTGAGCCCCACCTTCCACCTATCAGAGACCTCGCCCCTGAGAACAGCCTTTCCTTTCTCCTCAGCTCTCCCTCCCCCAGCATCCAGATGTAGACGTCTCCCCCCCACCCTCCTTCGCTCTCCCTCCCCCAGCATCCAGATGTAGAGGTCTCCCCCCCACCCTCCTCAGGTCTCCCTCCCCCAGCATCCAGATGTAGACGTCTCCCCCCCACCCTCCTTCGCTCTCCCTCCCCCAGCATCCAGATGTAGACGTCTCTCCCCCCCCACCCCCCCCGATCTTCAACTCCGCTCCTGTTCCACAGGCTTCTCCTCTCCCCAGTCTGGCCTCGGGAGAAGTGTTCTGTTTACTTTCCCCACTTCCTCCCCACAATCTGGCTTCTGTCCCCACTGTGACACCGAGCCTGCTGTAGCCCAAGTCCCCACTGACTGCCGTGGTGCCAAATCCCACAGGCGCAGCGGTGTCCTCATGCGGCCTCGTGATGGCATCTGAAACCACAGACTCTCCTCTCTCAGCCTCGGCGACAGCACTCTCAGATGATGCCTTTCCTGCTGCTCCTCCTCCTCCTGGTCCTCTTTCGCAGCCCGTGTTTCTTTTTTATTTTTTAAATATATATTATTGATTGTTCACAGAGAGGAAGGGAGAGGGATAGACAGCCAGAAACATCGATGAGAGAGAAACATCCATCAGCTGCCTCCTGCACAGCCCCCACTGGGGATGTGCCCGCAGCCAAGGTCCATGCGCTTGACCGGAATCGAACCCGAGACCCTCCAATCTGTAGGCCGATGCTCTATCCACTGAGCCACACCGGGCAGGGCAGCCCATGTTCTGTTTAAAGGCAAGTGTTCCTCCAGCGACTCGCCTGGACTGTACTGGCGTTGTGATGCCTGGGCGGCTCACCTTTAGGCAATCGCTCAGACCTCGGGCCTTAGTTTTAGATTAAAATATCTGACCGCCTACTGATCACTATCCTTCTTTAAAAATATATTTAACTGATTTTTCACAGAGAGGAAGGGAGAGGGAGAGAGAGTTAGGAACATCGATGAGAGAGAAACATCCATCGGCTGCCTCCTGCACACACCACCCTCCCCCTCACTGGGGATGTGCCCGCAGCCAAGGTCCATGCCCTTGACCGGAATGGAACCTGGGACCCCTCAGTCTGCAGGCCGACGCTCTATCCACTGAGCAACACCGGCCAAGGCTGGTGATGACCATTTATCTGGCCAAGGCTCCTCTGACTCAACGTGTTCAAAGCTCATGTGTCTTCCCACCTCCCATCTGATATCGCCTATCTGAATAAAAGAAACCACACGCAAGCCCAGGAGCCAGAAATACGAGCATTTCCTAGAATTTTCCTCTCCCTAACACCTAAAAAAATGGTTGGCAAACTGCGGCTCGCGAGCCACATGCGGGCAGCTCTTTGGCCCCTGGAGTGTGGCTCTTCCACAAAACACCACGGCCTGGGCGAGTCTATTTCGAAGAAGTGGCGTTAGAAGAAGTTGAAGTTTTAAAAATGTGGCTCTCCAAAGAAATGTCAATCGTTGTCCTATTGATATCTGGCTCTGTGGGCTGATGAGTTTGCCGACCACCGGCCTAAACGACCAAGGCCCATAGTCTAGCCCTGCATCCTATTTCCTCTTCTCCACCCAGGACCACAGCACCACGTTGGCCCTCTCGCCCGTGGGACCGCTGTGGCTCCTTAGCTGGTTCCCCCCTTACCTAGCCACCCCCTCCCCAGTGTCCACATCTCATCACCTTCCATGTCATCCAATGTGCAGCGTGCAGAGGGAATGATTAGGTAGCACCTTCCCAGGTTTCTGGCTTAGGATAGGACCATGTCGTGGGGGTGGGGAACATTCTTCAGTCTTCCACACACTATAACAATGATCACTCCCACATGCATGCCTTCCTACCTACATGTGACCTCCTTTAGGTCCGTTCCTTCTTGTGTTCTCAGCATCTGACATGTAGGAAGAAATTAACAACTTAAATAATCCAACCAAGGCTTCGAGTGGGCCGATAAGGGAAAATAAGAATTCTGTTGGTAGCAATGATCCTAAGGCAATGAATAGGGACAACCATTTCCCCTGAGTTTTGTTTTTAAGAGAGAAAGGAAGGGAAAGGGAGAGAGAAACATCGACGAGAGAGAATCATTCATCAGCTCCTCCTGCACGCCCCCCACTGGGGAGAGAGCCCGCAACCCGGGCCTATGCCCTGACTGGGAATCCAACTGTCACCTCCTGGTGCGTGCTCAACCACTGAGCCACACCAGCCGCAGCAACTATGTTAAAGTCTATGCCCTCAAGGTGATTAAAGCAATGACTAAGAAAGAGATAATGGCCGAAGGAAGCATAAGAATTAGAGATATGGTGGGCCTGGAAGATTAGGGCCTGACAGAGGCATTGGCAAGTGGGAACTGAAGAGCGAAAAGTGAAAGATTCATGTTATTAAAAGTGATCAGACAGCCGAAACCGGTGTGGCTCAGTGGATAGAGCATCGGCCTGCGGACTGAAGGGTCCCGGGTTCAATTCTGATCAAGGCCATGTACCTTAGCTGTGGACATATCCCCAGTAGGGGGTGTTCAAGAGGCAGCTGATGGATGTTTCTCTCTCATAGATGTTTCTGTCTTTCTATTCCTCTCCCTTCCTCTCTGTAAAAAATCAATAAAATATATTTTTAAAAAAGTGATCAGACAAATGAGTGGCACTACTCCACAACGCGTCTGCTGGGATTTATATGACGTCCAGTACCGGAGAGATTCAATAATCGCAGCCCATTCTTCATACCATACTTCCAGCTCACTGTGTTTCCAGACATCTTCTGGCGTTGACTGTGACATACAGAGTAGTAATGCGTCCACCAAAACTCATTTGGACATCCAATATTATTCTATACGATCTATTTAGGGAACGTGTGAAATCCAAATAGCACAGGAACAAATATGCCACGTGGATCAATCCAATATTCAAGACCAAAGCGTGGGTCTGTTCTGATGAAGTGGATGATATCGTAGGGAGAATTTGATTTTTAAAATGCCATTTGGCTGAAGTGATGAAAACCAACGCTAAAACGTGCACACTGCAAGAACCTATAATATTGAGGGACTAATCATTGAAAGGGAATAAGGAATCATGTAAAAAAGAAAAGCAAAATAAAAGCATGACCAAGTCTTACAGACAACAACAGCTCATCAACATTATATTCCTTGTCAGATATGCCATCCCCATGCCAATGATCAAGCTATTGTCTCTCAACTCCAAACCCACCCTTCATCACCCATCCTGCACTCCTGGGGCTGTGCTCACCATCTCTCCCCAGGGGGCGCAATGTGCCTGAACCAGAACAAACATAACACATATCTATCAACCAGTGGCAAAGTGGTCACCAAGGCCCAGGACATGTCACGTAAGTCTCATGAGGGGCATCCCTCGAGGGGTCCCAGATTGGAGAGGGTGCAGGCTGGGCTGAGGGACACCCCCCCTCCTCACTGTGCACGAATTTTGTGCACCGAGCATCTAGTTAATTATTAAAGGTGAGATATTAGCCGCGCTGGGGAGGGGGCCCTCTCCCGGGACCAGCTCCCTCTGGATACCCCGGGGGGGCTTTGAGAGAGTGCAACTGATGGGCCGCCTTCTGACAACATTCGTTTTAGAATTTTTCTTGGTTTGGGGATTAAACATTTTAAAATGTACCATAAAGCCAACAATAGCCAGTCTGCTTCAATGGATGAATTTTTAATCAACATATTCCTGCCTATTTAGACAAAGTCAACGCAGCTCTGCACTCAGCACTGCCCCACATGAGAATTCTATGACATGTTCCAGAAGCCTTGGTGACCCCTTTGCCACTGCCTGATAGACAGATGACATGTCCTTACTTTCTCAAGGCTGCTGCAGCTATTCAGAGTCATTTTGGGTTCATACACATTTTGGGGGTATTTGTTTAGTTCTGTGAAGTATTCCGTTGGCATTTTAATAGGGGTTGCACTAAATCTATAGATTGCTTTGGGTAGAATGGACATTTTAATAATGTTGATTTTACCAATCCATGAACATGGTATATTCTGCCACTTGTTCATATTGTCCTCTATCTCTCTTTCCAATGTCCTGTACATTTCCAAGTACTGGTCTTTTACCTCCTTGGTTAAGTTTATTCCTAAGTATCTTAATTTCCTTGTTACAATGGGAAATGGGAATGATTTTTTAATTTCTCTTTCTGAGAATTCATTATTGGTGTACTGTTTTACACAACTCTTACGAAAAATGAAAAGCCCTTTACAGTTCAGAAGGTAATCACTACCTGTTTCTTAATATTCTGCTTCTAAAAAAAAGAGTTCCAAATTCATTAAAAAAAAAACAACCACAGCCTGCCTAAAATAAATTTTCTATATTTTGGGTACAAAAATATTAAAATTCTGTTTTAACAAACAGTGCCAGACTAGATTGAAAATAGTCTATTTCTAATTGTAGAGTGCAATATGGCCTTCCTTCAGTCTCCTATCCACAATGACAAATGATTCACTGCTGTCAAATGTATCCTGAATTGGTGCTTAATGAGGACATTGGATCCAATGGCAGAATTTCAGTAGTGCTTTCCGATGGAGCAGCCCCAGCTACTACAACCTCACTCACACGTTGAGGCAACCAAGGTGAAGTTCAAAAATTACTCGGTGTGGTCAAGAGGGCCAGAGATTTTTTGTCTGACTAGTACACACAGCGGACAGGAAACTATGCCTGCTTCCTTAGCTTCATTTTCATAATTATTCATCATTTAATAGGATCTCCTGATACATTTCTATTGTTTTTAATGTACATTGGTCAACTTAATTTCTCTTGGCTGAAGCAATAAGAGTATATTAAAGTCAAAAAAAGTTTTAAGAGGTGCTAGTCATCTTAAGAGAAAACTCTTTGTAACATGTAAATACACTTGATGATCTGTTATAAATCCTGAGAGAAATTAAAAAAAAATTTTAAGGAATAAAAGATCCCCTTAAACTAATCAGAAATCATAGGAATACATACCAGAGAAGGGTTCCCCGCCATACTGTGTACTATGGGGATGAGGCCCTTCGGTGTGGATTAGGAGATTTCAAGGCATCAGTGTTTCCTTCCCAGCTGTGCCCGCTCTTATCCTTAGCATTCTGCACAGAACAGGGCCCTAATAACCCTTTCCCCCCAAAAGGAAAAAACTCTTCTGGATAAATCAGGTCCCCACTGGGCAAAACGTAAACCCTATGTAATAAAGAGGGAATATGCTAATTGACCCTCATGCCATTGCAAAGATGACTGCGCCCACAGCCAATAAGGCAATATGCTAATTGAATGCTCCGCCTTCAAAGATGGTAACACCCATGGCCAATAAGGCGGGAATATGCTAATTGAATGCTCCACCTTCAAAGATGGCACCACCCACGGTCAATAAGGTGGGAATATGCTAATTGACTGCAACACCCTAAAAGATGGCAGCACCCACAGCCACAAAATGGCAGCACCCAGTCCCCTCAGCCCTGCCAGGGCATGCCTGCCTCCAAAGTCCCCGAGTCCCCTCAGCCCCCCAGCTGCCCAGGGCCTGCCCGAGGCATAAGCAAGCCTCAGATGGCAACTGCCCAGCCGCCCAGGGCTCAGGTAACCAGGGCTGGCCAAGGCTTGCGCTGCCGGCAGTGGCAGAAGCAGAGGAGTGAGGGGGCATCACCCTCCCCTGATTGCCAGGTGGCCTCCCATCCCTGGGGGCTCCAAGACTATGAGAGGGGGCAGGCCGGGATGAGGGACTCCCCCCTCCATTCATGATTTTTCATAAAAATCATGAATGATCTACTCTCTAGATTCTTTCTGAGGTTGATGTGCCCAAGAAAATGCCTATCCTGGACATAGAGGTGCTCCTGCCTCACATTCCCTTCTCAATTAGCATGTTCTCTTATTGGCTGTGGGCGCAATCATCTTTGCAATGGCATGAGGATCAATTAGCATATTCCCTCTTTATTAGATAGGGTTTACATTTTGCCTAGTAGGGACCTGATTTATCCAGAAGAGACTATAAATAGTCTGCCCACATCTGGCCACATGAGCTGATGGTATAAACTGCTCCACTCTCTTTCCCGTGGGACAACATATACCTATTCCTTCTACACACGTCGTAAGTGTACAGGTTGCCTAGATGGCGTTGCTCAGTGGTTGAGCGTTGACCTATGAAGCAGGAGGTCACAGTTCGATTCCAATCAGGGCACATGCCCGGGTTGTGGGCTCGATCTCCAGCAGGGGGCATGCAGGAGGCAGCGTCCATGACCCTCTCCTCATTGATGTTTCTCTCTCTGTCTCCCTCTCCCTCTCTGAACTCATAAAATCATATTTAAAAAGTAAACTAAATGCCCAGCTTGATGAATTTTCAGTGAACTCACCCATGTCACCACCACGCAGATCAGGAAATAGAACCTCACCAGCGTCATACAAGCCCCGATGGGGCTTCCTCCCAGCACTGTGTCCCCTCCAGGGCAAACTACTATTTTGATTTTAAACATCATAGATTAGTTATGCTGCTTTTGTACTTTGAGTAGATGGAATTATAGGGTAAGGCAGCCTTTTATTCCTGGCTTCTTTCACTCATGTGATTAGGTTCGTGAAAGCAAACTTCTGACTCATATGCCACAAACTCCATAATGTCTTAAAATTACCTTTAATGATCCATCAGCTAAAAGGTTGATAAGTTCCCTTAATTTTGCTGAAAACCAAGGAAAAAAATCAATCTGACTTGGAAAAGTATGTATTACCCTGTCTTTGAGAGGCACTCCCTTTGTCAACATGATGTCAATTTTCAAACGGCCCCTCTGTTTGGGATCCTGGAGGGTTTGGGACATATCGCACCATATCTTACAACACATCACAGTGAGTTTCTGGGTGGGTGGGAGGAAGGCCCACGGTACAGCGAGTGAGGAAAAACTGTGAGAAGGGAATGTGAGGCAGGAGCACCTCTATGTCCAGGATAGGCACTTTCTTGGGCACATCAACTTCAGAAAGAATCTAGAGAGTAGTTAAAATTTAGAAACTGGGTCCCTTAAAACCACCCATGCCTAATATCGCTGAGGTCTTTGTGAACACCCAGGAGCACCTGTGCGCAGTCTGAAGCATGTCTGATAAAATGTTAGTTTCCTCCCTACCCCTTTTCTTTTCTCACCATCCAGTTAATTTCAACTTCTATTCACTGGTAAGTAATACAACTCAGCATTTTAAAGCTGCAACTCTCAGATCATCCCAAAGGTGTTTTAAATTTCAAGTGGGCAAACTGCTTCTTATGTTTCGTTTTTTCTGTATATTTTGATAGATTTCAGAGAGGAAAGGACAGACATAGAAACATCAATGATGAGAGAATCACTGATTGGCTGCCTCCAGTACATCCCACACTGGGGATCGAGCCCGCAGTCCAGGCATGTGCCCAGATCGGGAATCATACCGTGATCTTCTGGTTCTAGAGGCCCGGTGCATGAAATTTAACCCAGCCTGCACCCTCTCCAATCTGGGACGCCTCAAGGATGTCCAACTGCCCGTGTATGTCTGATCCTGTTAGGATTGGGCCTAAACGGGCAATTGGACAACCCTCTCATAATCCAGGACTGCTATCTCTCAACTGCTCACCTGCCTGCCTTTCTGATTGCCTGTAACCACTTCTGATTGCTAGCCTGATCACCCCCTAATCACTACCCTGCCAGCCTGATTGATTCCTAACTGCTCCCCTGCTAGCTTTATTGCCCCTAACTGCCCTTCCCTGAAGGCCTGATCACCCCCAACTACCCTCCCCTGCATCCCTGGTCCCTCCCAACTGCCCTCCCTTACAGGCCCGGTCCTCCCACAACTGCTCTGTCCTGCAGGCCTGGGTCCTCCCCCCCCCCCCACTTCCCTCCTCTGCCAGCCTGGTCACCCCTAACTGCCCTTCCCTGGAGGCTTGATTGCCCACAACTGCCCTCCCTTGCAGGCCTGGTTCTTCCTAACTGCCCTCCCCTGCTGGCCATCTTGTGTCCACATGGGGGCAAAATCTTTGACCACATGGGGGCAGCCATATTGTGTGTTGGAGTGATGATCAATTTGCATATTCCTCTTTTATTAGGATATACACATATCCTCAAGAATACAGCTGCCACAGTTAGGGATCCTTCTGAAGGATCTAGGCAGAAGAAGTTGAACACTCCATGGAACGAATGCACCATTCTAGATGCCATTAAGAACACCTGGTATGCAAGGGAAGAGTCAGAAGATCCCCAGGAATTGGAGCTGGGAAAAAGCTGATTCCAATCCTCTTAGAGGATGGGGAATAGCAAGAGGACACGAGGACAAGAATTCGAAGTGGAGCCCGGAGAGGGGTCTGGGTGGCTGCAGCTCAGGACAGATTGTTAACAGACGCGGAGCTGTTCTTACTGCTGAGCAAGGAAAATGGTTCCTGAGATGGAGTCTGCTCCTGGCGAGGATGCTGTGAAGATGGATGAAATGACAACGGGGATCTAGAACACTCCACAAACATAGCTGATCAAGCAGCGGCAGTGTTTAAGGGGACCGGCTCCGATTTTGAAAGCAACTTTACTGTTGGTGAAAGGCTATCCTAGTGGTGGGCAAACTCATTAGTCAACAGAGCCAAACATCAACAATACAACGACTGAAATTTCTTTCGAGAGCTGAAAACCGACTTCTGCGCATGGGCCACGAAGGTTCAATCACACTGTATGTGCGCGCCCACACGTGTATTTTGGGGAAGAGCCACACTCAAGGGACCAAAGAACCACATGTGGCTTGTGAGCCGCAGTTTGCAGACCCCTGGGCTATCCAACAGCATCACATGTAATGGAGAAAGTGAGAGAGGAGAGTGAATGGATGCAGTTCTGCCCTGGCAAGTTGGCAGCCAATCAGTGGCAAGACCATCTGCCAGAAGAAAGATCCCAGCTCCCTAAAGGCATAGGTGATGGGCAGCATTTTTGAGTGTGAACTGTATTTTTAATTAAGGTATAAAGAGTGTTTATTTCTGGCAGAATATGATTCCACACTTAAAAAGACTACAGTATATAGTGTAAACATAACTTTTATATGCATTGGGAAACAAACAAAAATTGGTGACTCACTTTATCGCGATATTTGCTTTATGGCAGGGGTCTGGAGCCAAATCAGCAATATCTCTTACATATGCCTCCTGATTAAACAACCACCACCTCTTGTCTAACCCTTGAGTTACTTGTAGAACTTATTGGGAGAGCATTCTCTCTATTAAGATAGCCCAGTGGTTGGCAAACTGCAGCTCGTGAGCCACCTGTGGCTCTCCGGCCCCTTGAGTGTGGCTCTTCCACAAAATACCACGGCCTGGGCGAGTCTATGTGAAGAAGTGGCGTTAGGAGAAGTTTAAGTTTAAAAAAATGTGGCTGTCCAAAGAAATTTCAATTGTCCTGTTGATATTTGGCTCTGTTGGCTCATGAGTTTACCAGCCACTGAAATAGCCCTACTTCCCAATGCAATATTCCCTTTTTCCTCCTTAAAGAATTCTTTCAAAGAAAGTCTTTGTAAGGAAGCCAGAATTTGTTTTGTATTTGTCATGCATTGATTAACTGTGTCCTTCAGATTTCTTTCAGGATAACCTCCTTCACAGAAGACTTCTTTCTTAGGCTATTTCCAAGCTTATCCATATACTAGTAGATGATTTAATGGTGTCTCAGTCATTCAAGACAGCCAAGAACTGTCATTTATCTCATTTTTCACACTTAAATTTTAATTATTAACTATACTCCAAAGTTCTTCTTGTGACCTAATGTATATAATGAGTTTCCCACGTACTATTGCTCCTATACCAGCGGTTGGCAAACTGCGGCTCGCGAGCGACATGCGGCTCTTTGGCCCCTTGAGTGTGGCTCTTCCAGAAACTACCATGGCCTGGGCAAATCTATTTTGAAGAAGCAGCATTAGAAGAAGTTTAAGTTTAAAAAAACTGACTCTCAAAAGAAATGTTAATTGTTGTGCTGTTCATATTTGGCTCTGTTGACTAATGAGTTTGCCGACCACTGGCATCTACCAAGGGCTTATGCATCCACCAAACTGCCAAAATCTCCGCCATAATCTACTAGTAATTTCTATTTTCACAATTTCTGGAGGAATTTTCTAAATCACAATTTTAAAGCTAGCAAAATGTGGGTTTGAAAGAAAATATGTAGGAAACAAATAAAAACAAAAAAGTTTAAAAATGAAGCACAAATTAGTCCACATAGTGGAGGAGGAGAAAATTAAAAAAAACAAAAAACAAAAAACAAGCTGCTGGCCTAGCTGGTTTTGCTCAGTGGGTAGAGTGTTGGCCTGTGGACTTAAGCGTCCCAGGTTTGATTCTGGTCAAGGACATGTACCTCAGTTGCAAGCTGGATCCCTGACTCTGGTTGGGGTGTGTGTGTGTGGGAGGCAATCGATGTGTGTCTTTCACATCGATGTTTCTCCACCCTTCCATTTTCTTTTTAAAAATCAAGGGAAAAATATCCTCAGGTGACGAATAACAAAAAACAAAAACAAAAAACCAAACAGCTTATCTATAACTAGGGGCCCGGTGCACAAACTTTGTGCACTGGGGGTGGGTGATTCCTCAGCTCAACCTGCCTCACACATCCTGGGAGCCCTCAGGGGATGTCCTACTGACCCCTCACCCTGGCTGAAGCTTTAGGCCTTGGGCACCCAGCCATCACCCTGCAATGGGGCTGATGGCTAGCTCTGCCCCAGCCGTCTCCGCCCCATCCCCATCCCAGGCTTTAGCCCTGGTGGCGACCGCCCAGTGCTGGGGCACCCCACACTCAGCAGCTACGCACTGTGGGCCACGCCCCAGGACGGCCTCCCGTCCTGCGTGCCTCGACCCCACCCTGAGCCGCTTGGCCCCGCCCCCGCTCCTGATTGGCTAGTAGTGTAGTGAAGGTACGGTCAAATTTTCATATTCCTCTTTTATTAGATAGGATAATAAAAGCGTAATATGCTAATTAAACTGGAAATCCTTCCAGACGTCCTTCCGGATGAAGCCAGGGCTGCGAGCTGGTGCCAGCAACAGGGAGAAGAAAGGCCTATTCTTGTACGAATTTCATGCACCGGGCCTCTCGTTTCAGAATAAAAAATGAGCAGTCTTTCATGTCACAGTTAGCACACTGGTACATTTCCTGAATGTGATACTAACATGAAATTGAATGTATAAGCCAAAGAGCTTTGAGAACTCTCATATATAAACATGAGGGCCATACCTAAGCCAGATGAAGAGATCCTTATGAATAAAATGTTGATATTATCGATAATGCCCAACATATTACATATAATATCAAGGCACATTTTCACCTAGAATGATACTGCATAAGAATGAGCCATTTCAATTTAACAGATAGCCATGCGCTTTCCGAAGTAGGTAATGCAGACTTAAGTCTTCTTTGCATTTTTTAAAGGCAAAAAACATTAAGATGAAAGGAATCAGGGTTTTCTTCTCCCACATAGTTGATGTTAGGATAGTTACTGAGAATTGCCTCCACTTTCGCGATTAATCAGCCATTACTCACAGAACAGTAAGAAGAATTGATTAGCAACACAACTGAAAGTTCACATTTGGAAAACTGGTGCCTCATTTTATTTATTTTTTATTTCTTTAAATATATTTTATTGATTTTTACAGAGAGGAAGGGAGAAGGCTAGAGAGTTAGAAACATCGATGAGAGAGAAACATCCATCAGCTGTCTCTTACACACCCCCTACTTGGGATGTGCCTGCAACCAAGGTCCATGCCCTTGACCAGAATCGAACCTGGGACCCTTCAGTCCGCAGGCCAACGCTCTAGCCACTGAGCAAAATTGGTTAGGGAAACTGGTGCCTCATTTTAAATATAGTTGTCCAGAAACGCTTGGTGCAATACAGCAAAATGCCCTAATCATTAAAAAAAAATGGGTATCAGCAGAGGCAAAGAAGCATGGAACAGACTGTCAAACTACAGTGGGAAGGCAGGGGAGGGTGGGGGGCGGGGGCTGTAAGAGATCAACCAAAGGACTTGTACGCATGCCTATAAGCATAACCAAGGATACAAGACACTGGGGGTGACAGGTGAGGACATGCGCTGGGGGGTAGGGGAGACTGGGGGGAGGACAATGGGGGGGGGGAAAGGAAAACATATGTACTACTATTTGTGATACTTTAAAGAATAAAAAAAAATGGGTATCAGTTTTTAAAGTTGGCTCTTTGGCCTCAAACACTTGAATATTGTCACCTAAAAAAGCCACCAGGAAAACCAGCCTGAGATGTACCATATCACGACCGTTTGCTAAAACAGTGCTCCCTCCCCATTTGCCTAAGATCTATGGGAATACATGACTTCCGGTATACAAAGATTTGCTTTAAATAAAGCAGAGCCGAAACCAGTGTTGCTCAGTGGCTAGAGCATCGGCCTGCGGTTCAGGTCAAGAGCATGGGCCTTGGCTGCAGGCACATCCCCAGTGGGGAGTGTGCAGGAGGCAGCTGATGGATGTTTCTCTCTCATCCATGTTTCTGACTCTCTCTCCCTCTCCCTTCCTCTCAAAAAAAAAATCAATAAAATACACCGTATTAAAAAATAAATAAATAAAAAAAGAAGAAGAAGAAATCCTCCTGGAAAAACGCCTGTAGGAACATAGATCACCTAGCCAGCCATCAGCGCCTAAGTGACTGCTGTGATCAGGAGCTGTAATTTTCAGTTTACCAAACAGCCAGGTGCTTTCCCAAAGAGGTCATGTGGGCGGGAGGCGTCTCTGCCGTTTTTAAAGATAAAAAATGATGCCGAGAGAAACCAGCGTTTTCTTCTTCGGCATAGCTGATTTCACGATAGTGACTACAACCTGCTTCAGCTCGAGAGTCCTCCCGATCCGCTGTTTTCCTGAAAACTATTCCACCAGGTGGAAGCTGTTTTCCAGCAGTGTGTGTCCAGCTCCTGCACAAAATATAAAGTCCTTTGTTTTCGTCATAGAACCACGTTGATGTGATTTCAAAAGGACGAGCCAGATGTAACGATTGCATCAGCCATCCCCGTCTATGACGAGTACGGTAAAACCTATGATCAGAGTGTTTATTTAATAGCTTAAAATAATTAATATTGCACATGTATATGACATGCATATGAAGGACAATTCATTAATGCTTGAAACAATGGGGTTTGTTATTTCAAATATCTAATTGATCCATCATGATATTTTTTTTTCAAAAATATTTCTATTGCTTTCAGAGAGGAAGGGAGAGGGAGAGAGAGATGGAAACATCCATGATGAGAGAGAATCATGGACCGGCTGCCTCCTGCACACCCCGCACTGGGGATCGAGCCCACAACCCGGGCGTGTGCCCTGAGCGGGAATCGAACCCGGGACCCTTCAGACCGCAGGCTGAAGCTCTGTATACTCAGCCACACTGGCCAAGGCTATAATATGATATATTAAAATTATGATCAGGACTTAAAAACATCTGATCAATCTGTTCAGGAATCGTATTTTATAGTATTTTTTTTTATGACAGTAAGACAGAATAAGCCATAACATCGTGGAATTTGTTAGATTATTTCTAACCATTTCAACTGTAACCCATAGTGGAAGAAATAGTGACATTAAGAAAATGCAACTGCAAATAATAGATTTGGGCAAATGCTCTCTGCATGCAAAACGAGGAGATACAGATTTATTAACTAGACCAGTAATTATTCCACAAAATGAACATAAATTCCCTATGTAAATTAAGTATTAAATATTCATGATTCCTGAAGAAAACAAGTGACAGTTTTTGATTATGCTATCAAGTTACATTAATCAGAGCTTTAACCCAAAGTTAAAAATTTTTTTTTTGCCTATATGCCCAAATTTTTGTGGGCTCCTTATCCATTTTGTTAATGAGCATATAGATTATGAGGAAATTTAAAAATATTTTCATCCTATATAATAAAAGTCTAATATGCTAAGTGTCTGGTTGACCGGTTGGCTATTAACCAACCAAAGCATAATATGCTAAGGTTGCTCAACTGCTCGCTATGACATGCACTGACCACCATGGGGCAGACAGGTGACCAATTGACCAGTCGCTATAATGTGCACTGACCACCAGGGGGCAGACTTCAACTGGTAGGTTAGTTTGCTGCTGGGATCCAGCCAATCAGGACTGAGCGAGAGGGCCTTGACACACCCTGGAACCCTCCCAGGGTCCCTCCCCAGCCCTGATCATGCACCGGTGGGGTCCCTTGGACTGGCCTATGCCCTCTTGCAATCTGGGACCCCTCAGGGGATGTCGGAGAGCAGGATTCAGCCAAATCCCACAGGCCAAATGTAGAGACCCCACTGGTGCACCTTAATTGCACCCTAACAGAAAGTTCAAAAATAGTATAGAGAGATTCTGTACTCAGTGTCCCCAGTGGTAACACCTTATATAACCAACTGTAGTACAATATCGAAATCAGGAAATTGACATTGGGACAGGTGACAGAACTTATTCAGATCTCACCAGTTTTACATCCACTCGTGTGTGTGTGTGTGTGTGTGTGTGTGTGTGTGTGTGTGTGTGTAGAGCTATTCCACTTGATCGCCATGTATCAAACCATGTAGTCGCCACCACAAACAGCCCCCACAATGACCATAACACACGCTTCCTTTGCAGTCACAGCTACCAGCTCCTCGCACGCCTCACACAGTTTGTGTGTAACACATGACAATCTATTTTTCAGTTCTATAATTTGATGACTTTGAAGCTTCTATAAAAAAATCATACAGTGTATGACATTCAGATGTAGTTTTTTTTTTTAAACACGGCATAATTCCCTGAAGATCCACCCAAGTAGCTGAATTCATCAATCATTTTTCTGTTTTCTTTAGTTTTTTTGAGGAGTACTGTTCCATGGCAGGGGTGTGCCACAATGTGTTTAGCCACTAACTCACTGGAAGACATTTTGGTTCTTCCTAAATGTTGCCCATTTCAACAGCAATTTTATGAAATCCTTCTTGCAGGTCTTGGTGTGAACACAGGTTTTCCTTTCTCTGGGATGTACATTTCCCTAGAGGACAATTGCTGGATTGAATGGCAAATATATGCTTAGTTTTGGGGTTTTTTTGTTTTGTTTTTTAAAGAAAATGCCCAATTATTTTCCCAAGTGACTGTGCCATTTCATCCTCCCACCAGCAACATGTGAAAGATCAATTTTCCTCTCATCCTTGCCAGAACATATGATGGTTTTCATTGTAGCTATTCCAATAGCTGTGGAGTAATGTCTCATTGTGGTGTAAGTCTATTACTTCCCAAATAGATAATGATGTTGAACATTTCCATGTGTTTGGTAGGAACTTTCTGGGAAAATGTCCATGTTGTTGACTCACTGTTTAATTGGATGGTGTCTTTTGCTTCTTCTTTTTACTGTTGAGTTTCGTGGTGGTGGTGTTTTTTTCATCCATAGATTGTACATTTGGTGTCATATCTAATCACTCCATCTCCTGGGTGTCAATGATTTCCTGGTATATTTTCTTTTAAAAGTTATGCAGTTTTATGTTTTACATTTAAATCTATAATTAATTTGTATATAAGATGTGAGGTTTAAGTTGAGGCTCAATTTTTGGCCATTAAATGTCCAATTGCTCTACCACCATTTGTTAAAAAAAAAACACAACCACCACCCACATACTATTGAATTAGGTTTGAAGCTTTGTCAAAAATTAGTTGGCTGTTCTTGTGTGGGGTTACTTCTGGACAATATAATCTGTTCCATTGATCTATGTGCCAGTACCACAGCGTGTTATTACTTATTACTTATAGCTTTACTAGAGGCCCAGTGCATGCAATTTGTGCATGGGGGCGGGGGGGAGGGGTTTCTCCCTCAGCCCAGCCTGCACCCTCTCCAATCTGGGACCGCTTGAGAGTTGAGCCTAAACGGGCAGTCGGACATCCCTCTCACAATCCAGGACTGCTGGCTCCAAATTGCTCACCTACCTGCCTCCCTGATTGCCCCTAACCGCTTCTGCCTGCCAGCCTGATCACCCCCTAACCACTACCCTGCCAGCCTGAATGATACCTACCTGCTCCCCTGGCAGCCTGTTTGCCCCCAACTTCCCTCCCCTGCTGGCCTGGTCACCCCTAACTGCCCTCCCCTGAAGGCCTGGTCACAACTAACTGCCCTCTCCTGCAGGCCTAGTCCCTCCCAACTGCTCTCCCTGCAGGCCTGGTCTCCCCCAAATGCCCTTTCCTGCAGGCCCCGTCACCCCCAACTTCCCTCCTCTGCTGGCCTGGTCACCCCTAACTGTCCTCCTGTGCAGGTTTGATCACTCCTAACTGCCCTCCCTTGCAGGCCTGGTCCCTCCCACTTTATTACAGTTTTTAAAAACTATGTTACCTATTCTTATTCTCTTTTGTGTTTCCATTATACATTTTATGATAAGCTTTTTATAGCTTCAACAAATCTTGGGATTTTACCTGGAACTGGAACAAACCTATATATTTCATATGAACAAAATATATATTATGTGATCACTTGTGACTGGCTTATTTCACTTATCATAATGTATTCTAGGTTGTAGTTTGAAGGATCAGTATTTCATTCCTTTTCATGGCTAAATATTCCACTGTATAGATAGATATACCACATTTGTCTAACCATTCATCAGTTGATAGACATTTTAGGTGCCACCTTTTGGTTATTATAAATATATTGCTATTAATATTCATATACAAGATTTTATATGGACATATGTTTTATTTCTCTTGGGTATAGGCCATGTCTTTTAGTCACTGTCTAACTGGATGGTTTCTTTTTCTTCTGTTGCTTCTCCTATGTTTTTAAAATATATATATTTTATTGACTTTTTACAGAGAAGGGAGAGGGACAGAGAGTTAGAAACATCAATGAGAATGAAAGAGAAACATTAATTAGCTGCCTCCTGCACACCCCCCATTGCGGATGTGCCCACAACCAAGGTACATGCCCTTGACTGGAATTGAACCCGGGACCCCTCATTCTGCAGGCTGATGTTCCATCTCCTGAGCCAAACGGGTTAGAGTCTCTTATGTTTTTACTAGAGGCCCAGTGCATGAAATTTGTGCACAGGAAGGGGGTCCCCCTCAACTCAGCCTGCACTCTCTCCAATCTGGGACTCTTCACTCCTAACCGCTCACCTTCCTGCCAGCCTGATCCCCATAACTGCTCTCCCCTGCAGGCCTGATCCCCCTAAATGCTCTCCCCTGACAGCCTGTTCATCCTAACTGCTCTCCCAGGCTGGCCTGATCCCCCTAACTGCTCTCCCCTGCCTGCCTAATCACCTCAAACCCCCTCTGCCTTGGCCCTGCCAACATGGCTTTGTCAGGAAGGACATCTGGAAGATCATCCGGAAGATGTTCAGTTTAATTAGTATATTACACTTTTTTTAGTATACATTGTCACAAATTATCCCTGTTTATGCTGTAAGTTTGTTGGTGATCTTATTCATAGTTTTGTGACCTTTTATTCTTTTTTTTTTTTTCAGGTAGAATGACTCCCTTGAGTATTTCCTGCAATGGAGGTTTTCTGGTGATAAATTCCCTCAGCTTCTGTATGTCTGGAAAAGTTTTTATTCTTCCTGCATATCTAAAGGATAACTTTGTTGTTAATCTTTGGCATTTTAAATACAGTGTGCCTTGGAGAAAGCCTTTTTCAATTGAGGTAATTAGGATTTGAGGATCTAGCTCTTTCCATAGGTTTAGGAAGTTCTCATCAATGATTTGTTTCAACAGGTTCTCCTTCTGGTGTGCCTATTAACCTTATATTTCTCTTTCTGATGTAGTCAGATAGTTCTCATAGAATTATTCAATTTATTTAATGCTCAAATCTCTCTCTTCTGCCTATTGGATCATTTCTAGATTTCTACCCTTGATATCACCAATTCTCTCCTCCATCTGGCTGGCTCTATTTCCTATGCTCACTAGTTCATTCTTGGTCTCTTTTATTGAGTTCTTCATGTCCATTTCTGTTTGGTTCTATTTTAAAGTTTCAATCTCTTTGGTAAAGTACTCATTTTGTTCATTAATTTGTTTTTGGAGCCCATTGAATTGCCCTTTTTCTTGCTTATCATTGATTTAAAAATATTTTTATTGATTTCAGAGAGGAAGGGAGAGGGAGATAGAAACATTAATGATGAGAGAGGATCACTAATTGGCTGCCTCCTGCACACCTCCTACTGGGGATTGAGCCTGGAACTTGGGCATGTGTCCTTGACTGGAATCAAACCCAGAACTCTTCAGTCTGCAGGCCGATGCTCTATCCACTGAGCCAAACCAGCCAGGGCTATTTTTTGTTGTTGTTGTTTTGAGCTGTTTACATTCTTTATAAGTTTTGGATATTAACTGCTTATTGGGTATATCATTGGCCATTATCTTTACCCATTCAATAGGTTGTCTTTTTGCTTTGTTGATGCTTTTCTTTGTTGTGTAAAAATGTTTTAGTTTAATATGGTTCCACTTGTTTATTTTTTGATTGCTTTATTTTATTTTTATTTTCTCAAGGTATATTTATTCTTGAAAATATTACAGACACCTCTTTTTTCCCCACTGACCCCCTTACATGTGCACCTGCCCCACCCAGGCCTTCAGTGCCCTATTGTTTACATTAAACAATATGCACACATTCTTTATTTACCTTGCCTGTCAGAAAGAATATTGCTAAGAGAAATGTCAGAGACAAACTAAATAATCTTAAAGGACCTATTTTCAAAAATGCTAATTCTTCCTGCTCTCTGTTCAAATTTGCCATTGAGCTTCTCCAATGAACTTTTATTTTGGTTACTGTCATTTTTAACTCTAGAATTTCTATTTGGTTCTCTTTTCAAAAACAAATTCTATGCCTTTATGAATAGTGTCTATTTTGTGAAATACCATCCTCATACTTTCCCTTTAGTTTTCAGACATGGTTTCCTTTATTTCTCTGAACACATTTAAAATAGCTGATTTAAACTATTTTTCCAGTAAGTCTAACATCTGGGTTTGCTCAGGGATAGTTTCCATTGAGTGTTTTTTTCTTTTTTAATGAGCCATACTTTGTTGTTTTTTGAATGTCTCATAAATTTTTGTTCACAATGAGACATTTTAAATAATGTGTTAACTCTGGAAATGCTTTGTGTATGTGTTGGGGTACAGCTTCAATAGTCAGGGAGGTGCCACCTCTGCCTTAGCATTCAACTCCGGCTTCCACAGCCAGAAAGTCAGCTAGAATTGAGAGCTTAAGTCTCTTTTACGTCCTTTCTGAGCTTGTGCACAATCTTACATGTATCCTGTGCATGGCATTCTTTTATTTTATTTTATTTAATCCTGTCCCAAAGATATGGGTTTTTTTTTTTGTTCATTTGAGAGGGGGAGAGGAGAGAGAGAGAGAGAGGAGAGAGAGGGAGACGGGGGCGGGGGAGGAAGGGATAGAGGAAAACATCAATGTGTGAGAGAAACATTGATTGGTTGCCTCCCATATGCACCTCAAATGGGGATTGAACCCACAACCTAGGTATGTGTCCTGATAGGGAATCGAACCCTTCACCTTTTGGTGTACTGGACCACATCCAACCAACCAAGTCACCCTTGGTTGGCCTTCTTCATTCCCAAGATTATGCTGTAGCTTTTCAGGGCCCCTAGAGACATCTCATTCATCAGCTTTTATTTGGAAGCTTTTAGGTTCCTTTTTGGTTGCCTTACTGTTATCCTCTGCCTCAAGCCTTGCAAGTGGAGTCTTCCAGATGATGAACTTTCTGGGCACGAGGCTGTGAAGATGTTCCATCTCTGTTCTGCCTCCTCTGGTGGCAGCCAGGCGTGTGTGTGTGTGTGTGTGTGTGTGTGTGTGTGTGTGAATGTGTATATGTGTGTATATATCATATCTAACAAAAGAGTAATATGCAAATTGATCATACCTCTGATCAAGCCACACCCACAGCCATGCCCATCATACAATCAGGAGAAAATTATGCAAATAAACCAAAACCAAGATGGCTGCGGCCAATGAGAGCAGGAGGGAGGCTTGGGTTTCCCGGCAATGGAGGAAACCAAGCTTTCCGCCTGCCCTTGCCTGCCTAGGCCTCCACTTAATGCTACAAAGTTTCAATTATAGAAGATACATAATCCTAACAGAAATGGCAGCCACCACGGAGCTAGAGAGAGAAGAGACTAGGGTTGCTGGGGCAATGGAAGAATCCACGCTTCTGCAGCCCTAGCACTAGGCCTCCACTCTAGGCTACAAAGTTTCAAACAGAAATGGCTGTCGCCATGGAGTGAGCAGAAGGCTTGGCTCCACTCTAGGCTACAAAGTTTCAATTGTAGAACATAAATTGATCCCAGATCCCAGGGCCTCCAATTGGGCCGCTGGGGTGTGTGGCCGGCCTGCAAATCACCACAGGCCCCTCGCCCAGGCCCCCTCATGCCCCAAAGGACCCCCACCCTGATCTGGGACACCCTTCAGGGCAAACCAGCTGACCCCCATCCATGCACCAGCCCTCTATCCTATCTAATAAAATAGTAATTTGCAGATTGACCATCACTCCAACACACAAGAGGGCTGCTCCCATGTGGTCAAAGATCCTGCCCCCATGTGGACACAAGATGGCCAACACAAGATGGCCAGCAGGGTAAAGCACTGAGGAGGGACAAGGTCTGCAAGGGAGGGCAGTTGTGGGCCATCAGGCCAGCAGGGGAGGACAGTGGGAAGTTCCAGGCCTGCACGGGAGGGCAATGGGGGCGATCAAGTTTGCCGGGGAGGGCAGTTAGGGGTGAGCAGGCCTGCAGGGGAAGGCAGTTAGGGGTGACCGGGCCAGCAGAGGAGGGAAGTTGCAGGCAAACAGGCTGGCAGGGGAGCAGTTAGACATCAATTAGGTTGGCAGGGTAGTGGTTAGGGGGTGATCAGGCTGGCAGGCAGAAGCGGTTAGGGGCAATCAGGGAGGCAGGTAGGCGAGCAGTTTGGAGCCAGCAGTCCTGGATTGTGAGAAGGATGTCCGACTGCCTGTTTAGGCTTGATCCTACTGGGATTGGACCTAAACGGGCATTCAGACATCCCTCAAGGGGTCCCAGATTGGAGAGGGTGCAGACTGAGCTAAGGGAGACACCCTGGTCCCCGTGTACAAATTTCGTGCACTGGGCCTCTAGTGTATGTGTATATGTGTACACACACACACACACACACACGCACGCACGCACGCACACACACACACACGCACGCACGCACGCACGCACACACAGACACACACACTCTAGAGGCCCGGTGCATGAATTCATGCATGGGTACTGTCCCTGGACCTGGCCAGCGATCAGTCAGGTTCCCCACCTCCTGGCCTCTCGGCCTCCTCCTTCCTTCCCTCCGTCAGCACCCTGTGTAGCCAGCCCCCTGGTGATCAGTGCACGTCATTGGGAGCAATTGAACTGGTCTCCCAGTTGAACTCTAGAGGGGATAATTTGGATATTAGTCTTTTATTATATAAGATATATATCATATCACATCACCATGATTATGAACTGTTTTCAAGGTTACTGTGGAGCTAGACAGCAAGGAATGGGCCTGGGGACAGTTTAAAATGCCATAAAGGTTACTGTTCTTATCAAGAGTAAACTGTTTTCCTTGAAGAAATGCTTCCTGAAAAGCTGCAAGCCTTTGGCGAATTTCCAGAGTTCTGAAAAAGTTGATTGTGACAGTTTTTGCCAATTCTACCCTGGCTTTTATGGAGATGAGAACTGCCGAAGGTTTTCACTCCTCGGATTTTGCTGACATCATCTGCCATTTGGAACTTTTAGAATGAGATAGTCCTGAAGACTAAGCAAACTGGAACTTCATCTATATTCTTTCTAGAAGATAGCTTAATTAATATTCCAAAATAAAAACCACCAGTTTTGAACTTTAAAAATTAAACCATAAAGAATTAAGTCCTGCCTGGCTGGAGTGGCTCAGTGGTTCAGTGTCAACCTATGAACCAGGAGGTTCCAGCTCAATTCCGGGTCAGGGCACATTTCTGGGTTGCAGGGCTTGATCCCCAGAAGGGGGTGCGCACCAGACAGTTGATCAGTGATTCTCTCTCATCATTGATGTTTCTCTCTCTTGTCCTCCCCATGGAATCAATAAAAACATATTTTTTATTTTTTAAAAATATATTTTATTGATTTTTTACAGAGAGGAAGGGAGAGGGATAGAAAGTCAGAAACATCGATGAGAGAGAAACATCAGTTAACTGCCTCCTGCACACCCCCTACTGGAGATGTGCCCACAACCAAGGTACATGCCCTTGACTGGAATCGAACCTGGGACCTTTCAGTCCTAAGGCCAACACTCTATCCACTGAGCAAAATCAGTTTTGGCGTGAAATAGTTTTAAAAACTGGTCTAATGACTTTGTCAAATTCTAATTCTGTCATCCACATAACTTCTTGATTTCTATTGATTGGTTTTTCTCAAAATGAATAATATATTTTCCTGTAAAAACATTAAAAAAGAAGAATTGAGTCCCTTCAGGATCTCAGAACTCTGTCAGTTCAGTGTCCCATTCCATACATCTTACATTTCTTATGTTTCCTATAGTACTTTGCCTGAATTAATTTTGATATCTAAATTTCACAAGGGTCTCAGCAGAGTGAGATAGAACGTCTATTAATTAAAAGTTTAAGATCATAATAAAGGCAATTCATTAATGGGGATTGTGTATGGAAGTACAAAAATATCCTCAAGTCAGAAGCAACATGCCAATGTGAAAGAAGATATTCTGAACCAGTTAGGAAATAATATGACTGTGTAGGAGCATAATAAAAGCTGTGGATTCTCTTCCTAGAAAAGTGAAGATCCTATATAATAAAAGAGAAACATGCAAATTTGACCGTTCCTTCATTACGCTACCAGCCAATCAGGAGTGGGGGGCGGGGCCAGACAGCACACAACCCTGCCCTTTGCACTGCCTCCTCGTGGCCTGGGGAATGGGCCCCGTGGGCTTGGGGAGTGGACACTGCACTGGTGGTCCTGGCATGCCTCGCGGTGCCTGTTCCCCAGGCCACGCGGAGGCCAGAGGGAAGGCCGGCCACCACCGCTCTTCACCGCAGGTACCACGGGTACCAGATCGCAAAGGGCGTGCGCGGGAGGCTGGAGGGAAGACTGGCCATTGCCAAGCTTCGGCATGCATGCCAGGGGTCCCAGATCACCATGGTGGCAGGGCCAACAAGGCAGAGGCTGTTAGGGGTGATCAGACCAGGAAGGGAAAGGAAGGCAGTTGGGTGTGATCAGGTCAGGAGGGGAGGGCAGTTGAGGGTGATCAGGCCAGAAGGGGAGGGCAGTTGAGGGTGATCAGGCTGGTGGTGGGGGGCAGTTGGGGCCAAGCAGGCCGGCAGAGGGGACAAGTTGGGGCAATCGGGCCAGCAAGCAGAGTGGTTAGGGGTGATCAAGGAGTGAGGCAGGTGAGCAGTTAGGAGCGGATTGCAAGGGGGTTGTCCAAGTGCCAGTTTAGGCCCAATCCCACAGGGATCTCAGATTGGAGAGGATGAAGCTGTACTGAGAGACAATCCCCCCCACCCCTCACGTGCACGAATTTCATGCACTGGGCTACTAGTCTACACTAATAAGAGAGTAAGATCCAAATTGATCATACTTTTGTGACACCCACCAGCCAATCAGGAGTGACTATGCAAATTAAGCCAAGAAAGATGACAGGTTAATTTGCATATGCAGGTGCCGAGTGGCTGGGAGTGTTCCACACTGCCTCAGCCGCTCTGGGCCTTTGGGTAGTGTGGGAAAGTGGAAAGGCGGCTCTGGGCCTGAGCAAAAAGGTGGCTGTGGGCCAGAGTGAATGCAGTACTGGCAGCCAGAGGAAGGAAAGCCCATTCTTGCATGAATCTTCGTGCATCGGACCTCTAGTGTACACATCATTCTGCATACAATTTAAAGGGTTCTTGGATAGTCTGCAGCCTGTACATTAAAAATCCTCATTGAAGAAAAAAAATGATGATTTTAATGGGAAAAGAGATATTAAAATAATTATAATACCTCATCTGTAGTGGCATAATAAGAATTTAAAGTAATAAATCACATTTAAGTGGTCTCCAACCAATGTACATATTTCATTTCAAAAGCTAATGTGTACTTTATGCTTAGACTTATTGCATATGCTTTCTCGTAAAAATGTTAGCTGGAGACCATTAAACGGCAAGTCTCTTAAGAGTAGATGCTCTTTTTAGTTGTGTTTGCATTGTGAAGACCTAGCCAGGTCACAGGACGTGTTCGTGCCCAGGTGGCCCTTTATAAAACGTATTTTACTCAATAGTATGTTTGAATGCAAATGCAGAAGAAAACAGGAAAAACTGTTGAGACAATGACCAAGATCAAATAACCTACAAAACCAAAAGAAATAGAATAAAGAATAACCTGTGAAATGATCTGTGGCCTGAGACAGGTTTAATGAGAAGAGAATGTAATGGTAAATACAGATGCAGTATTTCTAGATATTCTCATATGAACTCAGTTGAACTTTTTTGCTATGTTACATTTCACTTCAAAATATGCACCTCCTCTCTTTAGCCATGAAGGAGGTGATTTTGGACCCTAACGATTCGTATACTGACTTGCAAGGTCAAAAGGGATAACCTGTTTTGCCTAGAGTGACAGGAAAATATTTTAAAGAAGTTGGGAGTTGGGGAGGGGCAGTGTTCAGAGAGGTTGTAAATGATGAAGAAAATGTTTTATTTATAGATATTATATATATATATCATATATATTATATATGTATATAGAAAATAATGAAATGTGTTCAAATTAGAATCAAGTAAGCTGGTGTGAACATGGTGAGTGGAGGGTATGGGAACTCCGCTGCCAAATAAAAAAGGCCAGGAGTGGAGATAAAATTTTGATTACGTTTCTCGCTCATGGTGCTAAACGAGGTGGGAAAACTCCATTTTGGTGCCATAAGCATACACAACGAATTGCACACTTTTACTAGAGGAATATTTAACTCTGATGAAAACCAGATAAAGGCACAAGGAATACGCAGAATTCAACTGGGTATCTTTTAATATCTACCAGCTGTGGCCCTACCACAGAGGATCAGTAGAATGATCTGGCCTCATCTTCAGAACAGGACTTGAAGACATGTATGTAGCCAATGCAATGAAGGAGTGTGCTACAACTCCCCATCCTATATAATAAAACCCTAATATGCAAATTGACCAAACAGTGGAACTACCAGTCGCTATGATGTGCACTGACCACCAGGGGCAGATGCTCAGTGCAGGAGATGCCCCCTGGTGGTCAATGTACTCCCACAGGGGAAGCGCCGCTCAGCCAGAAGCTGGGCTTACGACTGGCAAGTACAGTGGCAGTGGTGGGAGAGGCTGTGCTAAGGAACAGTGAGCTGAGCGGTAAGGAGGAGCAGGAAGGTGGGCCGTAAGGAGCAAGGGCTTCCAGACTGTGAAAGGGATATCCAACTGCCGGGGGGATCAGGCCTAAGCCAGCAGGTAGACATCCCTCGAGGGGTCCCGGGCTGTGAGAGGGTGCGGGCTGGGCTAAGGGACCCCCGCCGCTGCCCTTGCCACCAGTGTACAAATTTTGTGCACCGGGCCTCTAGTCTATAATAAAAAGGCATAATACGCTAATTAGACTGGACATCCTTCTGGACAAAGCCACAATGGGAGGGAGCCAAGGCCCTTGCACGATATTCGTGCACTGGGCCTCTAGTATATTAGATAAAGGCAAGGCTTAAACCAAGAGGCATGGACTCCATGCCAACTGCTTCTATGGCATTTGATGCCCTGAAAGGTACAATCAAAAGATCGTCAGCCACCAATAAACATCCTCAGCCAACTGAGAAGGTAATTGATTGTCTTCCTAAACTGTCTTTAGCCTGGATGGATTCAGAATTAGATATAATGATGAACTCAATCAACATATTATGGGCATACTGAGTAATTGATTTAGACTTTTGACTGGAAACTGGAATCTTACCAACAGTTCATCAACAGTATCAGAACATTGAACGGAAATAAAGATTGAATGCATTGACATGTTTAATACACTGGGTTTATGCAGAATTACCTCAATCAATGTTCAGGAAGGTTTTCTTTATTAGTTGACAAAGGAACAGAAAACCAAATCCAGTATATTAAACTGAAATTCAGTTAAAAAGTCTTAGGAGACAGAATGCAGTCGTAAAGCCTGGTTAGAAGTAAATTTTAAATTCTGCTACATGTATAAAATAATTTATAATGTAAATAATAATCAATTCTAGAGCATGAAACCATGACAGGTAAAACCTCTAACTCTTACCATACAATTTCAAAGAACTAAAAAATCAGTTCCTGATTCTTTATGAGTAACAACCTCCAGGAATCTTTTATAATCAGCAGAGATAATAATATTGAAAAGATTTACGAAAGTATTTAAAAATAATGATCCTAAATAAAGAACTTAATCTCCAATAGAGTAAGCTGGAGCTCATTTCACATGGACTTCTACTTCCCAAAGCACAGTAACCGGATAAGAGAGAAATCGGCCACTCTGCCTTCGTTTTCTCCTGGGATTAAAATGGAAAGGACTGCCAAAACTGGTTTGGCTCAGTGGATAGAGCGTCGGCCTGCAGACTGAAGGATCCCAGGTTCAATTCTGGTCAAGGGTATGGACCTTGGTTTTGGGCACATCCCCAGTGGGGGGTGTGCAGGAGGCAGCTGATGGATGTTTCTATCTCATAGATGTTTCTAACTCTCTATCCCTCTCCCTTCCTCTCTGTAAAAAATCAATAAAATATATTTAAAAAATAAAATGTAAAGGACTAAAGAAAGATACATCTTCTACCAGACTGCAAAAAAGCCTCAAGTTAGAAGACAGCTAATTAGAAAAATATAATGAGTGTGCCATCTGAAGTATGAGCGTATTTGAATTGTGGCTCCAGGAAACTGTGGCTTAAAAACTTTAAAAATAAATAATGGTAAATGCTTACCTACTGTTTACAATTATTTACACATGAATATGATCGCATGTCAACATCTTGAAACAAAATTTTAAGTCGTGCAAGTCCTAACAGATACAATAATTGCAGATGAAAAGGAAACGCAAATGGATTTTCCAACTGATCTTTCAAGTTTTTACATATACTAGGACACCATATGTGACATGAGTCTTTCAGATCATATCCCTAAAGTAAGTTACAGACTTGAAGAAAATCCATTTGTGTTTCTTTTGAATCGGCAATTATCGTATCTTTGTCATTATTTCCCCCCTCCCTTCCCATCCCGCTTTCTGTACCATGGGATTCAATATTAGATCCGAAAATATATGTTCTGAATTCACTCTTTTCCTAGTAAAACACAGGCCTATAAGCAATCATAGATGACTTTATAACTGTAGATAACTCTATCTTTCCCATTCCAAGTTCTAGAATTCTAACAGACTAGAATGGAGCCTCAATAGTCTCCGCCCACTTCTCACTACATCATACCCTCCATTTCCCCACCCCCCGAATGAAGGTTAGGTTGATAAATGGATTTGGGAGGTGAAATAAAGCCAGACATCAAATAACTTACTTGAAATCCATCTCTTACCTTCTGTACTTAACCCTGGACTGGATGTGAACTTGGCCACATCAACAATTTTGACAGCAAATTGTTGCCCAGTTTCTCTGTTGATACATCGCCGCACAACACTGAAGGGACCCCTGGAAATAAGAAAAAGCCAAGTTCAATTCGCTGATTTTCTTAAGTTCTATTTCCCTGCAAAATCCTACTGACGTCCCATTGTCTACTACAGCCGTAGTTTTCAAAATCAAAGTTACGTGATGCAATTTTGTGGGGGTTTTTAAGTGACGTAATTTTGAATATATGTTTCTATCATTCAGGAGGTAAGGAATCCATAACAAAGTTATTAAACCAGAACACCAGAAAACCAAATTGCATCCCCAAATCACTTTTGGAAACTCTAAATAGCGTTCTTATATTCAAGGCAAGGAATCTTGGTGATATTCTCTGTATATTACCAACATATGTATTAAGCAAAGTAAGAAATCGATTGCTGGCAATATGCATAGCTTTTATATTTTGAACCAGAGGCTTGTCATTCTTGACCCCTTCCTCGCAGCCACACTGCTCTAAATCCTCACTAACAATTCCTTCCGAGTTTATCCCAAAGAGTTCCGAATCCTGTCCGCTTCTCTCCACGTCTCACACCGTAATCCAGGCTACTACCCGTTTCTACCAGAAACACTTAGACACGTTTCCTAGTCAGTCCTGCAGGGGTGTTTTTAAAACTGAAAATCTGAGATGTTTCTGCTTAAAATCCCACAGAGAGAAGGGATCTGTAATACACATATTCAGTCGAGAACCAAAATACAGAAATGATTCCTAAGTAAAAGCAAAGAAAATCCACTCTAATAAAACCCTGGCTAAACACCGCAGCGGGCACTTCCCATAAACAGCTGTGCCAGGATCTGGTGGCCAACAAGGTCTCCAGTGTCACCTGGAACCTCAGGAAAACCTGTCCTCTTTCTCCAACTTGAATTGGGACTTGTTCTAAAGGCCGCAGGGAAGGCAGTAATTGCCACCAGCAGAGGGCCACGGGTCCGGTCATTTGCTTACCCTGTCCTCTCCTCAATCGAAACTGGTGGCTTCCAAACCAGGATGGCTGATGAAATGCCAATGCCCAGGCCCAGGCGTGAAAACACACACACACATTTATTAAGCAAAGTAAGAAATCGATTACGTGCACACACACAGTTCCTTGTGATTACTAGGTACCCGCTAAGTATGTGAACTAAAGACAAGCCAAAGATAAGATTTCTACATTCTCGAATCAACTACTGAATAATACCAAATGCAATAGCAATCCTATATAATAAAAGTGTAATATGCAAATTGACTGGATGGTGGAATAACTGGTTGCTATGATGCGCACTGACCACCAGGGGGCAGACACTCAAAGCAGGAGCTGCCCCAGCCCGCAGGCCCAGATCACCTACCTGATCAGGGCCCTGCTGGCAACCTCTCAGTCTCTCCCCTCAGCCGGCAGGCTCTGCTCACTCAATGGGGAATGGGGAACCGGGGGTGGGTGGCAGCGAGCTTGGGCGGCACCAGGACAAGGTGGGTGCGAGTGGGGCCCCGACTGCCCCGCTGGTCGCCCCATACACAGGGCTGATCCTCCCTGCCAGCCGGAGAAGATTGGGCATATCTTAGGCCAGGCCTAGGGACCCTACCAGTGCGTTAATACTTTATTTGGGGCTGAGAACCAAACTCAACATCTTGTTAAGAGCCCAGACTAGCCAAAACCGGTTTGGCTCAGTGGATAGAGCGTCGGCCTGCAGACTGAAGAGTCCCGGGTTCAATTCCAGTCAAGGGCATGTACCTTGGATGCAGGTACATCCCCAGTAGGAGGTGTGCAGGAGGCAGCTGATGGATGTTTCTCTCTCATGGATGTTTCTAACTCTGTCCTTCTCCTTTCCTCTCTGTAAAAAAAAAAAATCAATAAAATCTCTCTACATAAAAGGCTAATATGCTAAGTGTCCCTCTGTCCATCTGACTGATATATATATATATATATATATATATATATATATATAATATATATATATATATATATATATATCAGAATAAGCAATGAACAAAAGTAAAGGGTGGAGTTAATGAAGACCAAAAATAAATGAATAAATTCATACACACACACACACACACACACACACACACACACACGGTTGACAGTCAATCCTCATTATTTGCAGATTAAATATTTGTGAATGCATTCCCTCACTAAAATGTATTTGTAATCCACAACCAATACTCGTGGCACTTTCATGGCCATTGGCAGATGGGCGCATAGCAGTGGAAATTCTGAGTCGCCGACACACCCAGTACCAGCCAGGCTGGAACAAGCTGAAACCTCTTGCCTGTTTCAGCTCTCCCATACACAAGTGTCCTTTCATGCCAACCGTGTAGTGCATTTTTGGCGTCTTGTGCTTTTTGGTGGTGATGTCACTGTTTAAAGTGGCTCCCCAGGGTACCACTGAAGTACTGTCTAGTGTTCCTAAGTGCAAGACAGCAGCCATGTGCCGGGCCGAGAAAATGCATGTGTTAGATAAGCTCCATTCAGGCATAAGTTACAGGGCTACTGGCCAGAAGTTCAATGTCAAAGAATCGATCAGCATATAGGAAATAAGGGCCCTTCAAACAGAAATACACAGGACCAGTTATATATTGGTTGGGAACAATGGTTCAGTCCTCACCCATTCAGTGTTTGTGGCAATTTTATACAAAATAATTACTATAATGCATGAGCACCGACTCTGTGTGTGTGCTGTGTATACACACATGGACATATATAGGTGTATTTATATTATGTCATATATATTGATATGTAACATTATATCTATACTAGAGGCCCGATGCACCAAATTCATGCACAGGGGGGCGGGGGATGTCCCTTAGCCCAGCTTGCACCCTCTCCAATCTGGGACCCCTTGAGGGATGTCTGACTGCCCCTTTAGGTCTGATAGAATGAGGCCTAAATGGGCAGTCGGACATCCTTCTCACAATCCAGGACTGCTGGCTACAAATTGCTCACCTGCCTGCCTCCCTGATTGCCCCTAAACGCTTCTGCCTGCCAGCATGATCACCCCCTAACATCTCCCCTGCCAGCCTAATTGATGTCTAACTGCTCCTCTTCCAGCCTGTTTGACCCCAACTTCCCTCCTCTGCCAGCCTGGTCACACCTAACTGCCCTCCCCTGCAGGCTTGAACGCCCCCAACTGCTCTCCCTTGCAGGCCTGGTCCCTCCCAACTGCCCTCCCCTGCTGGCCTGATCACCCACAACTGCCCTCCTTGCAGGGCCTGGAACCTCCCAATGGCCCTCCTCTGCTGGCCATTTTGTGGTGGCCATCTTGTGTCCATATGGGGGCAGGATCTTTGACCACATGGGGGCAACCCTCCTGTGTGTTGGAGTGATGGTGAATCTGCACCTATCTCTTTTATTAGATAGGACTAGTGGCCCATTACATGAAATTCATACATGGGGTGGGTGTCCCTCAGCCTGCTCTGCACCCTCTTCAATTTGGTACCCTTCAGGGGATATTGGACATCCTTCTCGTAATCCAGGACCACTAGATCCTAACCACTCACCTACCTGCTTGCTTGATCCCCCTTTACCACTCTGCCTGCCAGCCTGCTCTCCCCAACAGTCCACCCCACCATCCTTTTTTTGCCCCCAACGGCCCCCCTCACTGGCTTGATCACCCCCAACTGCCCCCCTCACCAATTTGCTCATTCCCAACTGACCCCCCTGCCGACCTGATCACCCCCAACTACCCTCCCTCCCGGCCTGATCATCCCCAACCACCTCTGCCTCAGCCCCACCACCATGGCTTTGTCTGGAAGGGCACCCAGAAGATCTCCTGGTCTAGTTAGCATATTATCCTTTTATTAGTATAGATAATAAATTAGATCAGAGAACCGAATGTCCTTCCAGACGTCCCTCCAGACTACCTTCCAGATGAAGCTGGGGCTGCAAGGACCGAGGCAAGCTGCAGTGGCTGTGAGGGCCAAGCCCCTTGCACAGATTTTGTGCATTGGGCCTCTAGTGAATTAATATCCTGTATAATAAAGAGGTAATTGACTGTCAATCCAACACAAGATGGCTGCCCTCATGTGGTCAATGATGGCTGCCCCCATGTGGACACATGATGGCCACCACAAGATGGCCAGCAGGTGAGGACAGTTGTGGATGATCAGGCCAGCAGGGGAGAGCAGTGGGAGGGACCAGACCTGCAGGGGAGGGCAGTTGGGAACAACAAGGGCAGCTGGGGAGGGCAGTTAGGGGTGACCAGGCTGTCAAGGGAGGGTAGTTAGGGGTGACTAGGCCAGCAGGGGAAGGCAGGTGGGGGTGACCAGGCTGTCAAGGGGGGGTAGTTAGGGGTGACTAGGCCAGCAGGGGAGGGCAGTTAGGGACAATCGGGCCAGCAGGGGAGCAGTGAGGCATCGATCAGGTTGGCAGGAGAATGGTTAGGGGGTGATCACACTGGCAGGCAGAAGTGGTTAGGAGCAATCAGGCAGGCAGGCAGGCAGGCATGCAAGCAGTTGGGAGCCAGCAGTCCTGGATTGTGAGAGGGATGTCTGGCTGGCCGTTTAGGTCCAATCCCATGAGGTCCCAGATTGTAGAGGGTACAGGCTGGGCTGAGGAACACCCCCCACCCCCGGTGCACACCGGGCCTCTAGTTATAATATAAACTCCATGAGTGCTTAGTATATCCTAGGCTCTTAATATATATTTGGGGGTTGTAACAAAGACAACAAACTAGAAATGAACAAGGGACTGATAAATTTATCCCATCACATCACTCTATGTAAGTATATAAATTTTGCAAAATCATAGCACTTATACATATTTTTGTACTCAATCTGTATCTTCCTACTACTTTCTGTAGAGTTCTGGAAAATAGATGGTGGCCAGGTAAAAAGGATGCAAACAAAAATATAACGGTACCAATGACAACATTAGCAATGCAAGAATAAAACTGTGAAAACTATACCCTATCTATACACACACGAACATTTACAAAAGGCTATAATAATAATAAAAGCATAACATGCAAATAAACTGAATGGCCGTCCAGACGTCCTTCCAGATGACCTTCTGGATGAAGCCGGGGCGCAGCCATGGGATTGAGGCAGTCACCATGGCTAAGAGGGATCAAGGCAGCCGCGGTGGCTGCGAAGACCTACTCTCCCATGAATTTCGTGCGTCGGGCTGTAGTGAGACCAATAGAGACACGATGGTCTTTCCTTCATTTCAGCCCCGCTGTTGGCGTAGCCAGGGCCACTAAAGAGGGCTTATGCTTGTCATTCCATGAATCAACACTTCCCTGGTCTTCCTGCTGCTTTCTGGCAGCGATAGGAAGACAGAGATATTGTTCTGACACTGTTTTTCTCTTTAATATTTCTCATACCTACTGCCACCTCCAACACACACACACACACACACACACACACACACTCACTCACACACATACACACACTCATACACACACACACATACACACACACTGACACACACATACACACACACTCACACACACACATACACACTCACACGCACATACACACATACACACTCACACACACACACTCACACACACACACACTCTCACACACACACTCTCTCTCACACACACAAACACACACACTCACACACACATATACACACCCACACACACACACACACACACACACACACACACACACACACCAAGCTAAGTCCTTTAGGTACAGTGACTAAACCAACCCAAAGGAGAAGAGCTTGTCGAATCAGAGCTACTGCCAAAGAAACACACATGACGCGGAAAACTATGAAAATCAAAGTGTCAGAAACCTGACAAAGGAATTCCTCAGCTCAGCGCCATTCAGATGGTTTCCTGACAACAGAAAGGGGAGGAGTGTTTGAGACAGTGGGCATGGATCTCCGATAAGGTAACAGAACAAGTCTGGCTCAGCCGTCAAAGCCGAGCGCTTCGTGGAGGGCTCAGACTGGCATTTCCTCGTTCTGCTCTTGTGTTGGCATAATGGGTACCTCTGTCAAACCTCGATCACTCCGTGCGAGGTGGAGGGGGCCTCGTTTGCGCTGTGTCTACACAGTCACCATTCACCACCGTTGTGAGGAGGACTGCAGAGCGTCCATAGCAGCTTCTGCTCACCCACAAGTGGGGGACTGTCTCGTTAAGTGAACGTGTGCTCATGTGCATGCGTGCTTTCCGGGCTGGGGTTAGAGCCGAAGCAGAGGGGCATGGAGCCTAGGGGTTTGTGAGCTCCTTTATGAGGGAGCACGAATCAAGGAGAGTAGGAAAAAATTTTTTGTAACACATAAGAAAAGGAAGAATACACTCAGGAGGGAAGAAATGGAAAAAACACACATATCTGAAGAACTGGAACATAAAGACATTCCAAAGCGCCTGGCTCCGTAGTTGAGCGTTGACCTATGATGAACCAAGAGGGTTTGATTCCCGATCGGGGCACAGGCCCGGGTTGCGGACTCGGTCCCCATTGTGGGGTGTGCAGGAGGCAGCCGATCCATTACTCTCTCATCATTGATGCTGCTACCTCTCTCTCTCTCTCATTCTTCTCTGAAATCAATATATATATATATATGTGTGTGTGTGTGTGTGTGTGTGTGTGTGTGTATGTGTGTGTGTATATATATATATATATATATATATATATATATATACACACTTAAAAAAGACATTCCAAAGGAAGAACGCTGACTTGGCTGTGCACGTCTAGGCCTTTTAAGCTACATATTTAAAAAACTTCCTTCCACAAACATGAAACCACTGACACTAAAAATTCTATTGCTATTTTACCCCAATCGTTTACCTCATTTTCCCCAATGAATTTAAAAGACTAAAAAAATGCACAGAACAAACATAAAAAGATTAATAAAGTGGGACTGTCCTCAGGAAACTCCCAACTTAATAGATTGCTGATATATGTACACACTTTTAGAATAACCTATAATAATAAAAGCATACTATGCTAATTAGACCCGACATCCTTCTGGATGGCCTTCCTTCCTTCCTGAAGAAGCCAGGGCTGCAAGGGAAGCCCAGGACCCAGGTCCCTGCAGGTGGCCAGAGAGAGGAAAGCCCGGGTCCCGGGTGCCGGAAGGAAGCCAGTGCCGGCAGCCAGGGCTAGGAAGGCCTACTCTTGCACGAATTTCATGCACCGGGCCTCTAGTATTAAAGAACAAAGTATTGACATAGTATAATACTAAGAATTTATCATCCGTGGCTAGGAAGGTGGGCAGAGAAACCTCTATGAGACACAGACACCAAAGAGGGCTTGAGAGATGAATACATTTTTCAGGCTAACAAGGGACAGAGGAGGGTTCCAGAAATAAGTGGTAGTATGTGCAATGGTCAGACGTGAGTCACAGCATGGTGTGTGCTGGGTACCACCAGCTGCCTGGTGTTGCAGGCTGTCAGTCTGGAGGGGGCGCGGTGGGAGAAGAGATGGAGAAGGCTCCGGTGATCACGGTGACTCAGAAGAGTAGGGCACAGGTTGAGAATCCGGTGGGCACCAAAGAGAAAGTGACCCCACATTTGCCCAAATGAGGGAGGACAAAGACCCAAACCGATACAGCAGAGGCAGCTGAGAGACACTTCAGGAAACAAATGCACACACAGCAGAGTAGGTGACTAGGGGGTGGTTGAAGGCGAGTCAAAAGAATGACTGATATATTTACAGGGTGGGGCAAAAGTGGGTTTATAGTTGCCCATCTGGAAAATAATTCAATAACGAATGAACAATAATACAAGAATAAACTCTGTGTTTCACGCATTCACAACTATAAACCTACCATGTTGCCCTACTCTGTCTAGAGGAGTATAAAGTTTAAGCCCTCGCCACTATGGCTTAGTGGATAGAGCATCGGCCTATGGACTGAAGGGCCCCAGGCTCGATTCCTGGTCAGGACACATGCCCAGGTAGGGGGCATTCAGTAGGCAGCCGATCCATGATTCTCTCTCATCATTAATGTTTCTATCTCTCTCTCTCCCTCTTCCTTCCTCTCTGAAAGCAATCCTATCTCCCTATCTAATAAAAGAGTGATATGCAAATTGACCGTACCTCTAATATACCCACAAAGCCACGCCCACCGGCCAATCAGGAGTGAGTATGCAAATTAACCCAACCTAGGTGGCTGCAGCCACAAGTGAGCAGAAGGCTTAGGTTTCCTCAGCAATGGAGGGAGCCAAGCTCCCACAGCCCTGGCTTCTTCTCAAGGCTACAAAGTTTCAATTATAGAAGATAAATAAATCCTAACAAAAATGGCAGCAGCCACAGAGCCGGAGAGAGCAGGAGGCTTGAGTTGCCCCCAGCGATGGAGGAAGGCAAGCTTCCTGCAGCCCTGGCCTCTGCTCAAGTCTACAAAGTTTCAATTATAGAAGAAAAATAAATCCCAGATACCAGGGCCTTCACTTGGGTCACTAGGGGGTGTGGTCAGCCTGCAAACCACCACAGGCCCCTTGCCCAGGCCACCCCACATCCCAAGGGAACCCCCACCCTGATCTGCGACACCCTTTAGGGCAAACCAGCTGGGCCCCACCCATGCACCAGGCCTCTATACTATCTAATAAAAGGGAAATACGCAGATTGACCATCACTCCAACACATAAGAGGTCTGCCCCCAAGTGGACACAAGATGGCCACCACAAGATGGCCAGCAGGGGAGGGAAGTTGGGGGTGACCAGGCCTGCAGGGACGGGCAGTTGTGGGGACCCACACCTGCAGGGGAGAGCAGTTGGGGTGACCAGGCCTGCAGGGGAGGGCAGTTAGGGGTGACCAGGCTGGCAGAGGAGGGAAGTTGGGGACAAGCAGGCTGGTAGGGAAGAAGTTAGACATCAATTAGGCTGGCAGAGGAGTGGTTAGGGGGTGATCAGGCTGGCAGGCAGAAGAGGTTAGGGGTAATCAGGAAGGCAGGCAGGTGAGCAGTTTGGAGCCAGCAGTCCTGTATTGTGAGAAGGATGTCCGACTGCCCATTTAGCAGGCCTAAACAGGCAGTCAGACATTCTTTCAGGGGTCCCAGATTGGAGAGGATGCAGGTCAGACTGAGGGACACCCTGCCCCCCTCCACGCATGAATTTTGTGCACTGGGCCTCTAGTCTATATATATATATATATATATATATATATATATATATATATATATATATATATATATAAAAGGCTAATATGCAAAGTGTCCCCTCAGGAGTTCAACCAAGAGACCAAGAGTTTGATTGCTCGCTATGATGCCCTGAACACCGGGAAGGGGGGGTCATCAGTGGTGGTGGCTGGGTGCTGAGGGAGAGAGGGAAGGAGGCGGCAGGGAGGTTTTGGCAGCATGCAGATGGTGAGGAAAGGAGGAGATGGGGAGGCAGGGAGGCAGGGAACCTGATAGGACCTGATTGCTGGCCAGGCCTAGGGACCCTACCTGTGCATGAATTCCATGCACCAGGCCTCTAGTAAAAATCTATTTTAAAGTTCAAAAATGACAGATATCAACTACCATTTCCAACATCTGTGCCGTGTATGCTGCTGAGAACTTAATGTTTATTCTCTGGTTATTTATCCTAACTTATCACAAGAGCGAATGTACCATTAGCTTTCACTTTACAGATTAGGAAATGCTGGCTAAAACAGGTTGCCCATGGCCAAACAGAACTCACTGCCCAGTAGAGCCGGGACTACAGCCAGACACACAAGACTCGAAAATCGAACTTCTCCATTTGCACGGAAGCTATGATGTGAGTGCAAGTACTTGAGCGTACAGACCAATAGGCCAGAAGACAGAGCCCCAGAAAGCATGAGCGCATCCCCAGTCCCTCCCCAAGGAGTTTCTGGAAACATCCCTGCAGAAAGCAAAAAAGCACCTTCAGGTTTTGGTATTTGCCAAACGGGGCCCAGAGGACAGGAACTGGCCGGATGAAAACATTTAGCGGAGCAACAACGTTTTAGAAGCTCACGCCTGACTTCCCTAGCAGTGCTCATGAACTTGATTATTTATAACGGGCAGCAGTGTGATCCCAACTGTTAAAGTCTGTGTGCATAATCTAGTCTGTCTAAACGAAAACGAATAATTACGAAAGCCTGGCAGTATGAAATTACATTGCAGATCGTATCTATAATATGAACGTGCTCGATTAATGTCACTACCATAGATTGTTTTTCCAAGTGCTTGTTTCCTATAATAGCGTTGTTGCCCGCCATTAATCACAGCTGCGCATCTGAGAAGGGGAGGGGACTTAATATTTGAGCTTGGAATTTCCTATGTTCATTAACACAATTTTTCCCAATAATATTTCTGTAGAGTACTGATCATCTCTTCCCACTCAGAACCATGTTTTATGGGTCTCCCTAACAAGTTAGACTCACTTCTGAATTAATTCAAATTAAATTATCTAATTTAAATTAAATAAGCCAGTAAAAGAAATGTCAAAGCCAGCAATACTCCTTTCTCTATTATTCATTTTAGTTGCATCGGGATTATGCAAAATGTACACAGTAGCACAGAAACAAAAATGTAATTAGCTAACACTCTACATCAGGATTGCCAAATTGCTATCCTGTGCAGTCATTAAAGTATAAAAGTTTCACCCGGCCAGCGTGGCTCAGTGGCTGAGCATTCACCTCTGAACCAGGAGGCCATAGTTTGACTCCCGATCAGGGCACAGGCCTGGGTTGCGGGCTCCATCCCCAGTAGGGGGCGTGCAGGTGGCAGCCGATCTATGATTCTCTCTCATCATTGATGTTTCTCTCTCCCTCTCCCTTCCTCTGTGAAATCAACAAAAAAGAATAAAGATGGCCCTAGCTGGTATGGCTCAGTGGATAGAGCGTCGGCCTGCAGACTGGAGGGTCCCAGGTTTGATTCCAGTCAAGGGCATGTACCTTGGCTGCTGGCACATCCCCAGTAGGAGGTGTGCAGAAGGCAGCTGATGGATGTTTCTCTCTCATCGATGTTTCTAACTCTCTCTCCCTTCCTCTCTGTAAAAATCAATAAAATATATTTTTAAAAAAAGAATAAAAATGTCTCTGTCAAGTAAATCTGAGAAACACCATATGAAATCCCTTCCCCCACCTCCGCCCCATGTTCACATTATGCCTCAGCAGCTGAGTCTTGCAATCAGGAAACAAGCTTCTCTCTCCTTCACCTTCACCACGCTGCACCCCCAGCACCAAGCTCCACCCCCATCCCCAAGCTCCACCCCATCCCCAAGCTCCACCCCATCACCACGCTCCACCCCCATTCCCAAACTCCACCCCATCACCAAGCTCCACCCCCATCCCCAAGCTCCACCCCAATCCCAAACTCCACCTCCATCACCAAGCTCCACCCCCAATCCCAAGCTCCACCCCCATCACCAAGCTCCACCCCATCACCATGCTCCACCCCTATCACCAAGCTCCACCCTCCTCACCAAGCTGCACCCCAAGCTACACCCCCACCACCCAGGTAGCAGTGCGAACATGAGGATCTAAATGCTCATATTTATAATAAACAATACAGACTCAAATGATGAAGTTGTGATGTCTAGGAATCATTCTGATTTCAAACACCTTCTTTCTGAAACAAACACTCTCCCGCACACGTGGCCTGTGCTAGTGCAGTGCCCACATCTTCACAGAGAAGCTTAATGCACCTGTCCGCCTGGCGAGCGGTTAACGAATGAGTTAATGACACAACTTCAATGTCTGCTCAGTAATACTCCCCAAAGTCACTTTGTTTTACAACTGTCCATATAAGCATCTCCTGCGGCAATCATGCAACCTCTGGTCTTTTATTTTATTTTATTTATTTTATTTCTTACAGAGAGGAAGGGAGATGGATAGAGAGTTAGAAACATCGGTGAGAGAGAAACATCCATCAGCTGCCTCCTGCACCCCACCCCCACTGGGGATGTGTCCGCAACCCAGGTACATGCCCTTGACCAGAATCGAACCTGCAACCCTTCAGCCCGCAGGCCGAAGCTCTGTCCACTGAGCCACATCGGTTTCGGCAGCAATCTCTGGTCTTTTAACAACAGCAAAACCACCCCCAGTTAAGGAAAAAGCGAAGCATAAAAGGCAAGAAGTGTTTGCACCCAATTACTCAGCCCAGTGCAGGCAGCGCAGCAAACAGGTTCTGCACCATAATTGATTGTGATAATCAGTTTCCAGGTCTGGAAGTAAAGCAGATGACCTGGAAAACAACTGCTCCAGGGCAAATGAGAGGATAAAATCAGTGGGTATCACTGTCGAGGCAAGATAGTAAAATTGGATAGCCAAACGTGGGGAATTTTTCACACTAAGTACAAAACCCAAGTCCCTGGATGCTACGGAATGCATGCAAGTTAGTCATGCCCACCGTTACCCGGTTCCCCAGGCTGCACACTCTCCGGGCTCACAGGAGGCACAGTGCAGCAGAAGACAGGAGAGACCCGGCCCTCACATTCCTCAGCATGTAGGAAACCCAGCGGATCTCTCCCTCTCCTTCCAGCTGCTCAACCAGGAGTTCTGGAGCCATCCTAGACCCTTCCCTCCCTCCTTCCCTCTTTCCTTTCCTTTCCTTCCTTCCTTCCCTTCCTTCCTTCCTCCCTTCCCTCTTTCTTTCCTTCCTTCCCTCCTTCCTCCATTCCTTCCTTCCCTCCTCCATTCTTCCTTCCTACTTCCATTCCTTCCTTCCTCCTTTCCTCCCTTCCTCCCTCCCTTCCTTCCTTTCCTCCCTTCCTTTCGTTTCCTTCCTTCCTCCTTTCCTTCCTTCCTTCCCTCCTTCCTCCATTCTTTCCTTCCTTCTTCCATTCTTCCTTCCTTCCTCCTTTCCTCCCTTCCTCCCTTCCTTCTTCCTTTCCTTCCTTCCTCCTTTCCTTCCTCCCTTCCTTCCGCCTCTCCTCCCTCCCTCTCTTCCTTCCTTCCTTCCTCCTTTTCTTCCTTCCTTCCCTTTCTCCCTTCCTTCTTCCTTTCCTTCCTTCCTCCTTTCCTCCCTTCCTCCCTTCCTTCTTCCTTTCCTTCCTTCCTCCTTTCTTTCCTTCCTCCCTCCCTTTGTTTTTTCCTTCCTCCTTTTCTTCCCTCCTTCCTCCTTTCCTTTCACCCTCTCTCCCTCCCTCCTTTCCTTCCTTCCTCCTTTCCTTCCTTCCTTCCCTTCCTCCCTTCCCTTCTCTCTCTCTCCCTCTCTCTCTCTCTCTCTCCCCCCAATTCCAACTCGTTAGGAAATGGTCTTCGCTTTACTTTGTCAAGATCGTCTATCTTTTCATTTCTTTCAAGAAAATGTGTAACTTGTCTTAGCTGGTGTGGCTCAGTGGGTAGAGCACTGGCCCTTGGATGGAAGGGCCATGGGTTCCATTCCAGTCAAGGTCACATATCTGGGTTGCAGGCTCCATCCCTGGCCCTGGCTGGGGGGCCGTGCAGGAGGCAACCAACGGATGTGTCTCTCCCACATTCATGTTTCTCTCTGTCTCTCCCCCTCCCGTCCACTTTCTCTAAAAGTCAATGGAAAAACATGCTTGGGGGAAGATCAACAAAAATTTGTTACAAAAAGAAAATGTGTAATTGATTGTTGGAACAAGTTTATGACAGCTGAATTCAACCCTCATGTGATCCATTCGGATATCACAGTCAACATGGGATTGGCTTCAGCTGACCTCCTTTCATTCCAATTGGGCTTCTCCCGGTGCTGGGTCCGAGGGCTTTCCAACTGTGTCCTGTACATCTCGGCCCGTTGGTGGCTCTGGATTGCACAGGCGTCCGTGGAAAGTGAGGAAAACCCAGTGAACCCACACAGGGCAGGTCCGCAAGAGCCCAGGTTCCTACCCTTCTTTCTGATTTTCCAAGCAGGGAACAGCCAGTCTCCACCGCTCTGCTCTAGACACGGAAGTCTGTGCACTTCAGCCTCTTTCACTTGGACTAGTATTAGTTCATTCTATAGACATTAGGGGACAAGCTACAATTCTATCATGTCCAATATATCCAGTGAAACACAGTGGCCATTAAACTCATTAGGTCCATACGTATAGTTTTCCATAATTCCTGGCTCAGAACTTTAGGGTGTCAAACCAGGAACTGATGTTTCTCAGCCTTTTGGGGTTTGAAGAATATAAAACTAGTCAACATGCACTAGAACAGGGGTGCCTTTCTGTTGACACACACACACACACACACACACACACACACACACACACGTGCACATTCACCCATCTTGGCAGCCTTCCTGAGTCTAAAAGGGTATTTATAGACACCAGAGCTATTGAGCATATTTCAGTCCGGGCCCATTGGTGGAGAAAGAGTGCTTTCAATACCCATCTCATGAAGGAAGCCAGGGGGTATAGTCATCTACACAACTAAGGTTATGCAAAACTGGAGGTCAGCGTGTAAGGAAGGCTCAATCGCTTTACTAGTTCTGTGAAGGCAAGGATTTCCTCCTCTCCATCCTGTGTCTCTAGCCTGTAGGACGATGCCTGACATCATGCAACTAAGACTCCGAAAGCCTTTCGGCATGGTCAACTGGACAGATAAACCCATTTCAGGATACCCAAACCCAAGTTTTCTCTTTAAGACACTTGTATTCTAGTTCAGCACACCTAAACTTATAGCTCTTCCATCTCTGGGGGGGGGGGGGGAGGGGGGGACTGTCACGTACCTAACAGAAATAAAAACTTTAATTTGTCAATGTCAATTACTGAAAAGGCAGAAGAAGTTGTAAAAATCCTAAGATGTGAATTGATTTTCTGAATAGTTCTGCAAAAAATAAATTCTTTTGTTGTATGGGAGACACAGATTGCCAATTCCAAATGCTCCTAATGCTACCATAATTAAAACTCAAAGAGCAGGCTTTTTTTTTTTTTACTTTTAACATGTACTAACATCTGTTCTGAAGCACTTTGTTTTATTGATTTAAAACAGGCCTTGTAAACTAGAGGCATTTTATAAAAATAGTATTTTGTGATGGCAGAGAATCAAAGTCGCTCAATTTCCAAAAGCTTTTCAACCTAAAAGTTCATAAAATCAGCTGTGACAATGATTGGCTCAAAATTACCTCAATCTTTCTGTTTATTGGAATGTTCAACCAGTTTACCAAAATTTCAGTTTGGATCATCTGGCAAGATTGAATATAAGCTTCAATCACCATCATAGTCTACCACCACAAAATATAACTGGATGGAAATAGATTTCTTACTTCAGCCATATGATCACTTTTTGGTGAAATTACCAGGAAACAGACTCAAGACTTAGAAGACCAAAAAAAAAAAAAAAGTCACGGTTTCTGATTAATGCTGGGTTGAAGACTGACAATTTTAAGTACAAACTTAAATCAGTAAATGCAGTACATGCACATGGGATGGGATAAAATGATAAACATCTTAGCCAATAACATTTATCAATTCATAAAATAATAAATACATAGTCAGTGACTTAACCAAATCCTTTATTTTATAGCGACCAAGAGGAGGAAGAACTAAGGAATTGAAGTACGGTAGCAATCATCTCCGGTAGAAACTGCTGTTTGGGTTCGGTACTCATTTGTTTGCTGAAACAATAGAAAGTTATTTGATTTTCTGACCTTATGCATGCTCTCCCAATACGCCATGGATGATGGGTTGAGTATCCCATTGGCTATGATCTCACTGGTCATCGAAGCACAGTCCTCTGGGAACCAGGACAGGACAATTGTCCTAAATTGTGTCAGTAGCTACAGATAACTGAGTTTCAGTTCACTCAGTGATCCCGGAATCAGAACAGACCCTAAATTGCCTCAGTAGCTACAGATAGTGCATCCCTGTTGACTCAGTGGCCCCAGAATCTAGACAGCACCATTATTCTAAATGCCCAGGTGGTCCCAGATACTGTGTTTCTGTTGATTCAGGGATTCTTACATACTTTAGGTAACTAACTTGCTCAATTTTTGCTTCTGTAAAAAGTGCTTCTCACGAAACAGGTTCCTCCTTCCAGACCCAAAGGTGGAAGGGATGCCTTTGTGCTCTTCTGCTGATAGAAGCCCGATGTGGCGAGCTTGATAGGCGTGAGGTCTGGAGCGCTTTTGCTCCCTCGTATGCCGCCGGCCTTTCATAAATGACTCCATAATTCAACTTTTTGAGGCGTCCTTTGTAAGATGGGGGTACACTGCAGAATGAAGCATGCAGAGTATCTAGCATGCATACAAGAAAGGTGCGTTGAGATCATATCAAAGAACAAGATGTCTTTACCGCATGAATTTTTTAGGCAGCTCCAGCGAGTGATCACTGACATTTTTAAAGGAAAATATTATTCTAGTAGCTAAGAATACGCACACATTAACATTTTCTATTGAACTTACAACTTCCTCCTGGCATGTCCAAGTAGCCTCAAGTACAAACACCCGCCTCTCTCCAGCTGCAAACATTCCTTACATATGCAAAAGCCCCTTTAAGAAAAGGCACTTGACCCTTGATGGATTTCAACTTTTCCTCTTTGAACCAAAGCCATCACAGCATAAGCAGAGCACATGCTTGCGAGTTCAAAAGACTGGGGCTGAGTCCTGGATCTACCCATCACTATGACAACATCTGGCCAGTGTTCCAATGTCTCTAGACCCACGCTATTTAAACCAGGAAATGCGGACAACAGCCACTTCAAATGGTCGGGAGAAGATAACAGAAGGCACAGAGGGCTGTGCTTGGCACAGACACACAAAAAGGAGACTTCTTCAGGGGGTGGTCTGTTTTGGACAAGTCCCTCTTGACTACTGTCCCCCTGAAAAATAGAAACAGTCTCCCATACTATTAGGCTACTATCCTATATAGTAAAAGGCTAATATGCAAATCGACCCAGTGGCACAACAACTGGTCGCTATGACGTGCAGTGACCACCAGGGGGCAGACGCTCAATGCAAGAGCTGCCCCCTGGTGGTCAGTGTGCTCCCACAGGGGGAGCGCTGCTCAGCTAGAAGCTGTGCTCACAGCAAGAGGCTGTAGGAGAGGCTGGGGGACCCCCACCCCCAGTGCACGAATTTCGTGCACCAGGCCTCTAGTTTCACCATAAAAACTAAGAATCAGGAGAGGACCAGGGACATTCTGGTTCCAATAATAGTAAAATAGTTACCCTAGACCAGTGGTCAGCAAACTCATTAGTCAACAGAGCCAATTATCAACAGTACAATGATTGAAATTTATTTTCAGAGTCAAATATTTTAAACTTAAACTTCTTCTAACGCCACTTCTTCAAAATAGACTCACCCAGGCTGTGGTGTTTTGTGGAAGAGCCACACTCAAGGGGCCAAAAGAGCCACATGTGGCTCGTGAGCCGCAGTTTGTCGACCATGGCCCTAGTCCAACCTTCCCACTGAAGAACCAATTAAAACTTGGACACACACACAAAACATCTTTTAAAAAAATATTTTATTGATTTCAGAGAGGGAAGGTAGGGAACAGTGGGGGTAAGAGAGAGATATCAACCAAAGGACTTAGATGCATGCATATAACCCTAATAAATAGACACAGACAACAGGGGGGTGAGGGCATGGATGGGAGGTGGGGGGTAATGTGGGAATAAGGACACATATGTAATACCTTAATCAATAAAGAAATTTAAAAAGAAGTTATCAGAAACAAACAAACAAACAAACAAAAAGAGGAATACAGGTCAGAAAAAAGTGTCCAGAATATATTATGGAGAAAAACAAAAAGAAAACATAGAAGACAAGGTAAGAGACTTAGATGAAATAATGAGAAGATTTAATATATGTTCATTGGGATCACAGTAGGAGAGCAGAGAGAGAATGAAGTAGAAACAGTATTTGAGGAAACGGCTGGGAATTTTTCATAGAATATTTTCATCAGATAGGTCTACCCACAAATTCAAGTTTCCTGGCGAAGCACAGCAGATGAATAAAAAGAAAAAAAAATAAAACAAAGACAAAAATCTGAAAATAACCACAGGTAGAAAATGACAGATTACCTTCAAAGAAGTGGCAGTTTGACTGCTGACAATAGAAACCAGAAGCCAACGGGATGATGATGTATTCAATGAGGTGAAACCAAGTGCCATCAATACCCAGGGGCTTCCAATAGTAAAAGCAAACTAAAGACAAACACAAACAGAACCAGTGAGTCCCAGGAGGCTCCCACTAAAGGGACCTCTGAACCAGTGGTCCCCAACCTTTTTCTGGCCACGCCTGAGCATCTCTGACATCCTGATGCCCCGCCCCCGCGACATAGAATCCTTATCATTCAAAAAGTGAGCTCCTATTCACATGGAGGAAGCCTAAGAGGCCATGAACTTGGTCTAAACAAGCTTCCAAAGAACACGACCTTCATGGAAGAGAAAAATAAAAGAACGAAAGAATAGCTGAAGTATTGAGGAAGAAATCACTAAGAAATGGCTAAAAAATAATATGATGTGATAGGAAAAAATAACAAGTAAAGTTTCAAAATATAAACTAGAGAACAGAAATGCATAAACATGTCACAATATGTATTTATCTACTGTAGATGAAGCCCCTAGAGCCATAAGAAATGCAAAAAATTCACTGTGAATAACTCATTCTTGAATTGCCCCCCTGAAACAGCAAATTGCCCCCAATGTAGGGCGTGTCCCATGCTGGGAACCACTTGCTTAAAGGATACTTCAGGCAGGAGAAAAATTACCCCAGAGAGGTGACAGGCAGCAAAGGACAGAGAACACACTGAATATATAAATATGTAGGTAAATCTTTATAAATACTAACCATGTAAAACAATAATAAAATCCTCTGGGTTTGCAAATATACAGAGAACCAAAATGTGTGACAAATATTAACATGTAAATCAAGAAGGGATAAAATTAAAATGTCCTAAGATCCTTGCATCGGCTGAGGTAAGGGTAATGAGACTTAGTATTACAATTTGTAAGTCTATAATCAAAGTTGTTATTTTAAGGGTAACCACTAAAAGAATGGAAACACAGTGTCTGAAATCTACACTAAGTGGGGGAGGAAATAGAGTGATAAAATTACATAACAAAGAGAGAAAAATGAAAGATTAAATAGAACAGGCAGGACAAGCAAAGTATAAAATAATAGATTTACACTCAGAGGCCCAGTGCACAGATTTGTGCACCGGTGAGGGCCTTCAGCCTGGCCTGTGGGGATTGGGCTGAAACCAGCTCTCTGACATCCCCTGAGGGGTCCTAGATTGCAAGAGGGCAGTTCTTGGGTGATGCATCCTGGAATCGGGCTTTCTCTTCTCTGATTCCGAGAACCGCAGCTGCCAAGTCACCACCACTCGGCAGCTCCTGCTTGAGCATTTGCTCTCAGGTGGTCAGTGCACATCATGGCTACCGGCTGGCCAGCTGGTTACTTAGGTTTATATATATGGACTGTGTGCCAGGAGCAGTAAAAACATAGAAACAATAAATAATCAGTAAGATAAGGGGCTAAGTCTATAGGAAAAAAGAATGTCAAGGAAGGTTTTAGTATTAAATAGGGTAGTTAGAGTGGGCCTTATTAAGAAGGTGGATTCAAAGGAAGGAAGGGAGGGAGGGAGAGAGCTGGGGAGGGAGGAAGGGAGAGAGGGAGAGAGGAAGAGCGGGCCATGTTGGCGTGGCTCAGTGGTTGAGCTTTGACCTATGAACTAGGTCATGGTTGGATTCCCGATCTTTGTGGGCTCAATCCCCAGTGTGGGGCGTGCAGGAGGCAGCCGATCAATGATTCTCTCACCTCATGGATGTTTCTATCTCTCTCCCTCTCCCTTCTTCTCTGACATCAATAAAAATACCACTTAAAAATAAAGAAGAAGAAAGAAGAACATGGCTATGAGCAAAGCAAAGATGCCTTCCGTCTCCATAGCTGACCTAATGGTACATAACTCTAGCCACAGCTCTAGGGCTACCTCGGAAGGAACCATCATGTTCCATGTATTGTGTTTGCCCTGCTTGTTCTCCTTTGTTTCTCTGAGAGTTTTGGAAAGAGTCCTTTCATGGTGGACTTGCCCTGATGCTCATAGCAGCAGCAGCAGCAGCTCCTATTTCCTGGATACCTACTGTCCGCAAAGCATGCTTCTGGGTGCTCTGCAAAAGGTCTCATGCCATCTCCCCAAGAGCTCTAGAGGGAAGACACGGTTCCTCCTGTTTCAGACAAGAGCATCAACTTCACAGTCTTTCCGCATGGCCCACTTCATGGCTACCAGAGCTGGATTTCATGTAAAACCCGCCTGTCTCTAAGGTCTAGAAGCTTCCACTCGCCATGTGTATCTTGTCCAACCATTGCTGCCAAGAATAAGGAAGCATGAATTCAGAAGGTGAAGACTTAGCAAAGGGCCACCAGGTGCAATGAGATACATTAACAGTACCTCCTGCCAGAGAGAGATGGCGACAGTCAAGATAAACAGAACTGCCCGGGCTGGGCAGCTCATAGGTTGGGTATGGCTGGTTGGTTGGTTGGTTGGTAGGACTTACAGAAAGAGATTGTCCCTCCACATGGATGTTCCCAATTGTTGCTCTCACTCACATAATGTGTTCAGAGTGGAGGTTTTGGATTATGCTCAATGACTGTTTCTTACTGCTTCAATTCTCTTACGGGTAAACTCAGCACGTCAGTTCTACTCAGAATCAGACATTGTACTTGTCGAAGAATTGATACTGCATTCCCAGGACTATCAGACTCTAGATCTCAAAAAGCATCACTATCTGTGCTCCTCTTTCATTCACCTCATCACCAACAGATCATTCGAAAGAGAAAGTCAGCTCACCTTTTATGAGACTACTTTTTCATTTTCTCACAGTTCTAGAGGCTGGAAGTCGGAGATCAAAGTGCTAGTTGGGTTGGTTTATCCCAATGCCTGCCTCCTTGGCTTGCAAACGGCCACTCTTTTGCCACCTCTTCACAGAGTCTTCTCTGCACACACATGACCCAGGTATCTCTGTGTGTGTCCAAATTTACTTTTCCAATAAGGACACCAGTCATTCTGAATTACTAGAGGCCCGGTGCATGAAATTCATGCATGGTGTGTGTGTGTGTTGTGTGTGTGTGTGTGTGTGTGTGTGTGTGTGTGTGTGTGTGTGTGTATGTACTGCAGCCGAGCCTGCACTCTCTCCAATCTGGGACCCCTCGAGGGATGTCCTGTGGGATCAGGCCTAAACAGGCAGTCGGACATTCCTCTCACAATCCAGGACTGCTGGCTCCAAACCACTCACCTGCCTGCCTGATTGCCCCTAACTGCTTCTGTCTGCCAGCCTGATCACTCCCTAATCACTCCCCTGCCAGCCTGATTGATGCCTAACTACTCCCCTGTCATCCTGTTTGCCCCTAATAGCTCTCCCCTGCCGGCGTGGTCACCCCTAACTGCCTCACCTGCAGGCCTGGTTGTTCCCAACTGCCCTTCCCTGTCAGCCTGGTCACCCCCAACTGCCCTCCCCTGCCAGCTTTGTTCCCTCCAACTGCTCCTGCAGGTCTGGTCCCCCTAACTGCCCTACCCTGCTTGTCTGATCACCAACAACTGCCCTCCCCTGCTGGCCATCTTGTGGTGGCCATTTTTGACCACATGGGGGTGGCCATCTTGTGTGTTAGTGATCGCCAATTTGCATATTACTCTTTTATTAACTAGGCTAGTCTACACACTTGACCTTACCTAACTATAATCGCCTCCTTAAAGTCTGTATGTCCGAATACAGTCACATTCTGAAGTGATAGGAGTTAACACCGTAACATAGGAATTTTTGAGGGCCACAATTCAGTCCATAACAGTAGGTATAACATGCTGACACTAAAGTAAGCTCACAATCACACACATTCATACACACTCACATTTATGTGACTACCTCCTAGAACAGTGGTTGGCAAACTCATTAGTCAGCAGAGCGGCAAACCGTGACTCATGAGCCACATGTGGCTCTCGAGCCGCAGTTTGCCAACCACTGCCCTAGAAGATGTGGAAATCTTTCCATTACCCCAAATGCTCTATCATGTGCCTCTGCAATCATTACAATGGTCTCTTCCTGAAATAACCACTATTTTCATGTCTATCATAATAGGTACATCCTGCCTGTCCTTGAATCTCAGATGAATGAAACGATACTGTGTGTACTCTTTTGTACACGGTCTCTTGTACTCAACAATGGAGACTACCTAAAAAATTTTTTTCCACAAGTTTTGAATTTTTGGAAAAATTACACAGACAATACACCAAGTTCCCATATACTTTGTACCCAGTTCCCTACCAATAACATCTTGCATTAGAATGGTACATTGGTTACAATTAATGACCCAGTGTGGATACATGAGCATTAACTGTGGTCCATTCTTTATTCGGATTTCCTTAATTTTTAACCTAAATGCCTCTTTCCTGTCCCAGGGTTCCCTTGGCAGTTTTGAGGAGTGTTGTGCAGGTGATTTGTAGAATTTTTTGGAATGTAATTTCTCTGCAGTTTTCCCCATGATGAGACTACAACTAATGTGTGTTGGGGAGAGGAAGACCACAGAGGTCAAGTGCCACTTTCATTACGTCATACCAAAGGTATGTCCTGTCAACATGACTTATCACGGTTGACGTTGACCTTGGTCATGGAGCTGAGGCAGTGTTTGTCAGATTTCTCTACGGGGGACTATTTTTTTTGTCTCCCTTTCCATTCTGTGGTCTTTGGAAGTAAGTCACTGTGTTCAGTCCACAGGTACTGTCCACTTCTTAGTTAATAAGTGACTTATTTTAATAAGTGACTTACGCGAATCAATATTCACGTAAAAGCAAAAATAAGTATTTAACAGCTAAACTTATCTACTCCTCACACAAATGGCATTTACATATTTGGATGAAATGAACACCATGAACATCTTTAATGTTTTCCATTCCTAGTTCTCCGACAATTCTGACGAAGACTCACTGTTTCTGAAGGTATGTCATCAGTAAGAAATCATCATTTCCAAATTAAATAAGTCAAAATTGCCACAAGTATTTCCTAAGCAAGAAGCCTAACAAGAAGTGAAGGACTTAATTCTCAGGTCACTTGGATCCCATTGGGTACAAACTGGATGAGCCATTACCACCTCCCAGCCCGATAGAGACGTCCCTCTTCCTGAACTGGAGGAACCCCTTTCACATCCCCCATGGTTCAGGTTCCACTTCAGGGTTCGGGTTCTGGAGAAGGCCACACACAAATGAAAAGAGACTAGGAAAGCACGAATTTGGGAATATTGCGGCCAGGTGGGAGCCTACCTCTAATGGGAGGACTGCACCCTGCTCTGGCCTTGCTAGCCCTTTTATTGAGACTGGGATACACCCATAGCCTTTAGGTAGGAAATTCCAACAACAGAAATTTACGTAAGATAAACAGAGATGGAAGCTGCTTCAGCTAACAATGTTTCAACTAAACAGTGAGTGACTAGATCAACTAAGGTTGTTGACCAGCTTTCAGGGCTTCCTGCCCACATCTTTCTATTAGTAAGACAATGATCGGTTTCCAGCACTGAATGGCAAAATGAATTCAGGTAAGTGTCTGTGAAGATAACAATTCAGAATTCTTGGTTATGTTGGACGTGTTGACACCCTTCCTTAGAGCTATGATAATCAGACTAGAACAATGACATCATGCTCAGTAGCTCCCAATCCGACTAGCAGCGAGGGCCTGGCCGATGAATCCCCAGCATCACTGCAGAGAACTTACTAAGTGGAAGATATGTTTGCTAATCCATTTCTTTTGTTTGTTTGTTTGTTTGTTTTTAATCTTTATTGTTTAGTTTATTAATTACATTGTTCCCCCTTTCCTCCCCTATAGCTCCCCTCTACCCAGTACCCATCCCACCCTCCGCCCTCACCTCCCCCTCACTGTCCTCCCCCACAGGTGCATGATTTTTGTCCAGTCTCTTGCTGCACCCCCCACACCCCTTTTTTCCCCGAGAATTGTCAGTCCATTCCCTCTCTATGCCCAGGTTTCTGTTATATTCACCAAGTTTATCCTGTTCATCAGATTTTTAATTCACTTGATTTTTAGATTCATTTGTTGCAGGCCAGAGCCGGAGCTGGTCCTGAGCTAAAATGAGGCACTGGGGTCTCTTCCCATTCTAGCGCCCCGATCCTCGCTTGATGCTGAGCGGGGACCCTCTTCCTCAGTGTTGGTTACCAGTAATCACCCCCCACCCAAGAGAAGAGGGGTCTTTGTGGGCCAAATGAGAGTGGAGACAGAACCCATAGGCCTCAGCAGATGTGCTGATGCTGACAATTGTCACCCAACAGCTGAGCAAGTTCAAATCCACTTCCGGGGCCTCCTCAAGAACACAGTGGCTGAGGTCACTCCTTATTTCTTCCCATAGCCTCGTACGAGCAAATACTTCCTGGCTGAACAGAAGAATAAGGGAAAAGCTTCTAGAACACTGCTTTTGTCAGAAGCAATGACAAGCAAAAGGACTGAAACGATGCCATCTGAATCCTGTCCCAAACGAAAATATACGTCTTTGTGACCTTGACCCAGCTCTGACCTCACTCAAGGAAGTCTGAAACTGCGGAGTTGATGCTGACCTGGCTGTCTTCATTTAGAAAAAAAAAAGAATCCAATTCCGTTGCCTGGAAAAACAGTCATACTGCTCAACAGTAAGTGCGCCAAGCAAAAGGCTAAGACGGAAGTATAAATGGTGTAAAATGCAGACTAAGAACCAAGACTTTAAAACAGGACATCTGGTGTGCAATTCACAGGAGGGCCAGAGGTAATTAGGGTGTCCTCAAACATCTTTCCGAGAGTGGCTGTAACAGAGGAGAAGAAATGAGTTCCACTGTACAGCCTTCTTTTTATTGTGGCTGCAACATTATTAGGAAACTAGAGGCCCAGCGCATGAAATTCATGCAAGAGTGGCCTCCCTTCCCCTGGCTGCTGGCACCTGGGACTCAGGCTTTTCTCAAAGCCCCAGCTTAGTCTGGAAGATCGTCTGGAAGAATGTCTGGTCTAATCAGCATATTGCACTTCTATTATTATAGACTAGAGGCCCAGTGCACGGCGTGCACCAGTGGGGTTCCTTAACCCGACCTGTGGGGATCGGGCTGAAACTGGCTCTCCAACATCCCTCAAGGGGTCCCAGATTGTGAGAGGGCAGTCCTCAGGTGACGTGCCCCACAATCAGGCTCCCTCCTCTCTGGTTCTGGGTGCATCATTCGAGAACTGCAGCTGCCAAGTCACTGCAGCTCAGTGGCTCCTGCATTGAGCATCTTCCCCCTGGTGGTCAGTGCACGTCATAGCTACCGGTCAGAGCATCTGCCCCCTGATGGCCACTGTGCATCATAGATACCAGTTGGACAGTCGCTTAGGCTTTTATATATATAGATAACATCAAAAGCACCAAACCAAGAGTTTATCAGTTGAAAAAATGATGGATCACAATCCCTTTTAGGGAACACATCAAAGAAGCGATTACTATAGCAGTTGTGAAAAAAAAAAAAACCTTCCAGAACTCCTACAAATGCATAGTTACTGTTCTTAGTGAGATTGCAGCTTGTTACTTCCAGGTAACAGACTGGGTTTTTGAGCTTGGCTTACACCTCGGATTTGCCACAAATACTTCTTTGAGATGTAATACAAACAATCCAAAGTCCTATACACCTGCTACTTTCGTTTCCTGAACAGATAAGATGGATCTCAATTACCAGCTAAGGAAATCACATTAGGCTAAAATGTACTCCAGGTAATACACTATTGAGCAAGACTAATATCCTTTTTGAAGGAGATGACTCAGTTTAAACCTGAACTCTGGTAGGTAAAGTGCATCCTAATGATCAGAAAATAAAGATGATTGTGGTGAGCGGCGGAATGAGCAAGGGCTACTATTTCAATCGCTGCTCCAGACTCACGCAGTCTTGCTATAATGTTGCCTTACACAGAACAGAGACAGGCAGGGATGGTAACAGATGCTTATGGTTTAGATTAGTGCTTGATTCAAATATGCAATGCTTAATGCTTTCCAATCTTAATAAAACATTAAATAAATTAAACTACCAACAGCAGTGCGCACTGCTAAAGCTATTAAAGTAAATATGGTGTGTGCTTTTTTTCTTTATCTAAAATCTTGGAGAGAGTCTTATCCTTGAATCAGGAAGTCACTATTAAAGAAGTGAAAATCTAGCCTTAGCAGGTTTGGCTCAGTGGACACAGCATCAGCCTTTGGATTGAAGGGTTCTGAGTTTGATTCCAGTTAAGGGCATATGACTGAGTGTTGTGAGCTCAATTCCCAGCAGGGGGCGTGCAGGGGGCAACCAATCAATGATTCTCATAATTGATGTTTCTCTCTCCCTTCCTCTCTGAAATCAATAAAAAAAATTTTTTTTAAAAAAGGGAATAGTTTTAATAGCATGTTCTTGAAAAAAGTGAAAATCTAGTGCTCGCGGGTTTGGCTCAGTGGAGAGAGTGTCAGCCTGTGGACTGAAGGGTCCTGGGTTCGATTCCAGTCAAGGGCATGTCCCTCAGTTGTAGGCTCAGTCCCCAGCTCTGATGAGGGCACATGTGGGAAGCAACCCATAGATGTGTATCTCACGCTGATGTTTCTCTCTCTGTCTCTCCCCCTCCGTTCCCCTCTCTCTAAAAAACACCAAGTGAAATTCTTTATGCATATCATGGTCTAGAGCAGTGGTCGGCAAACTCATCAGTCTATGGAGCCAAATATCAACAGGACAACGATTGACATTTCCTTTGAGGGCCACATTTTTTAAACTTAATCTTCTCCTAACACCACTTCTTCAACATAGACTCGCCCAGGCCGTGGTGTTTTGTGGAAGAGCCACACTCCAGGGGCCAAAGAGCCGCATGTGGTTCACGAGCCATAGTTTGCCGACCACGGGTCTAGGGTAGAACTGACTGGAAACAACGCACATTTGAAAACTGTCATACAGACCCTTTGTGGATTTCCAGTGAGGTTTCTTTAGAGCGTAACCGAAACATATAGCTTCCATATCCGGTTGGAGCTTCCTCTCTTCAGGGCTCAGTTCTTTAGAGCCGTGGTCAGCAAACTGCGGCTCGCGAGCCACATGCAGCTTTTGGGCCTCTTGAGTGTGGCTCTTCCACAAAATATCACACCTGGGCGAGTCTATGTTGAAGAAGTGGCATTAGGAGAAGTTTACGTTTAAAAAATGTGGCTCTCCAAAGAAATGTCCATCATTGTCCTGTTGATGTTTGGCTCTGTGGACTCATGAGTTTGCCGACCACTGCTTTAGAGCATCCACAAAACCATGGCGACCTTCTTCTAGTCTCCCCTTTAACTCCTCACAGCGGGCATCTGCTGTGTTCCTCCACCTCATGAGAAAAGTCACTTAGGGAGCCTCCCATCTAATTCTGGTTGCTGACATGTCCTCAAGGAGGCAGTGTTAACAACAAGATGGGGGGGGGGGTGAGGGAGAGGCAGAAAGGATTGCCAGGCAAAGAAGAATGCAGGTGAAATGAAGCCTAATCACCAGGAAGGCATCATAATGCCTCCTGCAGAACTGGACTGGGCAGTATAGTGGGTGCGATGCTAAAGGAAAATCAATGTTACAGCGCTCCAGTACAAAAGCACATTTACCACGGCAGAGCCACATCCATAACATGTGATCTTTCAACAGCCTGCTGTTAGCCCGGACCAGGTAGCTCGGTGGTTAGAGTCATACTGCTTCGCCAAAGTTGCCGGTTTGATCCTGAAGCAACCAATGCCAGGCCAGTGTGGCCCAGTGGTTGAGCACCGACCCATGAGCCAGAAGGTCACGGTTCTATTCCCGGTCAGGACACAGGCCTGGGTTAAGGGCTGGATGCCCAGTAGGGGGCGTGCAGGAGGCAGCCGATCCATGCTTCTCTCTTATCCTTGATGTTTCTGTCTCCCCTCTCCCTTCCCCTCTCTCTGCAATCAATAAAAAGATATTTAATAAAAGAATCACTGAACTCATAAATAAGTGAAACAATAAATCAATGTGTTTTTCTCTCGCCCTTCCACTTTCTCTAAAAATCAATAAATAAAATTCAAAACCCTGGTTTTAAGTTTTGCACAGAAAAAAATTAATCCCAGTAAAAATGCTTTCAGGAAAATAAACATGAAAACAGAAAAAATGCAAATGTTTTAACTATGGTATAAAAGTTGGCTTAGTAGAACCATTTGGGCTGACAAATACTTTCTCAATAGGAAATTCATTAATATTGCTTAAAGTCTGATTAAAATACTTATATTTACATCCAAGCAGTTAAAGGTTCCCAAAGGTCAAAGATCCTGCACTTAGCAAAGAAGCATCAAATGACTGCTCATTCACATGTCACATTTACCAGTTTTCCACAGGAGCAACATCAACAATAATAGAATTATTAGTAACAGGTATCTTATCTACACTAATAAAAGAGTAACATGCTAATTGACCATACCTTCATGATGCCCACCAGCCAATCAGGAGTTGATATGCAAATTAACCCAACAAATATGGTGGGCTAATTTGTATGTGCAGGCACCAAGTGGTCAGGGGCAAGATGCTTGCACCATTGCCATGGCAATGACACAGGTATTCTGGGGCTTCTAGGCAGCGTGGGAAGGCAGAAAGGCAGCTCTGGCCAAACCAAAGGTGGTGCCACCAGCCAGGGGAAGGAAGGCCCATTCTTGCACAAATCTTCATGCATCGGGCCTCTAGTTAATATTATAAGTACATATTTGAATTATTAGTTTATTATTAGTATCACAGGTATGAACACTCATTATGTGCCAGTTATTTCACTAAGATTTGCTGGTATTAACTAATTTTCATAACTACTCTAGAAGATCAATTTTATTGAGGTGGTATCTTCATCCTCATTTTACAGATGAGGAAACTGAGGTACATGGCCCCAGAGCTAGTAACTGGTTCAATCAGAATTCAAACCCAAAAATTTCAGATCTAGAGCCCATGACTTTATTTTAAATATTTTTTTAAATCCTCACCCAAGGGTAAGCTTTTATTTTTTATTTTTACAGTGTGTGTGTGTGTGTGTGTGTGTGTGTGTGTGTGTGTGCGTGTGCGCGTGTGTGTGTGTGGTGGGGGTGGGGGGGAGGCAGAGCTCAATGGGAGAGAAGCTTTAAAGCCAGGCATTGATTTCTCCTCCCAGCTATTTAAGTCCTAGATGGTGTCTTTCAACATAAGACTGTTTCACCTACATTGACATTGTGCTGTTTACTGTAGCCGCCTTCATTAATGATCTTACCTGGATCTGGATAGCCTGCTTCAGGTTCTTCTTCATCTCAGCACTTGCTTCCTCACCTTGCACTTTGTTATGGAGATGGCTTCTTTCCTTAAACCTCATGACTCAAACTCTGCTAGCTTCAGACTTTTCTTTTTTTATTTACCAGAGGCCCAGTGCATGAATTCGTGCACCAGTCAGGCCTGCTCTGTGGGGACTGGGCCAAAACCATCTCTCCAACATTCCCCAAGGGGTCCCAGATTGCGAGAGGACACAGGCCAGGGAGGGATGCGGGAGGTTGGCCAGCTGGGGAGGGATCGTGGGAGGGCTCCAGGGTGTGTATGGCTCATCCAGATCAGTGCTCAGTCTCAATCGGCCAGACACCAGCAGCAAGCTAACCTACCAGTCAGAGCATCTGGCCCCTGATGTCAGTGCATATCATAGAAGCTAGTGGACAGGTCAACTGTAAGCCTCCTGGTGGTTAGTGAATGTTATAGAGAGCGGTTGAGCAGCCTTAGAATATCATTAGCATATTACGCTTTGATTGTTCGAATGGACGACCAGATGACCAAACACTTAGCATAATAGGCTTTTATTATATAGGATGTAATTTCATTTATGATAACTCAGCACAGCTAATAGTATTAAGAACATGAAGCAGGATTTCCTGTCATAAAAACATTCACTGAGATTCAGATGAATATAAAGAAACTCAACATCAGATCTCTTGAAACCTTAAACAGAAATATTTGGTGAACTCAAGACTTGTGGGTATTTTCAATATGAAACTCACTTTTATTTCAGGGAGCTGCCAGTCTTTGAGCATTCTCAAATGAAGACAGCGGTTTCACAACTGCTGAACATGTGAAAACATACAAGTTGCTTTGAATAGTAAGAATGACACCTTGTAGGAACTAACATAGTAAGGCGGCACAGATACTCTGCTTACATGTCTTTAGACAACTGTTTTGTCCTTTGCTTTGTGGTTTTCAGACTTTCTCACTCACTCCCAATTAAATAGGCTTATTAACAACTAGAGGCCCAGTGCACGAAATTCATGCATAGGAAGGGTCCTTAGGCCTGGCCAGTGATCAGGGCCAATCTGTGGGGCAACTGGGGGGGGGGGGCTTCTGACACCTGCCTTGGCTGGCCTGGGGCCTGCAGGTTGGGGGCAGTTCCTGTGTTGAGCATCTGCCCCTGGTGGTCAGTGCACATCATAGCAACCGGCCATTTGCTGGTTGTTCCACTGTTCAGTCAATTTGCATATTAGGCCTTTATTGTATAGGATACGTAAATAAGCTCTGTACAACTCTGGAAATTGCTCGTACTTTTTTAGATCCAAATGCAAAAAGCTACGGCCATCTCATTTTAGCTGCACATTATCTGAGAGAGATCAATGCAACTTTTTAGGCCATTTCTCTCCTAAAAAGTGAAGGGGTCACTATTACCCCCATTCTAAAGCTAAAAGTGGAAGTGCAGAAAGCACAAAGAGGGCTTCAAGTAATGTGCTAGTTTCTTGACTTGGGTGCAGAATACAGGAGTGTGTTCAGTTTGTCTAGGGGTGATGAATTCCCTCAGCTTTTGTTTGCCTAGGAAAGTCTGGGGGAGTCTATTTCTCCTTGATTTGTGAAATACACCTTTGCCAGATATAGCATTCATATTTGTTAAATTTATAAGACCATTTTTATTGAGGTGACATTGGTGAATAACATATAAGTTTCAGGTGTACAACAGTATAATTGGTATCTGTACACACTATAGCATGCTCACTATCAAAAGTCTAGTTTCCATTCATCACCATATATTTGAACCCCTTTACCCATTTCAACCTCTCCTACCCCACTTCCCCTCTAGTAATCACCAATTTCTTGTCATATCCGAGTTTGGTTTGTTTCTTCATCTTTTTTATATTCTACATTTGAGTGAAATCATATGGTATTTGTCCTTTTCCACTTGACTTATTTCACTTAGCATAATATCCTCAAGGCCCATGCATGTTGTGGCAAATGGCACTATTTCATCATTTTTATGAATGAGCAGTATTTCATTACACACATATAAAAATATAGATACCTATATCCACCATGTATTCTTTTTTTTAAAAAAATATATTTTTTTATTGATTTCTGAGAGGGAGAGGGAGAGAGAGATAGAAACATCAATGATGATAGAGAACCATTGATTGGCTGCCTCCTGCACGCCCCCTACTGGGGATTGAGCCCGCAACCCAGGCATGTGCTCTTGACCAGACTTGAACCTGGGACCTTTCAGTCCACAGGTGGATGCGCTATCCACTGAGCCAAACTGGCTAGGGCTCTACCATGTATTCTTTTTTTTTCTTTACAATATAACTTATATTTAATAGTAGTACATATGTTTTCCTTTTTCCCCCCAATATCCTCCCCCCAGCCTCCCTTACCCCCCTGCATTCTACCATGTATTCTTTATCATTCATCCACTGATGGACACTAAGGTTGTTTTCAAATCTTGGCTGTTGTAAATAGTGCCATAATGGACATGGGGTGCATATATCTTTTTTAACTAGTGTTTTCATATTCTTCAGATAATACCCAGAAGTGGAATAGTTGGATCATCTTTTTGGTTGGCATTTTTTCCCTTCCATCACTTGGATTATATCATCCCACTTTATCTTGGCCTACAAGGTTTCTGGTGAGAAATCTGCTGAAAGCATTATGGGAGCAGGGACGGAGAGAGGAGGAAAAGGAGGAAGAATATGAGGCTTACATCTAAGTCACTTTTCTTTGGCTGCATTAAAAATCCTTTTAACAATATTACCTAATAATAGACAAACATGTAAATTGACTGTACTTCCATTACGCCAGCAGCCAATCAGGAGTGGTATGCAAATTAACCCAACAAATATGGCGGTTAATTTGCATACACAGGCGCTGAGTGACAGGGACCTGAAACTTGCGGGCATTCTGCCCCACCCCAAGTCTTTCAGGGCCTCTGGGCAGTGTGAGAAGGTGGGGTGGAGGGGAAAGAGGACGCTTCAGGGCCTGAGCGGAAAGGGGCTGGGCTGGAGTGGAAAGGCAGTACTGGCAGCCAGGGAAAGGAGAGCCCATTCTAGCACGAATCTTTGAGCATTGGGGCTTCTAGTATGATTATAACATGTCTTGGTAAAGATCTCTTGATATTTATTTCCTTCCCATGATTTGGGAAGTTTTCTATCATTATTTCTTTAATGAAGCTTTCTGCATCTTTCTCATTTCTTGTTCCTTTGGAGACTCCCACCCCAAAAGTGCTAACATTGGAGAACTTATAAACAACTAGTAAGTTCACTTTCTAATTAACCATGATACCTCTCACTGTGGACAGGAACCAAGACGCTGGTAAACCACCATACCTGGTGGCTGAAGTAAGACAATGGCTCACATAATATCTATTCTTCTTTAACAGGAAAATATAAAGAACACATTGCCCATTATTTTCCTTAACCATTTATTTACCCATCACTTATTAACTCCCTTCTTGGCAATTATGTCCACATATTTCTTCTCTCCTTATCTTTTCAAAAATGTCCCTGTCCTTAGAATAAAGCAATACCCTCTAGACACGCTACCTCCTAATTAAAAGCCAATGGACCCCAAGCTGCCCATCAATGCTTAGACTATAACTATATCAAGGAAAAGGAAAGACTTCATGGAAAATTAGTCTTAAGAACTAATGTCAGTCTCTAACCAATTTAAAGTTAATGACTCTTAATGCTGGTTGTTCTTGTGAAGTGGTGGCAAAACATTTAATGATGTCATATGGCAAATAAGGCTACAGTTCAGAGAAATACAGGAAAACTTCAGGATATGGGTGTATGATGGCTTTGCCTCACAGATTTTGAGCCCTGTCCCATGAAGACCAAATCAAACTCAAGTTGGTCATTCTATGTTTGCAGCCTTCAATGTGGATTGACGGAGAGCTACATAATTTGAAGCTCTGTAGGGCTGCAAATGTGAACAAACTGCACCTCAAATTGAAGCAATTATAAGCAGTAACTCAGAGAAGTGACTATCTTAGCAGGCTAAGCCCATAGCTCCAAGCTGTTGGAAGAAACATCAGGGCAAAGAAGAAAACCAGCCAGCAAAAACCAGATTGAGGATGTTGCCTAACTTAAGGCAGACGAGTGTTAATGAAAAAGCTAGAAGAAAATGGCTGAGCACAGAGACCAGCAAGCAGAAGAATTGTCAAGCTAAGAAATTATGTCCAGATGTGACTTCTCCCCCACTGAGCTTACTAAAAGTAACTATATAAAAGCCTCTAAGTTTTAGAGGAAATAATACTATCAGGAAACCCCAAGATTGTCCTTCAGCAGCCAGAAAATATACAAGTAGTTTCATTATGGGGGAGGGGAAGTTTATCACACATAGGTGCATTTCTTTAAACGCAAAGTCGAGAAATTCATTCTGCTCTACAGAATAAAATCTACAATAAGGTAAAAATAATGAGGCAAGCTTAATGAAATCAGCAAATATTTGATTGCCCACAAACTATAAGAACCTGTCTTTTATTTAAAACAGTGATATATAACCTATGACCCCTACCCTCAATGAAAGGTGTGAAGTAACCCCTGAAGTCCAGGTCAGTGGCTGGCAAACTGTGGCTCGTGAGCCACATGTGGCTCTTTGGCCCCTTGAGTTTTTAGCAAAGGTCAGCTTAGGAGCACCCTAAGTAAGTTAATAACAATGTACCTACCTATATAGTTTAATTTTAAAAAATGTGGCTCTCAGAAGAAATTTCAATTGTACTGTTGATATTTGGCTCTGTTAGCTAATGAGTTTGCCAACCACTGATCTAGGTGTTAGTACCCAGGATAAAAATGTCATTGAAGTTTCAATGTTGAGGTAAGCTGTAGTCATGTACAAAAATTTCCTCATTAACATCCCTTCATCAGGGGTCTTTAAAACAGGATCTGCATACACATTCCCAGCTGAAGTTCAAGCACATGTTCCAGTGCGTACTTCAATGTCCTTGTTTGAGGCTTTGAAACCATGTAGAACTTATAAAGTCTAGAAATGTAACTTACAGAAGCTTGGAAACGGGGAAGGCTTCAAAAGCAAACACTAATGATGTGGAAAAATGACAAAGATATCTTTAAGGAAAAGCTTGCTCAGACCACTTTTGGGAAACCTTCCACACCGAATAAAAATATAATGTAGATCCCAAGTATCCACACTAATAAAAGAGAAACATGCAAATTGACCATCCCTCTACTATGCCCACCAGCCAATCAGGAGTGAGTATTCAAATTAACTCAACAAAGATGGCAGTTAATTTGCCTAGCAGGTGTGGAGCAAAGACTTAAGACAGTGTAGAAGGAAGCCAAGTGGTGCAGAAGGGAGTGAAGCGGTGGAGACAGGAGGGAACAGAGACGGGAGAGAGCGAGGCAGCAGAGACAGGAGGGAGCAGAGACAGGAGGGAGCAGAGACAGGAGGGAGCAAGGCAGTGGAGATGGGAGGAAGCCTGGCAGCAGGAAGTCCTATTCTTGCAGGAATCTTCCTGCAACGGGCCTCTAGTAGAAACTAAAAGGCATATATATGAAGAGCTCAGTTGATCATTCTCCAAGTACTATAAATTAATGTCTAAATGTTAAAGGACCATAGTTTTTAATTTAAAAAAACTTATTCTCAATTTTTGAAATTAAAATATAGTTGGCATGCAACATTGTACTAGTTTCAGGTGTACAACATAGTGACCCCCCCCCCCCATAAGTTCTATTAACCATCTATTGGGATGCAAAGTTATATTACTAGAGGCCTGGTGCATGAAATTTGTGCACTTGAGGGGAGTTCCTTGGCCCAGCCAGCACCCTCTCGCAGTCTGAGACTCCATGGGGGACGTCTGTCTGCCAGCTTAGGCCTGATCCTCAGGCCTCCTACAGACATCTCTCTCGTAGTCCGGGGCTCTCGCAGTCTGGGACACCTCGCTCCTTACTGCAGTGCCTACAGCCAGCTTCTGGCTGAGTGGTGCTCCCCCTGTGGGAGCGCACTGACCACCAGGGGGCAGCTCCTGCATCGAGTGTCTGGCCCCTGGTGGTCAGTGCGCATCATAGCGACCGGATGTTCTGTCATTCGATCTATTTGCATATTAGGGTTTATTATATTATATAGGATGGACTGTTTGCTGTGCTGTTCACTACATCCCTGTGGCTTATTTATTTTATAACTGGAATGTCAATTATTCCCCTTCAGCTTTTTCATCCATCTTCTACCCTGTCGCCTCTGGCAACCATGATTTTATAAAAAATATATTTTTATTGACTTCAGAGAAGAAGGGAGAGGGGGAGATAGAAATGTCAATGACAAGAGAGAATCATGGACCGGCTGCCTCCTGCACATCTCACACACGGGGATGGAGCCCAAAACCAGGACATGTGCCCTGACCAGGAATCAAACCACGACCTTCTGGTTCACAGGTTGATGCTCAACCACTGAGCCACCACCAGCTGGGTTATTTAATTTTAAACATTTGTTTAAAGCTAAGTTTGAATTGAAACGTGGCCATGATAGAGATCAAGGCATGTTTACTCTTTCCAATAAATCATAAAACTTTTATTTTAATGTATCAGACACAGCAGGCTCCGCAGATATTGAATTAAAAGCTCAATACCCATCTTTTTGAGATTCACACAAAGCAGTGATATCTTTCTAATTACGTTAAGCCAGGTATCTGAAGGTACCCAAAACAAGCCAATCTCCTGAAACCACCCACCCATCACAAATGCCACTTTTCCTCCACTGATTCCAGTAAAGAAATAGCATTCTAAAGTGGAAAATCCAAAGCAGTAACAACATCAATGTACTGTCCTATTTTTCTGAGAAATGTCAATATTTTCCAAATTCACACACACACAAATCACAACCTTCATTGTCTTCTTTCTCGTTTCATTTTCTATTCTGGATGACACAAAGAAGATAAATTATACCTCTGATACCAGATTGCAATGTAGCCAATGGCTCAGAAAGCCACCTGAAGTTTCAGAGTGCACAGGCCGGTGCAGATGGTCTGAAAAACGAGGGGACACCTGTGACACATGCTCTGCTATGCATGTAGCAAGAACCCCAACAACCTCCCACTGCGAGAGGAAAAAGGGGCTTGTAACCAGCCCTTTCCAGAGCCAGGGAAGAAGACAGCTTGAGGAGAACAAGGCCTGCTGGCTGCGGCAGGTCTCCCATGAGGGCTGCTGGGTGGATTGCTTCCACACAAGGCTGATGAGTCCCTTTGAAGTGACTTAACTTCTAAGGCAAATAAACATTCACATGAAACAGGGAGGAGGCCATCTGTGTCCTGTCAGCAATCGAAATAGAAATTCAGAGGATGAACTGGCACCTCTCAGCACCAAACCACGGTCCGACTCGTACAGTGGTCCACGCCAAACAGTATTTTGAAAGTAAAATCCGTACAGTGGTCACTTCGAGAAACCATTTGGACAATGTAAGGCCAGGATAAACACGATCACACAAGACTTAATATTCCTTAATATTAATCCCATAGTTTCTACATATTAGTTGGAAGCTGTTCAGAGCCTTAACCAGTGTGAGCCTCAGTGTTTCCCTAATGCCATGGCCCAGGAAAGAGCAATAATTACAGCGAGGGGCCAACTCCTTCCAGAGGAAGGGCGTCCATGAAACACACCATATAGCAAAGGACTGACTTCTTATCATAAGGACCTCCCAGCATGTGCTCTAACCCAGTGGTCGGCAAACTATGGCTCTTGAGCCACATGCGGCTCTTTGGCCCTTTGAGTGTGGCTCTTCCACAAAATATCACGGCTTGGGCGAGTCTATGTTGAAGAAGGGGTGTTAGGAGAAGTTGAAGTTCAAAAAAGGTGGCTCTCCAAAGACATTTCCATCGTTGTCCTGTTGATATTTGGCTCTGTGGACTCATGAGTTTGCCGACCACTGTCTCAGGAGCTAAAGGAGCATCTTCCAGAGTTCCGCTAATGTTCCTGTCTTGTCCCAAAGCTGACCAGTGTGGCTCAGTGGATGAGCATCAACCTAGGAACCAGGAGGTCGGGGTTCGATTCCCGGTCAGGGCACAGGCCCGGGTCGCGGGCTCCGTCCCCCGTGTGGGGCGTGCAGGAGGCAGCCGATCCCTGCTTCTCTCTCCTCATTGACGCTTCCATCTCTCTCTCCCTCTCCCTTCCTGTCTAAAATCAATAAAAACATATTTTTAAAAAATACCTTGGCCCTAGCTGGTGTGGCTCAGTGGATGGAGCATCGGCCTGCAGACTGAAGGGTCCTGGGTTCAAGTCCAATCAAGGGCACATACCCGGGTTGCAGGCTTGATCCCCAGTGTGGGGCGTGCAGAAGGCAGCCGGTCCATGATTCTCTCTCATCATGGATGTTTCTCTCTCTATCTCTCCCTTCTTTCTTCCTCTCTGAGATCAATAAAAACATATATATTTTAAAAATACATTGAAAATCAAAGGCGGGGATAGGCCTTCTCATGGCAGAGTGAGGACCTTAGCTACTCATGACCGTAGGCAGGCCAAGCAGGGCCTGTGACATGTTATCTTGAGGCTGCTGCCTGTCCCCCATCTCCCTAGGACAAGTCTATGGCACTGTAGCCCTGTGAACACTTGCTGTGCCAGGCAGCTGACCCGATGCCAATCTTCCAGGGCAATCCCCAAACCTGTAGCACTGTTGAGACAGTGGGGATCACTGGCAGACAGACATCGTAGCTGCCTCAGCCTGCAGCACTGGTTAGAGCCGTGGTGGGCAAACTGCGGCTCGCGAGCTACATGCAGCTCTTTGGCCCCTGGAGTGTGGCTCTTTCACAAAATACCCCGGCCTGGGCGAGTCTATGTTGAAGAAGGGGCATCAGAAGAAGCTTAAGTTGAAAAAATGTGGCTCTCCAAAGACATGTCAAACGCTGTCCTGTTGCTATTTGGCTCTGTGGATGAATGAGTTTGCCGACCCCTGGGCTAGGGGCAAACAAGACAGGCCTGCATGTGAAAGGCAGACTTGGGGAGTGAAACAGCCACAGGGGGCTTAAAGCTCTGACATATTCATGGGGTTCTGGAAGGCGGGGAGGCCCTGCATCAGATGCATTGTGGGTGAGAAATCAGGATCAAGGCCACCGGCTAGCTTCCTCACCTGCCTGCCAGAAGGAGCCCACTGTTTCCCTCGAAATTCCTGCACAGGCAAAAGGAAAAGTCGGGGCGGCCTGGGAAACCCGCAGAAACGGAGTGTTTCCAGGGTGGGAGGAAGGGGCTTTGGACTCAGCAGAGCTGATGGAATCGAATTTCTACACCGCCCTGTAGAAAGCCTGAGAGTGAAGAGTTAGAAAATATATGACCTGAGGGGGGAGGGGGCGGAGATTAACGGAAGAATGTACATGGTGTGTGCACAGCCCAGGGAGGCAGACCACCGTGTGCTGGGACAGCAGCCCCCGAACTGCCTGGCATCATTGTTTCCTTGGTGGACGAGTAGCTTTGACCTCAGGGAATGTTTAGAAATCAACTTCAGAGATGGAAACAGAAACAAAGGCTGCTAACCTGGGGGGCAGGCTGGTCTCCCAAAGGGAGAGCTGGCAGAGCGGTGCTTGCGGGAAGGACACATGTCCGCACCAGTGTTGGGGAGGACAGAGTGATGGCTAATGTACATAGCGCTATTGGGCTATAGCAACCAAGTGGCAGTGCAGGGTGTGATAGGGGCAGAAAGAGAATATTGGGGAGTAGCCATCCCCTCTAATAAAGAGGGAATATGCTAACTGACCCTCACACCATCGCAAAGATGGCAAGGCCCACAGCCAATAAGGAGGAAATATGCTAACTGACTTCCCCACCCTCAAATATGATGGCGCCCAAAGCCAATAAGGCACGAATATGCTAATTGACTGTCCTCCCCTCAAAGATGGCAGCGCCCACAGCCAATAAGGGAATATGCTAATTGACTGTCCCACCCTCAAATATGGCGGCACCCAGTCAATAAGGAGGGAATATGCTAATTGAGTGCCATGCCCTTAGAGATGGTGGCACCTACAGCCACAAGATGGTGGTGCCCAGTCCCCTCAGACTTGCTGGGGTGGCAGGTACATCCCCTCAGGCTTCCGGGACTGGCAGGGCTTGGCCACTTTATACGCCTGCCTCTGGAATCCCCCAGTCTCCTCAGCCCCCCAGGGCTGGCCTGAGGTACAGGCAAACCTTGGATAGTGGCTGCCCAGCCACCCAGGGCCGCCTGAGGCTCAGGTAACCAGGGCCAGCTGAGGCTTGCGCTGCCAGCAGTGGCAGCAGCAGAGGTGTGATGGGGCATCACCATCACCTGATCACAGGGTTGCCTCTTGCCCCTGAGGGCTTCCAGACTGTGAGAGGGGGCAGGCTGGTCTGAGGGACACCCCTCCTCTAGTGCATGAATTTTCATGCACTGAGCCTCTAGTTCTAAATAATAAAAGGCTGACATGCAAATCCACTGAACAGCAGAACCACTGGTTGCTATGATGTGCACTGACCACCAAGGGACAAACACTTAATGCAGGAGCTGCCTCCTGCTGGTCAGTGTGCTCCCAGACTGAAGGAAGCTTTTGACTATCATGGAGAATGCTATGAACCCTGATATACAACTGTGTGTGTGAATATGTTTTCAATTCTCTTGCATATATATCCAAGAGCAGGATTGCTGGGTTGTATGGAAAACAACTTTTGAATAACTGCAAGAGTGCGTTCTGCAGTGGCTACACCATTTTACATTTCCAACACTAGTTCTTTTGTCCATCTTTTTTATTATAGCCATCCTGCTGTAGTGGAAGTGGCAGCTCATGATTTTGACTTGTATTTCCCTAATCACCAATGATATTGAGCACCTTTTCATATCTTTATTGGCCATTTGTAAATCTTTGGAAAAACACTCAATGAACTTTAAATTTTATTTAATCAGCTGCATGTGGCTAGTGGCTATAGTATTAGGCAGATGGCAGGATTTAGTGTCTGGTTCCCTTACCTTTGTTCAAGGTCAGGTGGGAAGGACTAGGTGAGTGAAGGTCAAACCCAGTTTCATGACTCATCCCAGATACCCCAGGTGGTACCAGGAGTGAGGCAGCAAGAAGAGAGGAAATGGAAATTGGGGCAACACTTAGGAGGAGGTACTTGCCACAGAGTCTAGCACTCAGGAAGATCTCAAAAGTTAACTCTTTTTTAAAAATATTTTTATTGATATTTAGAGAGAGAGAAGGAGAGAGAGAAAGAGTGAGGGGGAAACATCGATGTGAGAGTGAAACATCAATCGGCTGCCCCTGCACGCCCCTGCCAGGGATGGAGCCTGCAACCCAGGCATGTGTCTAGAACAGAAATGGAACGGGCAACCTTTCAGTGCATGGGATGGTGCCCAACCAACCATGCCACACTGGCCAGTGCTCACAACTCACTCATGATGATGAAAGCAACTCGCATTTATCAAGCACTTGCAGCATGCCAGGAACTGTGCTTTCCACCCACTGTTTCCTTCTAACAGTCCTAGGAGAGAGATTCTACTGTCTCCCATTTTATTTAGTTACTAGAGGCCCAGAGCACAACATGAGTGCACTGAAGTAGGGGGGTCCCTCAGCCCGGCATGCACCCTTTTGCAGTCGGAGACCCCTGGGGGATGTCCACTTGCGGGCCTGTGGCTGGATGGCAGTCAGACATCCCTCTCGCAGTTTGGGGGTCTCGCAGTCAGGATCCCCTGGATCCTTACCAGCTGCCTGTAGCAGAGGTGGGATAGGCTCCCGCCACCGCCAAGGAGCGCGCCAGTCAGTCATGAGCCCAGCTCCTGTGGGAGCACACTGACCACCAGTGCATCATAGCGACTGGTCGTTCCACCTTTTGGTCAATTTGCATATTAGGGTTTTATTATATAGAATTTTATTTATCTTTATTTTTGATAGTATTACAGATGCCCCCCTCCTTTTCCCATTCACCCACCCCCTCCCAGGACTTTACTGCACTATTTTGTTTGTCTTAACCATGGGCTATGGGTATCCTATCTAATAAAAGAGTAATATGCAAATTTGACCATACCTTCACTACGCCACCAGCCAATCAGGAGCAGGGATAGGGCCAAGCAGTGTGAGGGGCAGGGTCGAGGCAGCACGTGCGAGAGGCCGCCAGTGCAGGGTGCCTGCGGGGCTGGGCAGTCGTCCCAGCGCATGCGAGAGAGAGGCCACCAGTGTAGGGTGCCTCAGGGGCTGGGTGATCACCACTGGGGCTAAGGCCATGGTGGGGGGTGCGGGGCTGAGGCAGCCGGGGCAGAGCCAGCCATTGGCCCCATTGAGACAACAGGTTGAGCTGAGGGATCACCTTCCTCCAGTGCATGAATTTCATGCACCGGACCCCTAGTCTATATATATAAAAGCCCACCTAAGTGACTGTTATAAATGGACAACTGGCTGGTAGCTATGACGCGTACTGACCACCAGGGTCCAGATGCTCAACACAGGAGCTACCTCCTGGTGGTCAGTGCAATCCCACAGCCAACCTCCCATGGCCAGCCAACCGCCCACAGTCCCTCTCCCCAGATGGCTGGCCCTGATTGGGACTGGGAAAGATGGCCCCAATTGGCCCCAATCTCCAGCCAGGCCAAGGGGCCCCATCTGTGCATGAATTTGTGCACCAGGCCTCTAGTATGCATATAAATTCCCCGGTTAATCTCACCCCACCCTCCCCCCTTTCCCTGTCTCTGCATCTATTTTGTTCATCAGTTTATTTTGTCCATTAGATTTTATATATAAGTGAGACCATGTGATACTGGTCTTTCTCTGACTGGCTTATTTCAATTATTTTACAAATGAAGCAATTTTAGACAGATCAGGTAAGCAACTATTAGTAATTTTATTCATTATCAAAAATCTCCATTCCATTTTAACCTTAGAAACTTCTTTTTTTCATGTAGTTTAATTATAGCAATGATCTTACAGAGCTCAACTAGGGAAGCTAAGTGTTACTCAGGATCCCACCATTATGTTCAGCATATACTGTACAATTCTGTATCTATTAACCTATCTCAAAGGGACATGATGACAATTAGATAATTTCTGAAGTGGCAAACTATTACCACTATGTGAAAATTTGAACTCATTTGTGCATTATGGGCCAGATTTTATCTTTTCTCATGTGTTCAGGTACTTCCACTTCTTTGAACTGGTTTAACAACTAAATAATGAGCTTGACTACGTGCCAGATGCTGTCCTAGGTGTAGAGATACAGCAATAAATAAGACAGCCATGAACCCTGACCCAATGAAGCTTAAAATATGTATTAAACATGCATTAGATATATTAAAGATATATTATATATCCTAATATATAAAAAGCCAGAGACTGTCACAACTGAAACAACCAGACGGACGACCAAACATAGGCTGTGTGGGGCGATCAGGCCAGCAGCGGGGGTTAGTGAGGGACAACCAAATGACTGAACAGCAGGCTGCGTGGACCTCAGGATTGGGATTCCCTGAGGGGTCCCAGATTGGAGAGGGGGCAGGTTGGGCTGAAAGCGCCCCCATGCATGAATTTTGTGCACCAGGCCTCTAGTGTACACACACACACACACACACACACACACACGCACGGTTCTAAAAATACACACGCTCCAATAAGTTTATGTCACATGCAGGCTTGCTGCAGTGTCTATTTCCTAATGAACCTTATACCTGCAGCATAAGTACCCTTAAATGACACTCTGCCTACTAAGGAATTCTGAGTGTGAACATTATTGCCTTTTAAATGGCTCAAAATCTACACATTTGGCAGAACTTGTCTACAGCAGTTTCTTTCAGGGAAGTAGCACCCAGCTCCCAAGCGTGGCCTGCTGCCAACGTGCCAGGGGCCTCAGAGCTCCCCTCCAGCCGTGCACACGGGGGAGGACAGTCCAGCCAGAGTCACCAGAGCACTTCCCTCCTCGTGCCTAAAGTGGGGCATGGTTCCCAGCTTTCATCACCGCCCACCTCTGACCCCTATTCCAGGTAGACAAGACAGAACCGATGAGGTTGTTCAGCTGATTCGTGTGGGTGGCTATTGTGTTGACTAGGACAATAAGGCTACAGAACATGGCTCTCTTTTATAGAGTTCACATTTTATTCGTCGCTATAAATAACAATTTAATTTTAACAACACAGCGTTTCCACACTATATTGTACACAACGGTGAAGCCCCAGTTCTCCTGTAGCCGGGCTGCTTTTGGCAACAAACCTAAGTACCCACACTGTGCGGCTGGCCTTTGCCTGACCCTCTCTCACTGTGCCTCGCCTCTGCAATGAGTAAGCAGGGCAAAGGCATGCATTACGGAGCTGGGGAAAGCCTACTTGGAAGATCTACCTCGATCATGTCCAGTTTCAACCTCACCATTTCCTGTGTCTTACCCAGCATCCCCTACCAAAGTATTCAACTGGAACTTAAGGAAAGAAATCAGGGCCCAAACAAACTTGCTGGGAATATAGCTCATTAACATTTGGCCAAGTCATGGTGCTTAACCAGAAACATCAGTCGTGTACAACCATGGAATCACAGCTGCAAATACAATACTTTTGCCTGGTCTTGTGAAACGAATGGAGACTGTGAGAGGCCTCTTTCTTCCGTGGTGTGAGTAGAAATATTCCAAGTGCATCAATGAGGACAGTGTCAAAATTCAGTTCTTCTATTTTATATGACATTGATCACCAGTCACCTTGACCAACAGTCCAGTACATAAGAATATCAAAGGGACATTATGATATTCCAACTAAGGATACACATGGTGCTTCTTGATTATGGGAAGGCAAAAGAAAACTCTTCCAGTAAACATTCTAAGATTACCCACAATATTTGGTACCCATGTGCTCACAAACACTGTTGTGAAGTGCAGTGGCTACAGCATTCCAGGCCAAGGATAAAAATTTTCCAGAGGAAATGGCACCATTTCAATGGCTCGAAGTACAGCAAACAGCTCCCATGAATTCCTAACCTTAGCAGTTGCAAGGTGGGCTTTCTGTTGTGGAAGTAAAAAGGCAGCAAGAATTGGGAGACATGAAGACTATCTATATATATAAAAGCCTAATGAGCAAAGTGTTCCCTCGGGAGTTTGAGCAGGAGTTCAATTGCTCATCATGACATGCACTAACCACCAGGGGGCAGCAATGTGGAATGAAGGAAGGCCCCAGGCAGTAGCCAGCAGCCGCTAGGGACCCTAACTGTGCACGAATTTCTTGCATTGGGCCTCTAGTAATTAAGTTACACCATTCTGTAGTACAGAACAACCAAGGGCACCCCAGTGTTGAATTAGCGAGAAAAAGTCGCAGCATTATTAAACAGGTTATCCCTATTACCAAACAGAAGGAAAGGGCAGAGCAGTTTATTCTCCTTATTCACAAGTTTCTAATCATCAAGTAATAGTTTGATATCAGGGAGCGGAGTTTGTAGAAAGAAGAGTCAAATGGAAGGACAAAATGAGGTGTTTACCTACGGATTTCAGATGTTTGTAGTCCAGGATTACGGGCAAGAAAACAGCACCAAAGCTTCCATTTGAGCCAAGATCAGAAAACTTTTTTGTCAAGAAATTGTAACATCGAACTTTTTTTGTGGAAAGGGCCAGAAAGTAAATATTTTAGGCTTTGTGGGCCATATGGTTTCTGCTGAAACTACTCAACTCTGCCCTTGTAGTGCAGAAGCACCCATCAACAATATTTACACAAATGAGAGTGGCTGCATTCCCACAACACTTCACTGACAAAAACAGACAGTGGAGCGGTATTTCCCATTGATTTTTAGGGGGAGCGGAAGGGAGAGGGAGACCCAGAGAGAAACATCGATGTGAGAGAACCATATCGATGGGTTGCCTTCTGCACAAGTCACAACCAGGGTCTGGGCCCAGAGAGGAGCCTGCAACCAAGGTACATGCCCTTGACTGGCATTGAACTTGGGACCTTTCGGTCTGTAGGCCCACACTCTATCCACTGAGCCAAACCGGCAAAGGCTGTGGGCCTAATTCTGAAGCTACCCAAGGAAGTCTAACTGAGGATTGAACTTGAATCAGATGGCAATTTCAAGCACACTTGACCTTCAGAGCAGTGGGTCATGGAGTATGGCAGTGTGATGATTCCTTCCAGCAGTACAGTAAACACTCAGCAGTGGGAGAAATACTGTGAATGGAGAGAATCCAGAGAGTGGAGCAGCAAGCCTAGACACCCCTCCTCCCAGATTCCCAGCCTCTGTGTGCAATAACGATAACGAAAGTGTACTCATTTGAATATATATGTACACAAGCCATTTTCTCATCCATTAAAAGGACATTTTTTAAAAAAGAAAAAAAGCAAGAAGCATAACCTTCAATATACTAGTATATGGTCAATAGAGGTTTTTTTCTATTCTTATTAGCATGCATGTAAAAGTATTACATATGTTGCCCTAGCTGGTTTGGCTCAGTGGATAGAGTGTCGGCCTGCGGACTGAAGGGTCCCGGGTTCGATTCCAGTCAAGGGCACGTACCTTGGTTGCGGGCACATCCTCAGTAGGGGGTGTGCAGGAGGCAGCTGATCGATGTTTCTCTCTCATCGATGTTTCTAACTCTCTATCCCTCTCCCTTCCTCTCTGTAAAAAATCAATAAAATATATTTTAAAAAGAAAAGTATTTCATATATTGATTGTAATGTGAGATCACTCTAAACTGTGATCTGAATAATTTTTTATGATGTATATGAAATATAATGAAAGGAAGTCCTCAGTGAAAACACCTTGTTTGTTTAGTCACTTGGACTAAATTAAAGACAAGTTACTCATTAAAAAGATAATTTCAAATTCAATGCCATATATTACTGTTGGAACAAAAAGCCAGTTAAGATGATATACTAAGCTTAAGAAGGCCAGGAAAGGCTCTATGTTAATGCAGCCTAACCATTTTGCTTTGGAACTAATGGCTCAGCTGGAATTAAGCAAAATACCTAACCTAAATAGCGCAATATAGAAATTCCTTTCCTCTCAAACCAACCTGGGAAGAATTGTCATCGAAGTATGTGGTCTAAATAGATTCCAACATTATCACTCTCCCTCCATGGTGATGTAATCTGATCTAGCAGATGAAATGCGATTCTGTAAATGTAGGGAATTTACATTCAGTGCCCAATCCTATCACAGACTCTACATTTAAGCTATTTCTACCTCATTGTTTTCTTAATCCTCACCTGAGGATACTTCTTATAGATTTTAGAGAGAGATAAGGGGATTTTAGGGAAAGAGAAACATTGATGGGACAGAGAAACATTGATCCCTTGCCTCCCTTACATGCTCCCCTTACCTGAACCTGCAACCGAGCTATGTGCCCTGACTGGGAATTGAACCCACAACCTTTTGGTGGACGGGATGATGCTCTAAATGAGCCAGCCAGCCAGGGTTCTTTCCTTTGCTGTTAAGATGTGGACATAGCCGAAACCACTTTGGCTCAGTGGATAGAGCATCGGCCTGCGGACTGAGAGGTCCCAGGTTCAATTCCGGTCAAGGGCATGGACCTTGGTTGCGGGCACATCCCCAGTGGGGGGGGGGGTGCAGGAGGCAGCTGATGGATGTTTCTCTCTCATCGATGTTTCTAACTTTCTATCCCTCTCCCTTCCTCTCTGTAAAAAATCAATAACATATATTACAAAAAAAGATGTAGACATAAAAAAAAACTGGGGGGAATCACACACACAAAAAAAACACACCATAATATTCATAAATCCTGTACATGGCTGTCTCCTAAATCTATGTTCTGTGATTTTCCTTGTCTCAGTTTGAAATTCCACATTTTGAACAAGCAATTCATTTGTTGTGTGCCCAAATGCAAAGAGAAAGTGTGATACAAAATTCCCTTTTTTAACATCATTATAACATAGAAAAGTCTTTTTCCTTTTTTATTGAATTCACTGGGATGACACAAATTATGGAATCTAGAACCTCCAATAATGCTTTTTCCTATGTACATAAGCAATAACAATTTTTAAAAGCCAAAAAGCCTCTAAATAGTCTATGTCTACTACCAAACATATTGAGTAAAATGGATATCAAACATAAAATGAAATTTGAAGGAGTTTTATTTACATACTAGAGGCCCGGTGCACAAAATTCGTGCACTCAGGGGGGGAGGGGGAGGGGAAAAGGGGAGGGGGGAGTTCCCCCAGCCTGGACTGTGCCCTCTTACAGTGCGGGAGCCCTGGAGAGATATCCTAAGCCAGTGGTCGACAAACCACAGCTCGCGAGCCACATGGGGCTCTTTGTCCCCTTGAATGTGGCTCTTCCACACAATACCACAGCGTGGGCGAGTCTATGTTGAAGAAGTGGTGTTAGAAGAAGTTTAAGTTTAAAACAATTGGCTCTCCAAAGAGATTTCAATGGTTGTACTCTTGATATTTGGCTCTATTGACCAATGAGTTTGTCGATCACTGGCCTAAGCCATCAGTTGGACATCCTTAGCGCTGCTGTGGAGGTGGGAGAGGCTCCCACCATCACTGCTGCACTCACCTGCTGCAAGCCCAGTTTCTGGCTGAGCGGTACTCCCCCTGGTGGTCAGTGCACATCATAGTGACCAGTAGTTCTGCTGTTCAGTCAATTTGCATATTAGCCTTTTATTATATAGGATCACACACACACACACACACACACACACACACACACACACACACACCACTCCTAATCCTCTATCAAGGGCTCTTGAAGTCAAAAGATAGACATGGATCACAACTTTCCAATTAGGAATAGGAATTCAGTTGCTGATTTCCCACCTAACTTTATTAAAGGCAACATTTAAAATAACAGTCCATTTCTGGTCACGTCTAGTATGTTCTCAGCTCTATTGTCATCCATTCTACAGGCAATAAGCTAGAAGGAGATAATTTTTTTTGAAGAACTCTACATTTATACTGCCTCCAGTCAACTTAGAAGAATGTTGATGGTTTTCCTTTTTTAACCTAGGATCCAAAAGCAGTTAAAAAAAAAACGAACAAAAAATATTAAATGTATAGCACCTCCCCATTTAACAGTGAAAACAGTTGAGTGGGTCAGTCTCAATATGTTTAGATTTTTCAGAAACAATCTCACTGGGGGGCTACTCTGACCTCCAAGAACATCCCAACCTTGAGGATAAACAATCAGCTCCAGTTTCAGTTTTAATCTACAAGATCAGCAAACTCTATCCAAGGGCCAAATCCAGTCTGCCACCTCCTTTTGTCAATAAAGTTTTACTGGGACACAGCCACTCTCGCTTTTCTCACCTGCTACAGCTACCAAGGCAGAGTTGAATAGCAGTGACAGACGCTAAAGGGCCCACAGAACCCTCAAATATTTACTGTCTGCTAGTTTACGGATAGTTTGCCAACCCTTCATCTAAAATACCCCAAATTGTTGAAAATCGCTACAAATAGGGCCATGAGATAAAAGGTGGCCCAACAACTCATAACTCTGCTGTCGTTTATGTCCCTTTTATGTGCCGAACACACTCTACAGGCAAACTCTGCTCACACTCACCTGACTAAAAGCACTCACACCCTCACACACAGTCCAGGATTCCTCAAAAAGTTACAATTTGACCAAGCAATTCCACTCCGAGGTATATACCCAGGAGAAAAACATATGTCCACATAAAAACTTGAACATGGATGTCCACAGCAGGAATATTTAGGACAGGCCAAAGTTGAAAACCACTCAAATGGCCCACCAACTTATCAACAAATGTGATAGACTCATACAATGGAGTATTTATTGGGTCTTTAAAAAGTATGAAATACTGACTCACCTACAACATGTATGAGCCTCTGAAGACGTTATGCTTAGAGGGAAAAAAAGCCACAAAAGACCACAGATTTATAATTCCTCTAGAGGCACAGTGCACAAAATTTGTGCATGGGAGGGGGGGCCCTCAGCCCAGCCTGCACCCTCTCTAATCCAGGACCCCTTGGGAGATGTCCAACTGCCAGTTTAGGCCTGATCCCGCAGTTGAACATCCCTCTCACAATCTGGGACTGCTGGCTCCTAACCACTTAACTGGCTGCCTGCCTGATCACCCCTAACCCCTCTGCTTGCTGTCCTGATCACCCCTAAGTGTCCTCCCCTGCTGGCTTAATCACCCCTAGCTGCTCCCCTGCCAACCTGATCACCCCTAACCACCTCTGCCTCAGCCCCCACCACTGTGGCTTTGTCCGGAAAGAGGACCAGATGACTGGTCCAGTTGACCCAATCTAATTAGCATATTACCCTTTTATTAGTCTAGATGTGCCATAAGGCAGTGTTGTAAAACAGTGTCACAGAGCAGGTGTTGAGATGGGTCACATATACTCCCAGGTATGAATCCCCATGCTGCTACTTATTATTGCCACTTCCCCAGGGTAAGTTATTCATCTCCCCTTTCCTCAGTTTTCTCATCTGTAAAATGGGGAAGGGAGAGTGCCTCAAAAGGAAGAGCTGTGGCCCAGGTTAAGTTAGAAAAATATAAAAATTTCAACACCTTGTTCAACATATAATGAACGCCGATGCCATAGAATTTCATGACCAAAAAGGAAAAAAAAAATCAAAGCCTTTCTAAAATTTTACTTGAAAATTTTAATTTTATACTTATCTCTAATAGTAAAAGCATAATATGCTAATTAGACCAGACCACCTTCCGGATGTAATTCTGGACATCCTTCTGGATAAAGCCAGGCCAGAGGGTAGCCCGGGTCCCGGATGCCAGAGGGAAGCCAGGGGAGGGGAGGAAGGCCTGCTCTGGCACAGATTCCATGCATCCGGCCTCTAGTTACACATATTACCTTTGTCATGGAAATGAAAATAGGAGCTGCGAACCTAAAACTGTTCTAAAAATGAGGCTTATTAATTAAAAAACAAAATAGAATAAATATTTTTGGAAACTTTTTAGAGATTTCTTTATTTTCTCTACCTGTATTCCTCTACTCCTTTTTCTAAATGAGGAAGCAGGCCTCAAGACATTGAGGTAAGAAGACCAGCAGATCATCTCAGCCTCAGATCCTCTGTAAAGATTTCCCCAGCTTCCTTCTAACGAGGTGAGCACAGTTTACCGTGTGTCAGGTACCAGGTGATGTTGAAGACGCTAGGTGACAAATCTGATATGGCCCTGGCCAGAACAGGACTTAAGGTCTGCTTTCCTTAGATATGAAATATTTGTCAACTTCTCCCATTGACAGAGACATTCTTGAGGCTAGATAACAAGTATTTGGTGAATAAGACTATTAAGGGCAATTAAAAGAACAACCATGTTTAGGCATTTTATATAGACCATGTTATATTCAATTCTCACAACACCCCTTCAAGATATACACTGAGTGGCCAGATGATTATGACCTCTGAACGCATAATAATCTGGCCACTCAGTGTCTATCCTGTATAATCCTATATAATAAAAGGCTAATATGCAAATGGTCCCCTAGACCAGGAGTTCAACCAGCAGGCAGGCTGGCTAACCGCCCCCATCCCCTCCCCCTGGCCAGGCTGCCTGGACCCCACCCATGCACGAATTCATGCACCTGGCCTCTAAAATATATATATATATATACACTGAGTGGCCAGAGATATACACTATGCGTTCAGAGATCATCATCATCTGGCCACTCAGTGTATTCTATCATACTCATTTTACAGATAAAGAAGCAGGCTCAGAGAGGTTGAGTAATTTGCCTAGAGCCACACAGCTAGAAACGGGTGCATGAATGAACAACTACATACCACCACCACCAATTTCATGCATGGGGTCGAAGAGAATGTTCATTTCACCCTGTCATCTATGTAATAGAGCCTGTGTTTTAAGTGCTGAGAAAGTGCACTTTTGGAAATTGACGAAACTTAGCTACAATTACCGATCCATGCAAATGGCCTGTGAAGGAGTGACCATTCTGTCAGTAAATAAGGAGAAAATGCTGAAACCGGTTTGGTTCAGTGAATGGAGCGTCAGCCTGCGGACTGAAGAGTCCCGGGTTTGATTCCAGTCAAGGGCATGTACCTTGGTTGCAGGCACATCCCCAGTGGGGGGTGTGCAGGAGGCAGCTGATCGATGTTTCTCTCTCATCGATGTTTCTGACTTTCTATCCCTCTCCCTTCCGCACTGTAAAAAATCAATAACATATATTTTAAAAATCTGCATATGGTTAAAGGGTAATACTTTCATCATATGCTCTAAACTAGGGGTTGAAATTAAAAGCCTGGTCCAGACTCAACAGAATTTATATTTGAAATTATTAAACTACCCCAAAAGAGGGTGAGGGGGGGGGGACAATCATCACTCCTACCTGCAAATGATTCAAATATTCAAAGCGAAATAAGTGTGTGAAAAGAAATAGAAAAGATTGAACAAAGAACGGGCCACAGCTCAGGAAGGGAACACAAGATCTGAAATGAAATAATATGCGCTCAGATTTTCAGAACTGGCCTGGGTGCAATAAAGTAATAAATTCTGATAGTGAACGGCTGGGAACATGTCCACAAAGCCGCTGCCCAAGTTTCCGGGGGGAGGGGAGGATGTGAAAGAGCACAGACAGTTGCCCTAACCGGTGTGGCTCAGTGGCTAGAGCATCGGCCTGCGGACTGAAGGGTCCCAGGTTCGATTCCGGTCAAGGGCATGGACCTTGGTTGCGGGCACATCCCCAGTAGGGGGCGTGCAGAAGGCAGCTGATCGATGTTTCTCATCGATGTTTCTAACTAACTCTCTCCTTTCCTCTCTGTAAAAAATCAATAAAATATATTTTTTTAAAAAGAAAGTTATGCACCAAGCTCTGGAATCATAAAAACCTCATCTTAGAAAAACCAAATGCTTTTATCTAAAAGTCAGCCACGACAATGTACAAAACACAACTGAGGTGAAGAAAATAACGTCCTTTTTTTAAAGCTGAAATACGTCGGTGTGGAGACAGTATATTCCCAACACCCGCAGAGAGGAAGCCGGGCCGCTGCTTTTCAGTCACCCCATGAACTGCGTCTTAAATATCACACGGATCTCCATAGACAAGCCTTTTCTTGGCTGGGTCCTCAGTCAGGGTGTGCCGGCATTTTACATGACAGCTCCTCCCCACTTCCTTTTGTTAAAAAAACACATTTTTTATTGATTTTTCACAGAGAGGAAGGGAGAGGGATAGAGAGTCAGAAACATCGATGAGAGAGAAACATCCATCAGCCGCCTCCTGCACACCGCCCACCAGGGATGTGCCCGCAGCCAAGGTCCATGCCCTTGACCACAACCGAACCTGGAACCCTTCAGTCCACAGGCCGACGCTCTACCCACTGAGCCACACCGGTCAGGGCCACCTCCCCACTTTTTGAGATGCTGAGCTATCCTGGATTCTTCTAACTCTGTGAGTCATACTCCAAACCACACTCCCCAGCTCCGTCAATCCCAACAACTCCTTCCCTCACAGTTCTACTTGGAGACAGGTATGCACTCAATTCAAAGTCGGGGTTCGATTCCCGGTTGGTCAGGGCACAGGCCCGGGCTGCGGGCTCCGTCCTCATTTGCAGGTGTGCAGGAGGCAGCCAATCCATGATCCTCTCTCATTTCTCTCTCTCTCCCTTTCCCTTCCTCTGTGAAATCAATACAAATATATTTTAAAATAAAGATTTCAACAAGTACCAGTCCACATCAAGGAATGCTGGGCAGCAGTTTAAGAGGAGGCAGAGTTAGACATAGAGATGTCTATGAAAATGTCATCAAATATACTATTTTTTATATTTTGTCTTTTTAAAAAATATATTTAATTGATTTTTTTTTTTACAGAGAGGAAGGGAGAGGGAGAGTTAGAAACATTGATGAGAGAGAAACATCCATCAGCTGCCTCCTGCACCCCCCCCCCCCACTGGGGATGTGCCTGCAGCCAAGGTCCATGCCCTTGACCGGAATCGAACCCGGGATCTTTCAGTCCGCAGGCCGATGCTCTGTCCACTGAGCCACACCCGTGAGGGCTATACTATTTTTCAATAAAAAATGAGCACTTCAGCAGAGTGTGCAAATACGACCCCTTTCTATTTATAAAACAGTGCTCACAAAGGTATACAAGACGGGGATAACGGTTACCTCTGAGATTGGGACCACAAATGGTGGCAGAAGAGAGAGACTTGCCTTTCCCTTTGTATCATCTATATTTTTAAGTCATTTAATAGTTTATTCCATCGAAACGAGCTAATTGATAACGAGAAAGTAATAGGAAGAGAGTCCAATCGCTTTCGAAATGAAATCTTCCTGGAATAGCAAGACAGCCTCTTGCCATCCTGACCTGAGCTCTATGGCCATCAGCTCATTCCATTTTCCTCTGTTGAAAGAGGGGAGACCAACGGACTGGCAGACCCCAGGCGAGACCGAATGGAGAGCAGGCCTTACAGCACCTTGAACCTGGAGCAGAGACCCAGAGCCACTGCCGGGCTTTGGAGTCTGCACTGTCAGCTGTGGCTGAAAAAGGAAACCCACATGTGAGCTGCCCGCGCCATCGGCTTGGAGGGGGGGCGGGGGCGGGTCCCTGCTCTGCACCCACCATTCAGTGGCCTGGTTCTGCAGGTGTGCGGGGCGGCCCGCAGTCGAGATGCTGACAGCCCCGCAGATGGGGCTGAGTCCATGGCTTCAGCGCCGGAGAGAGCCATTTGGGTGTTTTTATAACAGGATATTGGAAGAGCTACCCCGACCCACTGCCAGCAAACACCCACCCCTAAAGCCTCCTGACTTCTGGGGTGGCGAGTCAGGACTGATTCACACACTCTCCTACAAATTTGGATTATGAGAGGGCTTGAGGAAGTTCCCAAGCAGACATCTGGGATGAATGGCCACGATTCTACAATGCCATCCTACCTAATAAAAGAGTAATACGCAGATTGATCATCACTCCAACACACAAGATGGCTGCCCCCATGTGGTCAAAGATCCTGCCCCCATGTGGACACAAGATGGCCACCACAAGATGGCCACCACAAGATGGCCAGCAGGGGAGGGCAGTTGGGAGGGACTAGGCCTGCAAAGGAGGGCAGTTGGGGGGACCCAGGCCTGCAGGTGAGAGCAGTTGGAGGGGGACCAGGCCTGCAGGGGAGGGTAGTTAGGGGCAATCAGGCCAGCAGGGGAGCAGTTAGGCATCAATCAGGCTGGCAGGGGAGTGGTTAGGGGGAGATCAGGGTGGCAGGCAGAAGTGGTTAAGGGCAATCAGGAAGGCAGGCAGGCGAGCAGTTGGGAGCCAGCAGTCCTGGATTGTGAGAGGGATTCCAGATTGGAGAGGGTGCAGGCAGGGCTGAGGGACACTCTCTCCCCATGCACGAATTTCATGCACCGGGCCTCTAGTTGCTCAATAACGCACAGGCGTACTAGTTTGGAGACAGGCCCTGATATGTCTTTGAAGGGAAAGGCCAAAAGCCAATGGAGTTGATGGAACAATGAGCAGGGGGATGGAACCTCTCCTGAAGAGGTAAGAAATTTAACTAGAACTGAAACCGGTGTGGCTCAGTGGATAGAGCATCGGCCTGCGGACTGAAGGGTCCTGGGTTCGATTCCGGACAAGGGCACGTACCTTGGCTGCGGGCACATCCCCAGTGGGGGGTGTGCAGGGGGCAGCTGATCGATGTTTTTCTCTCATCGATGTTTCTGACTCTCTATCCCTCTCCCTTCCGCTCTGTAAAAAATCAATAAAATATATTTTAAAAAAGGAATTTAACTAGAAAATCAAACAGTTAAAATTTGTAGGAAATCGTCTCTAAAGACATGTGCCTCACTTTAAGGAAACCCAACGCAGCAGGAAAGAAATGGATTTTAAAACCAGTTGGCCTTCCACGTGATCTTGGGCAAGTTACACATCTCTGAATGTCAGGCTTTTTTCTATAAAATGGGTACACGTAGAGGACAGAATACATGTAACATACTTAACATGAGAAGGCATACACGTCAATTCCCCTTAAGAAATAGGCATTGTTATAAAGATGGTTTTCTTCTAAACGACCCGATGTCAAAGTTCCTCTTAACAGTGCTTCTGCCCCATCTAGAATGTGAAAAACAATTACGCAAAGGTGCTAATTCAAGGACAATCTTCAACAGCAAGATATACTTCCTTTTTAAATTTCTTGAGTAGAGCTACAACTGGAGGTGGCAGAAGAATGTTCAATTTAAAGAAAATATCCAGCCAAAACCCATTTGGCTCAGTGGATAGAGCGTCGGCCTGCGGACTCCAGGGTCCCAGGTTCAATTCCGGTCAAGGGCATGTACCTTGGTTGCGGGCACATCCCCAGTGGGGGGGGGGGGTGCAGGAGGCAGCTGATGGATGTTTCTCTCTCATCGGTGTTTCTGACTTTCTATCCCTCTCCCTTCTTCTCTGTAAAAAAAAAAAAAAATCAATAAAATATATATATTAAAAAAAAAAAAGAAAGAAATATCCGGAAACCAATTGACACTGTTGCAGGTAGCAGGGGACATGCAGGAGAGTGGACCGTGTGTGTGGAGGGTGTAGAAGCATGTGGCAGTCACGGAAGGAAAGCAGTCACGGGACGTTTTTATGAAGACAGCGTGTCCACCAGAAACCCCAAGGCCTCGGGCAGTCTGTGGAAAGCAGACACGAGGAGACTCGGAGAAAGACGTGCAGACGCAGAAAAACCAAACCGGGGATCTCAGATGCATCCCCAGTGGTCCCAGACTCTCTCCATCACCAGGACCAACGCTGCTGGCCCTCCCCTGAGGCCCGCTGTGTGTAGGGACCCGCCCACATGTAACCCACATGTAACCGGTCTGGCCAATCGCCCGTTCTCTCGGGCTCACACTTGGCCTTTTGCTAACATTAAAAACGGGTTCGCTTACAATGTCTAAGTACGGTGTCCAGGGAAGATGTTCCCGTGTAGTGTCATGTCCCCTCAGTGTCCTGGGAATGGAGACCCACACCAGCGGGCCGATCCATACATGTGGATCGTCATTAGTACAAAGAGTGAAGTTGAGCTTTTCTCTAAGTCCAGTTACATATTATTCAACCAGTATTTACATGAAGGCTGCATTTAACTCAATTCTCTGGCAAACAGCATTATGGGAACCCCAAGTATGGACTGTAAAAAGTCTGTGGCCGCCCCAAAATGTATATACACTTCAACAGCTGACAGCTCGATTTTGAAAAGGAAATGTATTTTAATAAATAAATGCTGCCTTTATAATTATTCACAGTGCACGTATACATTTTGGGGGGGGGGGGACACCCTGTATAAGTATAAGCAACTTAACCAGACTCTTGAGTGTATGCTCGAACACAACCCATACTAGATTGATAACTTTCTTTTTTTAAATATATTTTATTGTTTTGTTTTGTTTTTTACACAGAGGAAGGGAGAGGGAGAGAGTTAGAAACATCAATCAGCTTCCCTCCTGCACACTCCCTACTGGGGATGTGCCCGCAACCAAGGTACATGCCTTTGACCGGAATCGAACCTGGGACCCTTCAGTCTGCAGGCCGACGCTCTATCCACTGAGCCACACCGGTTCGGGCTGATGACTTTCTTAATCTGAAATTGAGGCATTCTAGTGGCTAGCCGGCATCAACTGTTCTTGAAGCAATCCTGACCCCGAGTTATTCCAAACATCCATCACCATGCTGTCAGCATCAGATGAGTGTCACGACTCTACTTGAATCTTAAAGGACCAAGGCAACAAGGCCAAACACAGGCTGAAACAAAATGTGTCCACAAGGCTCAGTAACACAGCACAGAGCACAGACAATCAGTGTTTTCCCCTTTTGGCTTCTATACTACTCCCCCCCCCCCCCCCCCCCCGCAAACACACACACAGACACACACACACACACACACACACACACACACACACACGTTCATTCTACTTCTTAAAAGCCAGACCCCAAATATTACACACACACAGGAATGCCTGTCAGTTGTGGCTGCTCATTAGAATCACTTAGAGAGCTTGACAGAATTAGCAGGGACCAGGCCCCGCTGCGGGCAATCCGGACTGCACCGCTCTGACACAGGGACATGCCATCGATCACGCTGAAAAGCTCCCCTGGTCATTGTCACGGGCAGCCTTTCCACGCGATAACCGCTCGGAGGCTGACAAACGGGCTTTGGGCCTTTTAATGAGATTTTATTAGCACGACTCCATTCATTCCGGAGCTAATGAAGGGAGGCCCGCTACCTTGCAGGGGTGAGTAACGGAAGAGGCATGTCCCCTGCCCTCAGCAAGCGCCCTGTTATAACTAGGGAGAGAGAGCCATAAATAAGTAACGGTAATGAAATATGATGAGCACGCTGCAGGTGTAAGCGAATACAGCATGTCATCCCGAGGCCGCAGGGATCCCATGTGACCACGTGTCCTCCCAGAGCAGGGAAGCCAGAAGGTGCAGGGGACCAAAGCCACGGCCACGTGTGCAGCCCATTCGAGATGAAGAAGACAGTGTGTGCGACTTGCTATTATTCTCTTTCAGGGAAACTACTGGATTATGAAGGCAGTCGTTTCTATGTTTTCGTGCATGTGGATCATCTTCCAATTTCCTCCATGGAGTATTACCCATGGCATCCCTTACCTGGGAAACCGGAAATCCACAAGAGGTCAAGGAGATGGTCATGAGAAGCATGGCCAGTTACCTTTCCTTCCCAGTAACTCGCTGAGACAAAGTTCTGGGGCCAGAAGGCTCCGATGCTGGCGATCTGTTTCAGCTGCTTGAAGGGTGTTGCATAGAAAGATGTTATGGAAACGAGATCCTTTCACAAAGGATCCTCTGTAAAACTTTCAAAAATAAGCAACAGGGGGAAATATTTTAAAATCTGTTTTTAAACAAAGAGGTATCATCTTTTCCATGTTCCGAAGGAATCAGGCACGTGATTCCTTTCAAGAGAGCGGATGAGAGTGTTGAGGGGGGCAGGGGACTGAGTGGGTGGCCAGGTGATCTTGAAAAGTACAATCTAGCATCTGGGTGAAAATTCAACCCTATTAAGACCCGGGGGTCCACACCAAGTTGGAATACTCATTTGGCAGAACAGGGCAGGGCATCACAATGCCAGAGAAGCTGGAGAGAAATAAATCAACAGGAAAGCTTTCCAGTACAGATAGATGAACCTGTTCAGGGCATTTCTGTTTCAGAAGCTGAGAAAATTCTAACTTAAAATGCATGCTGTCGAGATCCCACGAGAAAACCACTGACCCAGTCAGATTTTGTGGGATTTGAATGAGATTTCCCACTCAGTGAAGGAAGTCACGGGAGACCCAGGACTCCCCCCTCCTCGCCACGACCCTGCTCTCCCTCCTCAGGCAGCTCAGAAGCAGCGGAAGAGATGAGTTCCGTCCCATCAGAAGTGCTTCCTGAGAATGCTCTGTCAATTACAAGTCAGCCCAATATTGATGGGCTGATCGGTGCTGCCCACTTTTTTCCCGAATCCAGACAGCGGTGCTGTCACCCTCCCAGACCTCAAGGAATCTGAACTAGTAACAAACATTGATTTAAGGACGGCTATATTCCGTCATCACAATATAAATAACACTAACCTCACAGTTTCCAATTATGATTTGGCTGGCTCATTTAAACCAAATATAACTAAGATATAACAAACAACATTTACTACCCCCCCCCCCCCACCAACGCACAATCATTTGGGGGCTTTGGGAAAACATCTAATTCACCCTTAACTGGTGTTCAGCATGAAGAAATTGAGGGTGTGTGTTTTTCCGTTTGTCTCTCTGGCGTTGTGCTATTCACACAGGGCAACTGAGCACTTTACATGTGGCCAGGCCAACGGAGAAACTGAATTTTGAATTTTATTTCGTTTTCATTCATTTACATGTCAATGTGGGAAGAGATCCGCGATGCCCGTTACTGGGAAACTTTTAGGTATGCTTGGCACAACTCGGGCATGTGAATGTCCTTTTGCAAATGCAAATTTGATGAGAACTCAATTCAGGTCAAATATTTGCCCTGAAAATGTAGTGTGGAGTCAGGATGGAGGTGTGTGGCTGGCGGAAAATACACACACTGGGTTTCCCGTCGTGAGTACGAAGGAGAGGCTGTGCAATATCTCATTAATAATTTGTAGCCCCATTGCATGTTGAAATGATCCTCGTTTGGCTCTATGGGGCTCAAGACGATGTGTTATGAAAAGTCACTGCACCTATTTGCCTATAATCTTCTCAAGGTGGCTTTTGGGAAACGTACACATGGCAACTGACATGGAAAATGCCATGCATGGCGGCCGGCGCAGCTCTAGGGCACTTCTGCCATCACTTAATCGGGGCCACATCTGGATCGGCCTCCTCCTAATCCCCTGGCCGGTCAGGAACAAACAATAGGGCAAAAGGAGGAACATGTCGCCCGATCGGCGGAGTGTGAGCAAAAGTGTGTAGCAAGCTGTACCCACGGTCACCGTGTGAGGCGACGCTGTCATACCTCAACATGCGGGGGGGGGGGGGGGGGGGGGAGAAAGATGAGTTATCGGCACTTCAACAAATTGCAAGCCGGCGCTGCAGACAACTTCAAAGAGAATCAGCCAACTGCCCCGAGGTGTTGCTTTCCTTCCGGGCTGCAGACCTCCAACAAAGCGCCGCTTCTCCAAGGAGGGGAGATACTCCACTGCTCAACTTCCACAACCACACACACACACACACACACACACACACACACACGGGGCTAGGAAATGAACTTCAGATCGCCAGCACTCCCCTCGAGGGCAGATGAGCAGGATTGGGCGCTTGGAATGGTGTTGCACAAGAATGAAAAGGAAACTATTTAAAACGCATTTCAGGGCCGGACAATTAGATGAGGAGCTGCAGATTGAATTCGCAATCAGCACCGTTGATTAATCTGATTTCCCCGTCTGTCCTGGTGCAATCGCCGGCCCAGAGGGGAGAGAAGGATGAGCGCTCGCCTGGCAGGTCCGGCTCCCCAGCCCCGCTCGGCGACTGCGAACAGCCCGGCTCCGCCGCGCCGGCCACCAGCCCGGCGGCCGAGGGGCCCAGAGCGCGGATCGGGCCGGCATTGCATAACGGGGCGTTCCAAATTCCGATCCCCCCAACTCTCTCCACGCCGGTGCCCCCGGGGGAGGAATCTGCTCAAACGGAAAGCACCCGGGTCTTAAGCGACCCCTCCCGCCCCCGCAATCCGTGCTCGGGGCGCACACAAAGGCATCTCTCTAATACCCCGCACAATAGACACACACCCCGCAATTAAAAACCCGGCTCGTTCGTTCTCTCGCTCTCCGCCCAAGCCCCGGGAATGCAAGCTGCTCTTTCCGTTCGTGGTCTCCGGTGCACGCAAGGTAACAATCACCCCGAGTGTTTTCCGGGGCGCAGCGGGCAAATCGCTTCGGCCACGTCTCGCTCGTGCAACCGGCAGGCCAAGTGCAGAGAGCGGCTTGCAGCCGGCTCCAAGCCTCGTGGGCTGGCCGTTCCCGGCTCGGGGATCCCCCACCCCTCATCGCCGGGAAGCCCCGGACCCCCGTCCGACAGGAGGTCCAGGGGCAGTCCAGAGACACTCGGGGTGAGCGGGAGCCGGGCGGGGGAGGGGCCGGAGGGCAAGGGGTCGGGCCCGGCGCGGGATCGGGGTGCGGCAGGGCGAGGGCAGCCCCCCGCCGGGCAGGTTCCCACACTCCCGCTCCCCGGCGTGGAGACTCACTTGCCGATCACCTCGCACAGCTCGTACACGTCCTCGAACAGCACGTCGTCGTCGGCCATGGTCCGGAGGGGACAGCGGCCGCAGCGTGGAGGGCTCCGAAAACGGGGGTGGGGGCGCCAAAGAGCTCAGTGCCCGGCCCCGGGATCGCCTCCTCCCCTCGGGACCGCTCGAGCCCTCGGTGCCGAGGACGCCCGATCGGCGGCTGCGAGGCCCGGGGACTGCGGCGCTTCCTCTGCGGGCGACCTCCCGGGGCGCGGGCGGCGGGCCGGGGCGCGGGGAGCGAGGGCGGCCCGGGCCCGGCGCCGCCCGCCCGCCCGCCCCGCTGCTCCTCGCGGCTGCTCGGGCCGCGCTGCCCGGCGTGCGGCTCTTCGGGGACGGCGATCTCCGCCGGTCCGTCCGCGCGGGCTGCTGAGGCCGACTCCGGCGCGGCGCGGGACTGCTCAGCCGACCGGGGTGGCGGGAGGGAGGGGACCGCGGCGGGACCACGGAGGGACGATCGCCGCTCGGGGTGGTGGCGGCGGCAGATCCGCGCTGTGGGAACCAGGAGGCGGCGGCAGAGACGCTCCGTCCTCCGCCTCCTCCCGCCGCCGCCCGCCTGGGAGTGGGAGGGGGCTTCGCGGGACTGGCTCTCCTTGCAGGCGGGAGCCGTGGCCGCCGCCTTCGGCTCCTCCTCCTCCGCCGCCGCCCGAGAGCCGCGGACCAGCTCGCCGGCCCCGCGCACCCGCCCCGCGCACACACACGCCCGCCTCCCGCTCCGGCCGCGCGGCCTCGGGCCCCGCACGCCCCGCCCACTCCCGCCCGTCGGGCGGCGCGGGCCCCGGGAAGGGGCCGGGGCTGAGCGGCGCATGCGCGCGCCGCCCGACACGTCACGGCGATCGGGCGGGCGGGCGCCCGGGACCGGGGAGGGGTGGGGGGAGCGGCCCTCGGTGTGTGATCTGGCGGCCGCGGCCGGGGCGGGGTCGTCACCTCCGCCGCCGAGTCGCGCACGGGGGTGGGGGGTGGGGATGGGCACCGGGGACAAAAGGTCTGCCATCGAGCGCACGTGGGGGGGCGATCCGCAGCGGGAGGCTCGGATCCGGGCCGCACCCACCCCTCCCTTCGTGACCCCGCGGGCCTTTGGCAGGTCGGGCTGGGAGCGAGCCCCAATGAATGGGAAGGCTGGGACGAACGTGTCAGTTGTCGCTCCGGATCGGGCTGGGTGAGGATGTCTTCAGTGCCACTGTCCTTCTTGCATGACAGCTAGGGCTGGGACCGGGTGTGTGTGTGGGGGGACGCGCCCACCTATAAGTAAAGACCAGACAGAAGCTGTACAGGCTGCTGTGCAGCAACGGATGACAATTTCTAGACATAGTTCCCCTTGCATGTTGCCCCAACTCAGCAAATAGCGACCGGGCACCTGTCCCCGCTACACACCGCCTGGACTCGGGGCAGGGAGGCAGGGACGCAGGCTTGAAGCCCCTCTGTCTGTTGCCCTCCCCCAGGCCCTCCCCTGAGGTCTATACAATTCGGGCTCAAAATACAAGTCGCGGGCGAGTGCCCGGGGTCAGCCCGGGAGTGAGCTGGGAGGTGCCGCCGCGCTGGGTGGCGTTAGCAGGAGCGTTTTTGTGCCACTGAGCATGTGCGGACGGAGCTCACGCCCGCACACAGGTAGATTGCCTCAGTGGGTGACCAAGAAACAAGTCTTTGTTCCCCATGCACAGCACAAAGTGCCCCGTCCGTCCCTAAGTCAGCCCCTAGGCATCGCGGGGTGCAAGGCTCAGCGCAGCCATTTAAAAAGACAGAAAGAACAAACCTTCCCTGCAAACCGTGGGCCACGCCCTCCAGACGCTCAGACATTTACCGGTGCCGACGAGTTGGGTACCGAACCTTTGAAAAATGCAAATCAGAAGGCAGATAGGATTGTATGAGGAGGCTTTGCTTTTCCTAAAGACCTGGGGCATTCTCCAGAGAAGGGAGCTGTAGAGCCTGGAAAACATTGCCTCTGTTGAGGGTCCCACACATCCAAGCCACTCCCCTTAAGCTGATACTGTCACCTCATATTCCAATTCTGCCCCGAAGTGACAGGGACCCTCACAAGCCACCTTGTCAGCTTCGCATCCTCTCCCCAGCCCCGGTCTGAGCTGTGCTAGGGCTGGCAGACCACGTTTTGGGGTTCTTTTCCACAGAGGCCTGTAGTCAGAGGTAGAAAAGGACAAGCTATAATAATATGCTCATTAGACCAGACAGCCAAACAGCCTTCCGGGTGTCCTTCCGGACGACCTTCCAGATGAAACCAGGGCTGCGAGGGCCAAGCCCCTTGCCTGAATTTCGTGCAGCGGGCCTCTAGTTATAAAACAAAAGAACGTGGAATGGAATAAACAAGATGGCTACAAAGATAAGCTTGCATCTACTGGCGGAATCAATACCTGCTTAGATCTGGAAAGGGCTGTGGAGGTGAGCCAGCCCAGCTCAGGCATTGACAGAGGGGTGGGGGGTGGAGGGTAGGAGGTGGGAGTGTGGGGGTTGCTCTCCCAAGAGCCATTCTGCCCCTCCACCATGAGGCAGCAGCTCTGGGGTGCAGCGGAACTGTAACCATCTCACCTGGAGAGGTGGGCCCTGATGAATTAAACTAATAAATGCAGCCCCTTTGGCACAACTATTGGCCTAACTTCATCAGCTCTTGGCATTCCCTGGTCTTGATTGGTTCAAGGTCTTCCAATAATCACAAAGCCCGGGACTTGCCCTCTACTGAATAGGAAATACTCTCTCTCCTTGCCCCCTTCACCCCTAACCAGCACACTGGCCTGGAGTAAGGGGTGGAGATGTCTTCAGGGACATTATCAACCTCCTGTTTAGCCAATGCTATACACTTTCCCATTGTATAAGGAGACGAATTTCCTTGTGGTTTAAGCCATTTGGAGCAGAGTTTTCTGTTACCTTCAAAGAAAGCATCCTACAAATGATACAGCGGGTGAAAGTGATTCGGAGAGAACTATACATTCGTGATTACATATTTAGCTGAACATCTAATCCAAACCTAGACCTCTCGGCTCCCAGTGTGCTGTTTAGTCACAGAGAAGTTATCTGCAACACACACTCCTCAGAGCTGGTGCCATGCACGGTGGCCAGAGATGGTCCCCCTGCTTCTGCAGTTACAATGATCAAACCGGCTCTAGCCGGTGTGGCTCAGTGGATAGAGCATCAGCCCGGGGTCCCGGGTTCGGTTCTGGTCAAGAGCACATGCATGGGTTGTGGGCTCAATCCCCAGTAGGGGGCGTGCAGGAGGCCTATCAATGATTCTCTCTCATCATTAATGTTTCTATCTCTTCCTCTCCTTCTCTCTTCCTCTGTGAAGTCAATAAAAATATATTGAAAAAGAGATTAATGTAACTTTTTAAAAAATGACCAAACCTTGAAGTATATATATATAATTGACTTCAGAGAGGAAGGGAGAGATAGAAACATCAATGATGAGAGAGAACCATTGATTGGTTGCCTCCTGCATGCCCCCTGCCCCTACCAGCCAATGGAGATAGAGAGCCCACAAACCAGGCATGTGCCCTGACCAGGAATCAAACCATGAACTTCTGGTTCATAGGCCGACGCTCAGTCACTGAGCCACACCGGCCCGGCATAAAATGGCCTAACCTTTTAAATAAAGATAATTGTTCTCTGGGTTTCTTCCCAAAATCCAATACTCTTCCTACAAATAAGCATATGTATAAATGATCAGGTGTCAACACTTTAGTTCCGGTTTCCTTTCCACAAAGAAAATGCTCAAGTGACTGGGGGGGGTGATTAGATTGTGTTCAACAGTGTCCTCGCTGACCTCGGTCCATTCTTCGCCCTCTGCTGCACCTGACACGCTGGCTTCTCATTGTCAGGCTGGCCGCTTCATCATCCGAGTTGGCTGTCACGATTTCCAGCGCCAGAGCCCCAGGTTCGATTCCGGTCAGGGGCATGTACCTTGGTTGTGGGCACATCCCCAGTAGGGAGTGTGCAGGAGGCAGCTGATCAGTGTTTCTCTCTCATCGATGTTTCTGACTTTCTACCCCTCTTGCTTCCTGTCTATAAAAAGTCAATAAAATATTTTTTAAAAGAACAGTCAGTGGCAACCCTCACCTGCCAGGGGAGCTGGGAACGTGGGAATTGGCCTTCTCCCGCCTCCTCTTTGAAGGTGGGCAAAGGAGAACGGGTGGAGAATGTGCTTTGGCCGCCAGTTAGCAGGATTCCCCATATTAGGGAAATTATCAATGAGCTAATTCTGCTAGTGTATCTTCCTCATAATGTAAATATGCCTGGAGGATATCGTCGATAGGCCTTTAAAAAACTCAGAACCATCTGAGAACCCACAAGGATGGGGCTGATGCTGAACACATTTGCTTGTCAGATGTCAGTGGAGATCTTCACAATTGCTTTCAACATTCTCGGCTTGGGCTCTAACTTAATTTCAAAACGACACAGATGTAACAGAGGAAAACACAGGCTAGAGAAAGATCAGCGTGCGTACAATGCAGAGGCTAGTGTGGAGGCTTCCTGGAGGCAGTTCAGGGTGAAGTCTCAGCCAGTACCTATGATTATCTAAGCATATAAATTATTGCTGAATTACTGAATAAAATTAAAAATGACACTGTCTTAAACTGGAACAAAGTTATTGCCTGTTGAGATAAGCAGGATGCTCTAAGCTCAGATGAAAGACACCAGCAATCTCTCCAAGAAAAGGTACATATACTAGACTTATACTCCAATATCATGTTGCAAATCACTTATTTGATATTCATTCACAGAGGCCGCAGCTACAAACAAGGCAGGCATGGTCGCTGGGCTTTCCAATTGTTTAAAAAAATTATCAAATTTATTGGGATGACATTGGTTAATAAAATTATATCATTTTCAAGTATACAATTTTATGATATACTAGAGGCCCAGTGCACAAAATTTGTGCATGGGGGAGGGTGTCCCTTAGCCCAGCCTGCACCCTCTCCAATCTGGGACCCCTCAAGGGATGTCTGACTGCCCATTTAGGCCTGATCCCACTAGGATTGGGCCTAAATGGGCAGTAGGACATCCTTTTCATAATCCAGGACTGCTGGCTCCCAACTACTTGCCTCCCTGCCTGCCTGATTGCCTCTAACCCCTTGCCAGCCTGATCACTGCCTGCCTGCCAGGGGTTCAGAGCAGGGAGGGATGAATAGGTGGCCACAGGTGATCTTTAGGGCAATGAAACTGCTCTGTCTGATATTACATTAATGGTACATTTGTCAAGACCATAAGATGTTCAACACAAAGAATGAACCCTAATGTAAACTGCAGATTTTACTTTTGTTAATAATGTGTCGATAAAGGCTCATCAGTTGTAATAAATGTATCACATTAATTTAAGATGCTAATAATAAAAGAAGCTTTAATGTGGTGTGGCTGGGCCTCGGGGTGGCAGCACAGTTCTGGACCCCCTGCTGCCTCTGGAGCAGCCATTGGGACACCCACTGCTGCCCCAGGTTTGCCATGGCTGGGCTTTGGGGCGGTGGCAGGGGTCTGGACCCCCTGATGGCTCTGGGGCTGCGATCAGACCCCTGCTGGCCCAGCGGCTGCCTTGGCCTGCTGGAGTGGAGGGGGCCGCCCACCATCTTGGTTGGGGTTAATTTCCATACTGCTCCTATTGGCTGGTAACGTAGTGAAGGTACGGTCCATTTGCATGTTTCTCTTTTATTAGATAGGATCATTGTATATTGCATTGTGTGTTCACTCTCCAAAGTCAAAGCTGCGGGCACGATATATGTGACCCCCCCCCCACCTTTACCCTTTCCTTCGTCCCCCTACCCCCCTTTCCCTCTGATAAATCACCATACTGTTGTTTTAAAAGCAAAAATAAATGAATAGGAATAGATCAAACCAAATAGCTTCTACACAGCAAAAGAAACCATTAATAAAACGAAAAGACACCAATCGTTTTAAAGGCTTCACCCATTAAAATACTGCAGCTTTGCCCTGGCTGGTGTGGCTCAGTGTACAGAGTGTTGGCCTATGGACTGTAAGGGTGCCAGGTTCGATTCTGGTCAGGGGCACATACCTGGGTTATGGGCTGGATCCCCAGTGTGGGGGGTGCAGGAGGCAGGCGATCCATGATTCTCTCTCATCATTGATGTTTCTCTCTCCCTTCCTCTCTGAAATCAATAATCCTATCTAATAAAAAGAGTAATATGCAAATTAACCATTACTCTGCTACATCCAAAAGCCACGCCCACCAGCCAATCAGTAGCAAGTATGCAAACTAACCCAAGCAAGATGGCTATGGCCTGGGAGTGAGCAGGAGGCTTGGGTTTCCCCAGCAATGGATGAAGCCAAGCTTTCCTCACACCCTGGCTGGCCCTGACCTCCACTCAAGGCTACAAAGTTTCAATTACAGAAGATACATAAATCCCAGATACCGGGGCCTCCACTTGGGTCCCCAGGGGTGTGTGGTCAGCCTGAAAACCACCACAAGCCCCTCGCCCAGGCCAACCCTCATCCCAAGGGAACCTCCACCCTGATCTGGGACACCCTTCAGGGCAAACCAGCCACCCTCCACCCATGAACCAGGCCTCTATCTGATCTAATAAAAGAGTAATATTCAGATTGAGTGTCACTCCAACACACAAGATGGCTGCCCCCATGTGGTCAAAGATCCTGCCTCCATGTGGACACAAGTTGGCCACCACAAGATGGCCAGCAGGGGAGGGCAGTTGGGAGGGACCAGGCCTGCAAGGAAGGGCAGTTGTGAGCGATCAGGCCAGCAGGAGAGGACTGTTGGGTTGACCAGGCCTGCAGGGGAGGGAAGTTAGGGGCAAACAGGCTGGCAGGGGAGTGGTTAGGGGGTGATCAGGCTGGCAAGCAGAAGTGGTTGGGGGCAATGAGGAAGGAAAGCAGGCAAGCAGTTGGGAGCCAGCAGTTCTGGATTATGAGAGGGATGTCCGGCCTAAATGGGCAGTTAGACATCCCTCGAGGGGTCCTAGATTAGAGAGGGTACAGGCTGGGCTGAGGGACTCACCCCTCTCCCTGTGCATGAATTTCATGCAACAGGCCTCTAGTAATAATAATAAAAGACTGCAGATTTCAGTGGCACTAGTCCAGTGGTTGGCAAACCACAACTCTCGAGCCACATGTGGCTCACGAGCCGCTGTTTGCCGCTCTGTTGACTAATGAGTTTGCCGACCACTGTCATATACCACCCTTTACCTGTTTTCACACAATATGGCACAATTGCCTAATCCTCACAGCTTCTAACTATAAGGTAACATTTAGTCTAGGCCATTGGTTGGCAAACTCACTAGTCAACAGAGCCAAATATCAACAGTGCAATGATTGAAATTTCTTTTGAGAGCCACATTTTTTAAACTTAATCTTCTTCTGATGCCATTTCTTCAAAACAGACTCACCCAGGCAGTGGTATTTTGTGGAAGAGCCACACTCAAGGGTCCACAGAGCCGCATGTGGCTTGTGAGCCGCAGTTTGCCGACCACAGCTCTAGTCTAATGTATTGACTAAGCTCCCCAAAGCCCCATCATGAAAGGAATCCTGTTTTAAGTAACTTTCCCCTTTGTATTTGGTGCACACTGTTCTCCCCATCCTTACTTTAAAAACAAAGGTCCACCTGTACTAAATAAGAAATCTCTTGAGTGGTTTGCATTGACACTGTAGGTGCTCCACTCAAATCCCCTCCAACTGCTTTGCCTGTTCTGTGCACCCCTCCCCCAGCTTCAGCAGGCTGTTGCTTCCAAAGTCTATGCCTGACTTCAGAGGACTTCCCAGGAGCTATTGGGATCATTTGCCCACAGGGGAGTGCCTGGGAGGCCAGGTCTCCCTGATTGGGTTGTTAGTACAGGAATGAGAATCCAATCCCCTTCCCCAGAGGAGAGGGGGCCTCTGAAGAGTTCCTGGCAGCCTGAGCTCCCCTCCTCAACACCAGTTCCTTCCCCTTCGATGTCCGACTTCTCCCCCATGGTTTCTTCTGGGAGCCCTCCCTTAATGAAGCCTTCACTCATTAGGGCATGCTTTGGGCGAGTGTCACCTAAGATAGCGGTGCTGCTCAAAGTGACAACTACATCCATGTTGCCTGGGGGGGGGGGGGGGTGAAAAATAGGAAAACTTCTGATTCCTGGCTCCTTACTGATCGGAATCTTCTGGAGCATGTCGCAAAGATCTATATGTTTGTAAGCTTCCTAAGTGAGTCTTGTCCACCTAAAAATGAACACCACTTCCTTAACCTGACTGAACAAAAGGAGCCAGGGCTGACTTCATTTCTCGGGTGGAGAGACCATAACAAAGGTAAAAGAATACCTCAGGGACAGAAGAGGATCTGAATAGAAATGCTTTCTTCTGTCAACCTCTCTTGAAAGATTCATTTTACCCTTCTTTCTTTGATATCAACAAACAAGTCACTGGAAACTTTTGTCTGACAGAAACAGAATTGCCTTTGGACACAGTACAGTGCCTGTTTACAAGGAACGTGTAACTCAAAAGTTAATCAAAATATATCCATTCAGCCACTTAAGATCATAAGTGCTCATAGGCCTCCTAGAGCTAATGGGGACTTTAATAGTCAGGATTCTTCTGGTGGCAAGTGATAGGAAGCTCGAGCCAGCTGAAACCATAGTGAACCTCTAGCTCACATAACTGAAAAGTCAAACTCAGATGATGTCATGGAAGATTCACTTTCTCCCAGTTTCATTATTTAATTTCTAGTTGGTCCTTTTTCATATCCTTGAGGGTCTTGCTTGTTTCTCAGCACTTTTTTTCATGTTTTTTATTGATTAAGGTATTACATGTGGCCCTTTTTTATTGATTAAGGTATTACATGTGGCCCTTTTTCATGTCCTTGAGGGTCTTGCTAAATTTATTGGCCTTTTTTAGGAAATTCTTGAAAAACCTTATAACCGTGGTTTTGAACTCTATATCCAGTCTTTTGCCTTCCTCCATTTCTTTCATTTGTAATCTGTTTCTTTGTCTCTGCATTATTTAATTTCTTTTGTAATCTGTCATTTGTAATTTGTAAAGATTACAAATGTCCCCTATCGCCCCCCCCACCCCACTCCCATACATGCCCTCACCCCCCAGTGTCTTGCGTGCATTGGTTATGCTTATATGCATGCATGCAAGTCCTTCGGTTGATCTCTTAACTCCCTCCCCGTCTCCAACCTCCCGCTGCAGTTTGACAGTCTGATGCTTTACTGTCTCTGTATCTATCTTTGTGTTCATCACTTTATAACGTTCTCTATTTTTCATAAATGAGTGACATCAGGTGGCATTTCTCTTTCACTGACTGGCTTATTTCGCTTAGCATAGTGCTCTCCAGTTGTACTTTTTCCTCGTTCGCTAGTCATCAGATCTTGTCAATTTTGCTTTCAACATTTCTTTTACATTCTCCCTTTCGTTTCCACTTCTTCAACTCATACTCAGATCTTGCCCCGTTTTACACATTGGGCGCCTGTCTCCAACTACTTTTCCCATACGACTCACCACGGAGAAACCCCATTCAGATCTATGAAGGAGATTTCTCAGCATGCGGGACAGTGTCTGGTGTGTAGTCAGTATTCAAAAGGCATTTATTGAGTGATGAGTGAACGAATAAATGAATGGACGGCCTCATAGCCCTTATCACTGCCTGGAATTCTCTTTCCTTTGTCTTAGTGATAGCCTTTCTCCTTCATCCCTTGAACCTAGAAAGTGTCTGGAACATAGTATGTACCACATATATGTTTGTTAAATAAATAAATGACGATATGTTTCTTGAGTTGGATTAGAGAATCAGTCATTAGAAAGAGATCAAAGAGCCCTAGCCGACTTGGCTCAGTGGATAGAGCGTCAGCCTGTGGACTAAAGGGTCCCAGGTTCGATTCCAGCCAAGGGCACGTGCTTCGGTTGCAGGCTCAATCCCCAGTAGGGGGTATGCAGGAGGCAGTCTATCAATAATTCTCTCTCATCACTGATGTTTCTATCTCTCTCTTTCTCTCTGAAATCAATAGATATATATTTTTTTAAAAAGAAAGATCAAAGAGCCAACAGAAACAGTTAAAGTGGTTGGATTCTTGGGAAGAAACTGCCTAACCAAAAAAAAATAAAAAATACAATTTTCACAGAGCATGGGAGAATCAACAGCATTAGGGCTAAAAGAAGGATCAAAGAGAGTAGGGACAGAAAAAAGGGGGCATTGGATTTATTTCTACTAGTTGCAAGTTGTTCTACTGGCTATCTGTTGTGTAGATAAACCAGCATAAGACCTCACAGCATTGGGAATTTTTCTTCTGTCTTAGCTATGAAGGATTTCGAAGAGAGCCTGCCCAATCAAATCGGGACCTCCTTCTTGCTGTTGTTTTCTGTATTTCCTGGTGCTTTCTCTCCAGGCGGCCACTCAACTGCCACACTGGATGGCCAAAATGCACCACCGGCCGCAATGTGTCCGATGCGTGACCTATACTGAGCCCAGCTCTGGCTAAGTTGCTAAGCATCGTGTGAGTCACTCAGACCTCCATAGGAAGGAGTCTAATTTACTGTGTTAAGTGCACTGTGGAAAAGGTCAAGTGATTAATAAGTCACCAATATGAAATACAAGCCTATCAACACTGGTGGGGTTAATCATTTACCGCCAAGAGGGAGCAGATCCTGAGGGTCTTTTCTGGCAAGTATGAGCCTGCGAAGCTCTTAAGGAGATATTTCCTGCTTACCATACATCTCAGAAATGATACCTTTTAAAAAAAAAATGGAGACGCTTTTTCTGAAAAATCCTTATTCCCATAGAGATAATCAATCTATAATGTCAGGATCTTTACTAAGATGTTTCCATTTTGATGAAGAGAAAAAAGAACTAGCCCTGACTGGTTTGGCTCAGTGGATAGAGCGTCGGCCTTCAGACTGAAAGGTCCCAGGTTCGATTCCGGTCAAGGGCATGGACCTTGGTTGTGGGCACATCCCCAGTAGGAGGTGTGCAGGAGGCAGCTGATCGATGCTTCTCTATCATTGATGTTTCTAACTCTCTATCCCTCTCCCTTCCTCTCTGTAAAGAAATCAATAACATATATTTTTTAAAATAAAGAAAAAAGAACTCTTAGCTTTTCCACAGGCTATTTGCGGTAATTCCCAGGTCTATAATACTTTCCTTAAGTATTCCAACCAAATATTTCCCATTCAAGCTTCCTTACTCTTGTTATCCATTTTAAATTGTTTTGTAAATGGAGACAATAGCTAAGGAAGTAACCTTTAAAAAGACAATAGCAAACCAAACGAAGGGGAAACAATAGAGAGTCTAATGGTCTAAAAAGAAATAACAGAATTGCACTGGTTGGTCTGGCTCAGTGGTTAGAGCGTCAGCCTGCAGGGTCCCAGCTTTGATTCCAGTCAAGGGCACATGCCTGGGTTGTAGGCTCCATCCCCAGTAGGGGGCATGCAGGAGGCAGCCAATCCGTGACTCTCTCATCATTGTTATTTCTCTCTCCCTCTCCCTCTCCCTTTCTTTCTGAAATCTATACAAATATATTAAAAAAAAGAAATAACAGAAGAACTACTTATTGAGAACGTATCATAAATGTCAGACACTATGCAAAGATGTTGCACATATTTCATTTAATCCACATAACAGCTTTAACAGAGAGCTGTTATTGCCCTATTCTTTTACAGATGAGGAAACTGAGACTTGGAGAGAGGTTGAGCTATGTGCCAGGGATCACACCGTTAGAGATGAACCAAGTCAATCAGGTTCCGAAGCCTGAATCCTTGCACACCCTCATATTGGCTTCCTTGTGTTTCTCTGAGGCACTACGTTTTTTTCTTCTTTATTCGGATTAAACAAAGTGAATTTCAGGTCAAGGGTAAAATAGGTTGACTAGCAATAGCAATGATAACGATAGCCCCTGCTTATTAAAATTTTTATTTAGTGCCAGGCACTGTGCTAAGTGTTTTCAAGCATTTATTTGCTCATTAAATTAAAATTTCCTGAGCCTGTATTATGTACTAGCACTGAGGGGATAAGAGTCAGCAAAGTCAACATGATTCTTGTCCTCTTGGAGCTTATCAATTAGTGAGAGAGGCAGCTATGAATCAAATAACCAGAAGAACAAATATAGAATTATCTTCACAAGGTGCCAACACCATTCAATAGGGAAGGGATGATGTGTTGAATAAAGTTTGGAAAACCGGATCTCTGCCTACAAGACAATCAAGTGGGACCCTTACCTTATATCATATAAAAATAACTCAAAATGGACCAACGATCTACAATGTTCAAATGCTTAGAAGAAAACATAGGAAAAAGCTTCACGCCATTGGATTGGGCAATTTCTTTGACATGACACCAAATACACAGGCAACAAGTTATAGTAGATAAATTGGACAATATCAAAACTAAAAACTTCCGTATATCAAAGGACACAGTCAGCAGAGTGAAAAGGCAGCCTACAGAATGGGAGGAAATATTTGCAAGTCATCTATCCGATGTGGTTAATATCCAAAATATATGAAGAACTCCTACAACTTAACAACAAAAGAACAAATCTGGGGGTGGGAAGATGGGTGAAAAAGCTGAAGGGAAATACTAGTAAGAAGCACAAACTTTCACTTGTAAAATAAATTAGCCACAGAGATGTAGTATACAGCACAGGGGAGATATATATATATAATATGCAAATAGACCAAACCGTGGAACAACCGAATAACCAAACAACCAGTCGCTATGATGGGCACTGACCACCCGGGGGCATGCGCATGGAACATGGCAGACATTGGCAGCAGACAGCAGAGCATAGAACATGGCGGGTGTTGGCTGTGGTGGGATGGTGGTGCAGGTAAGCAGGGGCACCAGACCAAGGCAGGGTGTTGGACACTGTCATCAGGGCCAGCCTCTGGTGGTTACTGAAAATTCTTTGCCTCCATGTACTCTGGACCCACCAGGCCACTGCCACTTACACCTGCGGCCAGTGCCAGCCCTGCTTGCTCCCGCTGCCAGAGCCTGTGCCAGCCCTAATCGCTCAGCACTGTCAGCAGGTGTGAGCAGTGGCTGCCAGCCCCAATCACCCCTGAGAGCTTCTTCATCTCCCCCTGCTCCTCAGGGAAAATCGGGGCAGCAGCCGCCTCTTGCACCTGCTGCTGGGGATGATCTTGGTCTCATCTGCAGTTGGTGCCAGAGCCACTGCTTGCACCTACTGCTGGCACCCAGCACTGGTCCCAAGCACTTAGTGTCATCAGTGAGTGTGAGTGGTGGCTGCCAGCCCCTATCACCCCTGAGGGCTTCTCCACCTCCCTCTGCTCCTGAGAGGTGATCAGAGCAGCATCTGCCACTTGCATTTGCTTATGGCACCAGCCCTGCTCGCATCCATTACCAATGCTGGCCCCAATTGCTCTATGCTGTCAGTGGGTGCGAGTGGGGCCAGCACCATTAGTGTGTGGGAGTGGCAGTGGTGGGAGTGGGGCTGCTGGCAGACAGGGGACTAGGGGCTGCTGCGGGAGAGGCCAGGCAGAAGCACAAAGATAGGCTGAGACCCAGCCCTGTGCCCACCGCAACCTCATGGCCCACAGTTCCTTCCAAGGTGCACAAATTTGTGCACTGGGTCCCTAGTATAATCAATAATATTGTAAAAACTTGGCACACTGACAGATGGTTACTAATGTTAGTGTAGTGATCACATCATAAGGCTTAGAAATGTTGAATAACTGCCAAAACCAGTTTGGCTCGATGGATAGAGTGTTAGCCTGCAGACTGAAAGATCCCAGGTTCGATTCCTGTCAAGGGCATGTACCTTGGCTTCGGGCACATCCCCAGTGGGGGTGTGTGCAGGAGGCAGCTGATCGATGTTTCTCTCTTATCAATGTTTCTAACTTTCCATCCCTTTCCCTTCCTCTCTGTAAAACATCAATAAAATATATTTAAAAAAACAAATGTTGAATCACTATGTTGTACACCTAAAACAAACACAATATTGTATGCCAATAATCCTATATAATAAAAGCCTAATGTGCACATTGTCCCATTGGGCGGTCATTCGACTGAGAGTTTGACTGGGAGACCGGGAGTTCAACCGCTCGCTATGATGTGTGGAACATGGTGGTCCTTGGCAACATGACCCTGGCAGTGGGCAGCAGTAGAGGCGGTACCAGTCCTGATAGAGAGGGGCCATGGTGGGATGGTGGAATAGGTGAGTGGGAGGCACCAGGCCAAGGTGGGTGCAAGTGGGGGCCAGGTGCTTCCCAGGGCCCAGAGGTCAGCTGGGACCTGCCCTTCTGCACCAGACACTTGCACTTGCACTTTGATTGCTGGCCAGGCATAGAGATCACACCTGTGCATGAATTTGTGCATTGGGCCTCTAGTACTTTTCATGAAAACTTTTTAAATGGGCAAAAGACTTGAATAGACATATCTGCAAAGAAGATAGACAAGCATCCAAAAAGCATATGAAAGGGTCCTCAACTTCACTGATCATTACGGAAATGCAAATCAAAACCACAATAAAAATATCATCTCACACTCATGGGATAGCTGCCATCAGAAACAAAAACAAAATAACAAGTGTTGGTGACGATGTAGAGAAATTGGGACACTTGTATACTGTTCGTGTGAATGTAAATTGGTGCAGCCACTATAGAAAACAGTATGGAAGTTCCTCAAAGTATTAAAAATGCAACTGCCATAAGATCCTGCCTGTGTATTTGCATATTAGAGTTTTATATAGATTTTTATATATAAAATTATACTCTTGACCAGGAGTTTGACCAGTAGGCAGGCCGGCCAACCTCTCATGTGCCCCCTGGCCAGGCTGGCAGCACCCCACCCATGCACAAATTCATGCACCAGGCCTCTAATGTGTGTGTGTATGTGTGTCTGTGTGTGTATGAATTCATGCACATGGTCTCTAAGATATATATATATATATATATATATATATATATATATATATGCACACACACACACACACACACACACACATATATATACACACACATACATATATGAATTCATGTATGGGTGAGGTCCAGCCAGCCTGGCCAGGGGGCACATGGGCGGTTGGCCAGCCTGCTTGCTGGTCAATCTCCTGGCCGAAGGGACCATTTGCATATTAGCCTTTTATTCTATAGGCTATACACTGAGTGGCCAGATTATTATGCATTCAGAGATCATCATCATCTGGCCACTCAGTGTATGAGGCATGAAGAGTAAATAAATTCATAGAAACAGTAAGGAGAAAGGTGATGGAAGTGGGAGGGAAATGGGGAGTTGGTGTTTAATGGGTGTCGCGCTTCCGTTTGTTTAGATGAGTTCGTTCTGCAGATTGATTGTACAACAATGTGAATGTACTTAACGCTGCTCACTTAAAAATGATTAAAATAATAAATGTTGTTATCCCCGCACATTAAAAATTTTTGAATGTGCGATTAAAACATTTATCTCCTTTAATCTTTTAAACAACTGTCTGGTGGAGCTTTTCATTGTGCTCATTGTAGAGCGCAAACTCAGTAGCAGAGAGATCGCATGAAGTGCCCAAGGAGGCCCTCTTAGTCACAGGGGTGGGGATGGAGTTTGGACCCATTCCCTGGGCCTAATGGTCATGCTCTCAACTGTCACCCGACTCAGCCAGCCAGGTCTTCGAACAAAGGAATCAAACTAGCGCTTGCTGTGGCTTCCTTATTTCTGCTCTCTCAACAGTCTGTGTCTTTCTCTCTCTACCAAAGATAACACCTTAAACCCAGTGCAGAGAGATTCTAGACTTTTCTAGCGGAGTAGCTGCCTTCAAAGCCCATGGGCAGGGCAGAATGGCAACTAGTGTGTGAGTTCCTGAGGATAAAGCCCTTGGTTGCATCCTGGGATTGCAGTTAAACCACAGATTGCTTTTAGCCTAAATATGGTCACTGGCGGATGTGAGCCAGCAAGCACTTTGCCCAGGGAAAGGAGGCAAAAGGGTGGCAGAGACCCTGGCTGGAGGATCGTGGGGGCTGGGGGCTGGGGGTGGGGTGGGGGGAAGCTATAAGATGTTGAAGCTGCTGAGTGAAGCTAGTGTAACTTTTAAAAAGTGCCCCACGCTGATACGGTTGAGCAGGCCAAGGCTGGTGCCAGTGTGAGGACTGTACACTGGGCCGCGGGGGGAATGGCCCTGGGGGTGGGCGGCAGCGCTGTCTGCTTAAGTGGACGCAAACAGGGACGAGGCTTTGGCCAGGGAAAGGCACACAGCCTGCCATTAGCTCCGAACACCCAGGTGGCATGGAAGGAGTGGACCCAGCTCCCAGCTGTCCGAGTAAATGATTGCTTCATTCCCAGACGTCTCTCGACATTCTTTATGGCCGTGAACTTGAGACTATAAAAAAGGACTGGAAGAGGATTCTGGGTATGTTAATCACACAGCTTCTCTATCCAATGTGATGCTTTTTTTAAAAAAAAATGTTTTTTATTGATTGTTTATAGAGAGGGATAGAGTCAGAAACATCGATGAGAGAGAAACACCGATCAGCTGCCTCCTGCACACCCCCCACTGGGGATGTGCCCGCAACCAGGGTACATGCCCTTGACCGGAATCGAACCCGGGACCCTTCAGTCCCCAGGCTGGCGCTCTATCCCCTGAGCCACACCGGTTTCGGCACCCATTGTGATGCTTTTTGATTAGCAGGAAAACCTGGGCAAGCGGGCTCTCCCGTGGCCTATTTCCCTCACAATTAATTTTGCGGAGAGCAATGTAACGAACAAGAAAAGGGACGAGAATCTTCGATTGCGGAATAAATGTTCTTAAAAAGACAAGGACTGTCATTCGAGGAGCTTTGTCACACAGAAGACCACATGGCCCACTGCGGAGAGTAAGTTGAGGGGCTGGGGCGTAGCTGAAAGAGGCCCATTTTCTTATGAAGAGTTCAACAAGGCATCTCCGTTAGGAGTAGGGCTTCCGGAAAAGCCACTCACCTTGAGTGCGTAGAATTCAGAGAATTCCAAGACATGGGGTCGTTTTTTATTTATTTTGTTAAAATATATTTTATTGATTTTTTTTTTACAGAGAGGAAAGGAGAGGGAGAGTTAGAAACATGGATGAAAGAGAAACATCGATCAGCTGCTTCCTGCATGCCCCACACTGGGGATGTGCCCATAACCAAGGTACATGCCCTTGACAGGAATTCACCCCGGGACCCTTGAGTCCACAGGCCGATGCTCTATCCACTGAGCCACACCAGATAGGGCAATGGGGGTTATTTTTTAAACCTGGCATTATTTGAAGTTATCAAACCCACCACCACAAGTCATTACATATCATTAGACACACAAATAATGATACTCCTATGATCTCTTCTCCAGCAGAGTTTTAAAAAAAAATCTCTTTATTGATCCCAGAGAGGAAGGGAGAGGGAGAGAGAGAAACATCCATGACGAGAGAGAATCATGGATTGGCTGCCTCCTGTAGGCCCCACATTGGGGATCAAGCCCGAAACCTGGACATGTGCCCTTGACCGGAATCAAACCTGGGACCCTTCAGTCCATAGGCTGATGCTCTATCCACTGAACCAAACCTGTTTCGGCAATAAAAATATTTTTAGAAGAACATATGGGAACACAACTCTGAAGACTTAGACTAAACCTCTGTATGCTTCCAGAAACGCTCATCCTACAACCTTGTCCTCCCAGAATGGAATGTTTTACTCAACTGACAAGCCATTTGAGTCTTGCCATTGAATAGGCGGTAAACACATGCCCCCCCCCGCCCCCAAACTGCTAAAGTTTCTTCCTGGCTCTGTGTTTAAATCGCTTTGAATAGCTAACGTCAATCCTGCTGTGATGAAGAAAGAAGTAAATTCTTCCGAGTCCCAGTCCAGCGAGGTACCAGATGAAGTCAGTGATTGGGAACCTCCGAGGAAATGTGCTCTGAAAACATCAATCTTCTGCCATGTCCTCAGCCCCTAGTCTGGAACCCTAACCCTCCCTATGGCCCAAGCCCTGTTCTATGTTTCCCTAGCAACCTGCACACACATCTAGCCTTGCTTATCCTACATGGTGGTCAAGTAGATCCAGGGATGTTCTTCCCACATCCTGCACCTGCTGCCCAGCGGTAGGGAGTATGGTCAGATCTTCAGGGACTGGTTCGGCTACAGACAGGTCCCTGGCCCTAGGTGGCGTTTCTCCCTCAGTAACTCACCATCAACCACTGATTGAATGGGACATTGAGTCCCCAGCCAGTTCACCCCCATTTAGGGTCACTGTGATGAATAATTTTTGCTCCCTAGCTCCTTGCCAGCGGTGGGGGAGACTCTATTGGACTTGCCTTACAGTTCAATTCCCCTCTCTCTGCCCAATTCTGCTCCCCACTGCCAGCAACTCCCTTCAAGATGGTGATCCCTGAAACCATCCTGTACCCCAAACTCCATCTCACTGTGTGCTTTGGGACAATCCTGTCTACGACACAGACTATGCCTTTGTATCCGTGAATCCGAGCAACTTGCCACAGTGTATACCCAATCCATTCTGGTTGAACTCAGCAGTGTACTGTGGATTTTAAAGATATGGATTTCTTCCTTCCTTTCGAGGAGAACCATATGATGAGAATCGTAGTGAAGCTTTTTTACATTGTTAAACGTACCACCAATAAAAAAGTAATAAAGTGTTGCTGAAATATCTTTAAAGAGCTCATTCAGCCAATATAATCTTTGTATGTTATCTGTATACATTTTTAACACGAAAATATCAGTTTTAATATAGTGTCAGACTTTGCCCGTCTCTCTGTAGACTGTAAAAGCGGTACCTTTGCTTCAGCCTTGGGAAAATGTTTATTTGTTGGGAGAAATAAAGGCGCAGATTTTTAGTTATAGGTTTCCCTCCGAATAGATTTTTTTGTTTGTTTTTGAACAAGATGCTTTAGAAGAGAGATTAGGTTGGGGGGCGGGGGACTGAGGGAAGAGATGAAGAGAAGAAATAAACAAATTGCTAGCAATGTCAAGAGGCTGCAAGTGATGCTACAGCTGGTAAATCAGCTCCTACTGCAATCAGGATTGGAAAGAAAATTGGAAGAAAAACAAAAAGAAAATCAAACAAGTGACCACTAATCCCTGCATACGGCTCCTCCCGCCCATCCACCAAAAATTACTCTCCAAACATCTGACACCCTGCCGAGGGCTGTGGCTTTGATTTCCAATGAACAGGCACTAAACTCACCTAATTCGATGGGTTTTGCAGCTCAAAAGATGCCAGAACTGAGGGACAGGGGTATTCAAGGGCAGAGGATGAAGGGAGGCATATTGGGGTGAGACAAGTTTGTAAGAACACAAGAGGACTTCTTATAGAAGCTGTCTATTAAAAAAAGTAAGTTTTGCCCTAGCTGGTGTGGCTCAGTGGGTAAAGCGTCGACCTGAAGATTGAAGGGTACCAGGTTCGATTCCTGTCAAGGTCACAGGCCTGGACAGGTATAGGAGGCAGCCAATCAATGATTCCTTCTCATCATTGATGTTTCTATCTCTCTCTTCCTCTCCCTTCCTCTCTGAAATCAATAAAAAAAATTTTTTTTAAGTAATTTTGCCCTAACTGCTTTGGCTCGGTGGATAAAGCATCAACCAGTGGACTGAAGGGTCCCAGGTTCGATCCCAGTCAAGGGCATGTACCTTGATTGCAGACACATCCCCAGTAGGGGGGTGTGTGTGCAGGAGGCAGCTGATCGATGTTTCTCTCTCATCAATGTTTCTAATTATCCATCTCCTTTCCTCTCTGTAAAACATCAATAAAATATATATATTTTAAAAAGTAATTTTACTAGTTTGTAAAATAGTATCCATGCTGCCCTGGAAAGTTTGTTTAAAGTAAATTTTATGTTTTTCAAATTCTCAGCAAGTGTTTATTCAAAACAATAGGTCAGTCAAAACTATAGAGACAGTAAAAAGAGAAGTGGTTGGCATTAGTGTGGAAGGAAAGAATGAATGGAGGGAGCATAGGTGATGTCCACGGTGGTGACACTGTTCTGTGTGACAGGATGCATTTGGCAAAACCACACAATGTACAGCATCAAACACAAGCCCTAGTGCAGACCATGCACTTTAGTGAGCAAGAAGGTATCAATATTGGTCTGACAATTATAACAAACTAAAGGCCCGGTGCATGAATTCATGCACTGGTGGGTTCCCTAGGCCTGGCCTACACCCTCTCATAATCTGAGACTCATCAGGGGATGTCACAGGCTGGTCAATTCCCACAGGTCAGGTTGAGGGACCCCACCAGTGCACAAATACATGCACTGGGGCTCTATTATGCATATAAGATCTTTGGTTAACCTATTCCCACCCTCCACTTCCCCCATTCCCTCTGAGATTCATCAGTCTATTCCATGTTTCCATGCCTGTGGATTCTGCTCCTGTGTTGAGCATCTCCTTGGTGGTCTGTGCACATCATAGCAACCAGCCGGTTGGCCAGTCACTTAGGCATATATATTAGAAGCCCAGTGCACTAAATTCATGCACAGGGGGTGGGGGATGTCCCTCAGCCCAGCCTACACCCTCTCCAATCTGGGACCCCTCGAGGGATGTCTGACTGCCTGTCTAGGCCTGATCCAAGGATCGGGCCTAGACAGGCAGTTGAACATCCTTCTCACAATCCAGGACTGCTAACTCCAAACTGCTCACCTGCCTGCCTCCCTGATTGCCCCTAACCACCTCTGCCTGCCAGCCTGATCACCCTCTAACAACTACCCTGCCAGCCTAACTGATGTCTAACTGCTCCCCTGTCAGCCTGTTTGCCCCTAACTTCCCTCCTCTGCTGGCCTGGTCACCCCCAACTGCCCTCCTCTGCAGGCTTGATCGCCCCCCAACTGCCCTCCCTTGCAGGGCCTAGAACCTCTAATGGCCCTCCCCTGCTGGCCATCTTGTGGTGGCCATCTTGTGTCCACATGGGGGCAGGATCTTTGACCACATGGAGGCAGCCCTCTTGTGTGTTGGAGTGATGGTCAATCTGCAAATTACTTTTTTATTAGATAGGATAGAGGCCTGATGTATGGGTGGGGACCAGCTGGTTTGCCCTGAAGTGTGTCCCAGATCAGGGTGGGGGTTCCCTTGGGGCATAGGGCAGCATGGGCAAGGAGCCTGTGGAGGTTTGCAGGCCGGCCACGCCCCCCAATAACCGAAGTGGAGGCCTGGTATCTGGGATTAATCTATGTCTACAATTGAAAACTTTGTAGCCTGGAGTGGAGCCAAGCCTTCTGCTTGCTCTGTGGCAGCAACTGTTTCTGTTTGAAACTTTGTAGCCTAGAATGAAGGCCTAACAGGCTGAAAGCTTGGCTTCCTCTGTTGCCAGGGAGACCAAGCCTCTATTCTCTCCAGCTCAGTGGCTGCCACCATTTCTGTATCTTTTATAATTGAAACTTTGTAACATTGAGTGGAGGCCTAGGCAGGTGAAAAGCTTGGCTTCCTCTGCTGCTGGGGAAACCCAAGCCTTCCTCCTGCTCTCAGTGGTGGCAGCCATCTTGGTTGGAGTTTATTTGCATAATTTGCTCCTGATTGGCTGGTGGGCGTGGCTTGTGGGTATGGTGAAGGTACAGTCAAATTTGCATATTACTCTTTTATTAGATAGGACTAGAGGCCTAATGCACACAATTCTTGCAAGGGGCCTGGCCCTTGCAGCCCTGACTTAGTCTGGAAAGTCGTCCAGATGGTCATTCTGTTCAGTCTAATTAGCATATTAGCTCTTTATTATATGTGATAGATGTACCATACCAATGCCAGATGTTAATAGTAGGGAACACTGGTTGGGGGCGGGGAGGAGGGAGTATATAGGAACTCTTTGTACTTTATGCTCAATTTTCCTCTAAACCTACAACTCCTCTTAACCTTAAAATTTATTATAGTAGTCCTCTCCCCCTGTCCTTGGGGGATATGTTTCAAAAACCCCAGTGGGTTCCTGACATTGAAGATAGTACCAAATGCTATATATGCTATGTTTGTCCCTATACACGCACACCGAGGATAAAGTTTAATTTATGAATAGACACAGTAAGAAGTTCACAATAATAGCTCATCATAAAATAGACAATTATAACAATATAAACACAAGTATGGTCTCGCTGATCACTGAGACAGCTGCTAGGTGACTGCTAGGTAGGCCATGGAGCCGCGGGACAAAGGGAATATTCACATCCCAGGTGGGAACTGAGCAGGACAGCCAGAGACTTCCTCACGCCACTCAGAACACTGCATACTTTAAAACTTACAAAGTGTTTATTTCTGGAATTTTCCATTTAATATTTTTCAGACTTTGGTTGACCACAGGTAACTGAAATTGCAGAAATCAAAATCACAGATGGGGGGCGGGGACTACTGCAATTGAAAAAAAGATTTGTGTTTATGATAATGATTGCTGAAATTGCGAGGAACAGATTTGATTTGTGTTTGCTAAGAACGCTCCTCTCTTTCCATCCCAGCAAGTGGGTGAATGGCACAGGCCTGACTATTTTTTCTTGGCCATGGGAGTTAGTCCAGAGTGTATGAGTCAAAGCCAGACGCCTCAGGGACCTTCCTGGAAGAAAGCTCTCTTTCATCAGTAGTCAGCTACAGCCTTGGGCTCTGACACCTGAAGAATGTCTCCCAGAATGAAACAGAAAGAAGCAGGAATGGGGGGTAGACAAAGGTGTCCAAAGTCCCTGAATATAGCTACCAAGGCCAGCTTTCCCATGTTCTTTGTTTGGTCTGATGACCCAGCACATGCCCTTTTCTGCCCAAGCTTGTTTGAGTTAAGTTTCTGTCCACTGTAACCAAAAGAAAAACCACATTTTTCAGTTTCTCATCTTGAGCAAGTACCCATGTAGGCGGGGCTTTCTATGCGCCAGGCTCCTGTATCTCGGATGACTTTCAGAGGAAATGTATGAGGTGGTTACTCTGTATAAGTGATGAAATGGGGGCTCCCCAGAATTAGGTAACTTGCTCAACACTGCAGACGAATAAGAGGCAGGGTTTGAACCCAAGTCTGACTCTATCCAAAGCCCGAGCTCATAACCCGTGTACAAAATGTGTGTAACATACCCTTGCTGCCACTAGAAGCACAGCTTAGTCTACTCCGGGCCACACCTATTAGGATCACTTTGTTTTTTGTTTTCCCATTTTTAAAAATTAACATAATACATGTGTACATATCTTCCTATTGCCCCTCCCACCCCAGTCCCATACATGCCCTCACCCCCCAGTGTCTTGCGTACATTGGTTATGCTTATATGCATGCATACAAGTCTGTCAGTTGATCTGTTATCTCCCCCACCTCTCCTCAGCCTTCCCGCTGTAGTTTGACAGTCTGTTTGATGCTTTACTGCCTCTGTATCTTTTTGTTCATCAGTTTATAATGTTCTTTACTCTCCACAAATGAGTGAGATCATGTGGTATTTTTCTTTCATTGCCTGGCTGATTTCACTTAGCATAATGGTCTCCAGTTCCATGCAGGTTGCTGCAAATGGTAAGAATTCCTTCTCTTGTACAGCAGCATAGGATTCCATTGTGTAGATATACCACAGTTTTCTAATCCACTCATCTGCTGGTGGGCACCTAGGCTGTTTCCAAATCTTAGCTATGGTGAATGGTGCTGCTATGAACATAGAGGATCACTTGGAAAACAACAAGCTTTGTTTTCAATCTGGATTCAAACTTCTGCTCTAGTATTTATTATTAGTGGTCCAGTGCACGTATTTGTGCACATTGAAGGGAAATTAATTAGAAGAAATATTTTAATATCACTATCACCCTTTCTCTATAGAAGTATTAACCAATTTCACAATCAATAATGACAGATTGAAACACATGCGTTCAATTGGCGCCAGCGGGAGCTTTATATGTATTGCACATGCGCGAGTAAACTTATATATTAGAGGCCCGATGCACAAATTCATGCATGCATGGGGTCCAGCTAGACTGCCCTGATGGGGGCCTACTGGGCTAGGCTGGCAGGGGGGAGGGCCCACAGGTGGTTGGCGGCTGGCCACGCCCTCAATAGGGGTGTTGGGGCCAATTGGAATCTGGATCAGGCTGGTTGGCTGTCACAGTGTGCATCATAGCCACCAGTCATTCTGGTCCTTCAGCTGGTCTGGTTGCTGGGTTTTATATATATAGATTAGGTTAAACGACATGAACTTGCTGGCATTTGACCATTTTAGGAATGGCATTTTCCTGTAGTTCAACCTAGTAGCCATGTGGCCTTGTATGCATTGACTAAACCTTTAAGACTCCCAGTTTCTTGGCCTATTCAATGGTGAGGTAGCCTAACAAAGCCCAAGGCAAACGTTTGGTAACAGGCTCTCAGATGAAGATTTAGGTGCAATTATTTCATTTGGGAGGGGTTTGCAGGAAGCCCACTGAAGGAGTGAGGCAGGTGAGATAGGGCAAGAAGAAACCAACACAGGGTTCGTGATGAGCAGGCCACTGCTGTGGGCCAGGACCCATCCTGCCCGTGAGCTTCTGAGAGACTGTGGGACACACCTTGGAAACGTCCTCCCCCAGAGCTTCGGGAGCTGGAGTCTTTATGTACTAACTCCTGCCACTCAATGCCTAGGGCCATGATGGTGGACCTATGACACGTGTGTCAGCACTGACACACGTAGCCATTTTCAATGACACGCAACTGCATGCAGTGGCATACAGAGAAGTATAGGGCTGAGAAGGACGTTTCATCCTTGGCTACTGCATGGCCAGGTGCAGTAGCTGAGGATGAAACATTGCAGGTAAGTTAAATAATTAGTGTTTGGTTTATTAAATACAGTTACATATTATAATTATACGTTTTTGTTATTTTAACTATAAATATTGTGAAATTATGCTTTTTTTCTTGAAGTGACACACCACCCGAGTTATGCTCAGTTTTTGGTGAATTTTGACACACCAAGCTCAAAAGGTTGCCCGTCACTGGCCTAGGGCATTTCTTGGCCCTTCCAACCTGCACTTCCTGCACCTAGAGTGGGCATGCGAGGAGGGCATGGAGGAGGCATCTGGGGTGGGTCATGGGATATGAATAGGGTTTGTGTGGGGAAGCACGGGACTTGGTTGGAAAGTCTGTAAGGAGGAAGCTCTGAAAGGCTGGGACATCTGGAGGTACCTTGCAGAAGGTGGCAGCCCCTGCCTTGACTTTTCCAAACAAGTCCAATCCCCAGGAGTGTTTTGCTAGAATCTCTATGTTTAGTCTTTAGGCACCACCTTGTAGAGAAGCATGTGCTTTCTCAAGGATACTTCCCCTGCTGATTGTGTCTAGAGGTAAATTTGAGTTCAAGCTGTTGTGATAATAAAAGCCTAAGGAGGCAGGTGAATGGGGGCTGTTTTGGTGTCTATAGCCAAGCCGTCCCTTAGCCTCTCTTTCACAGAAACATGTGTCAGAGCAATCCATTCATCTGCCGGTCAGCCCCTGGCAGGGTTTGGACAGTGACTGCTATCGAGGGTGTTACCACCCACTTTGTGGAATTTTTGGTAAGGATGAAATATATGTGACATCTAGTTGCCAAAAGAGCCAATGAATGTAGCTGCAGGGTAAGGGCCAGATTAAATTAAACCACTCCGTGACGTCTCATAGAGTTGGAAACTGGGGCATTTTATCTGCCTAAACGAGCATACCTCCTCATCATTTGACACATATGGGGTCACAGTGAACATGCTGTTTTAGAACTGGGTTCTTGCTCTTAATATGCCTTGGACTTCTCTGTTATCCTAGAAGGATATTCCTCATTCTTTTTAATGCCTTCATCGTGTGGGCTTCCTATACTTTGTTTAGCCTTTACGACATTGGTGGATAGCTAACTTATTACCCAGGGATTCACTATTACAAAGACAGCTGCAGCAGACATCTGACTGCATGTTGCTATATGGCTAGAAGGTAAAATTCCTGCTGGTGTAGATGTCACAAAATAGGTGCCTTTGAAATATTTTTTAAAATATATATTTTATTGATTTTTTACAGAGAGGAAGGGAGAGGGATAGAAAGTCAGAAACATCGATGAGAGAGAAACATCGACGAGAGAGAAACATCGATCAGCTGCCTCCTGCACACCCCGCACTGGGGATGTGCCCGCAACCAAGGTACATGCCCTTGACTAGAATCAAACCTGGGACCCTTGAGTTCGCAGGCCGATGCTCTATCCACTGAGCCAAACCGGTTTTGGCGCCTTTGAAATATTGATAAATATAGACAAATTGGTCTCTGGGAAGGTTGCTCCTCTGCACACATTCACTGACAGTGTACAGGTTGCCATTGCTCCCACCCTTGGCCATTCTGTCAATCTGCTTGGTAGTTTTAGGTGCTGTCTTGTGGGGCGGGGTGAGCACATTGGGAAACAGTTTAAAAATTGTGTGATGAGCTTTTACTCCCTTTGAATGATGGTCATACTAAGAATGGATGGAGTAAATCACTCGTTGGTTCCAAGGTGTTGAACCAAGGTGTTTCAGGAGCTACCACGTGACAGCACTGTGCAAAGGGCTGGGGACCAGAGGTCAGCCATGACCCAGGGCAGGATTTCCAAATGCAAGTAGTCACTCCTTCAGGGGAAAACTGCAGGGACAGTCAGAGAGGCCAGCACTTCCTAGTGATGCCCTGCCCAGGGCCCTTCGCTCCTGCCCCTTCCCAGCACAACCACACGGCCTGAAGGTTTCCTCTAGCCTCAGAGCTGCTTCCCCATCCAGGCAGCAGCCCAGAAGTGCCGAGAAATGAACGCTCCCTAGGGAGTATTGCTCAGCCAAGAAATGACAGGAACTGGTGTCTAAATACTGGAGCTCCTGCCTCTTGGGTAGAATAACTCGGAAGTGTGTGTGTGCTCTATTGGCTCCCAGCGGACCCAAGTGCAAATCCCGCACCATGCAAACAGGCAGCTCTGTCTCTTTTCTCTTCCCTCTTCTACTTCTCCACCCTGCTACTGGGTGTTTCATCCATCATCCAAACACATGACTCATATTCCAGTCTTAGGGTCTGCTTTTGGGGGAGCCCAAATTAAGGCCTATAGTTGACCCATAATTGATTTTGATGACTTGCCCTGCAATAAGAATTACTCCTGCTCTAGCTGGTGTTGCTCAGTGGATAGAGCGTCAGCCTGTGGACTGAAGGGTCTTGGGTTTGATTCCAGTCAAGGGCACAGGCCCGGGTTGTGGGCTTAATCCCCAGTGTGCAGGAGGCAGCTGATCCATGATTCTCTCTCATCATTGATGTTTCTCTCTCTCCTTCCTCCTTCCTCTCTGAAACCAATGAAAACATTAACAAAACACAAACCAAAACTAAACAACAACAACAAAACTCCCAAATATAAAAAAAGAATTACTCCTATATGTAGCTTTCATCTCTGCAATTTACAATCTAACAAACCAGGGTCAGCAGGGTTGAGTAGAGTCTTAAGACTTGACTTTCAAAATATTTCTCAAATTCAGAGAGCTCATAATGAGCAGTGGACATTTTAGTAGCAAATGATTGAAGGAAACTTTTAAGCAATACTCACCATGCTATTTGTTCTCCCATAGCCCAACCGTCCTCTTCTGAAGCATAGAGGTGGTTGTTCTGATTTGCATGTTGAGTTTTCTCCCTCTGGGTGCCTAGATGAGACAGATGCATGCACCCTTTGTCCTCTGGGATTTTTAAATCTACAACAATTGGCACACATCACCTCCACTTGGAACTCTTTACAGCTCTCCATGGCTCTTTTGCCTAATTTTGCCCAAGCAATGTGAGCACACATATTTAGGGTTCATTTGGATTTTCCAAACTTAAACCCATGAAATAAGCAGTCAGTGAGCAAACTGAAAAGATCTCTTTGTCCCCGGTGGATTGATTAAACATGGAATTCCATAAAGCTACTACTGTCCTGCGAACTGTGAGGCTACAATACATCGAGTTCATTCATTTCAACAAAACTTTGCAGGTCCCATTTATATGTCATGACTTTCAGATCTAGTATAGTGGCACTTTCTGCAGCAACAAAATTTCATCTTAGAGCTGGACTACAAGGTCAAGGTTTTCTTTCAGATGTTAATTCCCTAAGTTTCCACCCCCCGCCCTTTCCTGGGGGTATGAGGGAGAGGAAGGGATGAAAATAAAGGACACTTTTCAGGAACCAAGTTTTTAAGAAGCAGTGAGTGTAAAGGATGCATACACTTCCAGGGGCAAACAGATCTGTTGACATAGCCCTTGTAGGGGAATTTTTAATTTTCAAATAAAAAAAGAAAGAGGTTTTCAGGGAAATACTGGCGAAGTGTGCTCTGGAGTAGATTGCCCACCTAATAAAGCCAGGAACTACCAATGCTCTGTGAGGTCTACTGGGTGACCAGTTCTGATGCAGAACAGAAAGACATGGTTATGAGGAGTGCAAGGCATGACACTCTCTGGTGGCAGCCTGGGTACATAGGGAACAATGCACCTACATTTAAATCCCACAATTTCTTGGCTCTGAAATGAGGGAATGATACCTTTAAGGAAAGAGCAGAGAGTATAAGAAATGAGGTGAGCCCCCAAATTGGGGGGTCATGGCAGAACACAAAACATACTCAGGAGCCAGGCAGCAAGGCAAATATATATATTTTAAAAATACATATTTTATTGATTTTTTACAGAGAGGAAGGGAGAGGGATAGAGAGATAGAAACATCGATGAGAGAGAAACATTGATCAGCTGCCTCCTGCACACCCCCCACTGGGGATGTGCCCACAACCAAGGTACATGCCCTTGACCGTAATCGAACCTGGGACCCTTCAGTCCACAGGCAGATGCTCCACCCCCTAAGCAACACCAGTCAGGGCCAAACATCTTTACTTGTATGTAGAAGGGTGCACACAAATGGTCTGGAAGCACGTGCACACTGAGCAGGTGGTCTGCTCAGGATTTATAGTCCCTGACAAACATGACCTGTCCTTTGCTCCTGATTGGAGCTCAGGTGCAGTCTTTCATGATTGGCTAATTCAAAAGGAGGGGTTGGTCTTTGCTGTTTCAAGATGGCAGCCCCCAGGGGAGCTACAAGCCATGTGGCCAACATGGTGGCTGCCAAGTCATGCAGTCCAAAATGGCAGTTGCCTAAACTGTTCTTTGACAGAAAAGATGACTTGTTTCTTCTCACAATTGGAGAGAGGAAAGCATCCTGTCTGACCTCTGGGCCTGCTCCTTTTTCTACTCTTACAGTTTCTCCCCTGTTTGACCCTCCCCTGTGATGCTAAATCCCACCAGAGAGCCTCCAAAGAGAGGGGCTCCAAGAGACTGCTATCTGGAGAAGTTCTGTGTGCAAGTCCTGGAAGCCTTTAATGTTGAAGGTTTGAGAATAAACTTGGCTTTCTTGCACTAGACAGGCCCAGGTGGGGCAGGATGACTAATATCCAAATCCCTTCTCCATCCCACGTTCTGCTATTAAGTCAGTGGCAGCCTTCACAGCCGATTCAGCTCCCAAGATTCATAGCTGCTTTAAGACAGTGGTTGGCAAACTCATTAGTCAACAGAACCAAATATCAACAGTACAACGATTGAAATTTCTTTTGAGAGCCAAAAATCGACTTCTGTGCATGGACCACGAAGTTTCAATTGCACTGTATGTGCGTGCCTGCACGTGGTATTTTGTGGAAGAGCCACACTCAAGGTGCCAAAGAGCCACATGTGGCTTGTGAGCCACAGTTTGCCTACCACTGCTTTAGGAGAACAAATGAATATTGGTTACCTGCTAGTTAAAAGCATAAAGATATCAAGAAAATTAGAAGTTTCAAGATAGTAAACTGAATCTACTCTACCTGCCTGGCATGAACCAAAAGGAGTAACTTCTTTCATTGAAGTGATTTTCCCATATTTCCAGCCTTGGTTCCATAAGACTTCTTACATGCCGGAGACCAGTTCCAGCATGTCATAATTGCAAGAGCTTCATCGAAAGGTTGATGGAACTTGGGGACTCAACAAGGACTGAGTCTCATATGTTGTCGCCTGCTGGGGATGGCTAAAGGCATTTCCCCAAACTAAATAGGATGATTGCTTGCTGACAGACAGCTCAGGGCATTTTCATCTACATGTTATTGCCTCCTATTTGCCAAACACCTGAACAGCCAAAGGCAATTCCCCAATCTGATAGTGGACCCTGCAGGCTAACCCTGGCCTTTGAAGTGTCTGTCTCCACCTTGTCTTAGGACAAATTGTGCTAATAAAAAGCAAGGGGTCCTGCCGTGACCGGTTTGGCTCAGTGGATAGAGCGTCGGACTGTGGACTGAAGGGTCCCGGGTTTGATTCTGGCAAGGGCATGTACCTTGGCTGCGGGCACATCCCCAGTAGGGGGCGTGCAAGAGGCAGCTGATCGATGTCTCTCTCTCATCAATGTTTCTGACTTTCTATCCCTCTCCCTTCTGCTCTGCGAAAAATCAATAATATATATATTTATTGATTTACATATATATATATATATATATATATATATATATATATATATATATATATATAAAAGCAAGGGGTCCTGAGACAAGGGGAACTTAGTTTCTTTAGCCAGGCTCCTCTGACCCCAATGCCTTTCAAAATTATCTTTCGTCTCTGAACTCTTCAGTTACGCACAGCCTTTCTCCAGATCGCTGAACCCTCCTTAATGCCGGAACAAGAACCCCAGCACTTACGCCGCTTCATTGTTCATTTACAGTCTAAAAGTTCTTGCTGTGCCTTATACTTCTCTTAGTGGCTTATACTCAATATTATTTTTTTCTGTACTGTTGTTTTTGGGGTTAATAGACAGTGACGCAAATTTAAATACTCCTCAAACGTGAGTGATCCATTCTGTTTTGATGAACAGCTTGGGATGGAGCTCCCGATGGCCACTCTCAATACAAAGAGCAACACCCTTGCAACTCTCAAAATCATCACAGTTTCAAGTTATTACAGCCGGGCTGACCCCAAGTCAAGGTCGACCAGCAGAGATGAATTATTGTCAGAAGAGTGTACATGGCACCTTAATATCCCTTTTACATTTTTAAGGCCTTGCATTCACTAAATGTCCAGTGTTTGCTTCTAAGAAAACAGTTTTTAAATTTTTCTTAAAACATGTTTTGATTAATTTGTGAATAACTTAACTATCTTGTGTTCTGAATGACAAAATCTGACGTATTGAGCACTAACATGAGTTTTGGTAAGTTTCATTCTATTATTCACATACAGTGGAACTAACCCTCTCTCAGTCAAAGAGTAAACTAAGGACTCCATGTTCTGATTTGTTTATTGCTTTTTATTATTCACCCCCTTTGCACACATTTAGTGAATTTTCAATCTCTTAAGAAGACAATTGTTTCTTCTAAGTAAGATGAGCAGCTAGTAGTGAGTTTCCTAAAGATAAAGCCATTAGGTGACTTGCTTTAACTGATACCAGTGGTGTCTATGAGAGCAAAATTATGAATCAGGATAGCGTGTAGAAGCTTAATTTAAAAGTTTATGAGGGGTATAAGACCAGCTATTATATGCTAATAATTACCTGAGAGATAAAACTGATAGATCCTATAAATGTTTTAAGTGTGCTAGCTAAAACATCTTAACTTTTTTATATTATTGCCTTAGTCCAGTTTTTTTAACCCTGACAATTAAAACAATTATTATTCATTAAAATATATTTAATCAGAACAATATAATGATCAGCTAGAGCTTGTCTAATTTTAAAAATTGATATTTTTCAGGACATAATATTTGCTTGAAATTTTATATTTACAGTTTTGCATCCTGATTTTACCTGGTGACATGGGATCTTATGCACCGAACTATTTGGAAGGCAGCTATGCTCACCACTATACCACCAACGCAGACTGCACCGAACTATTTGTATGACAAAACGAATTTGCTGTCCACATGTCTGTCCATGGTTAATATCCATCTCTTATATAGGGCTCAATAGGGAGGAGCAAGTTGCTAAATGGCGCTTTTACTCTTGGTTGTTAACTTGATGGATTAATTGATGAGGATCTTGTAACATAGTGATAAATAATGCTTATATTTCTTATTTCTCATCCTAAAGCTATTGCTAGTTAAAGAAATTCATTTTTGATGGCTTACCTTTCCTAAATAAGAGAATGAAAGTGTCAACGCCCAGGCAATCTGCTAGTACAGTGGTGTATTAGCGTCCAGTTAAGACACTCGGCCATTGCCTACGCACTTCACCTTTCCACAGAGCTCAAGGGATTGTGCAAACAATCCTCCCAACACCTATTCACATTTGATTAAGAACAAGTGGAGGGATCTTCATGTCACATGACACGTAAAGAGGCTAATGATTTGCTGACAGGCCAGCAATCAAACTGCCCCACCCCCCCACAGGCCTCAGGGCTGCCCTCCTGGCCCAGAATGCTTTGCTCTGCATCACCATGCTCATGTCTTCATAGTTGTGTTCTCATTGAAACTTGCTGTCATTGTAAACCATATGCTCGCTTTGGGGATAAAAATGAAGAAGTAGACAAAGCAGGCCTTCTGTCATAGTGATAAATGTTTGTATTTACAAAATCATTTCTGTTTAGTACTTTGTTCCCGGCCCCCCCCCCCCACTGTGGCCCCTCCCTCTTTATGTGAATATGCTAGAAATGAAGGGTCCATCAGATTTTTACTTTTGACAAATGCCTTTGGAATGCTGTTATAATCACACACATTGTTTAGGTGAGGGAGCGACAGGGGCCTATCCTCCCCGTGGCTTTAGCACAGCTGAATACCAAAGGGAACATCTTTTGTTTCATGAGCATTTCATGGAAGTGAGCTTTCTCTGGAACCCCGTAAACAAGTCTGCTAAGCCACTGAGGATTTTTGTGTCGTCATGATTATGAAACAAAGTCTTAGAATGTGGAGAACATAAAAAACCCATTAGAAGCACAGTGTACAATCCGAGTAGTCCTGCTGGGCCATAAAATTTAAGATGGAGGGAAGTAATTGCAGGCCCTGCTTTGAAGATCTCCAACACGAGACTTTCACTCCGGCGGCCTCCCCTCTCTCCGGCTGCATCGCCACCAGAGTCACAACCAGCAGCGGGTCATCTGAGCAGAATGTGTCTCATCCAAAAGGAGGAGTAGTTTCATTGTACCAACAGACAAGCAAATTCAACAATTAAGCAGCAATTAACGAATAATCTAGCAACCATTCTATAAAGCATGTTTGAAAATGGAAACTGGATTTGGAAAAAATGCTAATTAACTTTGCAGGGGAAAAAGGGAACCAAAATACAGAAAAGTCATAATGGTTTAATGTCCAAAAATGGAATCTGTACTAATAAAAGGGTAATATGCTAATTAGACCAGGCATCTTCCAAACATCCTTCTGAATGTCCTTCCAGACAAAGCCACAGTTGCAGGGGCTGAGGCAGAGGCAGTTAGGGGTGATCAAGCTGGCAGGGGGGAGCAGTTAGGGGGCAATCAGGCTGGCAGGGGAGCAATTAGTGGGCAATCAGGCCAGTAGGCAGAGGCACTAAGGGGGTGATTAGGCTGGAAGGCAGAGGTGGTTAGAGGGCGATCAGACCAGAATGCAGAAGCAGTTGGGGGAGATCAGGTCTGCAGGCAGAGGAAGTTAGGGGGCTATCAGGCTGTCAAAGAAGCAGTTAGGGGGCAATCAGAGCAGAAGGCAGAGGAGGTTAGGAGTGATCAGCAGGCAGGCAGGTGATTGGTTAGGAGCCAGTGGTCCCGGATTGTGAGAGGGAGGTCTCAGATTGGAGAGGGTGTAGGCCAGGCTGAGGGACCCTCCTGCTCGCCGTGCACGAATTTCATGCACCAGACCTCTAATTGTCTTGTAAATCAACAGGTTGATTAATAGAGATAGCATGAGATTACATACAGAATCTTATGCACTGAGGGGGTCACAAGTTCAACTCTACTTCTAGCATAGTTGTGTGGCTTTTTTTTTCATTCATTTGACCTCTTTGAATTAGAGTTTTCACCTGAAAGATGGGATGGTGGTGGGAGAAATGCACATTGTCCCTATCTCATAGGGTTATTACAAGGAACAAATGTGATTGCAAAGTATAAAAGATTTTGTGAGCACCATACAGGGGGTCCAGTTTTAAACTGTTAGACTAGCATAAACTGCACATGAAAACTAAGCTGTATATAAGTGCATCTTTGATAAAACAAACATGTAGCTTTAACAAATCTCATTCCACAAACCCATGGGTGCAGGAACATGTTTTAAAATGTCACTTCAGCCATTTCTTTGTTTTCTTTTCCTAAAGGCTGTTATTCATCTCTGGGATCTTTCCTAGAGTCAAGGTTCTATGTGTGTGTGTGTGTGTGTGTGTGTGCGCGCGCGCACACACACACACACACACACACACACACAAGCAGATGTGCAATTGGTCCTCTGTGGTTGGGATACACTGAGCAATACAAAAGCCCAGACCACGTGGCACCCATTCTTCTTTCTGGTCTTGCTCCCTCCCTGAGGGCACTGCTGAGAAATGGGATCAAGGCCTCTCTCTGCTCTAGGGGCCCTTCAACAACTCACCTCTGCCAGTCTGGGGGATATTTTTTCTAGTTTGAGGGAAATCCTTTTCCCTACATGTTTCTTCAAGAAACTCTATATATAGACCTATGGGTCATTTTCTCCAAACAACTTAGGCTTTTAGAAAACAGAAACCAGAAACATGTGCAACCTTTTTCAGCTTTCTAACCCACCACATACCTCCCTGAGGCCCAGAGTTGGCTATCTGATTGAAGGTGGGTGTGAGAAAGGAAGGAAAAATTCCAGATTACTGTTGCAAAATATCTATAGTCATTTCTTCAGTCAACATAGTTATTGAGCATGTACTACATACTAGACCCCAGGCTATGTGCCCTTGAGATATAGGTTATATTTTGTTCATTTGCTGTGAGCAACACAGATACAGTTCCAGCTCAGCTGCTTACATTCCAGAGGAGGTAATCATTAAAATGTGACTTAAACGAGTAATTGCTCTTGTGATAAGTGCTACAAAGGACATGCAGAAAAATGTTAAGAGCAGGTATAAAGGGGAAAGGATCTAATCTGGGGTCAAGGAGGTGTTCTTTGAGGAAATCATTGAAGCTGAGATCAGAAGGATAAATAGCAATCTTTTGGGAGTAGGGGAGAATTCAAGAGAGGGCAGAGTATGTACAGATGGGAGGGTAATGGCCCGTTGAGCCAGGTGGATATCACCTACTAGGATGCAGATGTGCAAAGAAATATAACATTATTTCCTGTGATCAAACTTAACTTTATATCAAAGAACTTTAAAACGCCTAACTTATTCTACTCCCTTTTCGTTTCCTCATTCCAATTTATTATTCACCCCCAATTAAATAATCACCTTTTGTCATTATCCAATCCAAAAGTGTGTCGATTATCATTATTTGCCACTATGCAACATCACTCCTGATCTTATTGAATTCCTACACAACTATGTGTGAGTTTCTAACTCTCATACCCCCTAGATTTTGAGTCCAATGGCTGGTGGGAAGGAGAGGTGGGAATTCTGGGTACCTCTGTACTAATTTGAGTGTTAACTTTCCCTCTCTTTGTGGAATTGAGAATGGATGAGAAGGAAGTAAGAGAACATAGGAGAGACGAGGTAGGAGGCTAATACAACAGTTCAAGTGAACAGTGATGATAGTTGCACCAGAGGGATAACAATGGTGATGAAAATAACAGGTGGACTTAGGACACACAGAGGAGGGAGAATAAATAGAACTCAGTGGTTGATTGGAGATGTCTGTGTCGGGGTGAGATATGTAGGGGGAGGATAATGACTTCGAGAGTTTCTGAATAAATGATGTTATTACTTACATTTGAGGAAGAAAACTGGGGAGGATTTTCTGGTGGAAGGAGGTGGCATCAGAATGGTTTATTTCTGGCAAGGGCTGGCATGTTTTGAATTGAAGCTTAGCAATTACTCAGATAGACTGCCTGCTGGGTTGGTTTGAGTCAAGAACAGATCCTGAGAATTTTCTGATGATACAACTGCCTCTTCAACATGTCCACTTGGGTATAATTGGCATCCTACACTTAACATGTTCCAAATGGAATTTCTGGTCTTCCTTCTAAACTGGCTCCACCTACAATGTTCTTCAGGAAATGATAACTTTGTCCTTCTACTTACTCTCATCAAACTTTTGGAGTTATCCTTCTCTATTTTTTTTTATCCTCACCTAAAGATATTTTACCATTGATTTTTAAAAGAGTGGAAGACAGAGGGAAAGAGAGAAATGTTGATGTGAGAGAAACACATTGATTGGTTGCCTCCTGCATGTGCCCTGCCCAAGGCCCAGGACAGCGAGGAGCCTACAACTGAGGTATGTGCCCTTGACTGGAATTGAACCTGGGAAATGAACCTGGGACCCTTCACTCCACAGGTCAACACTCTAGCCACTGAACCATACCAACTAGGGCTGGCCTCATATTTGGAGGGCTAATCCCATTTGTCCATCTGGAAGGACTTAGGACTTTGTGGGAGTCTCAGGGTTTAATTCCTTTAGTTCTTCCATAACATTCTCATTCCAATGACCAACCTTTGAATCTTTTCCAAATGGTCATTTATTTGAACTCAGAGAACCCAGCACAGCATAGGAGCCAGATAGTGCTGTCCAGCCAAGCTCACTACATCTAGCTGGGCTCACAGAGTCTTCTCATTTGGGTCCCACTAGATTCAGACCTCCATCACGTTGGGTCAGTTATTGCTTAAACTTAGTAGTGGAAGATTTTATGAATCTTTTTCCTCCAACTTCTTTTCTTGTCTAACAGCTCCTCACAAAATAGTGTTAGCCTTTGTTCAGGGATGGCAGTAACCAAAAGTAAGATTGTATTGTCTCAGTGGGTCCTCTGCAAAGCCAACATGGAGATAGAGTTAGGAGTATGATAGGTTGATTGGGAGTAAAGCTTATCTCTCTATATAAAACGCTAATATGCGAAGTGCCCCCTCGGGAGTTCGATTGCTCGCTATGACATGCACTGACCACCAGGGGGTGGCGCGGAACCAAGAAAGGCCCTGGCCGGCAGCCAGAAGGCCCAGATTGGCCCTGATCTCCAGCAGGGCTTAGGGACCCTACCCATGCACAAATTTTGTGCACTGGGCCTCTAGTAAAAGATAAAAGGGGTAACACAGCATTGGGCAGAGAAGGCCTGCAGATCTAGCAAAAGTCTTATCAACCCAACCATGAACTTTGGAGAAAGGTTACTGTGAGAGGAGTGTCCCTGTGGGCAGACATAGCCAGTCCCTGCACTTCTGCCATATTGAGTCATTGGCTGGGGCTGCCTGAGAGAAGTGTGGCCTAAGCTTCAAAGCTGAGGCAGACCCTGAAGATGTTACAGCTGGAGGCTGTCGGCTGATTGAGCTCCTTGGCGTTCAACTGCAAGTTCTTTCTTAAAGGATGAGCTGAACAGCACGCCTCCATGGCTCACAGATACCCACTGAAATGTCACTTCACCTACCCCAGGGGTTGGCAAACTCATTAGTCAATGGAGCCAAATATCAATAGGACAACGATTACAATTTCTTTGTAGAGCCACATTTTTTCAACTTAAACTTCTTCTAATGCCTGTTCTTCAAAATAGACTCGCCCAGGCTGTGGTATTTTGTGGAAGAGCCACACTCAAGGGGCCAAAGAGCCGAATGTGGCTCTCGAGGACCGTGAGCCGCAGTTTGCCGACCACCGATACCCCATGGATCTCCAGGTTGCTCAACGTTAAGAACAAGGAAGACGGGCTTACGTACTCATTTGGGGAGATGTCAGCCTGTTCTGAATTGGCTGAGGAGTGGTTGGTAGCAAGATTTCTTTTCTTTCTTCTTGTCCCTTGTGTTGGGGGAGCCAAGAACTAACAATAACTGGCCTTTGTGAATTTGCTTGAGAGAACTGCCTCAAAATAGGAGCCTTTGAGCAGTAACCAAAGCCTTCTCTTTTAGTGACAGGCAGGGTAATCCAGGGCTACAGGAGAGCACCCATTCTGTTTACATACCAGTATTTAAAGATCTCTCTCACAACTAACACAAATCAAATGCTTTACAATTTAAAATCGTTCCTGCTAGCGCAGTGGCCGGCAAACTCATTAGTCAACGGAGCCAAATGTCAACAGTACAACAATTGACATTTCTTTTGAGAGCCACATTTTTTTAAACTTAAACTTCTTCTAACGCCACTTCTTCAACATAGACTCGCCCAGGCCGTAGTATTTTGTGGAAGAGCCACACTCAAGGGGCCAAAGAGCCACATGTGGCTCACGAGCCACAGTTTGCCCACCACTGCCTAGTGCATACATCAAACAATAAACTAACACTAGCAGTTATTACATCGTCTGGGAAAAAAAACACTCCTGTAATCAATTCAACTCATTATACCTGCACAGTTGTTACCAATGATATAGAATTTAAATAATTTCTGCAGGGGATTTTATTTATGACTTTCAGGCCTATTACTTACTGACTTTCCAAAGCATCTCTCTATGGAGTCTGATTCGGTTTCCTGCTGAAGCCATTTCAAACCTTAGGGAATTTCTGGTATGGCCCTGGGACACACGGCCACAGACAGCAAGAGCAGGCCCTGCTTTTCCGGCCTCATCTTCCTCCAGCTGGGCACTCTAGAAGACACTGATCTCTCTTTGGACAGCCTTCCTGTAAGCCACCAGATGAAACCAACTCACTCAGATGTGCGGACATTTGGCTACCAAGTCCTGCGAACCCTTTCCCGGGACAAGCGCCTATTGGGAGATCCTTGAGGCAGCTGACTACAACGTAAGCAGTTGCTTTTCTGCCACGACATGATCTACCATTTTCCCATCGCAGGACTGGGGGCACCTTCTTCTTTTTAAAAAAAATTTCTTTATTGATTAAGGTGTTACATATGTGTCCTTAATCCCCCATTACCTCCCATTCATGTCCCCACCCCCTGTTGTCTGCATCCATTGATTAGGCCCATATGCATGCATACAAATCGTTTTGTTGATCTCTCCCAATTACCCCCACTGTGCCCTACCTTCTCTGTGGTTTGATGTTCTGGTTGATGCTTCTCTGTCTCTGGATCTGTTTTTCTTCATCAGTTTATGTTGTTCATTATATTCCACAAATGAGTGAGATTATGTGATATTTATCTTTCTCTGCCTGGCTAATTTCACTTAGCACAATGCTCTCCAGTTCCATCCATCCTGTTGCAAATGGTAAGAAATCCTTCTTTTTTACTGCAGCATAGTATTCCATTGTGTAGATATACCATAGTTTTTTTATTTTTTATTTTATTGATTTTTCACAGAGAGGAAGGGAGAGGGATAGAAAGTCAGAAATATCGATGGGAGAGAAACATCGATCAGCTGCCTCTTGCACACCTCCAACTGGGGCTGTGCCCGCAGCCAAGGTATATGCCCTTGACCGGAATCGAACCTGGGACCTTTCAGTCCACAGGCCGACGCTCTATCCACTGAGCCAAACCGGTTCGGCGATATACCATAGTTTTTTAATCCACTCATCTGCTGATGGGCACTTAGGCTGTTTCCAAATCTTAGCTATGGTAAATTGTGCTGCTATGAACATAGGGGTGCATATATCCTTTCTAATTCGCATTTCTAGTTTCTTGGGATATATTCCTAGAAGTGGGATCACTGGGTCAAATGGCAGTTCCATTTTTGGTATTTTTAGGAAACTCCTTACTGTTCTCCACAGTGGTTGCAACAGTCTGCATTCCCACCAGTAGTGCATGAGGGTTCCTTTTTCTCCACATCCTCGCCAGCACTTGTCATTTGTTGATTTGTCAATGATAGCCATTCTGTTTTGATTTGTATCTCTCGAATGATTAGTAACTTTGAGCATGTTTCCATATGTCTCTTGGCCTTCTGTATGTCCATTTTGAAAAGTGTCTATGTAGGTCCTTTGCCCATTTTTTGATTGGATTGTTTATCTTCCTCTTGTTAACTTGTATGAGTTCCCTATACATTTTGGAGATTAAACACTTATTTGGAAATAATGTTGGCAAATATGCTCTCCCATGCAGTGGTCTTTCTTGTTGTTTTGTTGATGGTTTCTTTTGCTGTGCAGAAGCTTTTTATTTTGCTGTAGTCCCATTTGTTTACTTTCTCCTTAGTTTCCTTTGTCCTAGGAGTTGTACCAGTAAAGATATTGCTACAGCATATGTCTGAAGTTTTGCTGCCTAAGGATTCTTCTAAGATTTTTAGTTTCCCATCTTACGTTTAAGTCCTTTATCCATTTTGAGTTTACTCTTGTGATGGTGTAAGTTGGTGATCTAGTTTCATTTCTTTGCATGTATCTGTCCAGTTTTCCCAACACCATTTATTGAAGAGACTGTCTTGGCTCCATTGTATGCTCATGCCTCCTTTGTCAAATATTAATTGAGCGTAATGGCTTGGGTCGATTTCTGGGTTCTCTGTTCCGTTCCATTGGTCTATATGTCCTGACTTGCTTTTATTTTATTTTTGTTAACCCTCGCCTGAGGATATTTTTCCATTGGTTATTATTTTTTAAAATATATTTTATTGATTTTTTACAGAGCGGAAGGGAAAGGGATAGAAAGTCAGAAACATCGATGAGAGAGAAACATCGATCAGCTGCCTCTTGCACGCCACCTACTGGGGATGTGCCCACAGCCAAGGTACATGCCCTTGACCGGAATGGAACCCAGGACCCTTCAGTCCGCAGTCTGATGCTCTGTCCACTGAGCCACACCAGTCTCGGCTCCATTGGTTTTTAGAGAGAGTAGAAGGGAGGGAGAGAGACACACAGAGAGAAATATTGATGTGAGAGACACATGGATTGGTTGCTTCCTACACATGCCCTGAACAGGGACAGGGATGGAGCCTGCAACCGAGGTATGTGCCCTCAACTGGAACCGAACCCGTGACCCTTCAGTCTGCAGGCTGATGCTCCACCCACTGAGCCAAAGCAGCCCAGGTCTGACTTGCTTTTCACTCTTCAATGTCATGAATTCAAGTAAATATACCTCATTTTAGCAGAGAATCCCTGAGTATGCATATTCCATATTTTCTTTTCCCAGTCTCTTGTTGGGGGCGGCGGAGGGGGAGGGGCGGATTCAGGTGGTTTTTCTGTGTGCGCGCATGTATGGGTATTTATTTAATAAGGGAAGGGTTGAGTCTCACAGAGGTTGAGGCGGCCTGAGCATATCAAAATCACATCATGTTCTGTGCCTGTATGTTCTGAAGCAGTCAACAGCAGCTCCATTCTTCAATGGTGATGCCTGTCTACACACACCAGAAATAGCTGTCCCGAAGCGTCAGATTCCTGAATGGAAATGAAAGAGGTTTGATTCACATGTAAAAGGAGAAGTGATATTACTTAAGGCTATATATAGAAGAGTCCCTTGTCCTAGCTGGTTTGGCTCAGTGGATAGAGTGTAGGGCTGTGGACTGAGGGGTCCCGGGTCCGATCTTAGCCAAGGGCACATGGCCAGGTTGTGGGCTCAGTCCTGAGTGGGGGGAGTTCAGAAGGCAGCCGATCCATGATTCTCTCTCCTCATTGATGTATTTCTCTCTCCCTCTCCCTTCCTCTCTGAAATCAATAAAAATATTTTTTAAATAAAATAAAAGAGCCCCTGCCTGTGGAAAGGGCATAAGTGAGTGGGGTGGAGGTAAAAGGGAGTAGCAGAGATTACGCAGGGCTGGGAAAGACTGGAAGGGTATCTGGGGTGGTGTAGGGGGATGTGAGGGAGACAGCAAAACTCCCTAGAAGAGGAGTGAAGAGGCAGGAAAGCTTTGCAGGCTCACTGCCCACATCTCAATTTTGCATCTTGGTTTGTCACCTGGTCTAGGTGGCAGAAGACATCGTGTAGAGGCAATAGCAAATTACCTTGAGAAGACATAGCACGTTGCGTTTGGTGTAGAAGACATAGCACATAACGTTTCCGTGCCTGTCTAGCACAATGGCGCATCCTGCAAATGCCCAATAAGTATTTACTGAGGGAATGAATAGATTTACATTCCTGGTCACCTAAGACTTAGTGTATGTTGAGCCACACGTCTTGGTGTGGCAGGGACGCCATCTGGCAGTGAAGGCACCATCCGATTTGGCCCCACACAAACTGAGTCAGATTAGTGGGCAGAAGCAGGTGCTGAACATTATGGCTGCCACACGGGTCCAAACACAATTCCTAGCATCGTTTCAGCTGCCAGCAGAGGGAAAGGTCCTTGAAAGAACCTTTCCTTTACAAGAGTTCACATGTCCTTGGTGCAGCATCATAAACGCAGGATAGCTTGCCCAAGTTTATGGTTCTATTACAAGAGAAAAATAAAGCCATTTGTAAATCTAAGAAAAGATACTGACTCTACATCTCTCTGTCCAAGTCAGTTTACAGCATATATTGAATTGGGCTATGTGGCCCCCAAGAGCAAAATCCATAAGCTATTTTTAGAGGAGTTAGAGCAAGTCTAAATAAGCATAAGGCTGTTTGTCTTGAGTTGTTCTTTATGGCAGCAATATCATCCCCTGTATATGCTGGACATGCTTTCAAGGTGCAATACTTTGAGTATAGGTAGCCTGGGTTCCAGGCCAAATAGTTGTGAATGCAGTTTATTTATTTGTAGTTGATCTATAATATTATACTAGTTTCAGGTGTACAACACAGTGACTCAACATTTATGTATCTTACAAAATGACCACCACAATGCCTAGTAGCCATCTGTCCCTGGACATAGTTATGACACTAGAGGCCCGGTGCATGAAATTTGTGTGAGGATACAGTCTGTGGGCCTGGCCCGAGATCAGCCATCTTCCCCAGCTGCCCTCCGCCGCCACCCACCCCCACTTCCCTGTTTGCCATCAGGTGATCAGAGCCTGCTAGCTGGGGGGAGGAACCAAGAGTCTGGCCTTTCTGCCCACTCACTGGTCCCGTCCCCCACTGTGGGTTGCCCTCTGTGTGGGGGGAAACTGGTGGGGCAGGGGCCTTGGCCTGGCGCCACCCGCATCCCCCACTCCCCGCTCCCTACCCCCAGTTCCCCATTTGCCATTGGGCAATCAGAGCCTGCTGGCTGTGGGGAAAGGGACCAAGAGGTGGTCAGTGAGCCTCACAGTGATTGGTCAAGTGGTCATTCTGGTTGTTCCACCATTAGGGTCATTTTGCATATTACCCTTTTATTATAGGGTTAATGTTAGGGTTATTATATAAGACTAGAGGCCCGGCGCACAAAATTCGTGCACTCGGAGGTGATGTCCCTCAGCATAGCCTGGGCCCTCTTCCAGTCTGGGAGCCCTTGCGAGATGTCTGACTGACAGCTTAGACCCGTGCCCCAAGGGGAGTGGGCCTAAGCCAGCAGTCGGACATCCTTAGCCCTAGTGCTACTGCAGAGGTGCGAGAGGCTCCTGCCACCGCTACTGTGCTTGCCAGCTGTGACCCTGGCTCAGGGATTCTGGCTGAGTGGCACTTTCCCTGTAGGAGCACACTGACCACCAGGGACAGCTCCTGCATTGAGCATCTGCCTCCCAATGGTCAGTGTGCATCATAGCGATCTGTAGTTCCACAGTTTGGTCGATTTGCATATTAGCCTTTTATTAAATAGGATTGACTATATTCCCTATGCTGTACATGAAAAATATGGAATGATTCACAAATTTGCATACCATTCTTGCTCAGGGGCCACACTAATCTCTGCATTAATGAACTGAATACTTTTAAAGCAGTAGCTCCCATGATTTGAAGTGGTTTGAATCAAATGTAGGCTATGCTGTTTGAATTCTGGTTGTGCCTCATTTTAGCTGTATGTATTAGTCATACTTTTGCTGAAATAATTCTAAATAACAAATAATTATCAAATTTCCCTTGTTTTTCTCACTTGCAAACCAAGTGTTCTGAAATAACATGAACAAACAAAGAGACATTTTCTGAGTGTGGCTCTGTAGGGTTCAGTTGGGATACCTGGCCTTGGTTGTAGGGTGAATTTCAGTCTGGTTGCACGTATGTCTTCTTTCTGGACGAGATCTTCAAGGCATGTTCCTCAGGGTGGATAGCATAAGGGCAAGAAAGAAGTCCAACCACGCAGGTCTATTTAAAATTCCTACTTGTGTCATGCCAACAGACATTCCACTGGCCACAGCTTATGCCAATGGAATGGAGAAGAATACTTCCATGGAGAGAGAACAAGGCAAGAAGGAAAAAACTGTGAGCAAATAATGCCACCCAACATACTATGCAAGCTTGTTTAAAATGCACAGCCTCTTTGTGCCTTAGTTTTCATCATATGAAAAGTGGGTATCATAATGCTGTCTACTTCATAGGATTTTTTGAAGACTTAAATGAGTTAAGATGTACAAAGTAGTTGGAATAGTGCAGGGCTCATAGTAAGCACTCAATAAGTACCAATCATTCATACATAAGATATTTTCTAAGTAAGTAAAGTAAAAAGTTTTTGATTTCTAGGAACCCAGATTCCAACAAATTTTGACATAATTATACTGTTTATACTTATGGACATACTAGAGGCCTGGTGCATGAAATTCGTACATGGATGTGTGTGGGGGGTGAGTGTCCCTCAGCCCAGCCTACACCCTCTCCAGTCTTGATCCCTCTCATAATCCAGGACTGCTCACTCCAAACTGCTCACCTGCTAGCCTTTCTGATTGTTCCTAACTGCTTCTACTTGCCAGCCTGATCACCCCCTAACCACTCCCCTGCCAGCCTGATTGATGCCTAATTGCTCCCCTGCCAGCCTGTTTCCCCTAAGTGTCCTTCCCTGCAGGCTTGATCAACCCCAACTACCCTCCCTTGCAGGCCTGGTCCCTCCCAACTGCCCTCCCCTGCTGGCCTAATTGTCCACAACTGCCCTCCCTTGCAGACCTGGTCCCTCCCAACTGCCCTCCCCTGCTGGCCATCTTGTGTCCACATGAGGGCAGGATCTTTGACCACATGGGGGCAGCCACCTTGTGTGTTGGAGTGATGGTCAATCTGCAAATTACTCTTTTATTAGATAGGATAAGCACATATTCTGAAAGATGATAAGATAAAGCTAGAGTAAATAAAACCTTGATTAACCAGAACTCAACTAGCCTGGCTATAAGAATATTATGTTGTTGAAATTTCAAGGGACATTGGAGATCTCAGCTCTGAAATCACATGAACAAACAAAAAGACATTCTCCTTTAGAGTCTACGGAAAGGCCGAAGACCCGAAAACATGGGTTTTAGCCCAGTGAGACCTGTATTGGACTTACAGAACTGTAAAATAATAAATTTGTGTTTAAAAAATAGAGAAGCTGCTGTGGAGATGGCTATTCCTCTGTGAGGGGAAGATGGCTAGGGTCATGATGGGGGAATTTGCTGGGTAGTCACAAAACAGAGAACAAAAACAACCACCGGAAATGTTGTAGCAGATTAGTTTTCTCCCAAGATGGCTGCAGCAGTATGTCCCATTCCATGTGCTCTTCTGCAATGAGAACTTGCCAGTCCCTGGACAAGAAGCCCCTCCCCTCTGGGCCGACTTGCTTGTAAACCAATGGAATGGAATGAAAGGAATCCTGCATGATCTCTGAGGCAATGTCAAATGAGGCCATGTAGCTTCTACCATCTGCTACTTCCCAGGACATGGCCTCTTGGAACTCAGACTCCATGCTGGGAAGAAGACCAAGCCACACAGAGATCATATGTAGGCATCCCAGTCTACAGTCCCACCTGAGCCCAGCCTCAGAGTCATCCCCAACCAGGCGCCTGTAGGGTAAATGAAGAAATTATATATATATATATATATATATATATATATATATATATATATATATATATATATATATATAATTAGAGGCCCGTTGCATGAAGAGTCATGCAATAGGCTTTCCTTCCCCTGGCTGCCAGGACAAGTTTTCCTCTGGAACCTGGGACCCAGGCCTTCCCTCTGGCTGTTGCCTTCTGTTTTTTGCTTTGGCCCCTGGAGGCTTCACTCCATCCAGAGCCTTCAGTCTTCTCTGCTCTGGCCGGAGAGCCATGCTGCCGCAGCCTCATCTCCGCCCCCGCCGCCGCCGCTGCAGCTTTGTCTCCACCTCCCAGGGCCGGGCACTCATGCTGCTTGGCCCTGCCCCTTGCTCCTGGTTGGTTGGTAGCATAGCCAATCAGGAGCCAAGGTATGGTCACATTTGCATGTTACTTTTTTATTAGATAGGATATATATATGTGTGTGTGTGTGTGTGTGTGTGTGTGTGTGTGTGTGTGTATATATATGCCTAAGTGACTGTTAAGATCAAATGACTAGAATGAATGGAACGACCAGATGACTGGCTGGTAGCTATGATGCGCACTAACCCAGACCATGCTGCTGGGGCACTGACAGCCCCGAATCTGGTTCACCCACATCCCAGACCCAGACAGGAGGGGGGAGGGAGCCCGATTCCTCGTGGAATTGGCCATTGGTTAGCTTGCTGCTGGGGCCAACCTCCCGTGGGTCCTTCCCCCAGCCAGCTGGCCAACCTCCCATGGTCCCTCCCCCAGCAGTCTGCCCCCTGTCAATTGGCCCTAATCACTGGCCAGGCTGAGAGATCCACCCATGCACGAATTTGTGCACTGGGCCTCTAGTCTCTAATAATTCCAGCCTACAGTCGTTTGGATTACCTTCAACGGAATATGAATCGTGTGGCCCCACTTGCAGCACATAAACAAGCCCTGTCCAGATTCTTGGCCCACGGAATCTGTGAGTGTTCAATGATTGTTGTTTATACCACTGAGTATATAAAAAAGATGAAACAGAATTTAATAACACCCACAGAGAGGCAAGGGAGTGAAGAGGCTTAAATCATTCCACAGTCTCTTGCTTGAGGGCTAGGGGAATGGTGGTCTTCATTACTCATGGAATGTGGATTGCCAGGGATGGGGATGAATCAAGGAAAGAGTCAAGTGTGATCATCCCTCTCTTGAGCAGCATCAACATGAGTGATCCATTCTGTGTTGATGAACAGCTTCAGATGGAGCTCCCGATGGCCACTCTCATCATGAAGAGGAACACCCCTGCAATTCTCAAAAGTACCACAGTTTCAATTTATTGCAGCTGGGCTGTCCCCGAGTCAAGGTCGACCAGCTGAGATGAATTATTATCAGTTGGCTAGAGTACAGATCTATATATTGAAGCACCAATAAAGAACATCTTCCAACATACTGAATTTTTATGAAGAACTGTTAAATAATGAACTTGACCACTGATACTTTCTGCAGGCCTTTTCAAATGATCTGAATTATGACTGCTCAATAAATACACAACTGAAAACATGAGGAGATGAAAGAATTGTGTCCAGAACCAAGCCATCTTAAGAGGATCCAACAAAGATGCTGTCAGAGAAAGCAGTCTAAGCATTCTATGAACATTACTGTACCGAGAAAACAAGAGCTGATGTAGATTAAAATAGCGGAACCTCTAGATGAACCCGTGATTCCCCACAACTGGTGCCTGTAATCCTGGCTACAAGGAAAACGAAGGGAAGATGGACTATAGGAAACAGTGAGGTTTAACAAAAGACTCCTCCAAAGGAACTTTGCAAAAAGCAGGGTTGTTTTCGTCTGCTTTGTTTTTCAGTTTTTAAAAAAGTTAATATAGAACCAAGTAGGTGGCCAAAGTCAGTGTACTAATTCAACTTACACTCTGAACTATGCAGCTGGGCTACAGTCAGTCAGTCAATCAATCAATCAATCAATATCTGGCTTTTAAGCCCCATCCGTTGGTTTCTGGTTTTTTTTTTTTATTCTGGACTTCATACCTTCAGGAAACTTATCCTATAAAATAAAGATGTAATATGCAAATGGCCACTACACTGACTGCATAATGACTGGATCATGGATCAGTAGGAGGGTGGGGCGCCAAGCTATAAGTGGGCAGTGGAGAGCTCCGAGAGGGGGCAGGGCAGCAAGCTATGGGGGCGGGGAAAGGAGGCAGAGGGAGCTACAGAAGGGCGGGGCAGTGGGCAGACAGCTACAGGAGGGCGGCAGCGAGCTACTGGCTACAACTGGGTGGTGGAGAGCATCAGGAGGGGGCAAGGCAACAAGCTATGAGGGAGTTGGGGGGAGCTACAGGAGGGAAGGGCAGCAGGCAGAGAGCTACTGAGGGTGGCAGCAAGCTATTGGTGCATGGATTCATGCGCAGGGCTACTAGTTCACATATACAATGTGAAGTTCCTCCTTTTTCTTTTTAAATGTATTTTGTTGATTTTTTTACAGAGAGGAAGGGAGAGGGATAGAGAGTTAGAAACATTGATGAGAGAGAAACATCGACCAGCTGCCTCCTGCACACCTCCTACTGGGGATGTGCCCGCAACCAAGGTACATGCCCTTGACTGGAATCGAACCTGGGACCCTTCAGTCCGCAGGCTGATGCTTTATCCATTGAGTCAAACTGGTTTTGGCAGTTCTTCCTTTTTCAAGAACTACTTAACTGATTGTTACATATGAGCCTCCCAGTTCTTTCTCCTCACCACTATTCATTTCGACCCTGCCACTATTGATTTCCCCCAGATTTTATGAAAAACGAGGACCCATTACCTAAAGTGATTGGAATGAATTTTAAGTGGGAATGGTAATCATGCCCTTTTATTTTTATCGAATTAGTTTGCTTTTTGAGTCTTTTTTTTTTTCTACAGTGGTAGCATTCGAGTAAATGCCAGTTAGCCGCTCTGAATTAGTGGGATTAGCTGTCAAAAGAAAGCTAACATGGATATTATCTTGCAGACTTTGGGGAGGAAAATAAAAATTCTCTCCCTAATAAGATGAGAAGATTGGAATAGATCATGGCTTTTCAAATGGGACTCTGTGAGCACTAGGGACTCTCTGACCTCCCTTCATGGGTTCCAGTGGATGAGAGAGTACCCAACCGAATCAGCTAGAGTGACTCCACTCTCATCTGTTTTCCCAGATGGTAAGAGTTTATTTGTACAAGGCTTTCTGAATGCAAATGTTTGACAACCTGCAGACTATCTGATCTCTAAGACCTCCTCTGGCTCTTATATTCTGTGGTTCTGTTAAGCCATTGAAAAGAAACTACCGGCTCAGGACTACAAACAAAGCATAAATGTATCTTCATGTGCCTACATGCGTGGGATGAGTTCAGACAGCAAAGGGCGCCTCATTGTATTGTGTCGTGCATCTCTGCTGAAGCTCTTGACTTGCTAGGGAAATAGTACCCCCGCTCCACTACAGTGCTTTAGCAAAATAAAAGATGCCCACAATTCATAATCTCTTGCGTCTCTTAGAGCCTCTTCAGGCTTTGAATACTAGACCTTGAAGTCTTAACAATCAGTGTAGCAGAAGCTGTTGGTTGCTTACATTTATTATTTTTTACAAATTTATGTTTATTATTGAAAGTATTACATATGTTCCCTCTTTCCCCCCCATTAACCTCTCCACCTACCCCTACCCCAGGCCTTCACCACCCTATTGTCTGTGTCCAGGGGTTATGCATACTAGTATATGCCTATAAATTCTTTGCTTAATCTCTCCACATCTCTCCCCCTCCCCTGCCTTTCCTCTGACAGTTGTCAGTCTGTTCCATGTTTCTATTTTGTTCATCAGTTTGTGTTGTTCATTAGATTTCACATATGAGTGAGATCATGTGAGACTTGTCTTTCTCTGACTGGTTTATTTCACTTAGCATAACATCCTCTAGTTCCCTACATGCTGTCTCAAAGAGCCTTCTATTTTTACAGCTGCATAGTATTCCATGGTGTAAATGTACCACTGCTTTTTTATCCACTCGAGTACTGACAGGCACTTGTAAATTTTAGCTGTTGTAAATTGTGCTACTATGAACATAGGGATGCATACATTCTTTCTGACTGGTGCTTTCGGTCTCTTAGGATACATTCCTAGAAGTAGAATCACTGGGTCAAATGGCAGCCAGAAGACTCTTTCTTGTTCATATCCTATTCTATTAGCATCGATCTTATATTTAGCAGAGACCAGGAATCTTCCAGAAAACTCTTTGCGAGAAAGTAGAGAGGGAACTGCAGTTGAAGAGGCCAGAAGAACCCTTGCCACAGTGCACGCTGGTGATTATAGTTTTCCATGTTCTTTATTGATTTAGGGCATCATAAAACCAAGCTACAGAAGTGGGAGAAGATTCCAACTTAGTACATAAGAGCTGGGCAATGAAAATGGGATTGAGAACAGTGCCACATCCATACACTTGAACTCTCAGAAGGTGAAGTGAGCAATGCTCACAGGAAAAGAAAGACAAACAAAATCTGTATTTTGGTAAGAATTGGGTCAGGCTAGGTTCTCTTTTTTCATTTTGGGGATGAGTAAACAGAAACAACTTACATACAGCAGCAGGAGAAAAAAGCCATTCTGAAGACATGTGAAAATGCCAAATGGGAAATGATTTATTATGCAAACCATTAGGAACTTACTCTGAGTTGCCAGATTATTATGAGGCCTGGTGCATGGGTGGGGTCTGGAAAACACCTGTAGGAGAGTAGCAGGGAAATGTTTGGGATAAAGAAAAAAAAACTGTAAGAGAACTAGAAACACAATCCTATCTAATAAAAGAGAAACATGTAAATTGACTATACCTCTGCTATGCCTACAAGCCACGCCCACCAGCCAATCAGGAGTGAGTATGCAAATTAACTCAATAAATATGGCCATGGCCACAGAGCTGGAGGAAGCAGGAGGCTTGGGTTGCCCCTAGTGCTGGAGGAAGCCAAGCTTCCCACCCACCCTGGCCTGCCCTGGCCTCTGCTCAAGGCTACAATGTTTCAATTATAGAAGATAAATAAATCCTAACAAAAATGGCAGCCACTACAAAACTGGAGAGATCAGGAGGCTTAGAGGAAGTCAAGCTTCCCGCCCACTGTGGCCTTTGCTCAAGGCTACAAAGTTTCAATTGTAGAAGATAAATAAATCCCAACAAAAATGGAGGCAGCCACAGAGCTGGAGAGAGCAGGAGGCTTGGGTTTCCCCCTGGTGATGGAGGAAGCCAAGCTTCCTGCCCACTCTGGCCTGCCCTGGCCTCTGCTCAAAGGTACAAAGTTTCAATTATAGAAGATAATTAAGTCCCAGCTACCAGGGCCTCCACTTGGGTAACTGGAGGGTGTGGTTGGCCTACAAACAACCACAGGCCCCCTCACCCAGGCTGCCCCATGTCCCAAGGGAACCCCCACCCTGATCCAGGACACCCTTCAGGGCAAACCAGCTGGCCCTCACCTGTGCATCAGAACTCTATCCTATCTAATAAAAGAGTAATATGCAAATTGACCATCACTCTAACATACAAGGTGGCTGCCCCTATGTGGACACAAGATGGCCACCACAAGATGGCCAGCAGGGGAGGGCAGTGGGGAAGGGCCAGGCCTGCAAGGGAGGGAAGTTGGAAGGGACTAGGTCTACAAAGGAGGGCAGTTGGGGTCGATCAAGCCTGCAGGGAAGGGCAGTTGGGGGTGACCAGGCCTGCAGGGGAGAGCAGTTGGGGGGGGACCAGGCCTGCAGGAGAGGGCAGTTGGGGGGGACCAGGTCTACAGGGGAGGACAGTTGGGGGTGACCAGTCCTGCAGGGGAGAGCAGTTGGGGGGGCAGGCCTGCAGGAGAGGGCAGTTGGGGGTGACCAGGCCTACAGGGGAGGGCATCAATCAGGCTGGCACGGGAGTGGTTAGGGGGTGATCAGGCTGGCAGGCAGAGTGGTTAGGAGCAGTCAGAAAGGCAGGCAAGTGAGAAGTTGGGAGCCAGCAGTCCTAGATTGTGAGAAGGATGTCTGACTGCCTGTTTAGGCCCACTCCTACTGGGATCAGGCCTTAATGGGGAGTCAGACATCCCTTGAGGGGTCCCAGATTGGAGAGGGTGCAGGCTGGGCTGAGGGACCCACACCTCCATGTACAAATTTTGTGCACCGGGCCTCTAGTCCTATATAATAAGAGGGCAATATGCAAAACAAAGAGAAAAATTGTCAAACCTAAAAATTGTCAATACACCAGAGGAAAAAATCAGTGTGACTAGAACACATGCAGCAATCAGACATAATTGAAAAAACTGTGCATGATTTGATAAAGATCTGATTTGTGCAGACTGAAAGTCCAGAATTCTTAGGGCATAAAAAAATAAAAATAAATTCTCATGTAGGCATATTTGGACCATAAGGATTCAAACATATCCTATAAATATCCAGTCTCTTCATCAGTTTCCTGATAAAGGAAAAATCAGGCTAACTCCAATATTTTAAGCAAAAGGCTGAAAGACTACAGAACAATGTCAAAAATATTTGGAGAGAAAAAGATTTGGCTTAAATAGTCAATATCTATTTATGAATGAAAGCAACAGAAAGACATGAATATTATGGGCTCAGAAAATATGCCAACCATGCTTCTTAAAAATAGAAAAGAAAAGCTAGTACATCTATGTTCACGTTTACTATATGGATTGCAAAAGTTTATAATGCTGCCTTGGCTCAGTTGGTTAGAACATCATCCTGTGTACCAAAAGGTGATTCCTGGTCAGAGCACATACCCAGGTTGTGCGTTCGGTCTCCAGCTGGGGTGCATACAGAAGGTAACCGATCCATGTTTCTCTCTCTCTCACTCCCACCCTCTCTCTAAAATCAATAAAAAAGGCCTTTAAAAAGCAAAGAAATACACAAAATATGTGTCTTTAAAGGAATAATAGGACATCATAAAATGGCATAAAGGCAATGAAACATCAATTATAATGAAAAATGATTAAAAATCTTATTAAAATAGAAATACTCTCTGTTTAGATTATAACATAAAATATGCCTCTATATTGCTTATAGGAGACAAAAAGACACTGGATCTTTTTTTTTTAAATATATATATCTTTATTGGTTTCAGAGAGGAAGGGAGAGGGAGAGAGAGAGATAGAAACATCAATGATGAGAGAGAATCATGGTTCAGCTGCCTCCTGCAGTCCCCCTAGTGGGAATCAAGCTTGCAACCTGGGCATGTGCCCTTGACCAGAATCAAACTCAGGACCCTTCGGTCTGCAGGCCGATGCTCTATACACTGAGCAACACTGGCTAGGGCAAGACACTGGATCTTAACAATTATAAATGGACAAAAAGTTATCTTTGTTCACAAGTGCAAACAAAAGGAAAGCAGAGGTGGCAATTTTAATTTCAGGCAAAGAAGAATTCAAGCCAAATAACATTATACAGAGCAAAGATATACCAGCTATGAACTTTATATTCCAAATGACTTAGTATTGATATTTACAAAGCAGAAGTTGTCGGAAACTCATTGCCAAATTCAAATAAATCCAATTGCTTTTTAGGCACTTTAATACAGCTCTATAAGGTAGAACATGAAAAGAAGAGGATGTGTCAATTTAAATAATATAATGAACAAAGTTAATTTAATATACATATGTTGAACTTTTTACCTTACAATGTATTTCTTTCCAATTAGTCACACCATGATTTTTTTAAAAAAACACTTATCTCACTAGATATCAAAGATAACACCAATGTATTTTATTTTTTATTTTTTAAATATATTTTATTGATTTTTTACAGAGGGGAAGGGAGAAGGATAGAAAGTCAGAAACATCGATGAGAGAGAGACATCGATCAGCTGCCTCTTGCATGCCCCCTACTGGGGATGTGCCCGCAGCCAAGGTACATGCCCTTGCCGGAATCGAACCGGGACCCTTCGGTCCGCAGTCCGACGCTCTATCCACTGAGCCAAACTGGTCTCGGCAACACCAATGTATTTTAAAAAGCAGAAATCATGCAGGGTATGCACTTGCGCACAATACAATAAAACTAAAAATAATTACTACAAAAGTTTAATATATTTAAAACTTTTAGAATTTAAAGCTATTGTATTAGATTACTCTTCATTCAAAGGATAAATCTCTATATATAAAAGCTCAGCGACTGGAATGGCGGAATGACCAGTGGCTATAATGCACACTGTGGCAGCCAACCACCCTGATCCAGGCTCTCCCCCGACCAGCCTGGCCTGATCGCCCCCATTGGGACTGGCTGGCCTGGCTCCACCTGTGTACAAATTTGTACACCAGGCCTATAGTAAAGTTATAATTTATGGATTGAAAAACCCCATATTATGAAATATAGCTACGTCTATACTCAGAGGTTAATTTATAACTAAATTTTTATTATCATCAATAAGACCATGAAAATAAGTGAACAATCAACTCAAGAATTTAGAAGTTTCTGCTAGAGCAGTGGTTATCAACCTTTCTAATTTTCTGATGGTTTTAGGCGACCCTGCCAGCGTTTCTCAACCTGTGGGTCGTGACATTAGAAAGATTGAGAACCGCTGCTGTAGAGCCCAAGACCATCGGAAAACATACATATTTACATTACGATTCATAACAGTAGCAAAATCACAGTTAAGAAGTAGCAAAGAAAATAATGTTATGGTTGGGGGTCACCACAACATGAGGAACTGTATTAAAGGGTCACAGCATTAGGAAGGTTGAGAACCACTGCCCCTCCCTAGCAGATACCCTGACCACAGGACGCACATTTTCTACCAGGTACCGCCCCTCTGATGGAGCCCTGATGCCATTGCTGACCACTGCTTCTGCCTGCTCTCACACTGATTCTGCTTAGAAAGCAAAACTAAATGAGCTATACCTTTAGGATATTGGTACATATGCTGTAACATAAATTAAAACTAACAGGGACTTAAACAAGATGGAAGTTTCTTTCTTTTTCATATACAAATCTGGGTAGATGGTTCCAGACCAGGATGGTGGTCATGGTCCAGGCACCTTCTATCTTGTTTGTTTCTCTTCTACCTTTAATTTGTTGCTTCTAATCTATGTTTAAGATGTTTGCTTCAGCTCCTACCATTATGCTAATGTTCCAGTCGATAGAAATGAAATCCAGCGTGAGGCCTCTGCTCTGTAAGGGTACAACCTGGAAGTTGAACACACTGCTTCTATTCAGATGCCATTAGCCACAACTGGATCATTTGTCATACCCAGCTGCAAAGAAGGCTGGGTAATGTATTCTGGGTCATCATCATTTGCTATTGCTATCACTATGCAAGTCAAGGAGAATGGATTTAGGATGGCATTAACAGTCGTAGCCACAGCATCTTAATAGAAAATTGACACAGCAATAATTTTGATCATGTAAACATCATTGTCAGTTTCTAGTTGACTTCCACACCTTTCTGTTCAAGCATATATGAAGGAGATGTAAGAAGAAAAATCTCATATGGTACTGACTGCTTCTGACCGTTTTATTTCCTACCTCTCGGTATTGTGTGTGCCCCGGATGTCCAATAGAGAAATCTATTTGCAGTGTGAGACTTAACACACCTGGGGATAGAAGAGCCATTGTATCTAATAAAAGAGTAATATGCAAATTGACTGTCGCTCCAACACACAAGATGGCTGTTCCCATGTGATCAAAGATCCTGCCCCCATGTGGACATAAGATGGCCACCACAAGATGGCCAGCAGGGGGGGCAGTTGGGAGGGACCAGGTCTGCAAGGGAGGACAGTCGTGGGCAATCAGGCCTGCAGGGGAGGGCAGTTAGGGGCAAACAGGCTGGCAGGGGAGCAGTTAGGCATCAATCAGGCTGGCAGGGCAGTGGTTAGGTACAATCAGGAAGGCAGGCAGGTGAGAAGTTGGGAGTCAGCCCTGGATTGTGAGAGGGAAGTCTGACTGCCCTTTAAACAGGCAGTCGGACATTCCTTGAGGAGTCCCAGATTGGAGAGAGTGCAGGCTGGTCTGAGGGATACACCCCCCCCCCCCCTGCGCCATGCATGGATTTTGTGCACCAGGCCTCTAGTTGATACATAATATTCCAACTTTAGAGATATTGGACCCCAACTTATTTAGGGTTTTGCAGCAGTTTGGGTTTCACAAACAAACTGCTGAGTCACAGTGCAGATAACCAAGGGGATCTTGCTGTAAATCTTTTTTTGTTGTTGTTGGAAAAATAAGTAGGTGGGAGCTTAATTTGCGTACACTGAGTGGGAGTGAGTCACAATCAGTTAAAAAACCTTTTCTTCTCTTTGGGCCACACCCACCTAATATTCAGGCTGATGTACGCATGAGCACATTGCTCCAAGCAAAATGTCTGGTCAGCCCACTCCTTCCCTTCCTGCTATTAGCAAGTCACTTCCCTTCTCTGCTCCCTTTCTCTCCCTCCACCTCCCATTTCTTCTTGCTCTGTGCTTCACTGGGGAGCACTAGAGTTGGAGTTGGTCATTGAAACAGTGGAGATAAGTTGTTAGATGAAAAAAAATTAAGTGTCAAGGCAGTTATCTGGAATGATGGTGTTACTAGGAACAAATATCAAGTGCCCCACCCCTATTGCCAAGGGTCTTGTTCAGCACTACATCATCCGGACCAGGAAAGGGACACTGGGGACCACTGAAAGGCAGGTGGGTGAGAGAACCTATGCTCTCTTTCAGTAAATACCTGTGAAGGTCAAGGACTCCACAGATTAAAGTTCTTTGCACAAACTAAATTCACTAGAAACCTAACACTAGTAAATATGTCGTTCAAAGCATGATTTCCTACAAGAGAGCTCTAGTCATAAGCAGTAACTACAAAATGACTCAACTAAAAAAAAAAACCCACAACACAACCCAGCATGAATATATTATAATATCCACATCTAAGAAATAGTGTCCTCCAAATGAAGAGAAAGAACTAGTAAGTGAAATAATTGCTTTAAGTTAAAAAATAAATCTATAATGACCTTTTAGAGCCTTGCACTAAGGTTGTGCACTTAATGACTGTAACCCTTAAACCCAGAAAGTAGGAGCTAAGTGTTGTGGCTAAATACTAGAGAGATAAACAACAACCCAGGTAAATTTGTAATGGCCCAGTGAGTTAGCAGACAAAAGAAAAATGACTCAGTCTGGTACCAGCAACACAGGGCAAGCAGGTGCCAGACCGAACTGTCTTCTGTGTCATTCTGATACCTGATTGGGTGTGTGGTCAATACAGGGAGAGAACTGTTTTGTTAGTAGAAAGAAAGGAAGAAACTGGCATATATCCTTTCAGTTGTTTTTCATCTAATATTTATAAAACCCATATTTGGAGTCAGACATCATGTCAGGCTGTGGGGATAGTTAACAACCTTCAGAGCTTTGCACTCTAGTGAGAGGAGATGGACATATAATCAAATATAATATACATTGTAAATGTTGGGCCAGTATTTCTCAACTTGAGTTTGCATGGGAAACACCCAAAGAGCTTGATTAAAACACATTCCAAGTGAAATAAGTCAGATGGGAAAAGACAAAAACCCCCACATGATTTCACTTGCATGTGGAATATAAAACAAAAAGTAACAAACTAACAAAAATAAGTTCATAGATACAAACAACAGAATGGTGGTTACCACAGGGGAAAGAGGATGGGGGGAGGGCAAAGTGGGTAAAGGGGGTCAAGTATATGGTAACATAAGGAAACTAGACTTCAAATGGGGAGCATTCAATAGAGTGCACATATGTCAAATTGTAATCTTGTACACCTGAAAATTATATAATGTTATTAAGCAACTAGAGAACCGATGAACATATTCGTGCACGGGTGAGGTCCTTCGGCCTAGATGGAGATCAGGGCCAATTGGGGCTGGCCAGCACGGGGAGGGACTGTGGGAGGTTGGCTGGCCATGGGAGGTTGGCTGTGGGAGTGCAATTACCACCAGGGGGAAGCTCCTGTGTTGAGTGTCTGCCCCCTTGTGGTCAGTGTGTGTCATAGTGACAGCCAGTCATCTGGTCGTAACAGCCACTTAGGCTTTTATATATATGCTAGAGGCCCAGTGCACAAAATTTGTGCATGGGGGGTTAGGGGGGCAGTGCCTGCACCCTCTCCAATCTGGGACCCCTAGAGGGATCAGAGCTAAATGGGCAGTCGGACATCCCTCTCACAGTCCAAGACTGCTGGCTCCCAACTGCTCACTTGCCTGCCTTCCTGATTGCCTCTAACTGCTTCTGCCTGCCAGCCTGATCACCCCCTAACCACTTCCCTGCCAGCCTGTTGATGCCTAACTGCTCCCTTGCAAGCCTGTTTTCCCCTAACTGCCCTCCCCTGCAGGCCTGGTCACCCCTAACTACCCTCCCTTGCAGGCCTGGTCACCCCTAACTGCCTTCCCCTGCAGGTTCAATGGATCTCAATTGCCCTTCCTTGCAGGCCTGGTCCCTCCCAACTCCCCTCCCCTGCTGGCCATCTTGGGGCCATCTTGTGTCCACATGGGGGCAGGATCTTTGATCACATGGGGCAGCCATCTTGTGTGTTGGAATGATGGTCAATCTGCATATTACTCTTTTATTAGATAGGAGAATATATATATATATATATATATATATATATATATATATATATATATATATATTACCTAAAGAAATTCAATAAAAAACACCTGCCAATGTGGAAACATATGCAGGGAATGGTTGGTACATGAAGAAGGAATTTTTTGTTTTATCTGAAACTGATGATTGAGCTGTGTTTCAAAAAATAAGTAGGTATTGATTCATCAAGCAAAAAAGGGGAAGTGGGTAGAATTTAGAAACAGAGTTCACCAAGTTTGGGGCCTAATATGTGACAGATTAGGATGTAGATATAAGTGTGGGCCACATCAGGAAGGGTCTTAAGTGCCACACTGAGGAGTTAAAATTTCATTCTATAGGCAATGGAGAACTACTGAGTTTTAAGCAAGGGAATAAGCCATGTGGGCATTTGATAAAGAAAAATCCTATGAGAGGAAAGAGCAGAGATAAAGACATTGAGGTTGGAGTGTCATTGTTCTGTTCATACACAAGGAAGAAGGCCAGCATGGCTGGAATATGAGGGGGTAGTACTAGATGATAATGTCAGAGAAGTTGGCAGGGATCAGATTGCATAGGGCCTTGGGAACCACAGTAGGAACAATGAATTTTCTTTAAAATCCATTGAGTCTGGATATGGCATGATATAACTTTAGGATTGGAAGTGTCACTTTGGCTACCCTGTGTTCTGTAAGTGGGCAAGAGTGGCAGCAAAAGTAGACTATAGTAGCGGTCTAGGGGTGAGCTGATGGTGGTTTGAATCAGGGGAGTTTTGACAAATTCATGCATCTACCATCACAGTCATATTAAATAGATCTCTTATTCTAAAAACTAGAGCCCAGTGCATGAAATTCATGCACTGGGGGGGGGGGGCAGTGTCCCCCAGCCTGGCCTGCATCTCTCACAGACCAGGAGTCCTTGGGGGATGTCAGTTGGACATCCTTAGAGCTATTGCGGAGGCAGAAGAGGTTCCCCCCACCACCACTGCACTCGCCAGCTGGGAGCCCAGCTTCTGGCTGAGCAGCGCTCCCCCTGTAGGAGCTCACTGACCACCAGAGGGCAGCTCCTGTGTTGAGCATCTATATAGGATTGTTTCATGCTGCCAAGCCCCAACTCTGGGAACCACTAAACTTTTCTCTGTCCCTATAGTTTTGGGTTTCCCAGAAATTCACATAAATGCAATCATACAATACATAGCCTTTGGGATCTAGCTTCTTTCATTTGGCATTCATTCCTGGTGCTGTGTGAATCAGTAGTTCCTTCGTTTTCATTGCTCAGTAGAATTCCATTTTATGGGTGTACCACAGTTTGTTTGTTTCCAAACAATGGGGTGTTTCCATTTGGGGGTGATTATGAATAAAGCTGCTCTAAATATTCGTTTCTAAATTTTGGTACGCACGTAAGTTTTTGTTTCTTTGGGGTAAATATCTGGGTGCAATTGGTAAGTGTGTGATTAACTTTATAAGAAAGTGCCAAACTGTTTGCTATGAGCAAAGAAAGCATCCGAAGGATTTACTGATGGAATGGATAAAGGATGTGAAAAAGTAAGGAGTTAAGAGAGATTTCAAGGTCTTTGGCCTGAGCAAAATGATACTAGGAAGAGGTGGAGAGAATTCAGAACCAGAGTTAATGTGACATGATTTCAATGGCTCAGGAAATACTCAGAAGTAGTTATGAGAAAGGAGAAAATGGTTATTGTTATGGGCAAAGGAAAAGTGATTGCATACTCCTACTCCACATTGTTACCAGGAATTGCAAAATAAAATGTATTCAGAACAAATAGAACTGAAGATGATTCAAGAACTCTTACGGGTGGCGTGTAGGTGGAAAATGAAAGGTGTCACCCTCAAGGGAAGACATGTCAGTCTGGGAAAAGCAAGCTTCTGCTCACATTTCAGGGACATGATTCACTGTGGGCGCCTGGAACCTGTTTTATAGCCTGGCTGGGTGGTGGCTGGGGCAGAGTTGTTTTTGCCGACACACAGAACAGAGAGAAGTTGATGGCTTTGGATCATAAACCCTGGTACGTGGGCATAATGGACCATGATGTCATTTTGAGCAAGCAAGTGGAAGGAGAGGATTACGCTGGCCCATACCGAGTTAGAAGCATAAGAAAGGTGATGGTGAAAGGGGGCCTGCCTGAAACACGTGTCCTGGGTGCTCCGCCCGGCTGCTCAGTGGGATCCGGGGTATTTATCCAGGTGAAGAGTGTCAATCATCTCCGGTTCAGATAGAGGTGAGGGTGACTTAGGGAACAATAGAGCAGATTATCTGGGATCCTCTTGACTCGGGAGTCATGGTGATAGATCCAATCAGAGAAGACAGAGATCGTCTTCCTACCATATGTCTGGACACGCCCTGGCTCAATTTCTAATTCTGCTTTGGCTTCTTCTTCTTTTTTTAAAAAAAACAAAATATTTGTATTGATTTCAGAGAGGAAGGGAGAAAGAGGGGGGGGGAGAGCGAGGGGGAGAGGGAGAGAGAAACAAAAACATCAAGGATGAGAGAGAATCACTGATTGGCTGCCTCCTGCATGCTCCACATGAGGGATCGAGCCCACAACCCAGGCATGTGCATTTGACTGGAATCGAACCTGGGACCCTTCAATCCGAAAGCTGATACTCTATCCACTGAGCCAAACCAGCTAGGGCCTACTACCTCTCTTCAACTTTCTGTCTTTGTTTTTATTTATTGTGTTTAACAATGGAAGTAGCTTTATTGTTTTGATTTTTGCTTCGGGAAAAATTCAAAAAAATTTAGAAGAATGTACTAAAGAAAGTAAACATCTTCTGAAATCTCATCACTCCAGAACCTCACCTTTGATGTTTTGGGAGGCTAACATTTCATGTTTATGCATGCATATTCACAGCTGTATTTTCACTTACTTGGAATGATGTCATGCATGCTGATTTCTTTAAATCATGGAAAACTTTTGAAAAAATGATTTTTGTTTAATTTTTTTATTGACACCCCCCACCTCTCACTGATACTCTCAGTAACTAATGTAAGAAACTTGGTGTTTATTCTTACAGACCTTTCTCCATCGTCATATAATTTTACACACATCTATGCATGCACGTGTACACATACACACACACAGTTAAGACCTTTTTAATGAAAACAGGATCTTTATAATGCACTTCTTTGGATTTTCCTTTTCTCACTATATTTACATCATTCTTTTCTATGGCTGCTTAATATTTAGTTCTGCAATTGATTGACATTAGTATTGCTTCCTTTTTTTTTTTTTGCACTACATATATTGCTGTAGCAAATATCTTATATAATAAAAGGCTAATATGCAAATTGTCCCCTCCAGAGTTGGACCAGGTGACCATGAGTTTGATCGCTTGCTATGACATGCGCTGACCACTAGGAGGAGTGCTAAGGGAGCCAGGAAAGGAGGAGGAAGAGAGGCTGGGAAGTGGGGATCCTGATGGGTCCTGATCACAGGCCAGGCCTAGGGATCCTGCCCATTCATGAATTTTGTGTACCGGGCCTCTAGCCTCTCTCTATATTCCTTACATACTGACGATTTGTTTATTATATAGGTGTTTGCATTGCTATGTGCTAGAGTCCAAGAAATAGAATTTCTGAGTTGAAAAGCATATGTAATTATACTTTTAATAAATATTGCCAAATTACTTTACCTAAAATGATTGCTCATAATATCTTTTTACTATACTTTTCTTATCTTTATTGAAGCATAACTGACAAATATAAAATTGTATATATTTAAGGCTTTTGCCTTGATTTTTTAAAATATGTTTTTATTGATTTCAGAGAGGAAGGGAGAAGGAGAGAGAGATAGAAACCTCAATGATGAGAGAGAATCTTGGATCGGCTGCCTCTTGCACACCCCACACTGGGGATGGAGCCTGCAACCTGGGCAGGTGCCCTGACCAGGAATCCAGGTGTGACCTCCTGGGTCATAGGTTGATGCTCAACCACTGAGCCACACCGGCTGGGCATGACTTTCTGTTTTGATTTATGTATACATCATCAAATAATCACCACAATGAAGCTAGTTAGTGTATCCATCACCTCATATATTTCCCTTTTTCTGTGGTGAGAATGCTTAAGATTTATCCTCTTAGCAAAATTCAGGTATACAATATGCAGCATTATGACCTATGTTCACATTGATGTACTTTAGAAGTTATGTATCTTGTGTAACTGAAACTTTATACCCTTTGACCAACATCTTCCCATTTTTTTCTTCCCAGCAGCCCCTGGCAAATATGATACTATTCTCTGCTTCCCTCATTTTGACCATTTTGGATTCCATAGGTGAGTCCATGCCTCATTTGTCTTTCTAGGGACATAGGGAAGTGAGACATGGAAGAGAAAATAGACAATACAGAGTGTGTTGATGTTGGTAATTGGGATCAGGTTTACTGAAGGTTTCCAGGAGAGAAAATTCTTTCTTTCTTTCTTTCTTTCTTTCTTTCTTTCTTTCTTTCTTTCTTTCTTTCTTTCTTTCTTTCAACAGTTGTATTACACACACTTTTATTTGTTTTATTTATTTATTTTTCTTTATTGATTAAGGTATTGCATATATGTCCTTATTCCCCCATTCCCCCACCCTCCCCTGCCTTCCCTCGGAGGTGTGACAGTCTGATTGATGTTTCTTTGTCTCTGGATCTGTTTTTGTTCATCAGTTTATGTTGTTCATTATATCCCACAAATGAGTGAGATCGTGTAATATTTGTCTTTCTCTGCCTGGCTTATTTCACTTAGCACAATGCTCTCCAACTCCATGAGAGGAGAGGAAGCTGAGGAATTCATCAGCCAACTCTCAGGCCTCTGTCTGAGGGGAGTGCATAGAGAAGAGTTAGTTCCAAGGGCACATGGATTGAGTGCTAACAGTGTCGAGCTACGTATTGTAAACAGTACTGCAAAAGGTGGCGCGTCTCCCATTTACACTGTATTTTTCCTGACTTTGTCCCCTCATGCTGCTACTTCTTTAAATCTGAACCAACCTTCACATTCTGTATTAAATACTAATTGCATCCGAACTTCTTCCTTCAGTTTCCTAACAAGTGACACCAGTCATCCTGTTAACCATCATAGCATCAGTTTGAAATCCTCCCTTCAATAACGTTCCTCTCCTCTCGTGCAATTTCCTGCTATTGCATTCTAGTTATTCGTAATTAAATTCTATTTATTTTCTCTTCTTCCCCTCTCTATACTTGCAACATTGAGCGTGGGGGCTTGGGCAGGAGAGCAACCCTAGCAGTGTTTGCGAAGTTGCTGAAGGTCTTCAAATTCTAGAACAGAAACAGTGTTAGCAGGATATGATTCAGTGCATGAAGAATTCAGTTGTTGCTTCTGCAAGTGAAAAGATGTGTTCAATCACTTATTTTGGGAATAGCCGCTGTCATTTGCTGGATGGAGGTTGTGTCTGGGTGGCCAAACATTGAAATACATGCCAGGAGGGGCTGGAAAATTGCATCATTCCATCTGGCCTGCAAGACATATGTGCGGGTGGGTCTGCTCTGAGGCATGCTGAGCAGTGAAGTATGTGCTTAGCAATTTTCTGACTTTATTCCCACAGATGTTTGTTTTTTTCCCTAACTGGTATTGGTCTTTGTTTAGAGAAATAGAAATGTCAGGATAGTTCTACTTTGTGTTTAACAGGGAAAAAAAAACCTGTTTCACTGCATTCATAATGCATGTTTATAGTCATTCTATATATTAAAAGCTATCAACCAAAAGAAGTCATCTGAGTGCAGCTATTGCCCTAAATAAGTAAAAAAATGGCGGTATAATTGGAAATAGCTTCTTCTCTCCTATTTTTGTACCGTTTTTCTTAATATTTGGCAGATGTAGTATGAATAGAAATGCTTAAGTTGGAATGTTGCATGGGTTTTAAGCTATTGTTAATGACAGTAATGAAGTAATTTTAACTACTTAAAAGTTCTCTTGTCTGTGCTCGAACTGTGTGTCACATATTGGCAAAGTATTATAGAACGCCGTTTTAAAATCATTTTACTGTCACCTGTAGTCCACTTCCCCTTCATTTTCCTGTAGCTAAGCCTCGTGTGTCATCACCTCTCAACCTCCACCTATGCCCATTAGGAAGCATGCGATGGCTTCCTCAATATAACAATGTTCTCAAACGTAAGACTCAAAACCGTAAAACTCTTGCAAGGAAACAGTAACATCTCTGACATTTCTCTTAGCAACAGTTTCCCCCCTGACATCTCCTCGGACAAGAAAAACAGAACAAAACTAAACAAGTGAGACTACATCAAACTAAGGAGTTTTTGGACAGCAAAGGAAATAATCAACAAAACACAAAGACAACCCGCTGAATGGAAGAAGGTGTCTGCCAATGAGAAAGCCCACTATGCTGTACATCTGAAACGAATTTTGTGCACTGGGCCTCTAGTCTCTCTATTCCTTACATACTGAAGATTTGCTTATTATATTGGTGTTTTCTTTGCTAGGTGCTAGTGTCCAAGAAATAGAATTGCCGAGTTGAAAAGTACGTGTAATTATACTTTGAATAAATAAAGGCTTTATTTATTTCAGGTGAATAACAAATATACGGAATAACAAATATTTCTAGTTTTGCAAATGCTTCTGTTTTGTAAAACTTGCCCGGAAATATTCATTTCTAAGGCTAACTAACTCGTTCGTGAGAATAAGCTTTGATAATAATTCTTCTCTTGCCTCATTTGCATGGAACGTTCGCTGAGGAGCGACTGTGTGGCAACTGTTCAAAAGCACCATCAAGGCGTGTAGGCCAGCAGCTCTGCGGCTGCACTGCGAAGCCAAACTGCACAATCTGGATTGTCACCTTCAGCAATCTTCATGTCTTTGCTGTTCAACTTCTGTTAATAGAGATTCAATACACTCATTTATTTAACAACTGTTTATCGCGTATTTAATATAAACAACACATTGTATGAGGCACTGGCAAGTTTAAGAGGTTGGAAAAGACTCATTGTCACCGTCAGAAAGAGAATCTGGGAGGGACTAGAAGATACATAGAGGAAAGGTAAAATTAGAGGGCCTGAGATGAGGGGTGGGGATGAGCTAGGTGCGGGGGGGGGGGGGGTCAATGGGGAAAAGGGGGACATACGCAATACTTTCAACACTAAAAATTAAAAAAAATAAAATCTTCCTAAAATGCAAGAAAAGAAAGAAGGAAAGAAGTAGTATGTGTCATTAAAGAGGTATCAAGTGCAGTACCTATTCCACCAGAGTGCCTGAAGAAGGCTTCTTGAGTATATACACTGTCCACTGAGTGGCCAGATTATGATGATCTTTGAATGCATAATAATCTGGCCACTCAGTATATATGTATATATGTATTAGAGGCCCAGTGCATGAATTTGTGCATGGATGGGGTCCAGGCAGCCTGGCCAGGGGGATGGGACATGGGTGGTTGGCCGGCCTGCCTGCTGGTCCTACTCCTGGTCGAGGGGACCATTTGTATATTAGTCTTTTATTCTATAGGATAGACACTGAGTGGCCAGATTATTATGCGTTCAGAGATCATCATCATCTGGCCACTCAGTGTGTAGGGAACAAAGGTACGGAGGGAGGTGAGAGATGTGTAGGCAAAAATAATTCCATGAGCAAAAGCTCAGTGGTCAACACATATAGGACTTGTTCAGGGGAGCGAAGAAGGAAAGATGAAGATGAAGATGGAAAGCCACGCCATGCCACTTAAAGCTTTTGTTCAGCAGCAATGCATTTCCTTGTCCCAAAGAGGTCTATGAGAACTGAGCAGGTTTCCTGTTTGTATTTAGATGAGAATCTAAAAACATTTCAGTGTCTTTTGGGTGACCTCGACATGTCCCTTTATACTGAGAATAGCCATAACATTTCCATTTGTGTTGGCTTCAGTGATCAGTTAGCATCAAAAAGTGCCACTGGGTTGCATTATGAACATCTCCCAGGCAATCAGATGCAGTTGGAGAAAGTAAGCGATTCTGATGCCTTCGCCCCAGTGGAAGCCAAATGATGTCACCTGGGCTGTGCGCAGAGAAGTGGGAGGATTAGTCATCACAGGTGCCTGGGAACAGTGGCAACCACAGCAAACAAACCGACCTGTGTGGTGGCATTCAGGGCCATGCTTACGTTGAAGATGATAATTCAGTCTGAGCCTATTATTATGTCACATTAAATTAATGCTGTTAATTTGACTTTAATTGGGTTGGAGTTCTGTTTTTATTAAACTTGGAAAGTTATTTTAGTTTGTGATTATGTAAGACAAACAGAGAGTTATGATACTTTTATATTTTCTATAAGTAAAATGCTGATAAAAAGCATTTCACATTTTCTCCCCTTTATAGAGAAATCATACATTCCTATAACCCGAGCAATGCTGAGGTAGGTAATGGGGGTCCACTGAAGAATTTTGTGAATGTGAGTGACGTGATTGGGGCCGTGTCTAAGGAAGTTGTAAGAGTTTGTGGGAATGGAAAAGAAGGGACAGCTAGAAGGGATATTGGTAGAGGAAGGCTCATGGAAAGTTTTCAGGGATTACTTTGATATATGTAGGGAAGGAGAGGAAGGAGTCAAAGCTTTCTTGAAATTTTTATTCTCTGTAAAGGAAAGAATAAAAGTACCATGATCAGGAACTGCTGAAATGAGGGAATCAGCTTAGCAAAGACAGAGTTTGACTTTTGACATAATTTTCACTTGTTAATAACAGTTTTCAAATAGGTTAAGGCATTTAAAATATCTCTCTGTGTAAAAGCCTAATATGCAAAGTTTCCCCTCAGCAGTTCAACTGGGTCATGTGCTGATCACCAGGGGGTGGTTAGAAACATGACAGCTGACCAGTGGCGGCAACGGAGCGCTGAAGGAGCAAGGGAAGGAGAGGCAGGGAGGTGAGGAGGCAGAGAACCTGATTGGCCCTGATCACCATCCAGCCGTAGGGACCCTATGCATGCATGAATTTCATGCACTGGGCCTCTAGTATGAACATAAATAAGAAAAATAATGTTTTTTGAGTGAGGGGTGCTAATAAAGTAGTTTACCTATAAATAATCCTAATTTATACTTCCAATGCCTAGGAAATAGTTTGGCACATGGTATACATTCAATAATTATTAGATGAACTGAATTTGTTGATTAGAATTAAATAGGACTACTTAAAAAGATTAATCACTTGGATTTCTACTTCTGGAGTTATCCTATAAAATAAAGGGCTACTACACAAATCAACCAAACGGTGGAATGACCGGTCGCTAAGATGTGCACTGACCATGAGGGGGCAGATGCTCAATGTAGGAGCTGCCCCTTGGTGGTCAGTGCTCTCCCACAGGGGGAGCGCCACTCAGCCAGAAGCTGGCGAGGGCAGCAGCAGTGGTGGGATTCTCTCCTGCCTGCCCAGCAGGTGCACATTTCCTGGGGAGTCCTGGACTGTGAGAGGGCACAGGCCGGGCTGAAGGACCGCCCCTCCCAATGCACCAATGTTGTGCACCAGGCCTCCAGTAGCTAAATAAGAGCTTCAAGAAACCTGCTACCTTGGAGCAACCATAGTCTGCACAGAACATACTTTTTGAGGCATTGCTTGTCTTGCCAGAGGAATGAGATAACTTCAGGGAGCACTCCCAATGTAGCATGAACTAGAGCTGCAGTGGCAGAGGCTGGGCCCAGAGAAATGGGCTGCAGTGAGAGGTAGTGAGGTGCAGTCTCCCAGTACCATGAGGAGGACAATGATCCAGGGACTCCTGCACTGAGCTGGAGCCTTCAAGCTGAAGTAAACCATTGGCTTCTGGACAAAGCAGAAGCCGACACCCTCTAGAGAAAGCTTCCCCAAGTGTTGCCAATGAAACTCCCACTGATTAAATTGAAACAATGAGCTCACAATCAAAGATTATGAAACTCGTGGTAAGGAAATTCATAATGAGTGAAAATCAGTAGAAAAAAACAAACAATAGATTTGGATACTTCCAGGATACAGATATTAAGGTAATCAAATATTGAGCGTAGAACAGTTGGGTAAGACATGTTTAAGGAAATAAAAGGCAAAACAATACATCCAAGCATACAGTAAGATACCATCAGGAATGACTAGACAGAATGTTTAAAAATTTAAATCCTAGAAATGAAAAACATAATTGTTGGAATAAAAAACTCAATGACAGATTAACATGTTGGAACAATCTCAAGATAAGATTAGTAAACATGGTTTAGGAAGCTAAGGAGAGGGCAACAGAGTAGAAAGAAATAAGAAATAGAATGAGAAGGTGGTCTAATAGGCATTTGATCTGAGTCCCAGAAAGAAAGAATAGAAAAAATGGAGAAAAGGTAAAACTGAAGGGATAATGAATGTAGAATTTTGTAGACTTTATGAAAAATAAAAAAATCATAAACCCAGGAAGCAGAACATAATGCAAATAGGATAAAATATAATACAACTAGAACAATGGTGACTTTTTGTTTAAAATATATTTTTATTGATTTCAGAGAGGGAGGGAGATAGATAGAAGCATCAATGATGGGAATCATAGATTGGCTGCCTCCTGCACGCCCCTACTGGGGATGGAGCCCCCAACTCTGGGCTATGCCCTGACCAGGAATCAAACTGTCACCTCGTGGTTCATAGATTGACACTCAATCACTGAGCCACACCGGCTGGGCAAGAATAATGGTGACTTTCAACAGCAACAAAACAAAAACAGCAGAACAATTGCTTTAAAGCGTTCAAAGAAAATAATTGTCCACTTAAAAATCGGTTAGCAGGAAAAAAACCTTTCAAAATTGAGAGTACAATAGACCTTTCAAGCGAACAAAACCTAAGAAAGTTCAACTCCTAGATAATGACACTAAAAGAAATTCTCGATGAGGCTAGTATAAAATGCAAGAAGGAATGGTGAACAAATAAGCTCACATATATGTATGTAAATCCAAACATTGTGTCATAAAACAATAACTGTAACATCATTAAATGTGTGCATACCAGCATGTAAGTCAGAAAAGCGGTAATCGACATTAAAACCTCCAGGAGGTAGATTAAGGTATTATTTATCATTACGTTTTGCAAGCTGAACAGTAGCGCTTAAAAATTCAAGGGCAACTACTAAAAGAATAAAACATAAAGTACATAAATTCTACACCGGATAAAACAGAATAGAAAACCAACTGAAGAGGCTCAATCAATCCTGCAAAATATTAGAGGAGGAGCGAGAAGTAAAAGCAAGTCACAGAGAAATACAAATATAAGCTAGAGAAACCTGTTCATTTACACTAATAATCACAATCAACCAAGGCATCAACACAAAATGATAAAAGACACAACTGACCAGGGGGATATAAAACTTCGAAACTTGTATGCATCCATTTGAGACTTTTATTTTTGTTTGCTCAAGTTCTGTGAGACTCATGAATGCAAGCCTCATTGGCTGTGAGAGCCAGGTGATTCAGTGGCCACCAAAGGTGGGGCACCGGATGTGTGCACAAGCTGCTTCTGGGGAGACACTGGTGGCTTGGTCTTATTATAGGAGCCAGCTGGAAGGGGACGGCATGAGAGCCATCTCCCAGTGTAGGGACGATTGTACTAGGACCTAGATGTGGTGTCAGCCTCATTCCATGGGGACACTCTGGCATGTGGGTGGCCACACACCTTTGTCCCACCTGAACAGAAGGAGCTAGATCTTTACATTTCTCTGCCAACCAGTCATTGGCTAGGGGCCACCCCAAGCTTTCTTCAGGTGAGATGGCTTCCATTGGCCAAAGGTATTTCTTCAGAGAAGAGTGAAGCTGCGAACCATCAGCAGCCAATCGAGCCATATCTGGGAGAAGATGCATGGGCTCAACCGAGGGGATCTAGCCAGGGCACCAATTACTCTCTTTTGTAATCAGAGAAATAGCAATTGTGACTAAAATAAAATGTAATTTATAAAAAATCATCTATCTATCATCTCTATCACCTATCTATCTATCTATCTATCTATCTATCTATCATCTATCTATCATATCTATCATCTACCTATCATCTATCATATCTATCACCTATCATCTCTATCTATCTATCTATCTATCTATCTATCTATCTATCTATCTATCTATCATCTATAATCTATTATCTATCTATCTATCTATCTATCATCTATTATATCTATCTATCTATCTATCTATCTATCTATCTATCTATCTATCATCATCATCATCATCATCATCTATCTATCTCTTATTGAGGTAAGTCATGGGCTGAATTGTGTTCCTCATGCTATAGCTTTAACTCCCAATGTGACTGCATTTGGAGATATGGTATTTAAGGAAATAATTAAAGTAAAATGAGGTCACAAAAGTGGGCCCCAATCTGAGACTGCTGTCCTGATAAGATGAGGAAGAAATACCAAGACACCATCTCTCTTTCCTCCTGGCCACACACACAGAGGCAAGGCCATGTGAGGACAACGAGGGGACAGTTCTCTACAACAAGGAAGAGACGCTTCCCCAGAAATGACCCCGATGGTAGCATGATCTCCAGAACTGTGAGAAAATGAATTTGTTGTTTGCATCACCCAATCTGTGGTGCTTCGTTATGGCAGCCCGAGCTCACTAATACAAGGTATACTTTACACCGATAGAATTCACTCACTTAAAGTGCATAGTCTGATGAATTCTTGTAATTATGTTCATCACGTAACATCCACCACAACTGAGATACTGAACAGTTCCATAGCCCTTAAGAGTTTCCCAGTGTCCTTTGATCCCTCCCCTGTTCCCAGGCAACCCCTGATCTGGTTCCTGTCACTGTAGATCTGACTCTTCTAGAGTTTCATGTAAATGAAGTCATGCAGCATTTCATCTCTTTTGTTTGACTTCTTTCACTTGCCATAATGTTTTTCAGATTCACCCTGGTTATTTTGTCAGTTAATATGAAAACATGGCCCTAGCCGGTGTGGCTCAGTGGATAGAGCATTGGCCTGCAGATGGAAGGGTCCCAGGTTCAATTTCAGGCAAGGGCATGTACCTTGGTTGCGGGCACATTCCCAGTAGGGATTGTGCAGGAGACAGGTGATTGATGTTTCTAACTCTCCATCCCTCTCCCTTTCTCTCTGTAAAAAAAAATCAATAAAATATATTTTAAGAATATATGAAAACATGATTTATACCCATTATATTTGTAAAAATAATGCAGTCTGACAATATTAGTGCTGGAGAAGATTAGATAGGAACTCATATATTGTTGATAGATTATAAACTGTTGCAACCAGCCTCGAAAAACTTTTGCACTTATATTGTAAAATTAAGCATTTGTTTAACCTATAAGCTAACACTTCCTTTTATGTAAGTAACTTAAATAAAATCTTTCTTATGTACTTCAGGCTATATACTACACACATGAGAAAAACCCTATCAACATCCAAATGTTTGTTCATAGAAGAATGGATTAAATATGTTATCTATAATAATAATAAAAGAGTAATATGCTAATTAGACCAGACAGCCGAATGATCTTCTGGCCCTCCTTCCGGACGACCTTCCAGGTGAAGCCGGGACTGCGAGGGCCAAGCCCCTTGCATAAATTTCATGCATTTGGGCTTCTAGTATGTATATAAAATAAAATATACATCAGTGAAAATGAACGAACTATATATCCAAACAACAACATTAGTCTCTGAAGCATAATCTTAACTGAAAAAAAAAATCAAGTTCTAAAAGTTTATATGGAGATATGCACAGATGTTTAGCACTGAAAATGTTTAAGTACACATATAATTGATGAAACTATAAAAAGAACAGAATTATGAACACAACATTTAGGACAGTAAGTACTTCTGGTAGAGAGATAGGAGGATTGGTTAGTGAATACACAAGATGCAAATTAGTTACAATGTTAACATTTTCAGTAGTGACTTCATTGACTTTTATTATGTTCTTACTAGAGGCCCAATGCATGAAATTCGTGCAAGGGGCTTGACCCTCGCCGGATCTGGTGGCTGCCTCTGCCTCTGCCCCCACCACTGTGGCTCCATCTGGAAGGTTAATTAGCATATTATGCTTTTATTATCATAGATGCCTTATAATTTACCTTAATGTTTTATTTATTCTTTTCCCTGTGTAAAATATATAAATATATAAAGGAAAATATTTCAAATTAATCAATTACAAATCAGAACTAATTCTTTTCAAGTGAGCCATTTGATCTGATATAATTTTTATCTAGATTCCTTGAGTAATTCACCCTTTCTTCAAGGTCTTCAGTCATAATAATTCTGTGTCATATTCATTTTTTTTCTGGAAAAATCCCAAAGGAAACCTTTGATCATTTTTTGCTCAGCAGTTTTTCCTCAAAAAAAAAAAAAAATGTTAGTCACACGAAACTAACAAAGGATGTAAACAGTCCTCAATGAATCCTTTTACACTCAAACTCTTTCAGACTATGTCTTTCTGATATAATAACTCATTAAACAAATGTAACTTCATTTTATTTCTATAGGTCTGTCATATTCTGTGAGGTATTGGTTGAAGTTGCCTGGGAAGATTAGAAATCTGATAAAGGACACTGAATTGAAAGATGATCCATACAGACGAAGTGGCTTGTGAAGAAAAACTTTGTATATACTTTTTTCTTTTCAGATATAGTTGTCTCTTTCTCTACAATTTGGACATTTTGGGAAATGATTTTCCAAGAAGTATCTTCTATTGAAAACCTATTGTGTTGTTTCTGGGTTTTCCACTGTGACACCCAAGCCATTAATCTCTGCAGAAAATAGTGATATGACCTTGGGGATGGCATCATAGGTAATAATGACCTCCAACTTAAGCTTCCATAAACTACCCATGCTAATCCATCTACCTGCTCTTCTCTTCCTTCAACATATGAAATGAACATACAATTCTACAGAGAAACCAGATACATGATAGGCATGCAGTCCTTCAATTTTATATCCCATTTCTTTTTTTTAATTTTTCTTTTGTTTTTGTTAATCCCCAAGGATATTTTTGCATTGATTTTTAGAGAGAGTGGAAGGGAGAGGGAGAGACAGAGAGAAAGAAACATAGATGTGAGAGAGACGCATCTATTGGTTGCTTCCTGCACACATCCCAACCAGAGCTGGGGATCAGGCCTGCAACCAAGATACATGCTCTTGATGGGAACTGAACCCGAGACTCTTCAGTCCACAGGCCAATGCCCTATCCACTGAGCCAAACCATCTAGGGCCATTTCTTTTAAAATTAGGACTTTCCAGTTCTTATCTTACTTGAGCTCTCAGTAGCATTTAATTCTACTGCCCATGCTTGACGGGAAACTTGAAGAAGTGCAGTGAGTAAGTGTAAGATTATAGGGAGGGTGGGGACTGGGTGAAGTGAAGATCTGGTATTTGTTCTGTAAGAATTGTGAACTGGGTTTTCAAAAGAAAATGAAGCTATGGATGTTACTAGCTACAGAAGCCCAGAAACATCTGTCTCCTGCAACTTCCTCTGTGCAAAGTCACCTTTGTCTCCCGTGCTGACTTCTGGTTTCTGAAGGAATCTGTCGTTGCTTCAGCCATAACTGGACTGCAATGTCTTCCCCTCTTCCCTTGGCTGGAATGGTGGGAGCAGTTTTCTGCATTGAAGACCGGGTGCATTTTCTTATGGAAATAAGAATGGTGCTCAGTGACAGTTGAAACAGGAGTCGTGGTGCGGTGCCATCCTTCAGACACATTATGAGTGAAACAGACATCTCTGTTTCTCCTTGGGAATCTAAACAACCCTTTATGACTTGCTTCTAAGAAAAAGTGTACTCTGAGTTTCAAATAATTGACCCCAAAACAAACACATCCAGTGCCCGTCTTGGGAACTACCTGATCTGAAAGCTAAGAATTTAGTTATTTTAAAATGTGGCTTTCCACCCTGCAGAGATATGGAAAGAAATCAGGTGTGAAAGAAATGGAGGAGAAAAGACGACAAGACATAGAGTTCAAAACCACGGTTATAAGGCTTTTCAAGAGGCCCCTAGAAAAGGCCGATGAACTTAATGAGAATTACGAGGAAATAAACAATACCAACCAGGAAATGAATGAGACTTACAAGGAAATGAATGAAACTTACAAGGAAATGAATGAGACCCTCAAGGAAATGAACAAGACCTCTGAGGATATGAACCAGACCCTCATGGATATGAAAAAGGACCAACTAGAAATCAAGCATACACAGACTGAAATAAAAAATATTACACAAAGTCCTAAAAGCAGTCCAGAGGGCCACAAGAACCAAGTCAAAGATTTGAAATACAAAGAAGCAAAATCCACTCGGCTGGAAAAGCAAGAAACAAAAAGAATTCAGATAATTGAAGATAGCGTAAGGGGCCTCTGGGACAACCTCAAGCATGCCAACATCCGAATTATTGGGGTGCCAGAAAAAGAGAGAGAGAAACTGACTTAAAAGCCCAAGAAATACACAGAACCCCAAAATATAGGAATCTAAAGAGGACCACACCAAGACATATCATAATTAAAATGCCAAGAGCAAAAGATAAAGAGAGAATATTAAAAGCAGCAAGAGAAAAACAGTTGGTTACCTACAGGGGAGCACCCATACGATTGTCAGCGGATTTCTCAACAGAAACGATGCAGGCCAGACGCGAGTGGCAAGAAATATTCAAAATAATGAATAGCAAGAATCTACAACCAAGATTACTCTATCCAGCAAATCTATCATTCAGAATTGAAGATCAGATAAAGTGCTTCGCAGATAAGAAAAAGCTAAAGGAGTTCATCACCACCAAACCAGAATTATATGAAATGCTGAAAGATATTCTTTAAGAAGAGGAAGAAGAAAAAAGTAAAAATATAAATTATGAACAACAAATACACATCTATCAACAAATGAACATAAAAATCAAGTGAATTGATAGGCTGATGAACAAGATAAACTGGTGAATATAACAGAAACATGGACATAGAGAGGGAATGGACTGACAATTCTTGGGGAGAAAAGGGTTGTGGGAAGTACAGCAAGAGATTTGACAAAAATCTTGCAACAATGGGAGAGGACATTGGGGAGGGGGAGGTGAGGGTGGAGGGTGGGATAGGTACAGGGTGGAGGGGAGATATAGGGGGATAAAAAAGGGGAAATAATGTAATTAATAAACTGAACAATAAAGATTAAAAAAATGTGGCTTTCCCCCTTTTTTTCCTTAGGTAAGCCACACTCTTCTGAATTTTGTGTCATGTCCTTTATGACATCAATTAAAATAATTTTCTATGAGATTACATCAGAACATGTAGCTAATGGGCTGTGGGAGGAGCAGCAAGTGTTGCCAAAACAAGAACATTTGTATACATGCTAATCTACCCTTGCTTTAATCAGACTATAAAATAAAGCATGGGCTTGCAGTCTGGATCTTTTGTATCCTCATCCAGGAATGGTAGAACCACCAAGCCCCAGCTGTATTCTCTTGTCTATCTTTTCTTCAATCCTTCACCACCCCTTCTCAGGTTCACCCTTGGCCATGCTGGCGTGGCACACATTCATCCATCAATATGTCCAACTACTTCTTTGAATAACACGCTCATTTTTAAAGTACTATTGATATAGAATTTTTAAAAAGTGTTTCTAGTTTTGAACTATGCTTCTTTTACTGTATAAGGAATTTTTGTCTGCATTGATTGTATACAGTTTTAATGTATGAAAGCTACCTGGAATGTTCCATTAGTCTGCAAGTGTCTCTACTGAAGGGTAAGATCCTCTAAGGGAAGACTAAGTGTAGTGGACTTTGTACCCCCTTTGCTTATCATAGATCCTGGAAGACAATTGCTGAAGAACTCTTTCTTGCACTGAAGTGAAATACTATAGTTTGGATTCATTTGGAAATATGTTAGCATGGCACTTGGGAATGAAGAACTTACTTCATTATAGTTGTCTTTCTTTTTTTAAAAAAAATATATTTTATTGATTTTTTTTTTTTTTACAGAGAGGACGGGAGAGGGATAGAGAGTTGGAAACATCGGATGAGAGAGAAACATCGATCAGCTGCCTCCTGCACACCTCCTACTGGGGATGTGCCCGCAACCAAGGTACATGCCCTTGACCAGTATTGAACCTGGGACCCTTGAGTCCACAGGCCAGCACTCTATCCACTGAGCCAAACCGGTTAGGGCTATAGTTGTCTTTCTGGGCTACTGAGGTTAATTACGTTAAAATCTAGATGATGTGATTAATGTTTGGAATAACAAAATTATTATGTATCTTTGAGGTAGAGAGACTGGCTTGATCGTCAGACCCATTTCCTCTTCTTGAGCTCACAGTCACAGTGCATTTCCCAAGATCCTTTGCAGTGAGAAGTGGCCCAAGTTCTAGGCAATGCCAAGTGAATGAGAGAAAGGGTGCCACTTCTAGGGGTGGTCCGCAAACACTCCCCATATATGATTCCCATGCTCAGTTCCTATCTGTTGGATGAATGTGGGGGCCTGAAGGAGGAGGTGAAGATCCAAGATAGAAGTAGCCTGGATCTTTGAGTGACCATGTGCCCTGACCAGGAATTTAACCAGCGACCTCTTGGTTCCTGGGTTGATGCTCAACCACTGAGCAACACTGGTTGTGCACAGTGAAAATTTTAAAAGAGAAAAGATATTTATAGCACTATGTATTCATAACAATTAAACATAGAAAATATCCAAACATTTCAAACTAGACATATGCACACATGAACATGAGCTATAGGTGGAGAAAATGATGTTACTTGGAGACTTGTATACAAAATAATGTTAAGTGAAAAAAGGGTAAAGAATTGGATACACACACACATACACACACACACACATATATATGTGTATATATATATATATATATATATATATATATATATATATAGTAAGTAAAAAATATTTTTATGCATTAATAAAGATTGGGAAAGAATTTAGAGCACCATCTGTATTGACGATTTAAGCTTATGGGAGCTGTGTCTGTAAGCTTGTTTAAATAGTGTGCCAGTTTGACTTTTGAACTCACTTCTTCAAGTTCCGTCAGGAGGGGGGAATTTATTGTTTCAATAGCCATGGACCAGAAATAGCGGAAAGACATCAGGTTCTAGGAACAGGCCTCTGTTTCTCTCTCAGTTCTTTCTCGCTGTGCGGAACCTTTGCTTCACCCAAGGCCCTGCTTGGACGTGGCTCTGGCCCGTTCTTGCCCTCTTTTTGACTTTTGCTTCCCAAGATGCTGTCAGGCACCCTGACTTCCTGGGGGAACTTTGGATTGAAGGCTGGGGGTCTTGAGTACACTAACCAGCCTGGGGCCCTCTGCCTGCTCTTGCCCAACTCACTAGACCAGTGGTCGGCAAACTGAGTGTGGCTCTTCCACAAAATACCACGGCCTGGGCGAGTCTATGTCGAAGAAGTGGTGTTAGAAGAAGTTTAAGTTAAAAAAATGTGGCTCTCCAAAGAAATGTCAATCGCTATACTGCTGCTATTTGGCACTGTTGACTAATGAGTGTGCCAACCACTGCTCTAGACCAATAAATGGGATTTGTACATTATCACTTTGGCTTAGCTCTTCTGTGCAGCAGCAGGCCATGTAATTCCCCAGAAGAATGGCCAACACATTGGAATTTAACCTATGAAAGTGTGTGTGTGTGTGTGTGTGTTTATTTGTGTTTTAAATAAATGAATCTCTAAAATGAGGGCACTAATGTCATTCATGAGGGCTTCACCCCCATGACCTAGTCACCTCTCAAAGTCTCTATTTCCTTGAGGGTTAGAATCTCAACATTGTGGACTGAGGGAGCATAAAATCCAGTCCTTAGAAATGGAGTTTTTAAAGTTCATTTTCTAAAATTTACACAAAATGCATTTATTCTGTTGTTTGAACACAGGTAGTGTTTTATAATGTTCTGTTATATGTGTGTATGTAGACTGCTCTCGAAGTAGTTGTTAAATACAAAATTAACTTTAAAAACAATCCGTTTCCCCCCTCTAATTAAGGACTGCCTGTTAAAACTATAAACTTAGAGAACACCTACAATAATGTTTATGCACAATTAGGTTTGCAATGAGTGTTTGAATAAGTAACGGGTTGAATAGGCAATGTTCAGTCATTTGTAGTCCGGAAAAAAGGTAGAAATGATAAAGACTAACTAGGTAGCTATTCTTATCATCATGAAATAAGAAACATTTGGGCCTCACTAGGGTGGTGGCCATGGGAATGGAAAGAAGGGGATGGGTGTGAATATCCATGCTAAGTATGAATTAGAGGAGAAGGAGGAGAAAGGAATAGAAATAACATCAGTGACTGGAGCCTGTGTGATTGGGAGAATGATAGTACCCTATATAATAAAAGAGAAACATGCAAATTTGACCTACCTTTGCTCATGACTGGCTATGCTACCAGCCAATCAGGAACGGGGGTGGGGCCAAGTGGCATGAGCACCAGGCCCGGGGGTGGAGATGAAAGGGCGGTGGTGGCTGGGTGGTTGCAGGCAGCGGGGGGCTAAGCTGAGCAGGGTGATGGCTGGGTGCTCAAGGCTTTAGGCCTTGGACAGGCTGGGGGTGAGGCATCAGTTGGACATCCACTGAGGGCTCCCAGTATGTGAGAGGGGACAGGTTGGATTGAGGGACCATCCACCCCCAGTGCACAACTTTTGTGCACCAGGCATCTAGTCTATATAATAAAGAGGTAGTATGCTAATTGGTCCTAATGGTGTCATAGTTACGACCAGGCTGCACACACATAGGAGCTCATGGGCAGGTACGGGGGCAGAGATTTGCACCATCGGAACATGAGGCTGCCGCAGGGGGCGGGTCCCCTGGTGGAGGCATGGGCAGGCCCACAGTGCTGCCTGGCCCAGAAGGGGGGTGACTCCTGTGCTGGGGTCTGAAGGTGCAGAGAGGAAGGGAGAGCATATAGGCAGTTAGGGGGTTTAGGCCAGGACGAGAGAGCAGTTAGGGGTTTAGCCCAGGAGGGGAGAGCAGTTAGGGGCATCAAGGAGGCAGGTGAGCACTTAGGAGCCAGTGGTTGTGGATTGTGAGAGGGATCCCAGATTGGAGAAGGTGCAGGCCAGGCTGCAGGACACCTGTGCATGAATTTCGTGCACTGGGCACTAGTCCTAAATAGTATAAGGCCAAAGACCATAAGCATAACAATTGGAATGACTGCTCAACCAGTCACCATAAGGTACATTGATCATCTCTCGGTCCGCACTCGCAGCCTGCGAGTGGCGGTGGGCGGGGCAGCGAGTGGTGGCAGGCAGGAAGGTGAGTGGTGATTGGCAGCGGCAGTGGTGGGCAGGGCGTTGAGTGTCAAGCAGTGAGGGTGGGGACTCTAGTGAATGCTCATATGCACAGAACATTGTCACAGATTCTTTTTGTGTGATTTGCTGACATAGATCACATCTAGCACTTAGCTGTCTGTTTCATTGTGGCTGCTGAGAGGATTTCTCTGACTGTGAGTTTGATCTCCTTTGCCTAGACCTTAACCTAGAGGCAAGAAGCTTCTCCCAAACCCGACGGATTGTGCCTTTCAAAAAGCACCAGATAAAACAGTTACTTTTTAATCAGAGATCGAGACAAAATGTACAAGTACCAGATAATGAACTGAATTCTTCTGCATGTCTGAGCTAAGTGGACTTTGAACTTATAGAGAAGAGGAAGAAGAAATACATAAAGTGAGAGATACATAACTGGGATGGGAGGTGGCAATAATAGTCCTTGGGAAGTCTATGTTTAGATGGAGCCAACACCGAAACTCTCAGCCCTTTTTGAGAAACTGGGGAAGGCCTCCAAAACTCAAGACACATTTTTTAAGCATCTGTTTTGTCCCAGGTCATGTGACCAGTTTTTAAAAATATATATTTTATTGATTTTTCACAGAGAGGAAGGGAGAAGGATAGAAAGTCAGAAACATCGATGAGAGAGATACATTGATCAGCTGCCTCCTGCACACTTCCTACAGGGGATGTGCCCACAATCAAGGTACATGCCCTTGACCAGAATGGAACCTGGGACCTTTCAGTCCGCAGGCCGACGCTCTATCTACTGAGCCAAACCAGTTTCAGCATGTGACCAGTTTTTTAAACATTTAATTTGCCTCCCCCCAACCCTGTGAAAAAGAGTGTACCCTGGGCATTTTTTAGATCATGAACCCCACTGTATTTCTGTTGGCACCACTCCCAGGGGCACTGGATGCTGCTGTCACTGCTCCCACCAAATGGTAGTCTCCATCATATCAGAGCCCTCAGTTTACTGGTTCAGTTCTAGCAGGGATCTCTGGTTGGCTGAGGCTGGTCATGTGACTGTGCCCTAACTGTCAAGACTGGGCTTTGTAGCTTTTGTGGCTGCTTCCTCCAAGGTTCATACAATGGAACCCCAAATCCCCCCCACCCAGATGTGAAAAGAGATCAGATATGGGGCAGCCTGTAAACCACCAATGAAAATCGACTGCAATGAGGAAAATGGTTTATACGTCTAAAGATGCTGGTAAGCCCTGGAGTTAAACACAAACCTGGATCTTTCACGTCTTTGGTTAATCTTCCCATTGTGTTGCAGTTTCACTGCAACTATTTTAAAGGGAACAGAGCCCTAACTGGCTAGAGCGTCAGCCTGTGGACTGAAGGGTCCCAGGTTCGATTCCGGTCAAGGGCATGTACCTTGGTTGTGGGCATATCCCCAGTAGGGGGTGTGTCGAAGCCAACTGATCAATGTTTCTAACTCTCTTCCCCTTCTCCCTTTCTCTCTGTAAAAAAAAAAAATCAATAAAATATATTTAAAAAAAATAAAAGGGAACAGAGAATTCATTTCCCTCCCTTTTCCCAGACTCCCCACAATGAGCAAAACTCATTTTCTGGGTACTTTTCACATAGGAGACACTGCGCTAAGTGCTTTACATACATTGTTTAATCTTCATAAAAACATTTGGGACAGATATTATTGGGAGCAATTAGTATTCCCATTTTACAGATTAAGAAACCCGAGGTTCCGAGAGGTTATGTGAGTTGATCCAACATTGTGTGTAAGTAAGGGGCTCTGTCTATTCAGTTACACATTTAGGGGTTTTATTCCAACAATCAGATGCCATGAGAAGCTGGAGCTGGGCGAGGGTTCGGGCCTCATTTGTCTTTGCTTTTTTTTCCTACCTCGGAATTCAGTGACTGGCACATAGCAAGCTCTCCATGAGTGTCTGCTGAGCGAAAGAGCGGTATGTTTGAGCCAAGTGGAGGGGCAGGGAAGAAAACCTGAACGGGTGATAGTGAAGGAGGAGTTTGGAGCTGGAGGTGAGAGGAAAGCATGCAGAGAAGTAGAATGGTCTCTCACTAGATTTTCAAAAGGAAGATAAACAGGTTCAGAGTTATGACATTCATCTCTTGGATGATCCTGATTTCAAACCCTTTGGTTATATGCCAGGACGTGGGATGGCTGGGTCAGATGATAAGTTTATTTTCAGTTTTTTGAGGAAAAACTTTTGGAGGTGATGATGGATAAGTCTACGACATAGATTGTGGCAATAGTTTCATAGGCGTATTTATATCCAGATTTATGAAGTTGAATACATTAATTACACACAATTTTTTTGTATGTCAGAAGAATTAAAAATGAGTTAAGACATGTTTAGGAAGCTTCCATTGTAGGATTGCTCAGCTTCCTTAACTTAGATCTAGGCATCTCTTAAAGGGCTAGTGCACAAAATCGTTACAGCCACGTACCCTGGGTCTAGCAGAGGGCGGGTAGACGCCACCCCATCACAAAGGTGTGTGAGCACCCAGCGGGTGGCAGTGAGACTGGGTGTGTCCTGGGACATTTGCTGAGTGGCCTCAGACCCGGCGCTGGCACTGAGTTTGAACCTGTGTCAATCTGGTGAATACCACTCACCTCTCCTTGGTGACTCACTGAGAACCTATCTGTGCAATTTGAGTACTGCCAGGGGCTCTTTCAGTGACAGCCGGCAGAGCTGGGGGCAGGTGGGGGCAGGTGGGGGCAAGCAGGGGCAGGCTGGGGCAAGTGGGGGCAGGTGGGGACAGGCGGGGGCAGGCAGAGGCAGACAGAGACAGGAGGGGACAGGAGGAGACAGGTGGGGGCAGGTGCGGGCAGGAGGGGGCAGGTGGGGAAAGGTGGGGGCAGACAGAGGCAGGAGGGGACAGGAGGAGACAGGTGGGGGCAGGTGCGGGCAGGTGCGGGCAGGTGGGGGCAGGTGGGGGCAGAGGGAGACAGGTGAGACAGGTGGGGGCAGGTGGGGACAGGTGGGGGCAGGTGGGGACAGACGGGGGCAGGGGGAGCAGACGGGGGCAGGTGGATTCGGATCTTGGGGTGCCTTGGATCTTTATCTGACCTTTCCCTCCATCTGGCCTTCGTGTGCAGCTCGGTTCTTCCACTCCACACCCAGGCTGACCAGAGGCAGCCACAGACTGTACATTGCTTTGTAGCTCCAAACAGGTTACCCAGGGCTATTCACAGGCAGTGTCTGGTGTTCACCTGCACCAGAGACCTTCTCAAGAGGCCCCCAAACCAATAGACCCACTGGCCATCTTCAAACAACATCCGACCAGGCTCCAACTACATTCATAAGCGTCACATCCAAAGGGAGATGGAAGCAAGCTCCAGACTCTGCTGAGGCAAGTTCTGTTTTGGGGGGTCAGCATCCACAAAGCAGCTTGTACACTGCGGTCAGGGTGGATCTGCAGGAGCCCCTTTCATGTCCCACATGGTTCAGGGTTCGGTTTCTGAAGAAGGCCTCACAAATGAAAGAGACTAGAAAAGTATTAATTTGGGAATATCGGGGGCCAGGCGGGAGCCCACCTCTAGGGGGAAGACTACTCCCGGTTCTGGCCTTGCTCTCCCTTTCATTAAGGTTGTGGGACACACCCATAGCTCTAGGCAGGCAATTCCAGTAATAGCCAATCAGCAAGAATTTACATAAGACTAACAGGTGGAGGCTGCTTCAGCTACCAATGTCTCCACTAGACAATGAGCGATGAGCTCTGACCTTTCAGAGCACTTACGGTTGACCAGCCTTGGGTTCCCTGTCCACACCTCTCTATTAGTGAGACAATGTTCTGTTTCTGGCACGGATTCTCACTGTGAGCCAGTCTGAAGGGTGATCCCATGCACCAACAGGCCAACAACAATCAAGACTGATTCCTTCAACTCCACCAGCAGAGCAACACAACTTTGAATGCAAAGAGCCGAAAAGGTTGTATTCGTTGTATTCGTTTCCCAGAGCTGCTATAATAAAATATGCGCCACAAATTTGGTGGTGTGGGCAGCAGAAACATATTCTCTCATGGTTCTGGTGGCTAGAAATCTGAAACCAAATGGTCCGCAGGGCCTTTCTCCCTCTGAATCTCCTCAGGAAACTCTGTTTCTGCTTTTTTCCTGGCTTCCATTGGTTGTTCCTTCTTGGTACCCTTTGGCTTGCGGCTGCATCACTCAAATGGCTGCCTTCATAATCACTGTCTGTCTTTGCCTCTCCTAATTGCTCTCTTCCCTGTCTGTCTTTGCCTCTCCTAATTGCTCTCTTCTTTGAAGGACTCTGTTCCTTGGATTTGGAACTTGTTCTAATCCCATCTGATTTTATATTAACTTCATTACATCTGTGACGAGCTTCATTTCAAATAAGGTCATGTTCACAGGTACTGTGGGTTGTTAGGACTTGGACATCTTTTCTTTTTAAAATATACTTTATTGATTTTTTTTACAGAGAGGAAGGGAGAGGGATAGAGTTGGAAACATCGATGAGAGAGAAACATGGACCATTGCCTCCTGCACACTTCCCACTGGGTCTGTGCCTGCAACCAAGGTACATGCCCTTGACCAGAATCAAACCTGGGACCCTTCAGTCCCTAGGCCAATGCTTTATTCACTGAGCAACCAGTTGAACCCAAGCAAAGGCTAGAGCTGAATCTTTGCTAGTTACTTATTACAGAAGAAAGCAATTTCCGCAGGCTTTCTTTGAGATGAAATTCTCATAGTTTCAGAGACATGGTATGGGGGTGGGACAGAGAGAAGAGCCTGGGGGTATGTTACTCAAGGTCATTCTCTGCCACTTTGGTCATAATAAGACAGAGGGACTGCAACTGCAAAACAGGGATTAAATGACTTTGTTGAAATGTTAGATGAGTCCAGAGGGAAGTCTTGGTAGAACTGTGCATGATGAACTAAAATGCCTCTCTAATTTGAAGTTTTGAGAGGTGATTGAAAACAGTCCTAAGTTTTAAAATTTTGTCTCACATTTTCTCCATCTGTGTTCCATAATAACTATTAAAAGTTTGTCTTTTGGTTTCTTTTAATGGGATTTGTTTTGTATTTTTAAAAACCACTGGGTTTTTACTTCTTCTCAATTGTATCATTTTATTTATTTGAACATTAGAGGCCTGGTGCATGAGATTCATGCACTGGGAGGGTCCCTCAACCCAGCCTGCTCCCTCTCCCAGTTCTGAAGCCCACAGGGGATATCCAACTGATGGGGAGTAGGCCTAAGCCAGTGGCTGGCAAACTGCAGCTCCTGAGTCACATACAGCTCATGAACTGAGGTTTGCTACTCTGTTGACTAATGAGTATGCCAACCACTGGCCTAAGCCATCAGTCGGACATCCTTAGTACTGCCTCAGAGGCAGGAGAGACTCCCACCACCGCCACTTCACTCGCCAGCCATGAGCCAGCTTCTGGCTGAGCAGCGCTCCCCCTGTGAGAGCACACTGACCACCTGCCTTGAGTGTCTGGCCCCTGGTGGTCAGTGCACATCATAGCGACTGGTTGCTCTGCTGTTCGGTCAATTTGCATATCATCCTTTTATTATATAGGATTAGAAAAGTGTCAAAATAAAGTGTCAAAGACTAAACTATAAGTACAAGGAGGAGAAGACTTTTACAGGTCATTTTGGTTTTAGCAGGAGTTCGAAGTTGTTAGACAGGAGAGTTGGTTTTATAGCAGAAGGTAGGAAAATGTTTTCTAATTGGCAAGGTTCTAATAGGCAAGCATTCTACCAAGCTGGGAACATTTCAAAGGAGGAAGGATTGTTTAGTGTTGGGGTGGAGGGTTGTATGTGGGGTCCATTTTTTGAAACAAGTGGGGGCCAATGGGTGCTTTTTTTCCAGTTAAATTGTCACTGTGGTCTTTACTGGGGTTGGAGGAGCTGCTATCACAGACGTTTCCCAAAAGTAGTGAGAGCTATAGACATTAAGTGAGAGCTTTAGATAATATGTCCCATTATAAAGCATGAGATAGACTTCTAGGTGGCCATCTGAAACAAAGCTTGACTTAATTGCTTGCTTGGCAACTCTCAAATACTAGCTCAGCAAGACTCTTAGCAGAAATAAAGGTATAGCTATAGAGTGAAAGAGGAAAAAGTGCATCAAAGGAAGCAAGATTCTGAATTCAGGGCTTTCATTGGCTCATAAAACAGATTGTAAACTCTTTCCTGTCAGTGGACACCTTTAAGTTTCTCAAAACTAATTGCCAGAAAGCCTAGATGTGTTAAATTCCAGTGGGTCTAGATTCATTCAGTGGAATGTTCATATGTACATGTAGGAAGCTCAAGAAGCTTTTGCTTTAACAAGGAAAAATTAATATATCTACGTTAAAGAAAATTGAAGGGAAAAAAATAGCCATAATGTTGTAACCCTATACCCTCATACATTGTTTTGTTTGGACATGCAAATTTTTAAGTTTTAGTCCAATCCTATATAATAAAAGCCTAATATGAAAATCTGCTGAATGGTGGAATGACTAGTTTCTATGAAGCACACTGACTGCCAGGGGGCAGATGCTCAATGCAGGAGCTGCCTCCTAGTGGTCAGTGCGCTCCCACAGGGGGAGCGCCACTCAGACAGAAGCCGGGCTCAGGGCTGGCGGGCGCAGCTGTGAGCCTCCCAAGGGGATCGTGCCTAAGCCAGCAGCCAGACGTCCCCCAAGGGGTTCCGGACTGTGAGAGGGCACAGGTCAGGCTGAGGGAAACCCCCCCACCCCCCCACAGTGCATGAATGTCACGCACTGGTCTTTAGTGAATATATATTCAATAGTTATAAGCATACTGTACATACTGTTTTGTATTCTGCTTTCTGACTTGAAAACATCCTAAACTATTTTTCCAGTCACGACATGGTCTTTAATATTAGGATTTCAATGGCTATGTCATAGATTCCCAAGTGGATAGACTATCATTTATTTACTCATGTTTCTCATTTTGGAACATTTGGTTGTTTCTAATTATATATATGGCAGCAGGAAAAATCTTCTTGATTCAAGCATTTGTTTTCTTCTCTCAAATTGTTTCCTTAAGATTAATTCCTCTCAGATGAGTAGCTATGTCAAAGGGAAGGGACATGTCTGACTCAGTGTGAGGGGCCAGATTTCTCCCATGGTGCAGAGGGCATACCCTTCACCCCTACCCCACTCTAGAGCAGGGGGTGGGCACCAGTTTTACTGTAACTTTGCTAGCACACATTTTTATTGCTAATAAATATTATTTTTTGTTAATTTAATAGCCTAAAAATGACTTCTCAAGATTACTAACTTTATGTTTAAGAACTAAGATGACTTTAAATTGCATTTCTTTATTTAGGATGATAAGCATGTTCTCATATGTTTATTTGCTAATGTTAATTACCTCTATGTTTTTTGCTCATTTGATGTATTTGATCTTTGAACAAAAACAACACACTGACCTTACCTCAATCTGTTTCCATCAAAACTGAATGAAAAATGAATGCTCTTTTATTCTTTACTGTCTGCACGGGGTGCCTGCTCGTAGCAAAGGCAGTTTTTATTTTTAAAAACTTCCTCTTGCAGTTCACGCCCTGTAATATAAATAAAAATTCTTCGGTACACTTACCCTTGATGAAAAGACAGATTTCCCTTTTCAGAAGTGCCTTCCAAGAATCATGTGAATGTCTTTAGCTTCTGTTGTTTTCTCAGACAAATTAAATGACAAATTTTAACATCTCTGATCTATTTAGTAAGATGTATGCCTTCTAGCAATGCCTTATCCTCCTCCTCGTCCTATGTAATAAAAAAGTAACACGCAAATGTGACCATACCTTGGCTCCTGATTGGCTATGCTACCAGCCAATCAGGAGCGGGGGGGGGGGGGGCAAGCAGCACGAGTGCCAGGCCCTGGGGGCGGAGACAAAGCTGCATGGTGGTGGCGGTGAGCGCCTGGCCCCGGGCTCAGAGACCAGGTGGCGGCGAGCGCCCGCCCTTGGGGGTGGAGGCGAGGCGGCGGTAGCGTGGCACTCCAGCCAGAGCAGAGAAGACTGAAGGCTCCGGCTGGAGTGAAGCCTCCAGCAGCCAAAGCAAAAACGGAAGGCAACAGCCAGAGGGAAGGCCTGGGACCCAGGTTCCAGAGGAAAACTGGTCCTGGCAGCCAGAGGAAGGAAAGCCTATTGCATGAATCTTCATGCAACGGGCCTCTAGTCCTATATAATAAAAGGCTAATATGCAAATCAATCAAATGGCATAAGGATTGGTAGCTATGACACACACTGACCTCCAGGGGGCAGACACTCAGTGCAGGAGCTACCCCCTGGTGATCAGTGTGCTCCCACAGGGGGAGTGCTGCTCAGCCAGAAGCCAGGCTCAAGGCTGGCCAGCACAGCCATGATGGTGCTAAGGATGTCCAACTGACAGCTTAGGCCCACTTCCCCAAGGGCTCCTGGATTGCAAGAGGGTGTAGGCTGGGCTGAGAGACCTCTCCCTCCCTCTCCACCCCCCCTCACCCTCCCTATCCCTGTCCCCAGTGCAGGAATTTCATGCACCGGGCCTCTAGTATAAAAATGTTCCTCTTCAACTTTCTTTGATTTGCCATCAATTCCAACTAATTGATCCCTTTGTCTGATGGACCTTTGTACCTCTCTACCCACTATCTCTTTCTGACCCTATGGTTGGAACATCAACCTATTGTCTGCATGGGAAGGGGTATATCAGTGATTAACCACAAGCACTTTCCCCTGCTATTTTTACTTTTTTTTAAAAAATATATTTTATTGATTTTTTTACAGAGCAGAAGGGAGAGGGATAGAAAGTCAGAAACATCGATGAGAGAGAAACATCGATCAGCCGCCTCTTGCATGCCCCCTACTGGGGATGTGCCTGCAGCCAAGGTACATGCCCTCGACCGGAATCGAACCCGGGACCCTTCAGTCCATAGTCCGACGCTGTACCACTGAGCCAAACCGGTCTTGGCTATTTTTACTTTTCTATAGACTGTGTTAGTGGAGATTGTCTGGTATCCTATATAATAAAAGGGTAATATGCAAATTGACCCTAACAGTAGAACGACCGCTGGACTGTTGTAGAGTGGGGATTTTTGAGCACTCCTGAGGCCATGGACTCTGCCCCAGACAGAGTAGTCAGTGCTGATACCAGGCCAGGCCTTGAGATACTGTCTCATGGCCCCTTCCCAGCACATAGGCCTTGCAAGACAGAACACTGTCGGCTTTCTGAAGAACAGGATGACCCTGTGAGTAACATGGTCGTCAATGGCATGACTCTAACGTATCTTGGGAAAAACTGTTTTGTCTTGGGTTGCTTGTTGTGCAAAAACAGGATGTAGTTCATGTGCTTAAAAGTGGTCCTGCACAAAGGGTTGGGGCTACTCTCTGGTCTCCCTGCATGGAGGAGGGCAGAGCAGTCCCCAGGCCGGCTAATAAAGGCTCCCTAAATTTTTTAATTTGGTCTGGGCTCCAGTGGTCGTTCACTCACCTCCACTCCACAACAGGACCAGTCACTGTGAGGCGCAATGACCACCTCTTGGTCCCTGTCCCCACCCAACAGGCTCTGATTGTCTGATGGCCACCTGCGGCAGGGGCAGGGCCAGTGAGCAGGTGGGACCAAGCGACCTCTTGGTCCCTTCCTCTGGCCTTCAGGCACCGATCAGATCACCTGATGGTGAACAGGGAGCTGGTGGAGGTTGGCGGTGGGCAGCAGGGCTGGCTGCAGACAGCTGGGGAGGATGACCCTGATCACAGGCCAGGCCTAGGGACCGTACCCGCATATGAATTTCATGCACCAGGCCTTGAGTTTCCATTACAGGAGTAATGACTGTGTGCAGAGCCTCCTCAGCTCTACGTTGTGATTTCATATAAATAACATTATTCTACCATTCTTAGGGCTTTCCTCAAAGTAAACACACAATGACACCATCAGGCAATTTTTTTAATAAATGGCCAGATAGGAATTATTTATGCTCTGCTGGCACATATGATTTCTGTTGCATATTTCATCCTCCTTCTCCTCTGCCTTCTTCTTCTTGATCATTGTCATCATCATTGCAACCTTTGAAAAATGTAAAAACCCTTTTTGAGTCTAGGCTGTATTTGGAATTGGAATTTGGCATGTGGCTGGTAGTTAGAAGAATTCAGATGGTTATTTTTGTGTGTGTGTGTGAGTGTGTGAGTGTGTGTGTGTGAAATGAAAGAATAGGATTAGTTAGCTTTTTTTCCTTTAAAATATAACAAAAAGCTTATCTGTGGAAGACAGGATGGGCCCCATCTGGATGATTAATATCATTTATCTTCACACACGCATTTTTGAGTAGTTGGTGGTATTCTCTTAAAAAAAAAAAAAAGAAAACTGTCGGACAATACTTGGAGCTTGCGTGGATTTTCGGCACGTCTCTGGGAAGGTCTGGTGATGGGAACCCACATGATGCCAACTTCTGATGGGATGTTGGGAAAACTAGCGGTGATGATTGGAAGAATGTGTTTAGAACTGACCTTAAACCTGGCATTGAAGAGACTTCATCCCAACATGGTGTCCCACTTTGATCTGTATTGCCAGAGAGCCGGTGAGCTGTGCTTTACCTGGATCGCAGAGGTGCAGACAGCGGTCACTCGTGGCCCTGGCATCTCACCTGACACTGTTTTCCCACACGTCCCATTATGAAGTGTCCCCACTCCTTTTTTCTTTCGTAAGCCTTCCTTGAATTTCTTAAAGGAACTTCTTAGGCAGTCTTGATTAGTCTGCTCAGGCTGCCAGAGGAGAAGAGTGCAGGTTGAGTGACCTGAACAAAAGAAATTGATTTCCTCACACTTTTGTTTGGAGACTGAAGTTGAAGGTTAAGGTGGTTGCTGGGGAGGCCTCTCTTTCTGGCTTGAAGATGGCCACCTCTTCCCTGAGTGCTTAGCTAGCCTTTTCTCAGTGTGGGTGTAGAGAGGCGGGGGCGGGGGAGGGGGGAGAGAAGCTCTGATCTCTCTCTCTTATAAGGTCACAGACCTTTTGGATTGGGGTTCCACTCTTTGGCCTCACTTAAGTTTTACGACCTCCTTATAGACTCTATTCTCACCTGGAAAGGCGCCCACTCCCCATCCAGGAGCTGCCTATGGTCATGGCAAGGTGAACAGCCTTGTTGCAGAAGCCAGAGCCCTCTGAAGACCCCCAGCCTTTGCACACCCCCAGACCACTGAAGACCCCCAGCCTTTGCTTACCCAAAGGCCTTTGCAAATGCCCAGCCCGCATTCCCTGTGAACTGCCCATGGGGCACACTCTTTGCCTACTTCCCCGTACTCTTCGTCCTTGAACCCCATTTAGGCAGCTGGCTCATGGGGGCTGCAGAGCAGGTGTTTGTGGGTGACCTGCTGCTCCCCCTGCTGCGGGCGGGATGGGAGTAAACACTCATATAGGACTCCACCCCGTCTCTGCTGAACTGGCCCAGGTACTGACACGTAGTCTGGACCTCTTGGTTGTCCAGTACACACTGGGAATTAAGGCTTCAACACACGAATTTTTTAAGGAGGAGACATGAGAACACCATTAAAGTCCATAACACAGTCAAAGCAGATATTACAAATTTCATTATTCACGTCCTTGTTTCCTCAGCTATAATCCTCTCGAAGCCCACACACACTTAGTAAAATCCAATTAACATGAAGGAGAGGAGGGTATATAGACAGATATCCTGACGGACCACGGACCTGGGGGTACTTTGGACAAGAGGCTACCTGTGATCTGGAAATAGAATGAAAAATGTGTGAAAAAAGAAGATTCAAATCTAAGTGAGCACCATAGTCCAAGGCCGTGGCCTGCAGAGAGAACCGACCCTACACCCTACGGATTTGGGAAGAGCCCCGGGGCATCATTGCTCCTGAGCACCCCACCAATGACTGCCCGTTGAGACAAGGCAATAGGAAACCGTTCTTTGTGGAAGAAGGAGGGAGAAGGTAAGACACTTTAGACCAGGCAGTTGCGGGTCCACAAGTGATTGCTTAGAAGAACAAACCCTCAACTCCCTGGAGAGGTCGGTCCATGTCCGGTGTCTTTTCTTTCTGGGAAGCAAGGTTCAGGGTGCACCCTGCAGGTCTGCTCTCTCTGGTGCCCCCACCGCCTCGCCTCCCTCTGCCCAGAAGAATCTTGCTCTAGTCTAGATCCTGAAATCTTTCTTCCTTCATGTTCCCCTCTTCAACCTTTGTTCTGTATCGGGGAGGCTCTCCGTTCTCCGACCTAGGCCCTACACTAGAACCCAGAGTATGAAGCTTTTAGAAACCCAAGCCAGGACACTAGATTATTTCAGCTTTCAGTCCAGTCCGTCTCCCTAACCATCTTGCAGGTAAGGAACTTGTAAGGTTCGGGGTTCAGGAAGTGGAGTTAGGGACCCAGGCAGGTTAAAAGAGGAAGTTTATTCTGCACTAGTGAGAGAGGTTCATTACGCAGGAGGTAGAAAAACCAGGAGAGGAAGGAGGAGGAGGAGGAGGAGGAGGAGGAGGAGGAGGAGGAGGAGGAGGAGGAGGAGGAGGAGGAGGGGAAAGAGGAGGAGGAGGAGAGGAAGGGGTGGGGCCCAGGGCACTCGGCATGCGCCGATTGGTGGTTCAATGTCTTGGGGATGTCCCAGAGCCTACCAGTTGGGGGAAGGGAGGAGCTATCAGACCTTAAACTTCCTCTGAACTTGAATGGGGCGGGTGGTGCTGCTAAGGCGACAAACCCAGGGAAACGAGCACACACATTGCTTCCCAGGCTTCTCCTAACAACCCTCAGAGGGGGGTCCTGTCATGACTGTCCCCCATCGTTTTCCAGAGGAGGAAACCGACACTCAGGGTAAGTGACGTGGTGGCAGAGCCAGATTCAGAGTCAGCGTTATCCGCTCCTACACCTGTCCCCCTCCCCACGCACCCTCAGGTGGAAGAGGAGTTTCCTAACCGATGGGCTGAACTTGCTTGAAAGTAGGCCTTCACTCATTTCTCCACTTAACCGAACAGGGGCTTCTGCAGTCCTATCTGAGGAGATCTCTCCTTTCCCAGCAGCAAACGTGAGCAATGGCAATGACCTTCCTGGGACAATGTCAAAGCCAACGTCAAAACACGCAGGCCACGCGGCTCCCACGGGCGGGCTTGCTGGGAATGAAACGGGGAAGGAAACACTAAGGATGCCTCCTGATGGCACAGCGTCAGGGGCAGGATTGAATTTACTTTTCGAAAGGAAACCATAAGCAGCCTGCGTCGTTCGAACGACTGTCCCCAGAATGGAGCAAACAGCAGAACAGGAGGAAAACATCCACGGGATGCAAACAACTCCCCTCGGCGTGATCTGTGCTTGAGTCGGTCTTCGTGGTTGACTTTGGCACAGACCTCTTTCCTTCCTGTGTGGCCGGTCTCCATGGGAGGCTGATGGTCTGGATCCCAGGCCCGAGAGCTAGAAGGTTCCCTCCTGCTGAAGAGCTCAGGCTGGTCTCTGTCAGCTGAGCTCCGCCAATGGCAACACCTCGCAGCCATATGTCTAGGGAACACGCGTAGCAAGTGAGTCACCGGCTTCTGCCTGGTTAGTCATCCCCTGAACCTCACCTCTCCCCTTCGGAGACGGCTTCTCACCTGGGGTTGCCAAAGTTACCACACGCTCAGCTGGAAGCAACAAGTCCCTGGCCCAGTGGGTGAGCTGCAAGGGACCGCCAAGGTCAAGGACAGCAGGAAGCGCACAGCCGGTCGCTGGGCCCGGGGCCGCCTGCTCCGGGAGAGTCTGCATTCTGGAATGCTTTGTCGGGTGAAGTAACCGTACAGGCGACCAGCTGGGGGAAACCGAGTGAGCCTGGTCAGAGTTTCCATGCCTGCAGCTGGAGAGAGACATGCAAAGTGAAGGTGAGTTTGGTCCGCGGGCTAATGAAAGCAGGGCCTTCGGGAATTGGAACCCATTCTATTAAACACATTTTAAAATATATATATTATTGATTTTTTTTTTTTTACAGGGAAAGGGGAAGGGATAGAGTGTTCGAAACATCGATGAGAAAGAAACAGCGATCAGATCAGCTGCCTCCTGCACACCCCCTACTGGGGATGTGCCCACAGCCAAGGTACGACGTGCCCTTGACCGCAATCAAACCTGGGACCTTTCAGTGCGCAGGCTGACGCTCTATCCACTGAGCCAAACCGGTTTCGGCTAAAAACATTTTTTTAAAAATGTATCTTTATTGTTTAAAGTATTACCGAGGTCCCTCCTTTTCCCCCCACTGACCCCCTGCCTGCACCCCATACTCACCCCTCTGAGGCCTTCACCACACTATGGGCTGTATCCATTCTATGTCAGAGGAGGTAACAGCCTGCTGTGGCCTGTTCCGAAGCCTGCAAGGAATGGATGGCACCCCACAGTAGATGATGCAACCACAAGGCCAGGGTCCCGCCCATGGAGGCCCCCTCCCCAAATCTTGTTGAAATTACTTATTCCAGCCAATCAGCAACTGGTAAATACTTCACAGTCATTGGTTTGGCTAATACGTTCCATTCTGTGTCTTCTGTCAAAGCCTCTCAGGCAGTCTGTCTTCTCTGAAGAGTCCAGGTCCACCTTTTCCAGCCCCCGCCCCCATATCTCAGCAGCCCCGCAGTCACACACAGTCTTGCCCACAACATCTCAGGCACGCCCCGCTTGCTCTAGGAGCACAGGCATGCCCTCAGACTGCCGACAGCCTCCTGGACGGAGCTTCTTCAGACGCACTGAGTCACCACACAGACCAGTTTTAGGGTTCGGCTCTTGGGAATAGGTGTGATGGTAGCTTAATCCTGTTTTCCCTTGGGTCCTCCCTCATGGCTGCTGCTTCCTCCATTTCCACCTCTGTCTTCTTTCACATTCGGAAGTCAAGGCACCAAGTGGCAGGGGATGCTTGCTTGGTCATTTAAAACAATCTTTATTGTTGAGATGATAACAGATGTCTCTCTTTTTTCTCCTCATTGCCCCCTCCACCCGGTTCCCGCCCCGCCCCAGGCCTTCGCCACCCTGTTGTCTGTGTCCATAGGTAATGCATACATGCATATAAGACCTTTGTTTAATCTCTTCCCGCCCCCAACCCTCCTTCCCTCTGAGAATCATCAGTCTGTCCCATTGCCATGCCTCGGAGTCCATTTTATTCACCAGTTTATTCTGTTCACTAGATTTCTTATTCGTTTGATTTTTAGATTAAATTGTTGATCGGTATGTGTTTGTTGCCATTTTGTCGTTCATATTTTTGATCTTTTCCTTTTTTCTTCTCCTTCCTCTTCTAAAAGAATACCCCTCAACATTTGATATAATACTGGTTTGGTGGTGATGAACTCTTGTTGAATCCCTGAATATTATTTTTTACCTCAGTAAGTGTATGCTTAATTTCTTACTGGTCCTTTTCCTTTTTTGGGGGTTGGGGGGAGGTTTCTAGATGATTCTTGAGTAACTTTATAACTGTTGTTTGAACTCTATATCCAGTAGTTTGCTTTCTTCCATTTCTCTCATTTGTGACATGTTTCTTTGTCTCTGCATTTTGGCTGCTTCTCTGTGATTGTCTCTATGTATGGGGTAGAGCTGCTGTTTCCTTGAGTTGGTAGAGTGGCCTTGTGCAATAGGTATTCTATAGGACCCAGTGGTTCAGCCTCCCCAGTTACCTGAGCTGGGCCCTGTAGGTGTACTGCCTCTGTGGGGGCTGTGTGCACCGTCCTATTTTCGTTGAGCCTTGATTGCTGTTGGTGTCACTGGGAGAAATTGACCTCCAGGCCAATTGGCTGTGAGGACCAGCTGTGACTACAGTGGGAAAACTGCTGTGCAGAAAATACCCCTGTGGAACAGGGCTTGCTTCAGTGGGGCTTTGGTGCTCACTGGATCTGCCCCTTGAGGGTATCACTTATGTATGTGTAGAGTTGTAATCTGGTATGGTCTCACACTGACCCCTGGGTACACTGGCTCTTAGGTTTCCAGGGAGGGGAAAAGTCAGCCACTAGCTGAGGCCATACAGCAGGAGCTACAGAGACATCTGCAGATTCCTCCTCTTTGTATTAGGGTTGGAAGTGCCCAGAGGAGGCCCAGCTGTGAAGCAAGGCAGGCTGGTGCTGGTGGTGGTACAGGGTCTCAGGCCTTTTGTTGATAGGTTTGGGGCCCCCTGACCCAGCTGCAGCTTGTTGAGATTTTAACCTGAGCAAGGACAGGCCATTCATATGCAACAGCTGCTGCTGACAGAGTGGGTGGGTTATAAATTGGATGGGGCGGGGTCTCAGGGAATCACCAGGGCGGAGCAAACAGAAATGGCTGCCAGTCAGCCCTGCGACCTACAGGGAGAGCCCATCACGGGAGCAGCTGGGTCTCCAGCAGCCTCTGTGTCACTCAGCCCCAATCCCGCTGGTTTTTACAGCCTGTGGTTGTGGGGACTTCTCCCAGCTCTGGGACCCTGGGCTGGGCATCTGGCGTGGGGCTGGGACCCCTTGCTCCTCCGGTGGTCTCCATAGAGATGAACTCCCTCCCAATTGAAAAAGCACCCCACCCTGCTTCCTTCTTTACTTCTCTAGTTGTAGGACTTTCACTCAAGCCAGCTTTCTGGAAGTTCTGGATGATGGTTGTTCTGTATTTTAGTTGTAATTTAATGTGGTTGTGCGAGGCTGTGAGTACAGGCGTTTACCTACACCGCCATCTTCCTTTCCTCTCTGGTCATTTTAACCGGGGTGTAGGTGAGGAGAGGAGGGTTCAATCCATTCTCCCCTCTCTCTATTGCAAGCCCTAAGCCAAATTCCAGTGAGCCCGGCATGTAAGTTTTAGCTGCTGTTCATGAGGTCTTGAGCTTCTCAATTACCTTAATTCCAAGCAATTAATTTTGAATTTAATTTGCATCCTATTGAGAAAAGAACCCCAGGAAATATTTATTTCTATTTGGCTCTCCCATACTGACTCACTCAGCTCCCACCCTGTCTGAGATCTTGTTTCTCTATTTCCCTAGACTTACAAAATATGTCTTATGATGGTCTAAGTCAGTGGTTGGCAAACTCATTAGTCCACAGAGCCAAATATCAACAGTACAACGATTGAAATTTCTTCTGAGAGCCAAATTTTTAAAACTTAAACTTCTTCTAATGCCACTTCTTCAACAGGTCATGGTATTTTGTGCAAGAGCCACACTCAAGGGGCCAAAGAGCCGCATGTGGCTCTCGAGCCACAGTTTGCCAACCACGGGTCTAAGTGACTTAATGATGCCACCCAGATTATCCTTATGTTAGGGTGTTTGTTGGTTGTTATTCAGATAATAATTTCTACTATGGTCGTGCTTATGTATTAAATTTTAGCAGCGCTCCATGAATAAAAAAATCAACAATGAAGTAACCCTATAAAATAAAAGGCTAATATGCAAATTATCCCCTTGACTGGGAGTTCGACCAGGGGACAGGGCTGGCCAGAAAACCACCCACAGCCCCTCCCCTGGCCAGCCTGGCCTGATCAGCCCTGATCTAGGCAGGCTGACCAGACCCCACCCGTGCATGATTTCGTGCACCGGGCCTCTAGTCAAATGATAGGGAGCTGGGGTTGCGTGAGGGAAATCAGGAGAGAGTCCCAGGTTTTTCTGCTCTCCCTTGGCTCATAGATTTAACATGGCTTCTCATCTGAGTCCCCACAGTGGCTAAGCCCCCCACGTGCTGCTGTTTTTATTTTAAAATAAGGCTCCCCAGACACATGTCTCTGGGTCTCTCTTTCACTTTCATACACTTGAAGTGATTGCAAATCAGATTTTCGCACTGACTGCCTTTTGTCCCAAATGATAAGTGATGGCTGCTGTCTCCTCCCCTCTCTGGCACTAACCGGTATTCCAACTGAGCTGGCTCTTTGCGCTGTGTTCCTGCAGCTGGCGGGTGGGGCTTGGGGGGGTGGGGGTGGGGGGTGGGGGGTGTGATTCTGTAGGATGTGAGCTGAGCTGTGGCCACAGCAGCCATTGGATAACGGCTCTCTCAGGGCTGCGTGCACAGCACGAACCATGCGGGGCCTTTTTGGGTGCCTTCCCAAGTAGCTGCAGTCTTGTTTGGGGATTTAGAATGTATTTCCAAGGAAGAGAGAGAACGGAAAACATTCTTGGCAATTTCTGATTTGGCAAATGAACCATTACACCGGTGACTTGGGGCAAAACGTTTAACCTTTCTGAGCCTCATTGATTTAGCTGTCAAATGAGGAGATGCATGAATTTGAAGGTCTCTGGCATGGATGGAACCTTACAGTTGGGGCCTTTAATTGCTTGATTCCAATCATCTTCAGTAGCTTTTTTCTTTTTAAAATAGGGAGGCGGATGGGATTCCCTATTCTATCATTAATTCACCCTTTAATTCGGTCATCCATTCTTTCATTTACTAAGCCAGTGATCGGCAAACTCATGAGTCCACAGAGCCAAATGTCAACAGCACAGCGATTGACATTTCTTTGGACAGCCACATCTTTTAAACGTAAACTTCTTCTAATGCCACCTCTTCAACATAGACTTGCCCAGGCCGTGGTATTTTGTGGAAGAGCCACACTCAAGGGGCCAAAGCGCCGCATGGGGCTCATGAGCCACGGTTTGCCGACCACGGTACTAAGCAAGTGTATCAGGTACCTAGTTCCTGACTTAGACAAATTCCTTATGTCCCCATCCCCTGTGTCTATACTTCATTATGGTGTTTATCTCATTAAGCTTTGTTTATGCATATAATTTCCCAGTGCGCTGTGAGGTCCTGCGGGGGGAAATGATATCTCCTCTCACTTGTGATGGAAGGGACACAGTGTAAATTGGAAGTGAATTACCTGTTTTTGTTTCCTGTTGTTCTTGGAGGCATAGCATGCACCTCTGTGGAGGGAGGCTGCTTTTTATTTAGGGAAAATGGCTCATCCCTTAGATAAGCCTTTTAAAAAAATACATTTTATTGATTGATTGATTGATTTTTTTTTTTTTTTACAGAGAGGAAGGGAGAGGCAGAGAGAGTCAGAAACACTGATGAGAGAGAAACATCCATCAGCTGCACACCCCCCACTGGGGATGTGCCCGCAACCAAGGTCCATGCCCTTGACCAGAATCGAACCTGGGACCCTTGAGTCCGCAGGCTGATGCTCTAGCCCCTGAGCCACACCGGCCAGGGGTCGATAGGCCTTTTATGTGTGTAGAGCCTGAGCCCTCACACATCTCATAGAGAAGGGAGGGTGCCAACCTGTCCATGCCTCTGGGCCTGAGGACTTCTCCTTGGTGCTTGCCAGGCAGGATGAAGATGAGCTCCCCTGAGTTAAGCCCGGGGGGGGGGGGGGGCGGGGAGGGACAGGCAGGTTTCTCCATAGGAACAGAGTGATCAAGGCTCTTCGTTCTGGGGAGGTTCTAATCACATTTCCTTTAGTGAGGCGTTGTTAAGTGACATGACCCCACAACTGGACTGCACAGGAGTTGCTTCGTTCATTTCCTGGGAAAATACACAGGATGGATCTCGTTCAGTTTAGGGTTGCACCGTCAGGCGGGTACTTGGGTATTTTTGCGGATTTGCTTCCCATCAGGGAGAAAAATACAAGTCACTCCTGTTGAAGGCTATGCCATCGAAGAGCTTGTTTTACATTTTGCCTTTCAGGCAGCTTTATCTTCTCATTTTCACCTGTTTTCTGCATGTAAGAAGATATGGAACTTGATTTGGCCTAATTTACCAATATATGTAAACTCAAGCACATCTATGCACTGCTTTACGCAGGTACCGGATTATAAGCTGGATCAAATAGCTTAAAGGCATGTGTTTTTTTTCAGTTTTTCACTGACTATGATCACAAGTGCTTGCCCATCTCATTACGTGTTCTTTGAGGAAAAAAAATTCCCAGGAATGCAGCATCATTTATTGAAACATTTCCCCCTCTCTTGAGTAGTTTTTAGTTACTGTAAAGAATGTTCCAGTGCATTTTCATGCACATACATTTTTTGTGTTTATCACCCCTGGAATGTTTCCTCATGGCTAATTAGCAGGTCAAAGAGCATGAACATGTATGAGCTGCTTGCTCTGTGTCACTGTGTTGTCCTTTACAGAGGCTGTAACAGCACAGTCTTTCAAATCATGCAGTGGTTGGCAAATTGTGGCTCGCGAGCCACATGCGGCTCTTTGGCTCCTTGAGTATGGCTCTTCCACAAAATACCACAGCCTGGGCAAGTCTTACCTTGAAGAAGTGGCGTTAGAAGACGTTTAATTAAAAAAAAATTTGGCTCTCCAAAGAAATTTCAATCGTTGTACTGTTGATATTTGGCTCCATTGATTAATGAGTTTGCCGACAACTGGGGGGAGTCGATTTCTATGCATGTTCTTTTCCTGTATGAGTAATTTCATACAGGAAAAAAAATAACTTGGCTCAACTTAGAGTGAAAATGGCATGCTGGGTTTTTTAATTGAATTTAATGGGTGATATGGGTTAATAAAATTATATGGGTTTCAGGTGTACAATGCTATAATGCATCATCTGTATACTGTATTGCGTGTTCACCATCCAAGTCAAGTCTCCTTCCATCTCCATTTATCCCTCTTTACCCTCTACTTCCTTCCTTCTCCTTCCGATACCTTCTCCCATCTTCCTTCCCCTCTGGTCACCAACATGCTGTTGTCTCTATGAATTTTTATTTTTCTCAATCCCTTCACTTTTTCCACGCAGCCCAGCAACTCCCCTTCCCTCTGCCAGTCTGTTCTCTATCTATGAGCCTGTTTCTATTTTGTTAGTTCATTTTGTTCATTAGGCTCTACATATGAGTGAAATAATATTTACTTGTATTTTTCCTAATTGGCTTATTTCACTTAGCGCAATGCTCTCCAGGTCACCCGACTGTTGCAAAAGGTAGGAGTGTGAGTGTGCGTGTGTGTGGAGAGAGAAAGAGAAAGAGAAAGAGGAGGGGGGAGGAAAAGGAAAAGGAGTGAGGGAGAGAGAGAGAAGGAGCTTTGGTTTCTCTTCCTGTTTTTTTTTTTTTTTTTAATATTCTTATTGGTTTTATAGAGGGAGAGAGAGAGAGAAACATCAACGATGAGAATCATAGATCGGCTGCCTCCTGCATGCCCCACAGTGGGGATGGAGCCTGAAACCCAGGCATGTGCCCTATACTGGGAATCAAACTGTGACCTCCCTATTCTTTGGTCTACACTCAACCACTGAGCGACACCAGCTGGGGTCTTGCTTTTATTATAAGAACTAGGGGCCCAGTGCATGAATTCGTGCACAGGGAGTGGGGGCAGCAGGGGATGTCCCTCAGCCCAGCCTGCACCCTCAATGGGGCCGATGGCTGGCTCTTCCCTGGACCCCTCGGCCCCGCTCCCCCAGCTCAGGCCTTAACCCTGGCGGCGACTGCCCAGCCCTGGGGGCACCTCACACTCATGGCAGCCAAGGGGCGAGCTGCCCAGAGCCTGGTCACTGTGTGGCACTGGGGGCGTGGGCACCGGACACAGAGTGCTCAGCAGAGTGCGCCCAGCCTTGACCACAGAGATTGGCGGGACTCAGGAGGAGGGCGTGGGGGTCTCTCGCCTTCTGGACCTTTGAGCTGCGTGTCCGCCTCTCCCCGCAAAGGTTGCCCTTTGGAGGGCCCTGCTACACACGCAGCACCTCCCCAGCTCCCTGGCTCCCGTTCTCCAGCCTTCTCTGCCATGCCCAGAGATGCTCTGCCTCAGACCCAGGACCCCTTAGGCGCTTCTTCCTGTGCCCCTGTGAAAGCGCAGCGCCTGCACTTTTCCAGCTCCCTATTTCCCTCTTGAAATGGAAAGTTATTGAGGTCGCTCAGGGTTGTTGCTTTAGCAGTTTCCTTCCCTGCTCCTTCCCTGCCCCTCCCCACTCCCGTCTCGCATTGCTTGGCCGCGCCCCTTGCTGCTCAACCCTGCCCCCTGCCTCGCCCCACTCAACCCCGCCCCTGCTCCTGATTGGCTGGTAGTGTAATGAAGGTATGGTCACATTTGCATATTACTCTTTTATTAGATAGGATACCAGTCCTATTGGATTAGGGTCCCACCCTTATGACTTCTTTTAACCTTAATTACATCCTTACAGTTTCTATCTCCAAACACACTCACTCGAAGGAGCTAGGACTTCAACATATGACCTTTCAGTGTCGGGGGGGACAGTAATAATCTGATTTCTAAATTTGATTATGGCCCTTGTGTACTTTTCCAAGTGCCAGGTCATCAGTTAAGTAAGTCACTCACAGCTGTAATCCAGTAGCTACTTGAGTTAAGTGTACATAACTGTGTATGCACAGAGTGATGCTGACTTATTTTTGATGTTGTGAACGCTACAGTCTGAGGACCTGTTAAATTTGGTTATTCTCAGTTGGAGATTTCTGTTAATAGTTACTTGTGGGGCATTTAAATCTTCCTCTTTCAGTTCCTATTTTCTTTTCAAATTGACTTTGTTTTAAACTTTTATTTTCTGAGCACTGATTTGCTATGTTATGACTGGTTTTCAGGGTTGAAGCTTTTCTGTTTCATTTAGGTTGAAAAGTTGCTGTGTGAACTTGTTTTATGTGAATTTTGCCTCCTCTCTCAGAATAAATAGTCTTTAAAAATTTATTTTCAAGGGAACCATTTCTCAGAAAAATGATTCCCCACAGGTTTGTGATGGTTTTAATACATCTATAAAGAAGGCCATTTCCCCAGAACTGCCATTGTTGCTTAAGAGAATTCTTTTATTTGTCTCCATTCAGACTGATATTTGAAAATAATTGATTTTTGTTTCACCTATTCAAATATCACTTTAAGCCATGTTTACCCATTTCCAAGCCCCTTGGAAAATTTGATGGTAGGTCTTCACAGCTGTGTGAAACGACGTGTTCTGAGCTTTATTTAGTGTTTGCTGTTTCTGTTTGCATGGGGCTGGGCAGCAGAGCAGGGAAAGGAAAGATGGCTGTACTTGATCTACTCTTTCCAAATATTAGGCCTCTCAAAGCCTTCGTTAGGTTCCGCCTCAACAAGCGACGCAAGAACCCATGACCGTCAAGTATTCAGTGACGTTACCGATTGCCTGGTTTCTGAAGCAGAATGACACTTTCAAATGCACAGCTGCTCAAACCACGGGCCATTCGATGTGGCTGGCAAACCACTCACTGCTGGTGAATGATCCATTCAAAACGGAGAGGAGGCATTTTAAAATGTTCAAAGCAATCTGACATTGCAAAGATGCCCAAGTGCGCGCTCACTGAAGTCACCTTCTTGAACAGGCTATAGATCTGCACTGTTTAGTATATGCGGCGTGGCCAGATGATGATGATGATGATCTCTGAAAGCATAATCATCTGGCCGCTCAGTGTATATCCTATGTAATAAAAGGCGAATATGCAAATTGTCCCCTCATCCAGGAGTTCGACCAGCAGGCAGACTGGCCAACTGCCCATGTCCCCTCATTCTGTCCAGGCTGGTCAGACTCCACCCATGCACAAATTCATGCACTGGGCCTCTAATATATATATATATATTATCACGTGTTCAGAGATCATCATTATCTGGCCACTCAGTGTAGTAGCCACAAGCGTCAAGTGGCTCATGAGTATTTGAAATGTGGCTGGTTTGAGTTGAGATGCCTGTGAATGTAAACTACACACTGGATTTCAAAGGCTTAGTACAGTGTGTCTCAGCGAATAGAGCATCTGCCTGTGGACCGAAGGGTCCCAGGTTTGATGCTGGTCAGGGGCATGTAACTTGGTTGCAGGCTTGCACTGTCTCTCTCTCTCTCCTCTCCCTTCCCCTCTCTAAAAATCAATGGAAAAATCCCCTCTCAGGTGAGGGTTAACAACAACAAAAAAGGCCTAGTACAATAAAAAGAATATAAACTATCTCTTTAGGAATGCTTTTATATGTTACAATGATAATATTTTGCATAAATTAGGTTAAATAAAGTATTTTCTAAAATTAAGATCACTTGTTTCTTTTTACTTTTAAGTAGATTCTATTTTTTAGAGCCGTTTTAGGTTCATAGGAAAATCAAGCAGAAAGTACAGGAAATTCCCATACATCCCCTGCTCCCCTGCGTGCATAGTCTTCCCCATTATGAACATCCCCCTACCAGAGGGGCATGTGTGTTACAACTGATGAAGCTATATTGAAACATCATTGTCACCCCAAGTCCATCGTCCACACTGGGGTTCGTTCTTGGTGTTGATATTATATGGATTTAGACAAATGTACAATGATATGTATCTATTGTTATAATCCTATATAATAAAAGCCTAATATGCAAATTGGCCCCTTGGGCAGTTGTTCTACCGGAAGTTCGACCAGGACACTGGGGGTTCAACCACTGGCTGTGACATGCACTGACCACCAGGGGGTGGGGTGGAACATGGCCGGTGTCAGTGACACACTGCAACCTCTCCCCCACCACCTGGGAGCAGGGATGACAGGGATGGAGGTGCGGTGAGAATGCAGGGTATCCGCCGAGCTCACTCTCACTCCCTGTCACCCTCCCCCAGGATGCCAGGACTTGCACTGGAGAAGCCCCCATGCTCTGCTGGGTACCCGCAAGGAGCCCACCCGGCGCCTGCATGGCCTCTTTGGGGTGAGCCGGGCCACAGCCGTCAGGACCACAAGGGCTGGTTAGGCTCCTGGTGGTTTCTCGGAGGAGCTGGTCTGCGAGGCAGGCTGGCAGAGAGCACGCTGCCCACCTGGCTGCTGGGCAGTGCCACTGGCTGGCCCAGAGGCCCACGCTGTGCCCCAGCCCATGGCGTCTGGCCACGCTCACCGCATTTCCATGTGGGGACTCAGGTGCTGTGACTGAGGCGGAGGGGGGCGTGCAGGGGTCTGGGGGCCCAGGTGCTGCCCAGGGCCCAGAGGTCTGCTGGGACCTTCCCTTCCACACCAGAGGCTCACGCTTTGATCGCTGGCCAGGCCTAGGGACTGCGCCGGTGCACGAATTTTGTGCACCGGGCCTCTAGTATCATACAGAAAAGTTTTACTGCCTTAAAAATCCTCTGTACTTTGCCTACTCATCCCTTCCCCCCCTCAACCCCTGGCAACCACTGATCGGTTTCCTGTCGCCACAGTTTTTCCTTTTTAAGGATGTCAGATAGTTGGAATCAGACCATATTTTGCTTTTTCTGATTGGCTTTTTTTCACTTAGTAATATGCTTTTGAGTTTCTTTCATGTCTTTTCATGTTTGGTAGCTCATTTCTTTCTAGTGCTGGATAATATTGCATTGTCTAGTTCATTTACCCACCGAAGGACATCTTTGTTGCTTCTAGGTTTGGGCAAGTCTGAATGAGCTGCTATAAACATCCATGTGCAGGCTTGTGTGTCCATGTAAGTTTTCAGTTCTTTTCCGTAAATACCGAGCACTATAATTCCTGTGGTCAGCAAACTGCGGCTCGCAAGCCACGTGCGGCTCTTTGGCCCCTTGAGTTTTTAGCAACAGCCAGCTTAGGAGCACCCTAATTAAGTTAACAACAATGTCCCTACCTATTTGGTTTAAGTTAAAAAAATGTGGCTCTCAAAAGAAATGTCAATCGTTGTGCTGTTGATATGTGGCTGTGTTGACTAATGAGTTTGCAGACCACTGGTAGAAGAGGTGTTATGCCCAGAGTTCAGGATCCCCAATAATTAACCACCAGAGAGCCCTTTATTATCCGATGCAAAAGCAAAGAGCCTTTATTCAAACCCAGGTTTGGCTCCCAGCCTCTATCTGGCACAGCAGCGAGGAGATGAGAGAGCGAGTCCAGCAAGAACGATAGGTTATAAAGGGTTGCTCATTTGGGTGGTCCCAGGGAAGTGACGTGGGTTACAGAGATAGCCTTATTAGGTTAGGGTTTTTCAGCAGGGGTCTCACAGCACAAGGATCAGGGAGTGACCAGTGCTCTGGTTATGCCTTATTGGGACCTAAGCCATGTCCTTGGGCTGTATTGGTCCGCTCAGGCAGTAATTGGGGGAGTTAGGACATTCCTGGCACCCTTGTGGCCACCCCCAGCAAGGGTAGGGGGGGTAAGGGGGATTAGGCTGACCAGCCCTGCAAGATGGAGGATAGTCAGCTCTGCTTTGTCCCTTCAGAGGGTGTTTGGTTTTGTGAAAAACCACCAAACTGCCTTTCAAAGTGGCTGTCCCATTTTGAATTCCCACCAGCAATGCATGAGTCTTCCTGGAGCTGTACATTCTCAGCGGTAGCGTCCCTGTTCTGGCATCTGATGGCTGTTGTAATTTGCATTTCCCCAGTGACATATGACGAGGAGCGTCTTCCCAGACGCTTACTGGCCATCTGTACATCTTCTGCAGGGAGCTGTCTGGTCAGGTAGTCAGGCCACTTTTGAAATCAGAATTTTCGTTTTCTTGTTGTTAAAAGTTCTTGGTACATTTAGGTGACAGCCCTTTTCGAAACGTGTCTTTTGCCAACATTTGGGCCAGGTCTGTGGCTTGTCTTAGTCTCTTCACAGTATCTTTTGCAGAACAGAATAATGTGAACATTTTAATGAAGCAGCTTATCAGTGTTGGCGCATTTGGTGTTGTGTCTAAAACGTCATGACCACGCACACGGTCATCTACAAATAGATTTTCTTCTCTGTTATCTTCCAGGACAGTGGTCGGCAAACTCAATAGTCAACAGAGCCAAATATCAACAGTACAATGATTGACATTTCTTTGGAGAGCCACATTTTTTAAACTTCTTCTAATGCCACTTCTTCCAAATAGACTCACCTAGGCCGTGGTATTTTGTGGAAGAGCCACACCAAGGGACCAAAGAGCCGCATGTGGCTCGCGAGTCACAGTTTGCCGACCACAGTTCTAGGAGTTTATAGTTTTGCGCTTTGCATTTAGGTCTATGAACTGTTTTGAGATAATTTTTGTGAAAGGTGTAAGATTTCTATCTAGATTATTTTTTTTGCAACACCCTTTGTTGAAAAGACTGTCTTTCCCCGCCACAATATTGCCTTTGATCCTTTGTCAAAGATCAGTTGACCTTATTCACGTGGGTCAATTTCTGAGCTTTTTGTTTTATTCCATTTATCTATTTGCCTATTTTATTGTCAGTACTACACTGTTGTGAATACTGCAACTTTATAGCAAGTTTTGAAGTTCGGTGGCATCAATCCTCTAACTTTGTTCTCTTTTGATATTGTGTTGGGTAATTGGGCCTTTTGCCTCTCCCTGTAGACTTTGGAGCCAGTTTGCCAATATTCACAAGATGACTCGCTGGGATTTGGATTGGGATTGCATGAATCTGTAGATCAAATTGGGAAGAGCTGACATCTTGACAATATTGAATCTTTCTCTTATGTTTTTAATGTGGCTACTAGAAAATCAACAATCACACATGTGACTTTCATTGTCTTTTTATTCAAACTGTGTGGTTACGACAGAGGCAGAAGTAGAACACTGGGAACCAGCGAGAGCTCTGAGAAATAGGAGGCCTGCTCTGTTGACTGGGATTGTGTTGGTCTGATGAGAGAAGGCGCATGCACACCTGACTGGGAGTGGCATGTGGGCCCTGGGGGCTCACCTGGAAATATGGCCCCTCCTCCCCATCCGGGAGCTACCTGTTACCATGGAAACATTAGCAACCTTACTGCAGAAGCCAGAGCCTCCAGCCCTCCGAAGACCCCCAGGCATTGCATACCCATAAGCCTTTGCAAATCCCCAGCCTGAATTACCCTTTTGCCTACTTCCCTTGTAATCTTCATCCTTCTACCCCATATAAGCAGCTGGCCTGTGGTGGGGTACAGAGCAGATGTTTGTGGGTCACCTGCTGCTCTCCCATGCTCAGGCAGGATGGGACTAAACACTCATATGAGTCAACCCCATCTCTACTGAATTGGCTCAGGTAGTGACAGGCAGCCCCGACCCCTTGGTTGTCCGGCTACACTGAGACCACTTCAGGTGTTGTTCGCCTGGAGTTGAAGAAGCATTGCTGCCTACACCTTTGTGTAATGACCTTTTGAAGTAAAGCAAGGACTGGGCACTCAGGCAGTGTTTCATGTTCCTGAGTGTTAGTTACTTTAACTGCCTGCTAGAGTCATCAGCACATTTCTCAGGATTCGTCCTCAAGTCACAGGTCACAACGGAAGTAGTCCATGACTCTGGTCTCATTTACGTAGATTGAATGTTACCGTAAAGGGCATTGTGTGTGTGTGTGTGTGTGTGTGTGTGTGTGTGTGTGTGTGTGTGTGCATGTATACACACTCTCCAAAAGCATTCCTCACCCGAGCTCTCACTAAGGCACCCCTTTTGGGTTCACTAGGAACACTTCTCCTCTGTTTCTTGAGTTCATTTTGGGTGGCCAGTACATGATCACACCCGGGTTTACCATGCTGATGGGCAAATCCATGTACTCCCCTCAAAACTGAGCTGCAGGTTGTTTTCTCAGTGAAATTGCTCTCTCCACTGCCCCGAGCTACCGCTTCTCCTTGGTGACCTCCCATAGCACCTTGTTTTCCTACATCTCAGTACCTCCTGATGTGGGATGTCTGCATGGCACCCGCGGTGTTCCCCTGCAGGATGGCTTCCCCGGATTCTTTGTCCGTGGGAGACAGCGTGGAAGAATGACTCCATGGACGGAAGGTGACATAGCAAAGGTGAAAATTTATTGAAGAACAAGTACGGACTCCTACTTGAGGAAGGGGGAAGAATCTCACAGCGCAGACTCCCACGTGGGGAGGGGGAAAGAGGCCCACCCAGTTCCTATTTCCATGGTTTATAAAGGCTGCAAGTCCCTGTGTCCTGATATCCCCTCTGATTGGTCAACATTTCCTTTTGAATTGGTTACTGTAGTAACTCCTGAGCCAAAGGTCAAATATCACATGAGATGTGTGAATCCTTCCTGGTCCTCCTATTCCCTCAGGGATTTCATCCTCCTTTATTTTGTAAATACAGACTTCTTGCTACCCCCAGTTCCCTTGTCTTATGGAAATAGAACTGCACCTGGCTCCCTTGTCTTATGGACATGTACCTTCCCCCAGCTCCCTCCTTGTCGTATGGAAATGTAACCTTTGTTTTGTAGCCCTGTGTTTTTTCCAAGGACCCTGCATTTGAAAAATTTCCTAACCCTGCCTATATCCCCTAAAAATTCCTGTTTTACCCCCCAGATTTCTTTCATTACCAGATCGCATTGTACATGTTGTCCAGTACATGTTGCTCACTGGAAGCCTCCAGGGCGCAGGAGGTTCGCTTTATTATCTTTATGATGACACTATCTAGGCCCGTGGTTGGCAAATTGCGGCTCACAAGCCAAAGGCGGCTCTTTGGCCCCTTGAGTGTGGCTCTTCCACAAAATACCACGGCCTGGGCGAATCTATGTGGAAGAAGTGGTGTTAGGAGAAGATTAAGTTTAAAAAATGTGGCTCTCCAAAGAAATTTCAATCGTCGTACTGTTGACATTTGGCTCTGTGGACTGATGAGTTTGCCGACCACTGCTCTAGGCAATTGATTGCAGAATGTAACTCTTTTCAAATATTCCCCAGATGGAAGCGATAATGAGTTTTAAAAAGCCAACAGCATATTTTGCATGGCGAGTATCAATCATCCAATCAACCAGTACGTTTTTTGGCTGCTTCCTTTGCAAAGTGGTCTTCTGGGTACGTTAGTGGGAATAGGTCCCCAGCCTCTCTAAAGAAGACTTACCAGTTGTCATTTCAGTCACTCAGCCTCTGTTCCCCTTTTTATGTGGCGAGAAATCTATGAGTCTTGGTGGTAGGAAAAGTCCACTTCCCACTAGGCCTGTGGTCGGCAAACTCATTCGTCCACAGAGCTAAACATCAACAGGACAACGATGGACATTTCTTTGGAGAGCCACATTTTTAAAACTTCAACTTCTCCTAATGCCCCTTGTTCAATATAGACTCGCCCAGGCCGTGGTATTTTGTGGAAGAGCCACACTCAAGGGGCCCAAGAGCCACATGTGGCTCACGAGCCGCAGTTTGCTGACCACAGTACTAGGAAAACCTTAGATGCCCGATTCACACTTTCCTAGTTGCCTTTGTAGGGAGGGCATGTGGCCCTGAATGAAGGTCAGTGATTCAGACACACTCCTTCCGCTTTGGACCTGGGGGGAGTGGCTCAGAGGAGTAGAAACTGGTGGGAGGAGGGGCAAACTTGGCTTCCCAGACAGCAGTGCAGGTGGTAAGACCACAGTGTCTGGCCCTTGGGCCTGGTAACCAGAGAATTTCTTTTTTCCCCCTTTTATCTGTGGAAGGATTTACGGTGTTGTTTTGAGCCAGTTCTCCAGACCTCCAGGCATGTCTGTGAGTCACTCAATATCCTTGTGATCAATTCCTTTGCCATTGAAATCAGAGTCGGTTTCTGGGGCTGACAACCAGGTATATTGACTTGTGTCGGGATAGTAAGAAATAAACACATGAAAAGCGAAGTCACAATTCAACATCCCGGTATAGGAAAAGTCACAAAAAAAAGCGAGATCTTCGATGAGGAATAAACCACCTGGGAAATAAGCTCTTATTGAAGAGGTAATGGGCTCAGCAGGCTCCGCAATAACCTGAGCGCTCGCCTGGGGCTTGGAGTTTGGGCCGGGCACACAGACCAGCTGCTGTGGGGAATTTCAAAGAAAGAGAAGACAGTGCTTTCAATCAGAAAGCAAATTAGAAGCGGAAAGATTTACAGAAAATATCAAAATAGAAAAAGCTGTACCTCCCCAGCGGGAGGACTTTCCAGATTTAGCAAATAACAATAAGGCTGCCCAGTCAAGTTGGAGTTGCAGGGAATGCAGTGGTTAAATGCTTGCTGATAGAGTTTGGATATTTAGAATTGTGCATGCTTAAACGTGGAGGGATTTCACCTGGCAGCCTACCTGAGAGGGGAAGGGAGCCTGGAATTGGCAAGCTGTAAAGGAGGTTGAGATATGGGGGGAAGGTGATTAAAAAATAATAAGGGAAACACATTCATTAAACCTCTGGTCTCTGCTTGCCCTTCTAGGACTTGAATGTGTATTAACTCATTCCGAACTCAGAACAACACAGTGAGGATTGGTAAGTGTCCACTGAGAAAAGTGATATAGATAGATGACTGTTCTTCAGTTTTTTACAATTGAAAATGTATTTTTATTGTTGCAAGTACTATAGATGGCTTTCTTTTATTCCTCATGGGCACCCCTCCTCCCCATTCTCATCCCCTCTCCAGGCTGTCACCCCATTATTGTCTGGGTCCATGGGGTAGGAGTATTATTCAGTCTTAACCTAGAAGGAAATCCTGCTGAAGTGTGGTAGCGATCACCTCAGGTAGAAACTGCTGTTTGGGTTCTGTACTCATTTGTTTCCTAAAACAACACAGTTATTTGGATTTTCTGACCTTATGCATGCCATCCCAATACGCCATGGATGATGGATTGAATATCCCATTGGCTATGACCTCACTGGTCATCAAAGCACATTCCTCTGGGAACCAGGACAGGCAATTACCCTAAATTGCCTCAGTAGGTACAGATAGTGCATTTCTGTTGACTCAGTGGTCCCAGAATCTGGACAGCAAAATTATTCTTAATTTCCCCGGTGGTTCCAAATAATGTGTTTCTGTTGATTCAGCGATCCTTAAATACTTTAGGTAACTAACTTGCTCAATTTCAGATGTAATCGATACCTTTGTGATATTCTGCCAACATAAGCCAGATGTGGCAAGCTGTTTGGGGCTGTGAGATTTAGAGCGCGGAATGGCTCCCTCGTATGCCGCCGACTTTTAATAAATGACTCCGTAGTTGGACTTCTTGAGGCGTCCTTTGTAAGATGGGGGTACACTACAACACTGCCATTTGGGACAACATGGAAGAACCTGGAGGACATGATTCTAAATGAAATAAGGCAGCTTCAGAAAGACAAATGCTGTGTGATCACGTCTGTGTGTGGAATCTGAAGTCGAGCTCCTAGAAGAGGAGCATAGAATGGTGGTTGTCAGGGGCTGGGGAAAAGGGGGGAAAAGGGAGTTGGTTAGAAAGTACAAACTTTCAGTTGTAAGTTCTAGGTGTCTGATGTACACCATAGTGACTATAGTTAGTAATACTGTGTTATATGCAAAACTTGCTATGAAGGTAAATCATAAGCATTCTCGTCACATACAAAAAAGGCATCTATGAGAGGTGATGGATATGTCAGCTAGGGTCATTGTGACAAGCATCTCACAATGTATACATATATCAAAATGCCATGTATATCTTAAATATATACAACTTGGTCAATTATACCCCAATATAGCTGGAAAAGAATACAGGGAGGTAGGTCTAATTAAACTCTTCTTTTTAAATTAGAGGCCCAATGCATAAAGATTCATGCAAAATGGGCCTGCCTTCCTCTGGCTTCCAGCACCACCTTTGCTCTGGCCAGAGCTGCTTTTCCACCTCCCCACACTGCCCAGAGGCCTGGAGCAGCTGGGGCAGAGTGGACCGCCTGTGTCATCGCCATGGTGATGATGCAAGTAGACTATCCCACCTCCTGGCCGCTGGTCACCTATGTATGCAAACTAACCTGCCATCTTTGTTGGATTAATTTGCATACTCACTCCTGATTGGCTGGTGGGTGTCGTGAAAGTATGGTCAATTTGCATCTTACTCTTTTATTAGTGTAGATATGCAAGTCAAGAAGTGAATACTCAGAAGTTCAATAACTTGTTTAAACTTGTACAACTACTGAAGGGAAGAAGCTAGTTTCATACTGGGACTGAGGGGACCTCCCACAAAGCCCATACTTGTCAGCAGGAGAGAATACTTGGGTGAAGGATGCTACCAGCTTTTTCTTGTATACAATGAGGGTTAGTCTTATGCATCCGGGGTACAAGACATGTTAGCTCTGAAGAGTGAAGTGCATTTGGGTTTGATTCAGTGTGCAAGAATAAATAGGCTATTTTGGACATAAGATGTGCAGTTCAGTATTAGTTAGACCAGTGGTCAGCAAACTGTGACTCGCGAGCCACATGTGGCTCTTTGGCCCCGTGAGTGTGGCTCTTCCACAAATACCACAGCCTGGGAGAGTCTATTTTGAAGGAGTGGCATTAGAAGAAGTTTAAGTTTAAAAATTTTGGCTCCCAAAAGAAATGTCAATCGTTGTGCTGTTGATATTTGGCTCTGTTGACTAATGAGTTTGCCGGCCACTGAGTTAGACAAACGGGGAAGAATGTACAGACAGGGAAATGAGTTAGAGGTGTATTTTTTCCAGATTAATTTCCATTTGAGTTGATAGGGGTTTGGTCTGGGGTGGGAAGGGACATGCATAGCTGAAAAATGGGAATCCTATAAGAGAGTAAGTCAGGTGCAAGAGCCATGAACTTTCTTTTAGATGTTTTATTTGTAGGGTGCTGTAGGACAGATATGCCCCAGTCTGGGCTGGAGCACCTCAGGCCATGCCCCCCGATCCTGGAACTGGGCAAGGGGACCTAAGGCTACCTCCCCTCCCCAGTGGGCCTTGACAAGGGTGCGACTGGCCAGGTCTGGATCTAGGCCAATGAGGGGTGGGGAGGGTGGCCAGGTCTGGGTCTCACGCAATTTTGAGGTGCATGTGGGTGGGTGGGGACTTGACTCTGGGTCCCGTGGTGTGCCTCAGACTCTGACAAGAGGAAGGTTTTCATATACATTTTACTAATTTCCTTTCATCTCTGACACTTCTATTATAGAGAAAGGGCAAATAGCAACATTAAATTATTTCCTCTAATTAGTCCCCTTTTAATGTGCATGAATTTCATGCACTGGGCCACTAGTACTAAAACAATGAACGATGTGGGCCCAGAGTGAGTCTGGCAGACATCTGATACTGGTGGAGATTGAAGGGATTTGACAGAATCACACCCTGGAAGAAGAATGGAAAGCTGAAAGAGGGGAAGGCCCAGGCCCGAGTCTTCGGGGAGGAGGAGGTGGAGGCAAGTGAGTAGAGAGCAAAGAGTTTGAAGGGAAGGGAGGGGAGGGAAACAGGCCAGTAGCCTGTGGAGCTGAGAGCAGCAGGGCTAACTGGCTTATTTAGAGGCCCAACCCATGACTGGGCCTTGTTTTTCTACGCGAGCCAGCCAGTCCTGGCCAGTGTCCATTCTGGTTCTATGGAAAGTCAAATTCCTGTTCCGTAGTGTGGCACTGATTTTGGTGGAGGACGAATATATTTGAAAGATTTGTGGCATCTGTTTAGAGCTCTGCCCCAAAGTAGAAGCCCAGGAGCTTCAGTGTCTGCTTGTTTGAAGATGAGGTGACATACTAAACCAGTTTCAGTGTTTACAGCTGTTCTGCGCCTTTACAATGACACAGTCTGCAGTGGCCCCCGACTGGCACGTGATGCCTTAAATGACTTTTTTGGTTACGGTCTTATTGCATTGGATTCCACAGTTACTTGTCTATTTCAGGCACTGGCGTTATGGGCATCTTTGGAGAAAATGAAACAAGGAACCATTCACACGCCACGAGTAGATGGAAAATGATCTAGCTGGCACGTTTCTTTCCTGGCAATCTCTATGCCAAGCTCTTGCATGAATCATCTAAATATTTGGATTCGATGCTTTCTATTTGATCGTGTTGTCTCATGACTCGCACGTGCAAAATTCCAGATGTGGAATTTGTCCGTTGATACTAGTACATTATTTAACAAAGATGTTACCCTGGTTTGCCAAGCCTTAAAGGCCGCGGGCATGAGATGTCATGGATTTGAATACTGCCTTCTCTGTAGGAAAATCTACTACATTCTTCTGTTGAACAATTGAGATGTAGTAGCTGTTTGGGGAGGAAAACCCAGTTTACCATCATGACAGGCAGCAAGGCCCAGGGACGCATGTTGGGGCCAGAGCTTTGCAACCAGAAGGGGAGGGAGCATCCACACGCACATGTATGCTTTGAGTCATTGAGAAGGAGTTCCCGTTTCCCCGTTTCTGAGCTGCTCCCAGGAGAGCGACAGGATGGATGCTGTAGTGCTGTCTGGCCTGATGCAATTTAGGAAGTGACCTGAGTTGCAATGAGGTGTTTCCTTACCTGTTGAGCTGGTGCCTAAGAGAGCTTGACGTGATTCCAGGCCAGAGCAAAGGCCGGCCTTGAGGTTCCTCCTCGCCCACTAAAGCAGCGAGTTCCCTTCTTGAGGGCTTGCTTCTTCTTATGTCAAGTTTCTCTTTTAAGGGCAGAGACATTGGATATGCCACACGCCTCTTCTTTTTAAAAAAAATTATATTTTATTGATTTTTTTTTTTTTTACAGAGAGGAAGGAAAAGGGATAGAGAGTTAGAAACATCGATGAGAGAGAAACATCCATCAGCTGCCTCCTGCACACCTCCGATTGGGGATGTGCCCACAACCAAGGTCCACGCCCTTGACCGGAATCAAACCTGGGGCCTTACAGTCCGCAGGCCGACGCTCTATCCACTGAGCCAAACTGGTTTTGGCAACACAGGCTCTTCTTGCTTCTGTCTTGTTCAGCCTGCAGCAGCCCAGGCCTTTGGGGAGTGTCTATAGAAAGCTCCAGGTGTGTGAGAGCAGCGATCTCGATGGGAAAAGAACACAGGAACCTACATGCTAGTTTCAGGACCCTTCTCTGGCTATGTCTGTTGAATGTGGCAACCATGTCACATGAAAGGTTTGGTCAGTTGACTCATCATAGCTCACCACCTGGAAGAGGTGCCCTTAACTCCCATGGAAGGCGTGATGGTGTGTTGGCTCAGGCAGGTCTGGTGTTCCATACCTTGGGGATGGGATTTTCCATGACAAAGTTAGTCCCAGGCTGCTCTTACCCCAGTACCATCTAGGTCTCTCTCTTTTCAGTGGTAGGAGCTTCACCATCCTGAAGAAGCGAAGACTCCCCGTATCCCAGTTTGAATCCTCCCAGAAACTGAACGTGAGATGAGAATTTGAGGCCAAGTAGATTATCTGGGAAGGTATCTATAAAATAGCAGTGGGGGAGTGGGGCAGGAAAGAGAAGGTGCTGTATCAAGCGGGTTACTACTACGGGTAACTGGCGCTCAGTCCCACTGGCCACCTCTGGGAGACCCGTATGTAACATGCCTCAGAGTTCCCCAGCAAGGAAGTTGGGGTATTTGTCCTCTAACTTCCTTCCATCCTTTACTGAGGGCTGATCCTGGGGGAATTAGCTCCTTGGAGCATACACTCCACCCAACTTCATGATAAATACCAAGGCAGAGAGAGACCTGCTATTCGTTCAGATAAAAGATGCAAACATTGAGAGATTCAGGCAAAGCAATGGCCCCTTCATTCATGGCTGTGTCTGCTCATTTATTTGTGGGGGAGAACGTGGAATGACATGGAGGTGAGTTGCCCAGCCTCTCCGGGCAGGTAGGAGAGACGTGAGCACAGTTGCTTGTGACCTGAGCTGTAACCATCCTCTCTGTGGCTGTTCCTTCTCAGTTCATCTCCCACGTGGTCCACACATGAGCCTTTCCTAGAATGCTGCTCTTCTCCTCTGGCCCTCTCCCTACCCTGTCATCTAAGTTTCCTTTGCCTGATTTGATTCTAGCCTATTTGCCTGGCATCTCTCCCTTCTGTACTCTGTGCTCCATCCAAATAAGATTATGCTGAGTCATAGGGCTTCTCTCCTCTGAAACTCTGTCTGTGTTGTTTTGTCCACAGAGAGTATCCTCCACGCACCCCCTGCTTTCATTATTTGGCTTGTTCTAATCCCACCAAGCCTTTAAGGTCCCCACTCAAGAGTTCTCTCTTTCTTAAAGCATTTTCTTGGCCTTTAACTCTCTCTGACACTTTTACTACTGTCATTTATTATTGTGTCTGGTATGTGTTCTGTCTCCTATTAGATCTTAAATGTATTAGGGGGCAAGTAGCATGTTTTATTCATCTTGCATCAGTCCACATTCATCTAGTTAATTTAGCAAAGATTTATTGAGAGGCAGGGACTGCACTCAGCACTGGGGTTCCAAAGATGAATGAGACCTGGCCCATACAACTCAACGGAGCTCGAGGGCTAAGCATAGAGGTGTGATTGGTATAAATAAGTGTGTGTGTGTGTGTGTGTGTGTGTGTGTGTTGTGTGTGTGTGTGTGTCCATCCATCTCTGTGCTTCAAATTTAGCAAGTAGTCAAAGATCATGAGCGCACAAAATGAATGAATACATAGGGAGAAGATTTATCTTCAGCTTATTTCCTGCAAATGCTCTGGAGTTCATTTGGGGAGCTAGTTTTTGCGGGAGAAAATGAACATAATTGGATTATGGTAGAAAGTGCTTCTGTGCATCTCCTGCGGGGGATGGAACAGGGTTTAAGAAAGGGCAGATAAGCTTCAGACTCGGATTCCTCTGAGTTTGAAGTCTAGCTGTGCCAATTTATAAAGTTTAGTAATGCCGGGTTAGCTGCTTGCTTACTGTCTTATAAAAAAATCGATAGTACGCAACCAATGACATGGTTGTGAGCGCAAATGATATGCATAGTGCCTACCACATGCTTGGAATGTATTAGGGACTTGGTAACTAAGGGGTTTCTCTGTCCCACCTGCTTTCAAAGAAGAAAGATTTTGTATCTTCTCCATTTTTGCTAGAACAATCTGGGTAGAGAGGGTTGGTCCTTTCTTGACCTTTCTCTGCCGGACTGAACAATTGTAACTTACATTTATTTTGCATGTTTTACAGATTTCATACTCATTTCAATCTTAGATTTAGGATACTGTTGGGCTCAGGAGTGGGAAGAGAGCGGGGAGTTGACACCCTTGTGGGGGATCCAAAGGAAGACCTTTAGATCATGTTTTTTTTTATTTTATTGATTTTTTACAGAGAGGAAGGGAGAGGGATAGAGAGTTAGAAACATCGATGAGAGAGAAACATTGATCAGCTACCTCCTGCACACCCTCCACTGGGGATGTGCCACAGCCAAGGTCCATGCCCTTGACCGGAATGGAACCCGGGACCTTTCAGTCTGCAGGCCAATGCTCTATCCACTGAGCCAAACCGGTTTCGGCTAGATAATGTTCTTAATGTAGGGGTTGCTGTCCACTGGACTTTATGACTCTTTAGAGTTTAAAGACTCCTCATGAAATGAGAATTGGTTCTTTTATTTTATTTTATTTTATTTTATTTTATTTTATTTTTTTAGGTCACTTCTGTTTATTTTTAGAGGATTCAGGGGGGAAAAAAGTTGCTTATTGTGCCCCAGGGTCTTCAATGTTTTTCTTCATTCTTTTCCTCAGTGGACAATTATTGAGCACTTGCTGAATGCCAGGTACTGACGAGTGAACAAAGAATGAGCGGAACAGACATGGGCATTGCCTCCATGGACCTGTGGTGACAGAGATGGACACTGGTCCTCTCAATGCTTACCCAGATAAATATATAATGCCCAACCCTGAACAGCCCCGGAAAGGAAATGCCAGGAAGCTCTGAGTCCTGTTCTAGTCTAGCGGGTGACTCAGAACAGTTCATGGAGAATGGAGACATTTCAGTTGGTTTGGATTTATGGGTGGAAAGCGCTAATAAGGCAAAGGGGATTGGAGTGGTCATGGGTGTGCTGGCAGGGGCTGGCTTGACTCTGGGATGGGAAAGAGAGCAGACGTGGGTCTAAAGAGATCAGCAGGGACCAGATTCTGCAGAGCTTGTAGGGCCATGGGAAAGCATTAAAAAATCTTTATTGTTGAAAGTATTACTTAAGTCCCCCCCACATTGACCTCTCCCAGCCTGCTCCCAACCTTCACTGTAGGCCTTCACAACCCTATTGTCTATGTCCATGGGTTAGGAATATATGCATACAGGTGTTTTGGTTGATCTCTTCCCACCCACCCACTCTTCCCTGCCCCCCCCCCCCCCCGAGGTTTGACAGTCTGTTCTGGATCGATTTTTGTTCATCAGTTTATGTTGGTCATTAGATTCCACACGTGAGTGAGGTCATGTGATCCTTGTCTTTCTCTGACTCACTGCTTCGCCTAGCATAATGCTCTCTAGAGTCTATGGAGCTTGGCAGGCCACGGGAAAGCATTTTTTTGAAATAAAATTTTAATGTTTAGATTACAGGTGACATACAATACAGGAGTAGGCAAAAAGGTTTACGGTTAGCTGTTTGTATGGAAAAAGACATGCAGGTTATGATTACTACAATAACCTTATTAACTCCAAAGAATGTCACAATGGCACAGCATACCCAGGTACAATCTCTGTAAGTGTTCAGATGAAGAAACTGAGTGTCAGGGAGATTAGGTTTGTCTAAGGTTACTCATTGTTGTCCAAATTAGAGGCCTGGAGCCTCCTAATTTCTTGTCTGACTCCTTTGTATTCGATCTGTCTGCCTTCTGGTGTATATTTCTAAACCTTTGTAATCTTTTTAGTCCCCTGCCATTTCATTATTAAAAATTAGTTTTTATTTGTTCATTTTTAAATTGAATTTATTGGAGTGGTGTTGGTTAATACAATTATGTAGGTTTCAGGGGTACCATTGTAGAATCCATTGCCAGTATATTGAGTTCACTCCAAGCCAAGTCTCCTTCCCCCATCTGAGGCGGCAGAACAAGGAAGTGGCAGTTCTGACATTGGGTTTGAAACCACATACTCATTTGAAGCTTGAGATTTTTGTGTTTATTCCAGCCACTCCTGACCCAGTTACCAAGAATAACTAAATATCTGGGCAAATTCCAAGTGTTTATTTGGGGAAAATGCAGGCAGACACAGAGGACGTGAAAGATTGGCCTGATTATGCACAGTCTATTATTACAGTACTAGTAGCCCTGTGCACGAATACGTGCACCAGTAGCGCTCTGCCGCCCTCCTGTAGCTCTCCACCTGCTGCCCCATCCTCTTGTAGATCACCCTGTGCCCCCCATAGCTTGCTGCCCTGCCCCCTCCTGTAGCTCTCCGCCTCCTGCTTGTAGTTCGCTGCCCCACCCTCCTGCACATCCGTGATCCAGTCGTTATGCCTCACAATGGAACGGATAATAGCATATCCCTCTCTTATTATCTAGGACTTTTCAACTTTTGCTTCCAAACAAGGTAGTTACCATTTGACAAGTGGCTTTGGTTCTCGAGTCTTACAAATGTTGATGGATAGGGGTGCTTACTTCTGGAACCTTATTTGATACATTCTTGTATCTCAAAAGAGCTTCAGCTCATGAGAACGTTGTGGGCAGAGCTGTCATATCCTCCCTGGTCTACATATTTCTAGGCTTTTATAAGACAGTAAATTGAAGTTCTACCTTTTTAAAGTGTTCTATTTATAGATTTTTTTTGGTTCATCTGTGGCAATTTTCTGTTCACTTTAATGGGTACAAGATTATGTCTGCCATTAGAGTACTTGAAACTAGTCTCCCACATGCCAGAAGAACAAAGGAAGAAGATAGTGCTAATGGTAGGACAGAGAAAGCATCGCTCACCATGGGCTCTGTGGTAGAGTATTCCTTAAAATGTTTTCAAAGTTGGGTTTTTAGGAGAGGTAATATTGTAGTAATGGAAATGATATATTGGTGCATAATTTCTTCAATCCTCAGCTCAGGCTGTGCTTTCTCGACTGTTAACAAAGGATTGGGAAAATTGTTCCACTCCTAGAAGGCTTTCTGATTTCACTTCTGTTATATCTTAAGCACAAATTGATTCCTTTATTACTGTTAGAAAGTTCACCTACCAGTGATTTCACAGTGTCATTTTTTACTGAAGATCTGTTTTTTTTCTCCTCTATTACTTGCTCAGCTTTCTTTTTAAAGCTTTTCTTTTGTGATAAATGTTTTAAATAAGACATTTTCCCAAGATATTTTTTGAAGCAATAATACTTAACCTTTGTGCAATCCTTTCATCTCCAGAGTCTTTTCCAATGGATACTGACATCAGAAAACGTCCCACAGTGGCCAGTGGTGCTACAAGTATGGGGAGAATTTTGAGTTCATCAACTATTAGATACAATTTGAAGGGTAGCAAAAAAAAAATTATCAGTACTCTAGCTGTACAAGATCCTGTGCTTGGGATTCATGCAAAGAATTGTGGGTCTTGGAGAGTCTTGTCTCGTCAGAAGTCTCACATGGATATAGCTGTGAGCATGGGCCATAGAAGCTGGCATCTCAGTCATGACTGCTCTTGTGCTAGTCCTTTCCATTCATCATCCCTTCCATTCTCCATCCTTCCCTTTTCTTTAACCCCATCTTTACAAATATTTCACTGTTGACTTGTAGGGATGCTGTTTCTCATGGTCTTAGGTTGGGTTTCCCTAGAAGCAGACCCTGAGATAAGGATTTGAGGGCAAGTAGTACATTTGAGACGTGAACAACTTAGAACTACTAGGTAAAGGGAGGAAGGCAGACAAGGAAAGGGGAAGCGAACAGGTTATAGGTGTGGACCCCGGAGGCTCAGGCCCACTGGAGACTCTGGGAGACAAGGAAGAACATGACTCCAGGGTGAGGGAGCTGGGTTATTTCTTGTGAATAAACTTAAATGGAAGAGAAGTGTGTGTGAGGACAACTGATTTTGTTTATAGAACTATTTAATTTACCAAATTATATTCATGTATAAGTAATAAAAAAAAACTAGACATTACATTAAGAAATATATCTCTTTTCCTGTGTCTGTTAATCTGACTTTCCTCCAACTCCCACCTCTCAGAGGCTAGGAAGAACCACTGACTTCTGGCCTCGTACAATGTGGAACTTGCAGCCACCAGGGGTGTCGCCTGTGCTATAGGCCAGTGGTCGGCAAACTCATTAGTCCACAGAGCCAAATATCAACAGGACAACGACTGAAATTTCTTTGGAGAGCCACATTTTTTTAAACTTCTCCTAATGCCACTTTTTCAACATAGACTCGCCCAGGCCGTGGTATTTTGTGGAAGAGCCACACTCAAGGGGCCAAAGCGCCGCATGTGGTTCACGAGCCGCAGTTTGCCCACCACTGCTGTAGGCCGTTCAGATGGCACCATGAGTGACATAATCGGAGCTGCCTTTTGAAGAGATGACTCTGGTAGGAATGAACTGCCAGACTGAAGGCATGATGGTGCGAGGAGGCTGTTCTAGTCCAGGTAAGAATGAACAGGTCCAGCCCCAAATGCTTAGGCTCTGAAGCTTAGGAACTGGTCCCTATCCGTAAGAAATTTTGTTTTGCTGAGCGTGGTCGAGTGAAGCTTTGGCTCGATCCCCTTCATTTTCCCGAAGGTTCTCGGGCTGTCTCTCAGGGACAGGCTCAGGGCACGTGGAGTCATTTTGATGGGAAAATTTTCAAATTGTCCAGTTGGGGATTCAGGTGTAAGTTCTGACAGCGTCGTTGACAAACGGAGGATGCAAGGTGAGAGAGTGAAATTAAGAAAGATCCATAGTTGATTCACAATTTGGTGATGGCCCCCAGCCTTCGCACGGTTGGAGCCCACACCCCTGTTCAGCTATCTGCTTCTCCAAGTCAAGCCAAGGATGGTTGAGCAATGCGCATCGTGTGCATACAATAAAGCAGCTGGTTGTGCAGAGAAGTACGGACCGATGGAGACACCTTAGCTATACAATGAGCCTCGTGCTGTGGAGTGCTCTGAGTAGAATAACGAAAAATGACTAGGATGACGGGAAACATGGGACGTTTGGTCAGCAACAGTATGGGACCAATGCCAGTTTGGGTTGTTTAAAATCGATCTAGGGGCCCTGGCTGGCTTGGCTCAGTGGATAGAGCATCAACCTGCAGACTGAAGGGTCCTGGGTTTGATTCCAGTCAAGGGCACAGGTTGTAGGCTCGATCCCCAGTAGGGGGTGTGCAGGAGGCAGCCAATCCATGATTCTCTCTCATCCTTGCTATTCCTGTTTCTCTCTCTCTCTCCCTCTCCCTTCCTCTCTGAAATCAATAAAAATATATTAAAAAAAATCAATCTGGAGTGAAATATACCCTTTCCATGGACAGGCACCTTTCCTTGGAAATGAGTTTTACACCTGTCAACCTCTGTTCTACATTTCAGATCTTGCCCTGGCTACCGAAACATTAGGATTCTTTCCTAAGAATGCTATTATGCGGGGCAGAGTATTGCTGACTGGGATTAGTGGATTATTTTGGACGTTCAGATACATTCTTATTTTAAGGATTCCCTTTAGATTTCAGAAGGCTGTCTTATGTAATGCTCACTCAAGTGCAGTGCCGGATCACCTGATATGGGAAAAATCTCAAGTTAGAGGAGGAAGGAATTGAAGCAATGATTTGATATATAAATGGCCTCACAGTAAGGTATTTTTTCTGTTAAGTCCTCAAGTGCATATTAAATGCGATGAAGTTAGTAGAGCTGTGTCTTAAAACTTTTCAAGAACCCCGTTCCTGAAAATGAGGTTATTGAGAAAGAATGGTCAGTGATGTGATCCCATTAGAGAATGTGGTAGTGATTCTAACAAAGGGCTTGCTGACTGACTGCTAAATAAGGGCCACTGAAAAAGGGAGGTGTTGCCTATGGAAGACCTCAGCAGACCTCTTACCAAGAGCGGGAGTAGGGAAAGGAAGGGCAAAGACAGACAGAGGAGACGAACAGTAGTAGGGGGATGAGTCTGACTGAAAGTCAGGTGCTGTTACCTTGATGTCACTGGTCAGTTGCCTGGAGATTTTTGGGCCCCACCAACGAGGCTGGTGGAGAAAGCTGTTCTCTGGGGCTTGTGCCTGTTAAAGCTGCTCTTTCAGACCAGATGTTGTAGTAGAATCCCCATGGCCCATGCCTGGTTGAAGATGCCTGGAGCTTTCTCAATAAAAACAGACTCTTCCATAGAATGGGGAGCAGTGAGGAGCACACAGAGAAGCAGGGGAGAGGACTCATCTGGCTCAAGAAGGCATTAGATGCCCTGGCCAGTTTGGCCCAGTGGCTAGAGCGCTGGCCTGGCAACTGAAAGGTCCCAGGTTCGATTCCGGGCAAGTGCATGTGACCAGGTTATGGACTCGATCCCCAGGATGGGGCATGCAGGAGACAGCTGACTCATGATTCTCTCTCATCATGGATATTTCTCTCTCCTCCTTCCTTCCTCTTTGAAATCAATAAAAAACATGTGTTTTTTTTTTAAAAGAACACATTGGAGAAAAAAATCTATAGAGCAAAAGCAACCTCTATATAATGGCATTAAAGCAGAAACAAAAACACTGCATACAAAGAAAGGCTGGAAGGAAATAACAGAGGTGATTGATATTATGGTGATATACTTTGGGATATTTTTTTCTTGTCTCCAAATTTTCTGTGATATGATTATATTGCAAGTTTTTCATTTTAAGAGAAAGTAAGGCAATTAAATAAGTGAGAGAGAGGGAGGGAGAGGGAGAGAGAGAGAGGGAGAGAGAGAGAGAAGAGAAGAGAAGAGAAGAGAAGAGAAGAGAAGAGAAGAGAAGAGAAGAGAAGAGAGAAAAAACTGGTAATCAGAGGCTGAGTTCAACCTTAGCTCTGTTACCAACTACCTATAGCAGTGGTCGGCAAATTCATTAGTCAACAGAGCCAAACATCAACAGGACAACGATTGACATTTCTTTGGAGAGCCACATTTTTTAAACTTAAAACTTCTTCTAATGCCACTTCTTCAACATAGACTCTCCCAGGCTGTGGTGTTTTGTGGAAGAGCCACACTCAAGGGGCCGAAGAGCCACATGTGGCGTGCGAGCTGCAATTTGCCGGCCACGGCTCTATGGGACGTGGGGTTTGTTATCGAACCCCTCCCTCCCTGCCTTGGCTTCTTCATGTTGAAAACTCAAACCAGCACAGGTTCCGGTTCCTGTGTTTGACAATGCTGGGCCCGAGCATGCTTTCCTGTCCCCACGTTATAAAATCCTAAAACCAGCATCGGAAACACACCCTTAAGCGACTCGTTCCAGGAAATAGTAGTTCCTGAAAGCCATGACTGTCAACTAACGCAGGTCACTTACCAAGATGAACAGCTTAGCTGTATGGACTTGTTCAAAGCCCCTCTTTTGCCACAGTTATTAGGCCATAAACTTGGCCCAATCTCACCAGATCCCCCCCTTGGCAACCCACCTTCAAAGCACCCAACTCGGGCCCTAGACTCTTTTTTTTCTTTATTGTTCAGTTTATTAATTACATTGTTTCCCCTTTTTATCCCCCTATATCTCCCCTCCACCCTGTACCTATCCCACCCTCCACCCTCCCCTCCCCCTCCCCACTGTCCTCTCCCATTGTTGCAAGATTTTTGTCCAGTCTCTTGCTGTACTTCCCACAACCCTTTTCTCCCCAAGAATTGTCAGTCCATTCCCTCTCTATGTCCATGTTTCTGTTATATTCACCAGTTTATCCTGTTCATCAGCCTATCAATTCACTTGATTTTTATGTTCATTTGTTGATAGATGTGTATTTGTTGTTCATATCGGGCCCTGGACTCTTTGATGAGCCTCTACCATGTCCGAGACGCTGACACTGTCAAGACCGCCTTTGCCCGCACCGCAGTGAGTCTGAGGAAGGACTCTGCTGGGTGACAGGGTTTCCTGGGAGTTTTCCGAGGACTTGCTTGACAACATGTGAGAGAGAAGCAGTTGGACACTATCCTCTTGGCGGTTGCTGTAATGGGTCACTATCCCGCCTTCACGCTGGTGACGTTTTCTTGTTCTTGGCTCTCTTTCGTGCATGAGTGCAGCCACTTCTACCATTTCGGTCACGTGTTTCTTTCCTGTTTGACCCCCTTTCGCTCGCAAGTGCACAGAGGAACAGCCACTGGCAGGTTGCAGCTGCAACGAGAAGGGTGAAGGGGGAATGCTGGTGATGGTTGTATAGAATGTGAGCGTGCTTAACGCTGCAGAAGCGAACACTTAACAGGGTCACAGATAATAAAGATGACCCGTCTATACGCTGGGAAATACGGTATGTTATGTAAATAAAGGAAAAGGAGCTTCAGGCAATTTCCTCTTTGTACAGACACCATGGAATCCCAGGAAAGGGCTGCCAGCAATTCCTCTTCCTTCTGCATTTAATGATCTACACGGAATGCACCAGGCCTAGCACCTGTCAGAGATTAAGGAAGTGCTCAGTGTGTTCAGCCTTCTCTTCCTGCGCCTTCTACAGGGAAGAGTAGGAGAGGCAACTTTTCATTCCCATTTAAAGTAACTGGAGCCCTGGCTATGTTTGGAGCATCGGCCTGTGAACTGAAAGGTCCCGGGTTCAATTCTAGCCAAGGGGGGGGGGGTTGTGGGCTCAATCCCCAGTAGAGAGCATGCAGGAGGCAGCCAATCCATGATTGTCATCATTGTTGTTTCTATCTCTCCCTCTCCCTTCCTCTCTGAAATCAATAAAAATCTACATGAACAAAAAGGAAGGTCTGATAGGAAAGGGGTTGTCCTATCTTTCCCTTCCCTTCTAAGTTATCATTTTCTCTGGAAGGGGTTGACTAATACAGAGAAGTGACACGGATATGAAAACACATGATAGGATTCCTTGGTCATTCATGTTTCTTCGAATTCATTGTTTTCTTTCTCTGTTCAAAGCGCCTTCAGATTTGTCCGGGAAACAGGGCCTCTTGGGACTGCCAGCGGCCTCACTTAGTTGTAGACATCACACCCTTACCTTAGACTCGCTTTCAGCCTCACTGAACGCCATGCATCATGGTTGGGATTGTGTGCGAAGGGGGGCATTACCAAAGCTAAACATGAATGTTGTGGCAAGAGACAGCGGACACACACATTGCATGCATCAGCTCACTCACATGTGCTGTTGTCCCGTTGGACTTCATTTACATAACATGACTGGAAAGAGGAAATTATTTAGAATTTCAAGATGACAGTAGCAGACATGAAACCAAGCCCTGGCGGCCCCCTCCTCCCCCCGGGAGTGGGGCCTGTGGAACCACACCCACACATGTCCATGAAGCAGGGCCTGCACCCTTCATGGCATTCCCCCAAATTACAAAATCTGACTCCAAAAAAAAAATCTGTGAAAAACGACTTTGTTTTTACTGAAATGTCCTTGAGACGACTCAGGAGAGGGTGTCAAAGCACATTTCCAGGTAAAATTTCCCGACAATCCTTTCGAAGCTCCCCTTTCAGCATGTATGTCCTGCTTTAGACTCTGTCGGCAGACTCTGGCCCTGGAGCTGCAGGCTCATCTAGAACGGATACGGGAGCGAAGGGCCTGGCTTGGTTGATGACTGGGCCTTTGAGGAGAGTGAACCAGTAAGGGTGGATGTATGGATGTATGGCCCCGCTGTCTCAGAATGGCTAGCCTATTGTGTATTTAATAAACACATAAGGCAACTGAATTCCTTTTCGTGAGTTTGAGATACCAGAGTGCAGTTGAAGGGAAAATGTCAGTATGAAATCATCTTAAGGCAATGACACACATAGGAGTTGATCGGTGGCCCCAAGGTGATTGGTGCTCCTGAGATTTCAAGCCAACTCTCTGCCTCTGGAGCTGGGCTCATTCCACTTGGTTATTCTGGCCCCCATAGAATGGAAGAAGGTAATTATAGAGGACCTACTGTGTGCCCAACATGTGCAAGGTACTTTAACAATGTGACAAGAGGTATTCCTTTTTCCCATTTCCCTGATAGAACACTGAGGTTTAATCCCTCCTCAATATCACAGAGCAAGCAAATGACAAAACTAGCACCTTGGAGCTTTAGGCTCATGTATGAGTCCAAATTTCATAATGTCTCCCCATTTCTACAGGGCTAGGGGAGAACCTAGGCCTCCTGACTTCTCCTTCATTGGTCTTTCCTGAATACCAGACTGCTTCTATCACTAAATCCTCGTTGGTTGGTTGATAGATTGATAAACTTTTTAAAAAAGACCTTTATTGTTGAAAGTATTACACATGTCCCCTTTTCCCCTCATTGACCCCTTCTAACCTACTCCCCACAACCCCAGGCCTTCACCACCCTGTTGTCTGTGTCCATGGATGATCCATATATGCATGCAAGTTCACTGGTTGATCTCTTCCCGCCCATCCACCCACCCCCTGGGCCTCTTAAAGGCTGTTTTTGGCTTGGCCATGGATATAGGGCTTGACTTGAAGGAAGAGCAGTTCCACCATTTGCTCGTTGATTCAGTTTCTGCTAACTCTTCTCTGCTTTGGCCCTCCCCCAAACATTTTCAGGGGCAGGTGGGGCATGGAGGTGCGAATGGTCAGGAATGAAGCTAGACGAGGACCATCACTAGTTGTCCTGGCCCAAGTTCTGTTGGGCTATTCTTCAAACATGTTCAGTGACCCGTCGCCACAAGAATTTGCTGAGTTAGTTTAGTGGAAATCGTCGGAACTTATTTGGGATTTTTAATTTTAGCTGCTGACATTGAACCCAGAGAGGTTAGAATTTTCGTGCTTGTTGCCAAAGGCTGTTGGCAAACTTCTGGAGCAGAAATTAGTTAAGATGCTTTCTTCAGAATAAATTGGGAAATAAAAACACAGCTGTATTACTGCTAGTTTTCAAATCTGATACTTCATACTTAACATAATGGTGTGTAACCTTGGTGAGAGGTCTCCTTTTATTTCTTCATGTCTGGAGGAATGAATGTGGCGAGGATGAGGAAGGGAGTGAGATGATAATTCTGCTGAAAGCACCAATGAGATCTGTGAGGTGAAAGTATTTATGGGCGTCAGCCTCCAGGATTTGGCTGAACATTCTGGATTTTGGATTCACAGGTGGCTCTCCACTGACTGTTTTGTTCCAAATCACATACCCTTGGTCAAGAAGGAGGTCACGGTGGAAGGGCCAATGGAGAGAGGGCCAGTCCGTCTCTAGGCACTCCTTCAGATTGCTGGGCTCCGAGGAAGAGCCAGTGGAGCCCCTAGGCAGAGTGAGAAGAGGAGGGCTTGCCAGGTTCTTGCTCTTTCTGAATCCCCAGGTGGCGTGATGCGCGGGGCTCTCTGCATTCCTGTAGCCTGCCAGCTTTCAAATGTAAACACTGTGAGTTTTGCCTGCATGTTTTCTCTGGCTGTGGGGTACCTGCCTGGCCTCCCTCCCACCCCCAGGGACCCTCCACAATGACTGAATGCCAGCATCCTAGCCCCTTGGCAGGGAAACTGAGGCGTGTTCCATCCTGTCTCCTGGAGCATCCCTGCAGGAGAGGCCCCTTCGCCCATGGCAGTGACCAGCTGAGTTACGCTCCTGTTCCTGGATGTGTTCCCTGCTCATCTCCCTCCCCATTTCCCTACTGTGCTTCTTAGATCACCTCCCACATTAAGGACACTGTCCTCTGGGTGGGTTTCTGGGGGAGTCAAGCATGAAACAGACCCTTTGTAGCCAAAATGACAAAAAGCTGGATGGTGTCTTGGTGTTTCGGGTGTGACTGGGGGGTCTCAGTGCTGCCACAAGGCAATCAGTCCCCCCTCACCCTCCGGCCAAGCTGCCATTGTAGTTCTATGAGGTCTCAGTTATGCTTCAGGCTCCTCATGGCTGCTGTGAGAGTGATGAAGATGGCAGGTCTCAATCCCTGCCTTCTAGTATTGGATAATCTGACAGGTAGACTGAGGCAGGTGTTCCCATAACTCCCCTGCCCGATGGAGAAGAAGGGAAGCAACAAGACTCGGCCATGGCTTGAGCATTGACCTCAGCTCTCCTGAGGCAGAGCTGTTCACTTGAAGCGATTGGAACTGAACAGGGACAAAAATTGCTTTCGGTAAATGGCACTGTTACAGAAAAAGCTGCTTATTAATCATAGCAAATGATGAAGCCATAATGGTGCAAATTCAGAAGACCCACATAAAACTGTTGGTAATGAATGCCTAAGTGGCAGAAATGTCAATTGAGAAACGTATTCCTGGAGTTTATATTCATAAGGAGCCACTTTATTTTAGGCAAGCAGAGCGAGAGAAAGCTGTATTATTTTAAGTGAATTTGTATAGTACGTTTCTTCTGAGGAGCTTGAGGCTTTCTCATATATTATCTCATTTATCTTTTATCACATCCCAGTGGGAATATGTATTATTAACTTTCTGCTGCCACAGGACTGGATTGTCGCCTATTCCTTTCCTGGGAATGAATGAAGCGGCATCATTACACAAGGAGATGTGTTGGCTGGAAGTCACCCACAACTTGCTACTGAGTGTGAGTTAATTATAATAGCTCAATATTCTGAATCCCTTCGGGAAACCATTTTGCCCCTCTGTACCTCAGTTTATAGGAAAAAGAAAGGAGCCTAGATGATATGAAATCAACCCATAACTATAAAAAGAAAAAGTCAGTAGAAAAACCGCATGCATAATTAATCATATGGAGCTTGTTAGTTACGCCTAAATATTGACATTGTATTTTCAGCAGAAAAGGTTATATATGAACTTTCTCTGCCACCCACATTTCTTTTACTGTATGACTACACTTTTTCTTTTCTTGTAAAAAATCTTTATTGTTGGGATTATTATAGATGTCCCTCTTTTTCCCCACATTGCCCTCCTCCACCCAGTTCCTGCTCCACCCCAGGCCTTCACCACCCTATTGTCTGTGTCCATAGGTAATGCATATCCTATATAATCCTATATAATAAAAGCCTAATATGAAGATTGTCCCCTAGGGTGGTCATTTGACTAGGAGTTCCACCAGGAGACGAGGAGTTCAACTGCTTGCTATCATGTGCACTGACCACCAGGGGGAGGCACAGAACATGGCGGATGTCTGTGATGCACTGTGACCTCTTGTTAGCTCTCTGGGGGCGGGGATGATGGGAACAGAGGTGCAGTGAGAATGCGGGGTTTCTGCCGAGCTCACTCTCACACCCCCTGCTACCCTACCCTGGGATGCCAGGGCTTGCGCTCAGGTGCTGGGTGCCTGCAAGGAGCTCGCCCTGCACCTGCAAGGCCTCTTCCAGGTGAGCCAGACCATAACCACCAGGATGGCAGAGGCCGGTCAGGCTCCCCGTGAGTTTGTGCAGGAGCTGGTCTGCAAGGCTGGCTGGGAGAGAGCACGCTGCTTGCCTGGCTCCCATGTGGCACTGCTGGGTGGCCCAGAGGCCCATGCTGTGCCCTGACCTGTGGCATCTGGCCACACTCACCATATCTCCATGTGGGGAGTTGAGCGCCGTGACTCAAGGTGGAGTGGGGTGCGTAGGGGTCTGGGGGCCCAGGTGCTCCCTATGGCCCAGAGGTCAGCTGGGACCTGCCCTTCCATGCCAGACGCTGGTGCTTTGATCACCAGCCAGGCCTAGGGACCACACCTGTCATGAATTTCGTGCACTGGGCCTCTAGTATGCAGATAAGATCTTTGGTTAATTTCTTCCTGCCCCCACCCTCCTTCTCTCTGAGAAACATCAGTCTGTTCCATTTCCATGTCTCTGATTCTTTTTTATTCACCAGTTTATTCTATTTATTAGTTTATTTTTAGATTCAATTGTTGATAGATATGTATTTTTTTGCCATTTTGATGTTCATATTTTTTATTTTTTTTATTTTTCTTCTTCTTCCTCCTCTTAAAGAATACCCCTCCATGTTTCATATAATACTAGTTTGGTGGTGATGAGCTCCTTTAGCTTCTTGTCTGTGAAGCTCTTTATCTGACCTTCAATTCTAATGAGAGCTTTGCTGGGTAGAGTAATCTTGGTTATAGTTCCTTCCTATTCATCACTTTGAATATTTCTTGCTACTGCCTTCTGGCCTGCAAAGTTTCTCTTGAGAAATCAGCTGACAGTCATATGGGCACTCCCTTGTAGATAACTAACTGCTTTTCTCTTGCTGCTTTTAAGATTCTCTCTTTGTCCTCAGTCCTTAGCAGTTTAATTATGATAAGTCTTGGTGTGGGCCTCTTTGAGTTCCTCTTGTTTGGGGTTCTCTGTGCTTCCTGTATTTGTAAGTCTACTTCTTGCACAAGATAGGGGAAATTTTCTGTTGTTATTTCTTCAAATAGGTTCTCAATATTTTGTTCTCTTCTTCTTCCTGTTCCCTCCTCCCCAATAATGTAAATGTTGGTATGCTTGAAGTTATCCCAGAGGCCCCTTATATTATCTTTCATATTTTGGGGTTATTTTTTCTTTTTGCTCTTCTAGTTGGGTGTTTTTGCTCCCTCATATTCCAAGTTGTTGATTTGATTCTCAGAATCCTCTACTCTACTGCTGAATTTCTGTATACTATTCCTTATTTCAGTCAGTGAGTCTTGAGTGCTGCTGGTATCACTGGGAGGAATTGACCTCCAGGCCAGTTGGTTGTGAGGATCAGCTGTGGGAGAGCTGCTGTGCAGGAGACACCCCTATGGAGCAGGGCTTGCTTCAGTGGGGCTTTGGTGCTCACTGAGCTAGTGTGTTGCTTATGTATGTGTAGAGTTGTAATCTGGTATGGCCTCACACTGACCACTGGGTACACTGGCTCTTGGATCTCCAGGGAGGTGCAAAGTCAGCCACTAGCTGAGGCCATACAGCAGGAGCCACAGAGACATCTGCAGATTCCTCCTCTTTGTATTGGGTCTGGAAGTGCCCAGAGGAGGCCCAGCTGTGAAGCAAGGCAAGCTGATACTGGTGTTGGTTTTAGGTCTTTTATTGATAAGTTTGGGGCTCCCTGACCCACTGCAGCTTGTTGAGATTTTAACCTGAGTAAGGACAGGCCATTCATTTGCAACAGCTGCTGCTGACAGCGTGGGTGGGTTATAAATTGGATGGGGCGGGGTCTCAGGGAATCACCAGGGCGGAGCAAACAGAAATGGCTGCCAGTCAGCCCTGCGACCTACAGGGAGAGCCCATCACAGGGACAATGACCCCTGTGAGCACCTCCGTCTGGGAGAAAGCTGTCCCAGAATTCCTGCCCTGGTGCCAGACCATCCAGTTCCTCCTGGTATGTGTCTGGGTCCCCCAGAGCCTCGCCCTGCACTGCAGCTCAGAGGGAGCAGGACCTGGTAAGTTCAGTTTGTGTGCTGGCCTTTTAAGAGGAGCAGCTGGGTCCCCAGCAGCCTCTGGGTCCCTCAGCCCCAATCCCGCTGGTTTTTACAGCCTTTCTTGTGGGGACTTCTTCTCCCAGATCTGCGACCCTGGGCTGGGCGTCTGGTGTGGGGCTGGGACCCCTTGCTCCTCCGAGTGACCTCCACAGAGATGATCTCCCTCCCTATTGAAAAAGTCTCCCATGTGGGTGCCGGACCAGCCGGTTTCACACCTCTGCACCTCCTACCAGTCTCGGTGTGCTTTCTTCTTTACTTCTCTAGTTGTAGGACTTCCATTCAGCCAGCTTTCCAGTGGTTCTGGATGACGGTTGTTCTGTATTTTAGTTGTAATTTTGGTGTGGTTGTGACAAGTGTGAGTACCCACATCACCATCTTCCTGATTCTGTGCCGCCCATTTGTCAGCAGGGAAATCACTTAGCTGAATGAGCCTGCTTTTGGTCTTAGCTGACAGGTAAATTTCTTTGTCAAGCTAGGGAACACTGTGTCCAATCATTCTGGAATCAGAGTGTCTAAATCCCATTTCTTGTATTCCTGAGAGAAAAATTCAGATACATTTTTTCTTATTATCTGGAAACACTACAAAGTTCATCCATGACTTTTTCTCCCTAAAGTACTCTCTGCTAACACTTGCCAGAAAAACTCCCAAGAAAAACTCTCTTTCCAAATCATATGTGATGAGCAGCAGGAGGGCTCCGAGAAGCTTCTCACAACACTCAGAGCCATGGTCATCTTTGGGCACGAAGCCCTGGGTGCTGAAAATGGGGCGCCTGCATTGTCCTTCAAGGAGAACGGCCCTTTCTTTTTGTGTGGTCTCTGTGCCTTTGTGACTTCAGTCTGCATCTCAGCCTTCACACCACTGGTAAACACCTCCTTGAAATACCCCCAAAGACCTTCGCAATCAAATAGTCTGAAAACTCTAGCTCACGAGAAGCTGTTTAATCTCCAAATATTGTCAGGCTTTAAAGTCTGAATTGAAGAGTTTGTCATGTTTCCAACCTGCAGAAAGTTCCATAGGAATTGCAAGTATCCTTAGGTATTGAGAAGACATGCCAATATATGTATGGCCCCATGGACACAGACAGTAGTGTGGTGAAGACCTGGGGTACAGGGAGGGATGAGTGGAGGGGGGGAAAGAGGAGATGGATGAGGGACTGTGAACAATAAAAAATAAATGCAAAACAGACATGCCAAGATGACAGAAATAGCTACCCTGAGAGAGACAGCAGAGGAAGCTCTGCTCCACGCAAGAAAGCTTCCAGTTGTCCCTTTGCCTATTCGGACAGGATTGGGTCCTTTGGTTGATCTCTGCTCACCCGGTTTCTTTCATGTCTGACTAATGGAGGTGCCTCGCTTCCAATTGCAGGCCACGTCTTTGCTGCGTTTGATCAGAAGCATTCTCCAACGGCCACCCTAGACCTCTTGCCAGATTCGCTTCCTATTTTCTGCCAGTAATCTTCCGGCCACCTCTGAAAATGATGAAGCGAATCTGGCCTCGTTCCGTTCTTTTGATTCAACACGTGCTTTATGGGAGCCATGGAAGCTGAGCAGGAGGAGAAGTAGGTGAGGTGAAGAAGAAGAAATCTGTGAGTGCTCGGGACGCAGTAGGCACACTCTAAATATGTAGTGCCTGCAACAAGAATGAAAAGGCAGGCTGCCACCTGGGTTAGGGCAGTGGTCGGCAAACTGCGGCTCACGAGCCACATGTGGCTCTTTGGCCCCTTGAGTGTGGTTCTTCCACAAACTACCATGGCCTGGGTGAGTCTATTTTTTTTAAAAAATATTTTATATATTTTATTGATTTTTTTTACAGAGAGGAAGGGAGAGGGATAGAAAGTCAGAAACATCGATGAGAGAGAAACATCGATCAGCTGCCTTCTGCACACCCCCCACTGGGGATGTGCCCGCAGCCAAGGTCCATGCCCTTGACCGGAATCGAACCTGGGACCCTTCAGACGCTCTATCCACTGAGCCACACCTGTTAGGGTGGGTGAGTCTATGTTGAAGAAGGGGCTGTTAGAAGAAGTTTAAGTTTAAACAATCTGGCTCTCCAAAGAAATTTCAGTCGTTGTCCTGTTGGTATTTGGCTTGTGGACTGATGAGTTTGCCGACTGCTGGGGTCGGTCTTTCTCTAGCCTTCTGACAGCAGAAGCGAGGATAAGGTCCCCTGAGAGCGGCGGTCAATGGGCCAGGCGGGCCAGGCGCTGTCTGCAGGCTCTGTTTGGGCAGCTTTGTTTTCTTGTGAGGTGTCACTCTCTCATCTTCACTGACTCCCCAACTGTCCGCAGAGCTTCTTGGGTGCCCGCTGTGCACAGAGTATGGCGCATGTTCTGGTGAAATCACAAGCAAGATATAGGGCACCTGACGGAGACACAATGTCCCTTCATGGAAGGAATCAAGAATGACAGCCACATGTATGCTAGCTAATCGGGGTAAACATTTTGGAAAGTAGAAACATTCTTACCTGTGCATAGGTCTAAGATAGATATAGATATGGATATGGATATGGATATGGATATGGATATAGATATAGATATAGATATAGATATAGATATAGACATAGACATAGATGTATAGATGTATAGATGTATAGATGTATAGATGTATAGATGTATAGATATGTTTAGTATAGCAGACATGGTAGTGTGCAAGCACAGGAAAGGCGAACTTGACCTAGCCTAAAGGTTCAGCAAAGGCTTCCTGGAGAAATGGTTAGCCTGAAATGGGTTCTCAAGGGTGTCCTGGGGCATCCAGGCCAGGAAAGGAGGGGAGAGTGATCTGGACAGGAGCGCTCGAGCATGGACTAACCCACAGTGGCCTCTGCATAAGAAAATCCTGGTATTTCAGTTTTGTTGGAGCGTATGAGATGAGGTTGGGCCCTGGAGAGCCTTACATTCATTCACTCACTCTCACTCACTCACTCCGCAAATATCTGGGGCGTATCTGCCATGGTCAGATGGCATTTCAGGTAATCCGGTTACAGCTGTGAGCAAGGCTCAAGTTCACTTCTCACAGCGCTTGCCTCCCGGTAGCAGGGGGTCTTGTCCAGCTCACGAACTAACCAGGTCTTCATCCAATGGAAGAGGCATCAGGATGTTCCTGAAGGGTTTGAAGCAGCCAAATGACACGGTCAGGTGTCGCTTTTTGGAGAGTCACGCTGGTCTAGACAGCACATGCCTCCAGATGCTGGTGGCTGTGCTCAGAGCAGTGGTAACAATGCTGATGGGATTTTAATTTTGTGAATCCTCACTTGAAAATATTTTTGATATAATTCATTTGATTTTTAGAGAGTGGAAGGGGGAGAGAGAGAGAAAGAGAGAGAGAGAGAGAGAGGTGAGAAAGACACATAGATTGCTTGCCTGATGCACATACCCTGAATGGGGGCCAGGGCTCAAGCCTGCAACCCAGGTACATGTCCTTGAGCAGGAATTGAACCTGTGTTGACTGACGCTCTAACCATTGAGCAATACGGCCCGAGCCTGATGGGAATTTTTGATGATTGGCTTAGGTGAGTATGAGAGATATTTGGATTCACATAAGAAATAACGTTTTGATGATAAAATGTTGAAATATGGAAGGGTTTGCTATTCTACCTCTAGAATTATTTAAGAAGACTGTGTCTATTCTTTTCCTTAAGGGAAAAAATGAAGAAAAATGTCTTGAATTGTTCAATTGTTCTCTTAACTAAAGAGAGAGCATTTAAAGGTTTAACAGATGACCTTGTAGAGTTCCCAATGGCTTTATTACTTTATGATTTATGAAGTGAAAATAACTACAGGGTAAACTGTGCTTAAGACTGGGAATAAGAATGTGATCAAAGTTCTTCAGGCCTTGTCACGTAGGAGCCTTAACTTTTTTCTGTTTTATAGAGAAACAATTTATAGAGAACTTATCATAGGGTAACTGACCCATGGAGAGCCTCAATACATATTATTTCTACTCATAGTCTCCTCCTCCTCCTCCCCTTTCCTCCTCCTCTTTCTCTAGCCCTCCTCCCTCTTCTTCTCTTTCCTCCTCCTCCTTTTTTCAATCTCATTGTTTTCGTTTCTTCCACAGGGATGATATTCTTTTAACCATATCATTGTGCATGTTTTAGTTGAGTGAGGAGATTAGGAATGTTTGCTAAATGGATTTCATTCTTACTCACCATGGATGACTATTTCATTGTTCCCAATTATTCAATCCAGTTTTGCCTATAAGAGAATCGTATAACCTCACCTATTTCAAGTCAACTTGCCAGGGCTCCCTGAGGATGCTTATATTTCCCCATCCCATTGTCAGGCTTGACTGTGTGACTTGTTTTGGCCAATGAAATCTGAGAAGAAGCTTTAAGTGCATTTGCCAACTCTGACTCTGTCCTCTGTCCCATATCTTGAATCCTTAGATGAAACCAGAGAGGTGAAGCCAGCCCCTGGCGGACATGACATCTGGAGTGAGAAATACCTCTGTTGTTGTAAGCCACTGAGATTTTCAGGTTATTTTTTTTTTTTTTTACTGCAGGATGATGTAGCAAAAGCTGCCTGATAATACATGATTAATAGGTGTCAATTACAATGAAAGATGGTGACAATGAAAATGTCTTTACTTTTAAGGATTTCCAGGGTTTGTGCTAAACAATGTCTATTGAAATGAAATTACAGTTTTTGGCAACCCAAAATTTAGAGCCTTCATTGATATTCACTTGTTGAACTGTGGCTCTTATTGGCATAAAAGAGGCCACCCTATGAAAGATTTTGAGGGTGTTAAGTGGGGCGGTGTTTCTTTCTAGCTTTATTGAAGTATAATTGACCAAACTGTGAGATATTTAAAGTATACAGCATGACAATTTGATATGTGTATGCCTTATGAAAGAATTACCACATTGAGTTAACACATCACACATATTTATCTTTTTTTGGTAAGAACATTTAAGTTCTACTCTCTTAGCAAGTTTCAATTATACAATACAGTGCTATCAACTACTAGAGGACTGGTGCACGAAATTCGTGCACAGGTAGAGTTCCTAGGCCTGGTCGGTGATCAGGGCTGATCAGAGACTTCTTCCCCAGCTGCTGGTTGCTGGCCAGGGCCTTCCTTCATTCCACACTGCCCCCTGGTGGTCAGTGTATGTTATAGTGAGAGGTCAAACTCCCAAGGGGACAATTTGCATATTAGCCTTTTATTATATAGGATTATAAAGGATAGTCAGCATCGCATAATTAGTTCCTCAGATTACTCAAAACATAAAATTTGTACCCTTTCACCAATCTGTCCCTATTTCTCCACCCCAGCCCTTGGCAATCATTTTATCTACTCTGTTTTTTTTTTTATGAGTTTAACTTTTCAAAAAAAGATTCTACATATGAAGATACTATGCACTATCTGTCTTTCTTTGCTTTAGTTCACTTAGCGCAGTGTCCTCCAGTTTATCCATGCTGTTGCAAATGATAGGATTTCCTTTTTTCAAGGCTTAAGATCACATTTTCTTTATCTATTCATCCGTCCATGGACCAGAAATTGTTGTCAGCATTTGTTATCTTTTGTCCTTTTTGATAGCCAGCACAACCGATATGAGGTAACATCTCACTGTGGTTTTGTTCTGCCTTTCCTCGGTGGTTAGTGATGTTGAGTACCTTTTCATATTTATTGGCCATCTGAACATCTTCTTGGGAAAAACTGTTATAGTATTTGTGCTGCCGAAGTGAGCACAAGGGAAAAACGGTCTATTTAGGTCCTTTGCCCATTTTTAAATTGGGTTATTTCTTTTCTTTTGATAATGAATTGTGTAAGTTCCTTTGATATCTGGAATAATAACCCCTTGTTGGATAAGTGGTTTGTAAATATTTTCTCCCATTCTCTTGATGATTTTCTTTGCTATGTAGAAACTTTTTAGTTTGATGTAGTTCCACTTGTTTATTTTGCTTTTGTGGCTTTTGCTTTTGCTATGAAATCCACAAGAAATTAATGCCAAGGTTGATGTTGTGGAAATTCCCTCATAGTTTTCTTCTAGGAGTTTTATGGTTTCAGGTCTCACATTCAAGTCTTTCTTCCATTTGGAGTTGTTGATGTTTGTGTGTGGTGTAAGAAGGGGTCCAGCTTCATTCTTTTGCATTTGGCTATCCAGTTTTTCTAACACCATTTACTGAAGAGACTATTACCCCCATTGTATATCCTTGGCTCCTTTGTCATAAATTAATGGACCATATATGCATGGCTTTATTTCTGAGCTGTCTGTTCTGTTCCATTGGTCTCTGAGTGTTTTTTTAAAAATATCAATACCATATAGTTTTGATTACTATAGCTTTGTAATATAGTTTGAAATCAGGAAATGTGATGCCTCCAGCTCTGCTCTGTTCTTTTTTTTCAAGATTGTTTTGGCTATTCAGGTTCTTTTGTGGTTCCATGCAGTGGTGCTGTGTTTTAACACATTAATGAGCACTGAATTCTGGTTAAATGTGAGCTGGTGGTCTGCAGTACTAATCTACATTTCCCATAATATTTAGAAGTAGAATAAAACTTTTAAAATGTCTCAGCTCCTTAAATAGCCAAAGACCATGGCATTTACTTGATTTAATGATCTTTCGGTTTTGAAATCTTTCAATTCCTAAATGCATTCAGTTTTTTGAAGCTGAAGATGATTGGCATTTTTTTGAAAAAAATTAACTGAACTTCTTAATCTCATAGTGTTAGGAATGTGACACTAGAACACTCTCCTGGGACTTGATGAATGCTTTTTCCCATGCTTGCTTTCTGAGGGGACAAAATCTCATGCCCAGCTCCCCAGCCTGGGACACTAGTGTCGGAAGAGTAGTCCCTATAACATCTGACTGTGTGAAAATTTCTTTCTGTGGCTGCTGTTTGTCCAGATGTTTTCATGTTCAAGTAATCTTCATGCCACGTTGGTGGGCTATTGGTCCCTTTATCTATTTATTATCTATCTATCATCTATCTCTATTTCTATCTATCTATCTATCTATCTATCTATCTATCTATCTTCATCATCATCATCATCTATCATCTATCACCATCTATATTATCTATCATAATTTATTTATCTTCTATCTATATCTATCATCATCATCATCATCATCTATCTATTATCTATCTATCTATCTATCTATCATCATCATCATCATCTATCATCTATCATCATCTATATTATCTATCTATCATAATTTATTTATCTTCTATCTATATCTATCATCATCATCATCATCTATCTATTATCTATCTATCTATCTATCTATCTATCTATCTATCTATCTATCATCTATCTATCATCTAGTCACTCGTCTACTCCTCCATCTATCATCTTTTTAAAATCTCTAGAACATCCTGACAGTTTAGACGTAGAACATCCTGAAGGCACAGAAAGAGTTCAATAGGGTTTACTCTATCTCCTTTTTCATCTCCTTTGACAGGCTTTTTCCAGGTTTAATGGCTGACCACTACTGGCCCTGAATGCTTATCTTGCCACCTAGGCAGTTCCAGGAGAGAGAGCCTCCCTCGCTCCACCCCTGCATTGCTCTGGCAGCAAAGTCCCAGAGAGAGAATGCCAATTTACCGGACCGATTGAGGGTGACCATTCTTGACTCACTTCTGACCATGTGGAAAGGAACCCCTGGCCCAATCTTGGGGGCGCACGCTCTCCCATGGGCATGAAGACACATGACATGGGTTCTGCCCAGCTTTCTGGTTTTAGGAGGGGGATCCAGGAAGGGGATCTTCCTCTATGACTTCTCTGCCTACTTTCTTTGCCATGTAATGTCCAGCTCTGTTTTCAAGAAACACCAGTGGAATAACTGGATGTTTCTGAGGGAAATGCTAGAAAATCAGTGAGATGGAATAAAATCTGAAATCACGTTTAAAGATTTGTTCCTCTCAGGCCCACTGGTTCTTGTGTAAGTCTTAGATTTCTACTGTCTTGAGCTTTTGACTGAGCCATCCAAGCCACTTCACCTTCCCGCCTGACAATTACACACCCTTAAATTAAGATTATGATCATTTCACAGGGGTTTACACGGTCTAATTAATTAAGGCCTGCAAAGCTCTCAGAGATCCCTGAACCAAAGGTACTTTATGAAAGTACAAAAGTGGTCATGTGATGAGTAAAGCTCATAATAATGAACTGCAGATCTCTTGGTTGTGTTGGAATTGGCATGAAGGATCATTTGAAATCTGTGGGCTGGTACTTGGAGATCTTTTTCGTATACAGAGAATATGTTGTATCATGGTTTGATTTGCATCACAGCCTTTAAATAGCGGCGAGATTCTCTTTGACAGATGGTCAACTGAGGCGGGCTATTGAATTTAACTGAAAATTAACATTGGCAGCTGTTCCTGCAAAAAAAGATAATCTGTCTCTCAAATTGACTGGGGCAATGCTGACCCCTTTCCAACTCCTTCCCTATAATTATGGGCAAATGACAGCTTCCCTCCTGCAAACACTGAACTCAATGGGACCTTCATTCTAGGTCAAGTGAAGCAGGCTCCAGCGGCCCTCTCTAGTGACAGTCACCGGTAGCAGTTCTTGTCTCCACTTAACCCTGTTTCCATCATAACACTCACTGAGAGACAGATATTACCATTGGCCTCCTTTTAGCTTTCCTACCACCTAAAATCTTCCTGATAATTTTCACTTGCAATGTAAAAAATCTCCAATCATGCATGTTTGGCGTGCATGAATTTCCTTGTTTTTTTTTTTTTTTTTTTAAATTTGGGGGCACTTGGAAATTTCTCATTTTAGGTAAGTTCTCTAAAACCAGACTCTGAGATGGAGATTTGTATGCAGGAGGTTTATTGGGGGTTGTCCCAGGGACACCTGCTAAGGAGTGAGGGGAGCAGGGTCAGGTACAGGGAGAAGCTGGCCTTCAGTTGAAGCCATGGCCCCTCCCAGAGTTGGAACTTCTGATGTCTCAGACGAAGCAAAAGTTAAGGAAAGCTGTGTTCCTGTATTGACTAGTGATTGGAGAGTCCCATGAGTCCCCAGGGAAGAGGCGTTGCATGAGATGAGGCTGTTCCCTTCAGCAGAGAGCACGTCCTCACAGGGACTCAGGTGTGAGCTGTCAGCAGCCAGGACTCCCAGCAGATGGGGGGACAAGTGCCTTGTCCTCAGGGGAAGACCTGATGAGGCACTGCAGTCCACTGTGATAGCAGAAGGTACAGTGATGCAGGTACCCATCCTGAAATGAATGCTGGTGACATTTTGACACAGTTGATGATTCCTGTTGTTCTTCAGTGTATATACTTAAAGATGACTCAAGTAACGTAAGCGTAATCTTCTAAGAATGAGGACATTGCAAAGAATGCCTTTGACTACCTCCGCCATTCTCAGTCCTATTTCTGTGTCTGGCGAAGGGCCAGGACTAGAGTGAGGCAGATGAAGTGTTTGCCTCGGGTGCAAATTGGAGAGGGCACCAGAAAACACAATAGTCAAAGATGCGTAGTATTTAATGTAATGTTTCCAAAAATTAAAACTAGTGCAGAAAAGCGACGTTTTGATGAATAAAATAGAAAAATTTAAAATACAGCAGGATCAGAGTCTGCGCTGTGTCAAGTCATAGTGGAGCCTGAGGCAAAAGGGAAATAATCAGTGATACCAATTCTGCCTGTATTTAAGTTTATTTATTTCATTGTGTGTTATGTATTAATTTGGATTTTAAGAAACTATTATATTAAAACTAGAGGCCCTGTGCACAAAATTTGTTCACTCGGGGGTGGGGGGGGGAGTCCCTCAGCCCAGCCTGCACCCTCTCCAAGTCTGGGAGCCCTTAGAGTATGTCCAACTGTCAGTCTGACATCCTTAGTGCTGCCACGGAGGCAGGAGAGTCTCCCACAACCACCACTGTGCTTGCCAGCCATGAGCCTGGCTTCTGGCTGAGTGGCGTTCCCCCTGTGGAGTTGCATTGACCATCAGTGGGTAGCTCCCGCATTGAAATTCTGCCCCCTGGTGGTCAGTGTGCATCATAGTAATTGGTTGTTCCACCGTTAGGTTGATTTGCATATTATCCTTTTATTATATAGGATATTATTTCTGTCACTGTGTGTGTGTGTGTGTGTGTGTGTGTGTGTGTGTGTGTGTAGTATTTATACATTTGCATTTCACATTTAGGTCTATGATTCCAGCTTGAGTTAATTAAAAAATATTTTTATTGATTTTAGAGAGAGGAAGGGAGAGGGAGAGATAGAACATCAATGAGAAAAAAACATCAATGGCTGCTTCCTGCAAGCCCCCTACTGGGGATCCAGCCTGCAAACCAGGCCTGTGCCTTGATCTGGAATCGAACTGGTGACCTCTTGGTGCATGGGACTGCACTCAACCAACTGAGCCATAGTGGCTAGGCTTTGAGTTACTTTTTGCGAATCTTTTTTATTACACACTAGGGGCCTAGTGCACCTTGAAAGGAACTATGGGCCACAGAGGCTGTGGTAGGCACAGGGGCAGGATCTCGGCCCATCCTCTCTGACCCAGCCTAGCCCCTCTCACCGTAACCCCCCATCCCCTGTTTGCTGGTAGCCCAGCTTCCACCACTGCCACTCCCATATGCTGATGGTGCTGGCCCACTCACACCTGCTGACAGCAATTGGGGCTGGTACCAGCAATAGGTGCAAGTGGGGCCATCAGTGGGTGCTGCCCCAATCACCCCTCAGGAGCAGGGGGAGGTGGAGAAGCAGTCCTCAGGGGCGATCAGGGCTGGCAGCTGGGCACGGGCAGTGGGTGTGAGTAGTGTGCTCTGGCATCAGCTGCAGGTGTGAGGGGGGCCAATGCTGGCTGTGGGTGCAAATGGGGCTGGCGCTGGAAGCAGGTGCAAGCACCAGGTGGGACTGTGGCGCTTGAGAGCAAAGAATTTTCAGTAACCACCAGAGGCTCGCCCTGTGACAGTGACCAGTGCCCTGCCTTGTTCTGGTACCCCCGATCACCTGCTCTACCATCCCATCACAGCCAACACCTGTCATGTTTCACACACACACCCTGGTGGTCAGCGCACATCATAGTGACCTGTTGTTCGGTTGTTCCACAGTTTGGTCTATTTGCATATTAGCCTTTTATTATATAGGATTGTTCTGCTCAGCCGGCATGACTCAGTGGTTGAACATTGACCTATATACTAGGAGATCATAGTTGGATTCCCAGTCAGGACACAAGCCAGGGTTGCGGGTTTGATCCCCATTGTGGGGTGTGCAGGAGGCAGCTGATCCATGATTCTCTCTCATCATCGATGCTTCTCTCTCTCTCTTCCTCTCTGAAATCAATACAAAATATATTTAAGCCAAGACTGGTTTGGCTCAGTGGGTAGAGCATCGGACTGTGGACTGGTTATATTAGTTTCAGGTGTATGATATATTGTGCTATGTTTTCTTCCTTTTGTTTTTGTTTTGTTCTTACAAGCAATGCTCCACCCTTGTCCCTGTGTTTTTGTGCATATGTGCAGCTGGAAGTAGAACAGCCACATCAGAGTGTGTTTTCAGAGGAAAAGAAGACCTATTTTCCCACAACCATGTCAACATTTGATGTTCTCTGACTTTAAACTTGCCAATCTTATGGTTGAAAAATGATATCTCATAAAGACTGTAATTTCTCCTAATTATTCATGAGGGTGAACATATCACATTTACTGATTTCTTTTGTATTTCATTTTCTGTCAAATGACCATTTAAAAACACTTTTGTCCATTTTTTCTTATTGGATTTGCTTTTTTGCTGATTAATTGGAAAGAGTTCTTTATGCTAGTTATTAATATTTGACTGTTATATTTATGGCAGATACTTTTCCCCAGTTTCTTGATTGTCTTTTCAAATTGTTTATGGTGTCTTTTACCACATAGATGTTTCTAATTTGCCTGTAGTCGAATATATCGATTTCTTTCTCGGATCGTTTCTGCTTTTTTGAGTCTTATTTAAAGAAGGCTTTCTCTACTCTTTGATTAGAAAGCTCAGTCTATATGTTCTTATAATAAATTTAAATATGCATTTGCTTTATTTATAGGTCTTTTACTAACCTACAATTTATATTTCTGTATGATGTGAAGGATTCAACTTTATTATTTCTAATTTATAAATTTCCAGTTATATTCTAGAAAGTTAACACATGAACTTGTTTCTTTATCCAGCTTATCTCTGTGGGCTGTATTTCGGTGGGTGTGATGGAGAAGGCACTGTGCCTGCACAGTCTGGACCCCCCGCTTACTACCGTAAATACTGAGATTCTTAAGTTATTGGCTTTAAAGGAGGATACTCGGCCAGTAAATGGTGAGCGTTATAGAACTGTCCACTGTATCTGAGTAGGCCACCCAAGGCCCAATAAATGTCCTTGGGTCTAGATTGGGAAAAAAACTTCCTTAAAAGTCCTTGAGGAAAGCAATGTAGCACAATGCCTCCCCAACCAGACAGAGCTGGGTTTGAACCCTAGACCTGCCCTTTTCATCTGTGTGTCCCTGGGCAAGTTGGTCAATCTCTGAGACTGGGTTTTGCATAGCTTTAAAAAGGTACTTATAGCCCAAACCGGTTTGGCTCAGTGGATGGAGAATCAGCCTGCGGACTGGAAAGGTCCCGGATTCGATTCCGGTCAAGGGCATGTACCTTGGCTACGGGCACATCCCCAGTGGGTGGTGTGCAAGAGGCAGCTGATCGATGCTTTTCTCTCATCGATGTTTCTGACTTTCTAAACCTCTCCCTTTCTTTCTGTAAAAACAATCAATAAAATGTATTTTAAAAAAGGTACTTATAATTCTTATTTTGCGGGTTAGTTGTGAAGATCTGAGGTAACACATATAAAGTAATGGTGCATGTCAGGCGCTGAGCCATGTTAACCGTTGTTATTTCTGGTTAAGATAACTTCTGCAGAGATGTGAGTGTGTGGGAGGGGTGGATGAAGAGGAAGGATTGAGAAATGACAGCCGTTGCTGAAAAGGCTGTGGGATGGATGCGAGGCGGTTGGCACTCCCCAGAGACGCCCGGGAGAGGTGTGGGGGCCAGCATCACAGCAGGTTGGCAGCCCTAGGCTCTTCTGTTGTTCAACAGACCCATGAGTCATGACCTTGGGAAAGTGTGTGGGAACCCTGAGAACCACTGTATGACAGATGGCCTATTGTCCGAAACCAAAGAAACTGAGCATGTCTTCAGGTAGAGGCGGAACAAATGGTCTCATGGAAAATGATGTAAGAAGGCCCCACAGAGAGCTGCCTAGGGCCAGAGCTGGGAATGGGAACACCTAGAGAATCGTCACATGCTTCTGGAAGCCTCAGTGGCTGGCCCCATGCAGCCCCCACTCTTCTCTAGGTGAATTTTCTCCAGAACTCCAGACTTATAGATCCAGCTGCCTCTTTGAGATCTCCACTTAGATATAATAATAGCTAAATAGATGGAATGTTTCCTATATGCCAGCTATTATTGTTCTAAGGCCCATAGGTGTATTTTATTCTCAGATTGAATGTTCAATAGACATCTAAAACGTAGCAGGTCTAAGACTGAACCTTTGATCCTCATCCCCACAAAAGCAGTTTCTTCCTCAATAATTACCACCTTAGGGGCAGCACCTTGCTTCCAGTGCAATCTAAACTCCATTCTTCCTTCCATATCCCACCCACATCCAATTGATTAGCACATTGTTAGTTCTATTCTCAGAGTACTTCCCAAATCTGAACAGGTCTTATAATTTTAATCACTGCTACCTGATTCAAGGCTCCATCATCTGTTGCCTAGGCAGCTCTCTGTGAGGCCTTGTTACAATATTGCTTTTTTACTGGTCCCTCTGCCTTTTAAAACCTAACTTTTATTAAAAATATTTTATAGGTATAGCTGGTATACAATAGTATATTAGTTTCAGGTGTACCACACAATGATTCGACATTCATATACCTATGAAGTGATCACCATAAGTCTAGTACCCATGTGTCACTGTGCAAAGTCATTATAATAATATTGGAGGCCTGGTGCATGAAATTCGTGCACTCGGCGGGGTATCTCTCAGGCTGGTCTGTTATCTCTCACAGTCCGGGAGCCCTCAGGGGATGCTGACTGACAGTCAATTTGCACATTAGCCTTTTATTATATAAGATTAATTGAGCATAATGGCTTGGGTTGATTTCTGGGTTCTTTGTTCTGTTCCTTTGATCTATATGCCTATTCTTATACCATTACCAGGCTGTTTTTAGTACAGTGGCTTTGTAGTATAACTTGATCTCTTACCCGTTGAGACAGCATGGGGGGAGCTGGAGAGTATTGTGCTAAGTGAAATAAGCCAGTCAGAGAAAGGTAAGTATCTCATGGTCTCTCTCATATGTAGAATCTAATGAACTGCAAAAACTGATGAACAAGATAGATCCAGAGACAGAGAACTGTGAACAGACTGATGAATCTCAGCATGAAGGTAGAGGTGTGGGGGGAGATTAACTGGGGAATTTATTTGCATACTAGAGACCTGGTGCATGAAATTCATGCACGGGAGGGTTATCCCTCAGCCCAGCCTGCATGTCACTGGTCAATCTGCATATTACTCTTTTATTAGATAGCATGTGCATAGCCAGTGGACACAGAACAGTGTGGAGAAGGCCTAAGAGAGGCAGATGCGGGGTGGAGGTGGTCAATGGGAAAAAAGAGGGGACATCTGTAATGCTTTCAACACTAAAGATAAATGAGAAAAACCCAACCAAGTGCTCACAATCTGATTGACTATGTTCCCTGCGCTGTACACTAAATCTCTCTGGCTTGCTTATTTTACAACCGGAAAACTGTCCCGCCTATTTCCCTTCACCCCTCTCACCCATCCCCCAACCCCTCCCCTTTGGCAAACACCAGCCAGTCAAACCGACGATGCCTCTGCTTTTGTTGCTCCCCACCTGTGGCTACACTGACCCTTTAACAATATAAGGCAGATTATGTCTTTCCATTGCTCAGAGCCTCCTAATTCCTTCCTATCACCCTCAGAAAAAAAAGCCAAGTTGTTACTGTGACTGTTAGCTCCTAAAGGGCAGGCCCCTCGTTCACTATCTGGCTTGATCTCCTTCCACGTGTCACCTCCATCAGTGTGCTGTATGGGCCTCCTCACTGTGCACTGAACCTCCTCTCTAAGCAGGCCTCTCTCTCTCTCTCTCTCTCTCTCTCTCTCTCTCTCTCTCTCTCTCTCTCAAATATATTTTATTGGTATTTTACAGCGAGAAGGGGGAAGGATAGAGAGTAAGAAACATCAATGAGAGAGAAACATCCATCAGCTGCCTCCTGCACGCCCCTCCCCCCCCCACTGGGGATGTGCCTGCAACCAAGGTCCATGCCCTTGACCGGAATCGAACCTGGGACCCTTCAGTCTGCAGGCCAACGCTGTACCCACTGAGCCAAACCGGTTAGGGCACAGGCTTCTCTCTCAGCACCTTCACATGGGCAATTCCTTCTGCCTGGGAAGCAGTGTGACATGGGTATCATTGAGCCTCATTAAAACTGGCATTTGATGGTTGCTCATTGGTACAGTTTCATTTACATGCATGGTCTTATTGTCTTAAACTAGCGAGGAAAGCCATGAAGTGATGAATGATGTTTGCATGACTTTATTATGTAAACAAACACACTCTAGAGAGAAGTCAAAAATCTCGAAACAGATGAAATATAGAATTGCAGCGAATGCCACCTCTTTCTACCAGTAAACTCAACCCTGCCGATTTAGTTAGAGCAAAGCAATGTAATCTCTCCTAGTACATTAATATTGATCATTGGAATGTTATGTTCGCGTTTAATTGATAAAAACAAGTTTTATCGTTGAATAAGAGTGATCAATCCGCATGGGGAGTTTATTTTTAGTTTGATGTTTGGGACTATTTAAGTCATATTGTAATAGAAGTAATGAGACAGCACTGGAATCTGCCAAGCATATTTCTTCTTTAAAAGAAGCCCATCTTACGTGGCTCAGTGGTTGAGCATCGCCCTGTGAGCCAGGAGGTCATGGCTCCCTTCCTGGGCCGGGCACAGGCCAGGGTTTCAGGCTGGATCCCCAGTGTGAGGCGTGCAGGAGGCAGGCAATCCATGATTCTCTCTCCTCATTGATGTTTCTCTCTCTCTCCCTCTCCCTTCCTCTCTGAAACCAATACACATATATTTTGAAAAAAAAAAGAGGTCTGCATATCAAATTTGAAAAATACATTTTAGATATTTACATGATTTTCATGATAAAATTTCTTATAAGAGACAAAGCAAGAGAGAAAGCATATGAGGCTTCCATATTTCAGACCGAAGTTAAAAAGAATAAGAAAAGCATTGGCAGTACATTTAGCCAATTAGAGAAAACTACAAAAAAAAAAAAAAAAGAAAAGAAAAAAGAAAAAGAAACTGGTGAAATTGAATAAACTCTGTTTCCTGGCTAAGGAATGATTAAAGATTTAGAGCCAGAAAAGAAGTTTATATTAATTTTCCAGACACTTTTTCTTCTTTCCATTCCTCCATTCCATTAAACATCCCCCAACTAGGGGAAAAAACCCACAAAAAAGAAAAGTCAAATAAAAAACTGGAGAGCTGAAAAGGAAGCCAAACACTATGGGAAATATTGAGAGAGTTTTCCTCTTTGCTTTTGGGGAAATAGTAGTCATAAAGGGGTGTTTGAAAAGTTAGTGCTATGAATAGCTGCTGAGTGCAAGACAAAACCAAACCCAAACCCAAGGCACCCCCATAAACTCCACCTTCATTTAAAAGAGCGACTTGGAAGTTGTTTTGAAAACTTCTACAGTTCCCTCAGGATCGGGCCCTCCTCCAATCATCGGCAAACTGACTGAGTGAGGTGCGTAAAATACAATTCAAGTTCTTCAGCGAGCAGGTCAGCCAGTGCTAGGCGTTCCTGAGAAAAGAAATTGCAGTGGCCGAGTTCAAGGGTGGGCCTCCAAGGTCCTGGGTCCTTGTACGCACCTTCTCCCAAACAGTGATGCAGGTGAAGGGATTTTGCTCCACCCCCCAAGGTCAAATCAGTTGACCTTAAGATTGTCTGGGTGGACTTGACCTAATCATAGGAGCGCATTAGAAGTAGAGTTTTCCTTGAATGTCTCCAGAAGAGAATGTCAGACACACAGTGACTGGCTTAGAAGGCCAACGTCCATATTAACTGCCTTTGACGGTCACAGGGCCAGGACACGTGCCTCTCAGAACCCAGAATGCATGGTTCCCTACCAGTCCCCAGCAGGAAAAGGGGAGCTCCTTCTGACAAGTACGAGGAAATGAATTCTGCCAGCTTGCATGGTTTGGAAGCAGACTGCAAGCCTCAGAGAGGAGAACGGCAAACATGCAAGACCCAAGCAGAGAATCCCATCTGCTTGCCTGGACTCGAACCTACAGGACTGAGACAGTAAATATGGGCCTTTTGAAACCACTAAGATAATTTGAGGCTTTCTAAACTGGAAGGAACACGACACCCCTATCTGAGATGGAACCAAAGATGGAAGGGATGAGGTGTGAGTGTGAGGTGTTTGAGGGGGTTGTAGAGAAAATAGGTTGGGTATTAAATTTGAGGTGCCTTAAGAGTATTTCTGTGGGGAGGATGAATCTTGCATTGCCACGATGTGTCCACCATCTGGATACCATTGCTGACATGTACACATAAGGAACTATTTGACATTGAAACTGGGACTCAGAACAGTTGGACGTTGAAACTAAGACTCAAACATTTTATGTTCTTATACGTGTATTTCTAGTATGTAGAGGCAAGATATTTTTGTAGAAAAGAAACGGGAGAGAGATTGATATAGAGGCAGGGAGGCATTGAACAGGCTGTCAAGCTACAGGGGGAAGGTGGGGAGGGTGGGGGGCGGGTGCTGGGGGAGATCAACCAAAGGACTTGTATGCATGCATGTGAGCATAGCCAGTGGATGCAAGACACTAGGGAGCGGGGGCAGGTGGGGACATGTGCTGAGGGGGGGGGTAGGGGAAGCTGAGGGGAGGATAATGGGGGGGAAGTAAAACATATGTACTACTATTAAATATAAGTTATACTGCAAAAAAAATTAAAGACTAAAAATAAAGAATATTTCTGTGGGAGGGTCTAGGAGGCAGGTAGAAGTATTAAGGGGGGGGGAGAGAGAGAGAGAGAGAGAGAGAAAGAGAGAGAGAGAGAGAGAGAGAGAGAGAGAGAGAGAGAGAGAGAGAGAAACTAAGAGATTAATTGGGCGATTTGGGAGTTTTCCATGGAGATATGTCTTATGTCATGAAGCCATGGATGCAGGTTTGTAGACTGTGAGCCAATGTATAAGAAAGTGCCCTTTAAGGCATTATACAAATGTAAAATATTCTCATTAAATGTGACAAACAGTAGCATAAAGACAGCAACAACTGTTTCATATTTCAGAATCCCTGCTAGTTTCCAATTACTGCATTTTTATCCTGTGATGATCTTTGAATAGTTCTCCCCACCCCCACCCCTGCTTGTGTGCACACTGAGATTGTAATGCATTAAACATTATCCATGTGGTGGCATAATGCTTCCCCCTCCCCCAATAATCTCAAACCTTGTTTGATTGACATGAACTTCTAAGAGGGCTGGAAGAAAGACGAAGATGCCATTTTGATAGTAGGGTCCAGGAATGAGGCAGCAAGTTTGGGTGTGCCAATATTTGATCACTTAGGACAAGAGACACAAAATGTAGAAGCAGAGTTAGACCCAAGGGATAATATCAAACCCTTGAAAAGTCATTTCCCTTTGGGACTGCTTTTTACTTTAATTACAAAGACAACAGTACTATCCCTTAAGCCTGCTTGACCTGCATTCCCATGATATATTGCTGCTGAACAAATGATTTCAAAACTTGCTGGCTTAAAACAGAAACCGCATTCTGATAGAATTTTATGGGAATTCGGATATGGCTTGGCTGGGAGATTCTTCCATTCTGTGTAGTGTCAAAATAGAGATTCCTTGTTGGTATTCAGCCGTTGGATGGGTTGGTCTGGGACAGTGGTCGGCAAACTCATTAGTCCACAGAGCCAAATATCAACAGGACAACAATTGGCATGTCTTTTGAGAGCCACATTTTTTAAACTTAAACTTCTTCTAACACCACCTCTTTAAAACAGACTCACCCAGGCCGTGGTATTTTGTGGAAGAGCCACACTCAAGGGGCCAAAGAGCCACAGTTTGCTGACCATGGGTCTGGGAGATGTGAGACAGGTTTCTTCACATGTCTGGCTGGAAAGATGGATTCAGTTGGAGGGTACCTACACATGGCTTCTCCACAATCGTGGCCTCAAGAGATTAACCCCTCATTAGATGTATCATTGGTGACATGTTTTCCCATTCAGGGGCTTGTCCTCTCATTTTGTTGATAGTTTCCTTTGTTGTGAAAAACGTTTTGAGGATACAGGCTTTCAAGTCAGGGGGCCACCAGCATAAGCAGAGGCAGCATAGCTTGGTTCAGCTTTATTCCCTTCCCTGGGATTCCTGATCGAGGCTGAGAATGCAGCTGTCACGAACACTCTCCTCAAGGCTGAGACCTCCATTCTGAAGAGTTTATATCAGTATTCAAAATCAATGAACTTCCGTTTAAGAAAAACTGCATGGATCAGATTTTCAAGGTACATTGATGAAGAACCCTAGCAAGGGCCACATCCTTACCCCAGAGAAGAAACCAGAGTCAGTGACGAGTCCAGGTGTCCTCAAACAATGCCCATGCCCTCAGATCTCCAGGGGAACTGGGCACCCATTCAGTGGTAGATGAATAACCATTCTTTACTTTCTAGTTCCAGGAGGAGAGTTGACATCCATCATGCCTGGTAATGTTTATCATTGTATCTGCTTGACATGTCAGAAGACCAAGCCATGGGTAGAAGTGGAAGGAGCAACATATGTGTAGTCTCCTCTGAGGCCAATTTCGAGGCCCTGAGTGAGGGAAATCAATTCACCCTATTCTATGTGAACCCACATGTGAAATTCATGTCTATATGTCTATAAGCCTAATATGCAAATTGTCCCCATGGGAGTTCGACTAGGAGACTGATCTCTCGCTATGACATGCGCTGACCACTAGGGAGTGGTGCGGAACAAAGGGAGGCCCCAGCCAGCATCTGGAAGGGCCTGAGCAGAGGGACCCTACGTATGCATGAATTTCATGCACCGGGCCTCTAGTATCTATAAAGAGAAGGATGGTCTAGCTCTTTAAAAGGGAATTGCCAAGGGATTAATTTGTCTATTGAGCTCTTCTGGGACAGTTTGTGTGTGTGTGTGTGTGTGTGTGTGTGTGTGTGTGTGTTTGTTGATTTTTTACAGAGCAGAAGGGAGAGGGATAGAAAGTCAGAAACATCAATGAGAGAGAGACATCGATCAGCTGCCTCTTGCACACCCCCCACTGGGGATGTGCCTGCAGCCAAGGTACATGCCCTTGCCGGAATCGAATCCGGGACCCTTCAGTCCGTAGACCGACACTCTATCCACTGAGCCAAACCGGTCTCGGCTGTGTGTGTTTTTTTATTGAAAGCATAGGCCTGCATGGCATGCTGTAACAGTTCTCAAGATGACTGTAGACCATGAATATTTTGTTGCCATAAAAGCTTTTGTGAAAGTTCAATAAGGAGATCTGATTAAAGGGCTGCTCAGCTTCAAGTTGGGGATAGGGACCTATAACTGCAGGTTCTTCTTTTGATGTCTCTTCATCCCTCCACTTCCCTTGACCCTTGACAGACAGTGAAACACGTTGTCCAGCTCCTGAGATCAAAGCGTGGAAGTCTCTGATGTGCAGTAGGAGTTAGCCCCGGGTCCTGCCCCAAGCGATAGAAAATTGGACAACACTGGCTTGAAGAAAGAGGCAGTCACTTTTCCTTGCTTATCAAGAAGTCTGCAAGTGAGGGAACACTGTTGTTTAAGCAGCCCCAGCCCTTTGCTGTTTCTGCTACGCCTGTTCCATTGATTGTCGCTTTATGGTGGCAAAGGAACGGCAGCATCTCCCGGAGTCACATTTGAGTTCAAGGCAGAGAGAAAGTCAAAGGGGAACTTTTTACCCTCTAAAGCTCTGTCTCTTTTGGGGGAGGAGGGGAAGAGACACGTTATCAGAAGACCAGCAAGAGCCGCATCCTTGTCCCAGAGGAGAAACCAGAGTCAGTGACGGGTCCAGGTGTCCTATGGGTCCCTTTAGCCAGAAATAGGTCACAGGCCCATCAGAGATGAATACTGACCGAAGGCCGCGAGAGCAGCACTGAATCAAAAAGCAATTTATTCCCCAAGTGGCAGGAAGGGCCTTTTGTCTTTGAAATCACAGAATCTCTGCTGTTTCTTGAATAAATTGGGGTTATAAGCAAGGCAGTGGGATGGGCAATTGGACAGACAACAAAGTGTGTCTTGTCAGAGTCAGTGGGCCAGAAAACCGAATTGTGAGTTCTAACTTGGCCACTGAACTTACTGTGAAACACTGGGCAAGCCATTCCGGGGCCTGGCTGCGGCGACATCATGTAGAAACTGGAAAAAAGTGAACGGACAACTGGAGTGCCACATTCTCTCTTGCCTCCTAGAGGTAATGGTTCTGAGAAATAAGCTCCTGAATGTTCATGACTGGACCCAAACTGGTTTGTAATTGAAACAGATGCACCAATGGTGCTGTTCTGACTCCGAGAACTGGCTGATTGTATTTTCATGCAGTAGATTATGTGCCATGGATTCAAAGAAATTCTACCTTTTGTTCACATTTGAAGCCAAGTCAGTTCTCCACTCTGACCTTCCACACAGTTAAATTTGAACAGTACAGCTTTCTCCCATGTAATTATTTTAGTTTTTTTTAAAATAGGAAAAACAACCTTCCTATTAGTATTAAGGTCCCTCTAAGTGATAGGATATTATTACAGCCCTCTGATGGATATCCAATATTAAAATAAAGGTGGGTTTTTAACTCCCATATGAAGATGGGAGTGGAGAGAAGCACTCATGGTGGGGATGATGGCTGGCAGGCAGCAGTTCTGATTTGGAAATGTTAGATCTGGGCTGCCTCCCAGCCATCTACATTTTAAAAGTCCCCTTTGAAGCAGGGCCTTTACAAAGGAGTCCTTTTAGGAATGCAATGGTTAAAGAGAGAAGAAAAAGGAGTAATTCTTAACAAGCCCTCAATAGCAGACTCTGCACAAGGCTGTGCCTCCTGCAGCCTCTCTTCTGAAGTAGACAGAGATAAGTCTTCCTGAGTAATCTCCTGATCAAGAGAAGACTTGAGACCACACACGTTTAAGACCTTTAGGATGGGCCTCCCTAATCCTCCCCTCACCTCTCTGATCAGTCCAAGTGCTTATACCTGCAGAAAATCTAAGCAAATAGAGGCAACGCTGTAAGAGAAATGAGTTGTGGGGAAGTGTGCTAGGATTACGAAGATTAATGAAAAAGAAAAGAACTGTCCTTAACACAAGATAAAATACCAGAATGATGCAGGGAACAAACAAAAAAAATCCCTAAGGGCAATGTCTTTACTTTAATACAGTAGAAATACGTATGCAGGAAATGATTTTTTAAAAATGTTCACTGCAAGGTGCTGTTCAAATAAAATCTATATACTTTTAATTATAAATCAAACAGAAAAGACTCCGAGTATTTATAAATTTGGGATCTGAGTTTTATTTTATTGATGTGAATAGAAGGTATTAGTACTATAATCTGCCAAGTTTGAGTTCTAAGAGGCCTATAAGGTGTTTTGAGGTATTGTTAAGACAAGGTGAATTTGATACTGGTCTACCCATGATATTTTTAGTCCTAGGAAAACATGAGATTTCTTCTTAGAATCTCTTGGTCTCTGGGGATGTTGCTAAGACGTCTGTGGTGGCACACTTCATTCAGGCAAACGGATTGCTTTTCTTTTTCCCCACCTTCCACATGACCAAGTTCTGGCAGTTAGCTCTCACTTCCTCTGCCATCAGGTGAAGGGCTGCAGAGTGGGTGGATGATCAGACTGGCAGGCACTTGAATTTGACAGTCAGACCTCCAGAGGTTTTGAAAGCTTCTCTAAAGTGACATATACAGGCTTTATGTATAGTGACCCACTATTGTGCCATGAAATGGACTTGGTGATATTGACCAAGACATTGAAAAGTAAAATAAGATAAATAGAATAAGAATAAAAATAGCTCTGCCTACTTTATTAGCAAATTCTGAAGGTTGGGATGGCTGTGGCAGTTTATTAAAATAAGACAATAGTAAACATAAATACTGTTTCACAAAGCTTCATTTATAGATATAACTATGTCCTGGGTTATGATGTATAATATATTTTTAACTCCAGGTTGTTATTAAAAAGAAAGTTTAACACTGCCCTAGAGAGTAGGAGCTGAGAATGTGGCCTCTCTGGCTAGAAGGCTCAAAGGACAGAATTAAGCTCCATAATTATTAGCTGTCTGACCATAAGCAAGTTTCATAACCCCCTTGGGCTTCAGATTCCTCATCTGTAAAGTGGGGATAAAGATAGATCCTTCCTCAAAAGGTTATGTTTATTGAGAGGATTAAAGCCTTGACTACAATACCTAACACAATAAATGTCCAATAACTAATCCTATATATTAAAAGCCTAATATGCTAAGTGTCTGTTCGTCCAGTCAACCATTCAACCAATCAAAGCTTAATATGCTAATGATATACTAAGGATGCTTAACTGTTCATTTTGATGTGCATTGACCACTAGGGGACAGATACTCTGACAGCTTGGTTAGCTTGCTGCTGGGGTCTGGCTGATTGGAACTGAGCAAGATGGGCCAGACATGCCCTGGAGCCCTCCCGTGTCCCTCCCTGGCTAGCCAACCTCCTACATCCCTCCCTGGCCCTGATCGTGTACCAGTGGGGTCCCTCGGCCTGGCCTGCACCCTCTTGCAATCTGGGACCCCTCAGGGGATGTTGGAGAGCTGGTTTCAGCCCAATCCTGCAGGCCAGGCCAAAGGACCCCACTAGTGCAGGGATTCGTGCATCGGGCCTCAATTGACTATTATAATCATCTATTAAAATGGTTATTAATTTGTCATGGGTGTGTATGGAAGGAAACAGACCATTAACCTGAGCCAAATGGGCCTATTTCCAGTGTAAGAAATGGCTATGGTCCCATTGAGTTCTCCTTAGCCCCAATATTCACTCTTGGTCTCCTATCTGCAATGACATCTGATACCTTAGTTGGAAGCAGTTGTTAGGATCCCTCAATAGGAACACATTTTTAAGGTTTCCAGAGTAGCACAAATTATACTTTGATCTCTGTTTTCCTTCCCCAGGGAAATAAGATTGGGAGTAGTAGATGCAGCGATCGGATAGTGTTGTAGCCTCCCGAAAGTCTCCTGCTATGGGAAGGCGGGGGTGTGCCTCTTGCTCCCTGTGGTCTCTGAATTTGTCAGCCGTCTGTCTCTAGGAATTAATGTCTTTCATGTTTTTTTTTAAAGCAGATTTATTAAAGCATGCTTCACATAAGTTTACCTATTATGAGTGTACAATTAATTCAATGAATCTTGAATGAACAGTTCAATGATTCTGGAATTTATAGAGTTAACTATCACCACAGCTCAATTTGAGAACATTTTCATCACCCCAAAAGTTCCCTTACACCAAAGTTTAGCCCTTCCACCCCTAGTCCCAGGAAAACACTAATCTACTTTCTGTCTTTGTAGGTTTACGTTTTCTGGATATGTAGTCAGAATGAAGTCATGCCATGTGTGGTACATTGTATCTGGCTTCTTTTACTTAGTATATTGCTTTTGAAATTCCGCCATTTGGTTTAATGTATATGTATTTCATTTTTTGTTGATCTATACATTTCTATTGTGTGGAGATGCATTTGTTTCTCCATTCCCAGTTGGTGGATATTCAATTGTTTCCACCTTTTGGCTGTTATATATAACTAGAGGCCCATTGCAGGAAGATTCCTGCAAGAATAGGGCTTCCCACTGCTTTGCTCCCTCCCATCTCCACTGCCTTGCTCCCTCCCTTGCTCCCTTCCTTCTCTGCCATTTTGCTGCCTTCTGCAGCGCTTGGCTTCCTTCTATGCTATCTTCAGTTTTTGCTCAGTGCCTGCATATACAAATTAACTGCCATCTTTGTTGGGTTAATTTGCATACTTGTTCCTGATTGGCTGGTGGGTGTAAGGAAGGGATGGTATGGTCAATTTGCATGCTCCTCTTTTATTAGTGTAGATGGTGCTATGAATACTTAGGTAAAAGTCTATGTATGGATGCATGTTTTTATTTCAATTGAACAGGTAACTAGGAGTGACACCAGTGGGTCATATGCTAAAATTATGTTTAAATTTTTAAAGAAATTGCCATACTATCTTCCAAAGTAGTTGTACCATTTTATATCCTTCCCCCCCCCCCCCCCCCCGCAGCAAAGTATGAAGGTCTAGTTTCTGTACCTTCTTGCCAAAACTCACTACTGTCTTTTTGATCATAGATATTCTAGTGGGTGTAAAGTGATAGCTCACTGTAGTTATCATTTGAATTTTATTAATAAGTAATGATGTTGAGCATATTTGCATTTATTTATTAGTCATTTACATATTTTCTTTGCTGAAATGTCTATTCAAATCTCTTGTCAAAAATTTTAAATAGGTGGTTTGTCTTTTTATTGTTGTGTTATAAGTGTTCTTTATATATTCTGCATACAAATCCTGTCTCAGACACAAGACTTGCAATGTTTTCTCTCAGCCTGTGGCTTTTCTTTAAATTTTCTTAAAGGTGACTTTAGCCCTAACTGGTTTGGCTCAGTCGATAGAGTGTTGGCCTGCAGACTGTAAGGTCCCAGGTTCGATTCCGGTCAAGGGCATGTACCTTGGTTGTGGGCACATCCCCAGTAGGCGGTGTGCAGGAGGCAGCTGATCGATGTTTCTCTCTCATAGATGTTTCTAACTCTCTATCCCTCTCCCTTCCTCTCTGTAAAAAATATCAATAATATATATATAAAAATAAATTTTGTTAAAGGTGACTTTGAAGAGCAAAGTTTTAACTTCTTCTATGTTGATAGCTAATCTTTAATAAGCTATTGCTGACTCAAACAGTCATCATTCATGGGGGTACATAACGTTTTGATTCAATCTCTTTACTTGAAAAATAACCCATTGAATATTTTCAAACAAAGTGAAATAGCTTTACTATCTTTTCTTATTAATACATGTTGATTGTAAAAGATTCAGATAATATAACCAATATAAAAAAGAAAGTGAAAATCTGAAGTAACTGGACCATCTAAAGTTAATCACAATTTACATAAGTAGTGCCCAGATATAAACCAAATGGGTTAACTTACATAGACATTTTAAACCATACTGTAATTATACTCTTGATTATACCACGATCATCCATGCTATTCTGTACCTCTTAGTTTTCTCTTTTTTTCATTTATTGAGGTGGAAGCTTAGGTTATTAATTTGAGTATTTTCTTCTTTTAACATAGGTATTTGAAGTTATAAATATGTCTTAAAACAGTGCTTTACCCATCTCATAATGTTTGATATATTGTTTTTTTTCCCTCCAGTTTAAAACATTTTCTAATTTCACTTGCAATTCCTTCTATGACACATTGATTATTTAGAAGGATAATTTCAAAGTATCTATTGATTTCTCAAATTTCTTTTTGTTGGTTTATAACTTAATCATGATTAGAGGACATACTTTGTAGGATTTTAATCCTTTTTAAGTTTCTTGAATCTTGTTTTATGGTCTAGCATATGGTCTATCTTCAAGAATGTTCATGTGGCCCTGGATGGTGTGGCTCAATGGATAGAATGTTGGCCTCCGGACTGAAGGGTCCCAGGTTCGATTCTGGTCAGGGGCACATGCCCAGGTTGTGGGATTGATCCCCAGTAGGGGGTCTGCAGGAGGCAGCTGTTCAATGATTCTCTCTCATCATTGATGTTTGTATTTCTCTCTTCCTCTCTGAAATTGATAAAAAATATATTAAAAAAAGAATGTTCATGTGCATTGGAAAGAATGTATATTCTTTGATTGTTGGGTGGAGTGTGGTATAGCTTTCAGGTCAAATTGACTGACAGTGTTGTCCAATTCTTCTATATCTTTTCTATTTTATGTGGAGTCGTTCTCTCCATTATTGAAAATGGGCCATACAAGTGTTTGATTGTTACTGTTGAGTTTCTATATCTCCCTTCAGTTCTGTCAGTTTCTGCTTTATGCATTTTGGAGTTCTGTTCTTTGGCATGTCTATGTTTATAACTGTTTATCTTCCTTATTCATTTAGTATTTATTAAAAATTTAAATATTTATTTTTAATAGTCCCCACCCTTTACATCACATCTCTGGGACTTATTTATCTTTTATCTGAAATGATACTTGATACTTAGAAAATGTCCTTTGATGTTTGTAGTAATATTTTTGTCTTAAAGTCTATATTCTGTCCGTAACTAGTATAGTCACTTTATCTCTCCTACGGTTGCTATTTTCATGGTATATTTTCTCATACTTTTACTTTCAACCTATTTGTATCTTTGAATCTAAGTGTGCCTCTTGTATACAGCATATAGTTGTTGGATTTTGTTTTATATGCAGTCTGCCTTTTGATTTGAGTGTTTAGTTTTTTTACTTAAATTAAAAAAAAAATCCTCACCTGCCGAAACTGGTTTGGCTCAGTGGATAGAGCGGCGGCCTGCGAACTGAGAGTTCCCAGGTTTGATTCCGGTCAAGGGCATGTACCGTGGCTGTGGGCACATCCCCAATAGGGGGTGTGCAAGAGACAGCTGATCGATGTTTCTCTCTCATCGATGTTTCTGACTTTCTATCCTTCTCCTTTCTCTCTGTGAAAAATCAATAAAATATATTTTAAAAAATCCTCACCTGATAATATGCTTTTATTTTAGAAAGAGGGAAAAGGAGGGAGGGAGGGAGGGAGGGAGAGAGAGAGAGAGAGAGAGAGAGAGAGAGAGAGAGAGAGGAGAAATATGAGAGAGAAATATCAATTGGTTGCCTCCTGTACATGCCCCAACCAGGATTCGAACCTGCATCCTAGGTATGTGCCCTGACTGGGAATTGAACCTCCAACCTTTCAGTGTATGGGACAATGCTTCAATCCACTGAGCAACACTGGCCAGGTCTTTAATTGTGGTAATTTTTGCAAAACTAAGTAGAATGTTACAACCTGAATATTGGCATTGATATGATCCATAGCTCTTCTTCAGATTTTGCTCATTTTATTTGTACTCATTTGGGTTGTGTGTGTGTTGTGGGGGTTGTTGGAGGGCAGTGGGTTTATTAAGTTCTATACAGTTTTATCACCTGCAAAGGGCATGCCACAGAGGTACTGCAGGTTTGGTTCTAGGCCACTGTAATAAAGCAAATATCAACATAAAGTGAGCTGCATGAATGTAATAGTTATGTTTATACTATATGGTATTCTACTGTGTATCACATATACACTAATGTGTTTAAAAATCATACATGCCTTAATTTAAAATACTTGATTGATAAGAAAAATGCATTTCACCATCTGAGCCCTCAGTGAGCTGTAGTTCTTTTGCTGATGGACAGTCTGGCCTTGACATTGCCAGCATGAAATTCATGCATGTGGGGTGTCCCTCTGCCCGGCCTGCACCCTCTCCCAATCAGGGAACCCTCGGGGGATGTTTCTGCAGAATCAGGCCTAAACCAGCAGTCGGACATCCCCCTCACAATCCAGACCGCTGGTTTCTAACCACTCACCTGCCTGCTTGCCTGATCGTCCCTAACCACTCTACCTGTCTGCCTGATCACCCCTAAGCATTCTGCCTGCCTAATGCCCTTAACTGCTTGCCTGTCTGCCTGATCACCCCTAACTGCCTCTGCCTGCCTGCCTGATCACCCCTAACTGCTCCTCTGCCTGCCTGATCACCCCTCAATGTCTCTGCCTTGGCCCCCACACCTGGGACCCAGGCTTCCCTCCTCTGGCCAGCCGCAGGCAACTGGGACCCGGGTTTCCCTCCCTTTGGCCCACTGCAGGCACCCAGGATCCTGGGCGGCACTGCCCTGGCCAACTGCAGTCACCTAGGACCCCAGATGGCAGCTGGGACCCTGGGTGGCGCTGCCAGGGCCCTGGGTTTGTCAGGAAGGACATCCAGAAGGCCGTCTGGTCTATCCGGTCTAATTAGCATATTACCCTTTTATTAGTATAGAAGACAAACAGTGACGTTTTTTGCATCGATCAACTCTTCCTTTCCCCGTGATTTCTCTGTGGCACACAATGTGATTTGTAACATGTTACCCACAGTTGAACACCTTTCAAAGCTGCCATCAATCCTCTCAACCTGCCTCCTCTTTATCAACTCCACTCATGGCCCATTCTGAATCCTCTGCGGCCGTTTCCAGTCTTCCCAGCATCCTCCCCAGCAGTCGTTTCCATCTTAGGAAACCACTCGCTCTGCCGTTAAAAGTTTCATGAGATTGCAGCAATTTGGTCCTATTTGCGGGCTCCCATTCCAATTCTAGCTCTCTGGCCATCTCTGCCACAGCTGCAGTTATACCCTCCACTACTTGGTGAACTGGTGCAAGACGCCGAGCTTTGGGCCTGGCTCCGATTTCCACATGCCTTCTTCATTAAGCTTAGTTGTCTTTGATTTGAAGTGACTTTTCCCTTCCCTGGAGCACACAGAGGCCATGCCTAAGAGTATTCATTGGCCTGATTTCAATATTATTGTGCCTCAGAGAAGAGGGAGGCCCGAGGAGGGGGGCCGGGCAGGGGAACAGTGATGCAGTCAAAACACTCACAGTGTTGATTCAGTCTGCTGTCATAGGGAGGCTGTTCAGGGGCCCCCAAACAATTGCAGAGTGGTTAGGGGCAATCAGGCAGCCAGGCAGGCAAGTGGTTAGGAGCCAGCAGTCTCAGATTGTGAGGGGTATTGCAGATTGGAGAGGGTGCAGGCTGGGCTGAGGGAAACCCCGTCCCCAGTGCATGAATTTCGTGCACCAGGCCTCTAGTTTGTTAAAATTGATGAACTTACAGTGTCATCACCCGGAGTCGTTGTTTACATTAGGGTTTGCTCTTGGTGTTGTACATTGCTTTGCGTTTTGACAACTGTATAATGACATACACCTACCATTTTAGCATCATATGGAATATTTTCACCATGGTCCTGATGAGGCCATTGGACATATGATGAGAACTCCCAAAACGTGACAGAGACGTGGAGCGAGCAAATGATGGTGGGAAATGCTGCTGATACGCTTGCTTGATGCAAGGCTGTCACAAACCTTCATTTTTTTTAAAGCAGGAGCTGCAAAGTGCAATAGAGTGAAGTTCAATAGCATGAGATGTGCTTGTTTTGTCTGCATGTTTTGGGAGGGGGTCAAGGGCGCAGGAAATTCCCCTGGTATGTCTCCCGAGTAACTCCTCAATTTTCCAAAGGAGCCTCACAGGGAACTGAGCATCCTTTCTTCTGGGACAGGATGAGCAGCGAGTGGCCTGGAAGTGTGCCACAGCAGGTGATCGTGAACGTGAAGGCCGGTGGGATGGGGCCACCGCACGTGTGTTTGAGGAGTCGTCTTCAAGGCGGAGAACAGAGAAGGAGGGCTTGCTGGCACCTGCAGTGTTGTGGGGGTCTCTGTGTGTTTGCCACAGGGAACCCCTCCCTGCACACAGCTTCTTGGGGCACCAAACTGCCACGTGCACATGAAGTCCTTGGCCATGCATTTTTAGTCAACCCATGCCACTTGCGTATAATACATGAAGTGACTGCATATAATAAAAGTTATTTCCCCCTAATAGCCTTCATGCATAGGTTATAATGCTAATGAAGATGGTGTGTTTTGTTTTTCTGACGTTGCTTCCAGTTTTTATGCACCCACTGTCTTTTGCTTATGCTGCCAATTATTGGTGCAACAGCACAGTGTCTACCTGGGCATGAAAGCATCGCTCTTGATCGAAAAGCAATGTTTCAAAGCAGTCATCCCCACAAGGGGGTCCTGTGAACGAGGGGGCAGCCCTTCCATCACCCCGTTTGGAGAACGTGATCTGTGTTTACTGTCTCTCCCTCCGTTTCAGCTGGTGGCGTTGGACCGAGAGACGTGGTGTCGCAGGTGGGGAAGCGCTCCTCTGTTTTGGGCAGTTGTCAGAAGCAAGCACTGGAGGAATTCAAGAAGAGGGCTCCAGTCTGGTCTAAAAAAGAAAAAGAAAATTGTAGAAGCAGAGCCTCTTCTGTTTGAACGACCCAGCTCTGCCGATTTTGTTAGCAGATTTCATCCTACACGACAGAAATACAGCTCAGAGGGTGGCTTCAGAGGACGAGTGGCAGAGGAGGGCCAGGCAGCTGTGACTTAGTGCTCTTAGTCATCTTTAATGGAAACGGAGGCTCTAGCCCAGCCCGGTATATAATGTCTCATCAAACATAGGCCTGTCCGTCTCCCGGGTCTGAGAAATAGGGCGACCCAGACCTCAGAGGGAGGCGATGGCAGGCCTGGCAGAGGGGCTCAAATTACTTGGCTTGCTGGTGGGGGGCTGGAGGCGGTGGAGGAGGAGTGATGTCATGTGTATTTTTAGTGTTTTTCAGAAGTGACTATCTCCAGCCTTGGTCTGGTGGGCGGTGGAAGAGAGAATGGGGCAGGGAGGGGCTGGATGTACAGATCTGCATGGGAGACATTCACTGGCGTGCTGTTTTGCCCAGGAGTACGCTCTTTATCTTTTATTTTTTTAAATAGACTTTATTGATTTTTTTTTTTAGAGAGGAAGGAAGAGGGATAGAGAGTTAGAAACATCGATGAGAGAGAAATATCCATCAGCTGCCTCTTGCACACCACCTACTGGGGATGTGGCCACAACCAAGGTACATGCCCTTGACCGGAATCGAACCTGAGACCTTTCGGTCTGCAGGCCGATGCTCTATCCACTGAGCCAAACCAGTTAGGGCTAAGCTCTTTGTTTTTTAGTTGAAGGGTATAGAAAAGGGAAGAGATGGGACACATCTAGCTGGTGACATTTCACACAATGCCTTCCCCTCCCCCGCCCCACCACCTTTGTATCTTACTTTACCTCACCCTTTCCCCTGGTGAAACAGTGGCCTACCAGGCCCCATGGGACTAAGTAAAGATGGCTGTCTCTGTTCCCATGCTCAAGAGCCTCAGTTTCCCTCTCTCTCGGGGTCCCTTCACCCCCCAGCAAAATTTCCTTCTCTCCCAGCATGTTCTGTCCCTTCAGCAAGATACTCCTGTCCGTAGATTCTTGTCCTTTTCCACCACTGAGCCTACTTCTTTGAGTGCTAGTTCCACCCATGAGTGGAAGGACCTTGGGTGTAACCTCTCAGACTCAGTTTCCTAATCTGTAAAGTGGGAAGAAAATGTAAGTTTCTTTGGCACTCAAATACAGGTCTGTTGACTTCAGATGTAAAGCGTATTCTATGGCTCAGCACAGGATCTACACTCAAAATGTCATCTTGGCTATGTTTTCTCTAAGTTATGTTGTGCCTCTCCCTAAAAGTAGTTTCCTACATCAAGTTCTTTCACCATACATTGACCTGGATCCATTCATTCTATTTATGCCCAGAATTCTCTACACTTCCAGATCTTTCTGTCATTCTACCTCTTCTGTGTCTCAGTACACAGCTGAACATGTGCTAAAGCATACACATGTGCATAAATATGTGTGTACACACTCTTGCCCATACATAACACAGCACCATGAAGCATTGAAGGAGTGGTTCTTTATGTGATACTAGAGGCCTGGTGCATGAAATTCATGCACGGAGATAGGGGGTAGGGGTCCCTCAGCCTGGCCTGAACTCTCTCACAATCCGGGACCCCTTGGGGGATGTCCAGCTGCCAGTTTAGGTTCGATCCCTGTGAGATAGGGCCTAAACCTGCAGTCAGACATTCCTCTCACAATTGGGAACCACTGGCTCCTAACTGCTCATTTGCCTGCCTGCCTGATTGCCCCTAACCACTCACCTGCTCGCTTGATTTCCCCCAACCGCCTCTTTCTTGGCCCCTGCCGCCACGCCTTCATCAAGGTGTATGGAATGATGTCTGGAAGGTTGTTTGGCTGTCCTGTCTAATTAGCATATTACGCTTTTATTATTATAGACGATAATTTGAAGTTGTATTGAGTCTTTGCCTTAAAATATGGGGAAAAGAGCCCTTTATCTAACTTGAACAGTCTTATTCTTCTGATTTATAATGACACTAGAGGCCGGTGCATGAAATTTGTGTGGAGGGGGGGGGAGTACAGGGAGGTGTCTCTCAGCCCAGCCTGCACCCTCTCCAATCTGGGACCCCTCGAGGGATGTCTGACTGCCCGTTTAGGCCCAAGCCCGGCAGGATCAGGCCTAAATGGGCAGTCAGACATCCTTCTACAATCCAGGACTGCTAGCTCTAAACTGCTTGCCTGCCTGCTTCCCTGATTACCCCTAACCACTTCTGCCTGCCAGCCTAATTGATGTCTAACTGCTCCTCTGCCAGCCTGTTTGCCCCCAACTTCCCTCCTCTTCCAGCCTGGTCACCCCTAACTGCCCTTCCCTGCAGGCTTAATCATCCCCAACTGTCCTCCCTTGCAGGCCTGGTCCCTCCTCTGCTGGCCTGATGGCCCAGGCCTGGAACCTCTACTATCCTCCCCTGCTGGCCATCTTGTGGTGGCCATCTGGTGTCCACATGGGGGCAGGATCTTTGACCACATGGGGGCAGCCCTCTTGTGTGTTGGAGTGATGGTCCACCTACGTATTACTCTTATTAGATAGGATGGCCATACATGTTCTGCTAAGAACTACTAAGTTTTCCCCTCGCCCTTGGTGTGCAGGGCACAGGTGAGGTTCCCAGAGCCTGAGGCTGAGCTGCTGTCGGGTGGTAAATGGGCACTGACCTCTAACCTGCCTCATGTGCCAGTGGTTCTCAGGGTCAGCCCCATCCACACAGCTGGGTCTGATGTTTGGATGTTGTTTTCACATAAGAATATTTACAATTGCCCAATTTCTCAATGATTTAGGGCCTAAGCCATTGTCTGCTTCTTATGCTGTCTCTTCTACTATTGCCTATAACTCTCTTTCTTTGGTAGAATGGCTTGAACTTTTGACCATGACCCAGTGCAGTGATGGGCAACCTTTTGAGCTTGGTGTGTCAAAATTCACCAAGCATAACTTGGGTGATGTGTTACTTCGAGAAAAAAACCAACACCATACTTCTCTATATGCGACCGCATGCGGCTGCGTGTCATTGCAAATGGCTACGTGTGTCAGTGCTGACACGCGTGACATAGATTCACCATCACGGACCTAGTGTAAAAAATGCATTTTATACTTCAACTCAGTACATACATGTATGCATACACATATATGAGTGACGAAAACAAGGCTTTCCCCAAACTATACCAAACGTTCCTTTGTGCCAGGCCAAATGCATTTTGATCTATGCTATTCTGGCCTAACATTTCCCAGCCTCCCTCACGGCTTGCTGTGGCCAAGGCACTGAATGCAGCTAATACAATGTGGTCAGGAGCGCTGTGTGCCTCTTTGGGGGCTGGCCCACACAAAATTCCCTCGTGGGATCCACTGAGCCTTTGTCCGGTCCCCTGGGCTGAGGCAGGCCACCCTGACAGTCTTGGTGGCTGCATGGTCAAGATGGCAGTGCCTTGAGATGGAGTGAACCTGAGCCTTAGTCCCCGAGTCTCTGCTCAGAACTCCCAGTTTGGTCTTCATATGAGGAAGAAGACGCTGACGACACCTTGCCATGCTGGCAGTCAGCAGCTGTGTGTCGCTGCAGGTGGCCCAGGACCAAACCAGAGAGGGTGGGACCTACATTGCCACCATGTGTCCACCATCCAGATGTCATTGCTGACACGTACACATAAGGAACTATTTGACATTGACACTGGGTCTCAGAACTGTTGGACGTTGAAACTGAGACTCAAACATTTTTTTTGTTCTTATGTGTTTATTTTTAGTATGTAGATGCAAGATTTTTTTAAAGAAAAGAAATGGGGGGGGGGGAATAGATATAGAGGCAAAGAAACATGGAACAGAGTGTCGGACTACAGCGGGAAGGCAGGGGAGGGTGGGGGGCAGGGCTGTAAGAGATCAGCCAAAGGACTTGTGTGCATGCATATAAGCAGAACCAATGGATACAAGACACTGGGGGGTGGGGGCGAAGGTTAGGGCATGTGCTGGGGGGTAGAGGAGGCTGGGGGGAGGACAATGGGGGGAAAAAGGAAAACATGTACTACTATTTGTAATACTTAAACTATATATATAAAATAGAATAGAATAAACAAATTGCCTAGGGGAAAAAAAGAATATATTGTACTAATTTTTTTACAGAGAGGAAGGGAGAAGGATAGAGAGTTAGAAACATTGATGAGAGAGAAACATCCATCAGCTGCCTCCTGCACGTCCTCTACTGGGGATGTGCCCGCAACCCAGGCATGCGCCCTTGACCGGAATCGAACCTGGGACCCTTCAGTCCGCAGGTGGACACTATGTCCACTGAGCTGAACTAGTTAGGGCAAAACGAACTTGTATTGTTTTGAACCACACCGTACATGGTGGGATAGTTTATCATGGCAGCTAGCACTATCTTAACGTCCCCGCAAAACTCATCAGTTGACTCTGTTGTTATCACCTACATCTACCATCCTTCTTAGTTTGACATTTTCTAAAGATAGACGGCCGACACACCCAACACCTCTCTTTGATTCCCCGGAAACTATCAGACCACAAGCAGCACTTTGTCACTGAAGAAACCAAAGCACAAGACAGAGCTAAGGAGATTATTGGATGCAATTGTCATAGCATGTCTGTGGCAAGCACTTGGGCCATGGGCACTTAACCTAATCATCTTGTGCTCAGAGCATGCGCTTCTAAAAATGGCAACTGGAGGCGGTGATAATAGAGATTTAACTGATTAGTGTGGGGGTTCCTTACTCTCGAATTTTGAGTAACCCTGGGATGCAGAATGGGGAAAAAGACTTCATTAAGGATGGTCAAAGCATATCCTGTCCCTTTCCTTGTATGTTTTGAGACCTTTGGGGTTTTATGGCCCCTATTTATTGCTCTTAAACTCTAGATAAACTCACAGAATGAAGTTAGCCTGAGCAGGGGACAGGCGTGCTGGCCAGCTACAAATCCCTTCATCCCTGAGGGACAGAGTCAAGAGAAGAATACAAATATACAAGCCTGTCATTCTTCAACTTCCTCTCTGTAGCTCTTCCGCCTTCCCTCTCCGTCTCCTTGCCTGGAACCCAAACTGCAAAAGCCCAGTGCAGTGGTCAGCAAACTGCGGCTCGCGAGCCACATGCGGCTCTTTGGCCCCTTGAGTGTGGCTCTTCCACAAAATACCACGGCCTGGGCAAGTCTATTTTGAAGAAGTGGCGTTAGAAGAAGTTGAAGTTTAAAAAATGTGGCTGTCCAAAGAAATGTCAATCATTGTCCTGTTGATATTTGGCTCTGTGGACTCATGAGTTTGCCGATCACTGGCCTAGCGTTACAGAAACCCCTGTGCTGAGCTTTTCCTGACATAGTTCCTGCTTGAGAAGACTGGCTTATTTTCTCCTGCTCTGAGGGACACTAATAATACCCAATCTCCACAAGCTCTCACCCTTCTAATGTGCAGCCAGGGTGGAAAGCACCCTGGGAGCCGCAGCCAGATTGGTGCTTAAGGGAAGTCTCTCTGCACATCCATCCCCAGGGGATCCTCTTAAAACATAGATGCTGTTTCACTAGGTCTGAGTTGGCCAGCGATTCTGCACTTGGAAAACGCTCCCTGGTGATGTCTTGGCCACTGGTTCTTGGACCACACTTGGGGAGCAAGGAGCTGGTCGGATTGCTCTTTGCCATTAACGCTGCAGGCTGTCACCTGGCAGAATAAGAGGAGTCTGGGATTATTCTCTGCCTCTTCTCATCATCAGGTGATCTAACTATCGCACAAGGCACACACTGTGAGGATTAGCAACTGTCTCTAGACAAGGCGGGCTGCTTTGGGCAGACTGACAGCCGCTGTCTCTTAACTGCTGGGTACCCAGGTTGCGTGGTGATAATTTTGAGATTCTTTGTTTAGCTGGAATTCATTTTTTCATATAATCACCTTTAAATATTTCTGAAATTTTCTCTTTGAAAATGTCTTTCTCTGCCAAATCACCTTTTGCACTGACCATTTTATACCGCACTTGCTTTGAAGAAAGCGTACAATACAGTCCCTGAAAGGGATCTTGGAACACAGCTCACCCACTGCCCTGCATTTGAAAAGACTGGAGAAATTGCCAACTCATTTCTAATGTTGAAATAGAATCTTTAAAATGTGAAAAGCATGACTGTCGTACAAATATGGAATGGGCACGTGTCAAAGATTTTATTCATCTCATGAATTAATGAGGGGACCAGCAAGATGGTGAGGCTGGTTCAAGGGACAGATGTAGACCAATATATACACCAAGTGGCCAGATGATTATGATCTCTGAATGCATAATAATCTGACCATTCACTGTATATCCTATATAATAAAAGGCTAATATGCAAACTGACCCCTCGACCAGGAGTTTGACCAGCAGGCAGGCCTGCCAACAACCAATGTCCCTTCCCCCTGGCCAGGCTGGCCATCTTGTGTCCACATGGGGGCAACCATCTTGTGTGTTGGAGTGATGGTCAATCTGCATATTACTCTTTTATTAGATAGCATATATATATATATATATATACACACACACACACACACACACACACACACACACACACACATATACACACATATACTGAGTGGCCAGATTATTATGCATTCATAAATCATAATAATCTGGTCACTCAGTGTATGTGTATATATGCATGTATATGCATGTATATGTACATACAATCAGTCAAAGAAAGGTTGGAATTAATTTGCTAAAAAACCAATCCTGGTAAATATCTTATGCAACCATAAACTATAACCTGTGGGGTCACCTTTTCTACTGGACAAAAATATACAAATTAGCATCTAATGTCATAGTCTTAGGGCCCCAATCAGACAGAAAACAGCAAAGCCAACCACAAATCCATTCTCCTGTACAATCAAATAACTTTTAGGTGAGCCTGGTTAAAATGACACTGAAAGCACATGTATGCAGTCATTCCCCTTGATTCCCACTTTTAAATGTCCCTGTTCTTGGCAGATCAGCAATGCCATCACTGTTGTCAGCTGTTTTTAAGTTTTCTCTACGAAGACAATAATGTCAGATGACAGCTACATATATGACACACTCCCTGGGCTTGTCTGTGGTTATATGGGGGTATTAAACCACCCTTTCTCTCCATCTAGAAAAGCATATGTATATGTGACCCTGGTATTTTTATGGGATACACACACACACATACACACACACACTAAATGGCCAGATTATTATGATTTCTGAATACATAATCTGGCCAGTGTATATCCTATAGAATAAAAGACTAATATGCAAATTGTCACCTCGACCAGGAGTTTGACCAGCAGGCAGGCCGGCCAACTGCTCATGTCCCCTCCCCCTGGCCATGCTGGCCAGACCCCACCCATGCACAAATTCATGCACTGGGCCTCTAATATATATATTGAGTGGCCAGATTATTATACGTTCAGAGATCATCATAATCTGGCCACTCAGTGTATATATTCACAAATACTCTTTTCATGTAAGAAACTAATCTTAAAACTCTGCTACTTAAACTATTATTAGTTAAAGTAAATTTCCTCACAGCTTCCATCAAAACTGACCTCAACATATCAGCATGACAGACATGCTGCTGCTTGAGTAATGCTGATTTAGGAAAGTAAGGTGCCCACATGTTTTACCAAGTCCCATGCTGCCTTGATTAACTTTGTGTCTGTTTCTCTGTGTCTTGCATTACTTTGAGCTATGGAATCTCAAACCCCATATACTTGGACTGAAAACAAGAAGTGCTGGAACCAAGGGAGTTTGACACACACACATTGAATGATCCTTTACCATGGATAGCCCCCAAATGCAGCCCTGCGGTCTGAGGACATCAGATGAGTTTCTAGTTCTTCATGTGATGTCTGTCAAGACTGTCTTAACGATCCATTAAGGCCGAGGATGTATTTTTAAAAATCCTCTGGATCGTGTCTCAGTGATTCCTTTTTCTGTCTCGGAAATTTCACATCAGAACAGAGAAAGACGGTACTGGAGAGGTGTTGCTATCAAGTCCCTGCTGATCCTAGTTCTTTGGGGTGAAACTTGGCGAATGGCTTCTCCCGAGGGTTCCAGAACTGCTCTAGATCCACCTCAGCTAGTCAGCCAGCAATTCATTTGCTTCTGTAAATGAGTATTTTCCTATTAAATGCCACTCTACTTTTTGTTGTTGTTAGTTTTGTCAAAGTTGGTTTCAGTGGCTTAAAAGTGAGAACACTTGAACTAATGGAGGCCTCCCCAAAGTAATGAGGTAGAAGGAGGCTAGCTGGCTTGAGTGAAGGGACTTTCTGTCACTTATTGCCGTGACTGTGAATAAGCCATGTAAATTCTTTGAACCTTTATTTTTCTTATTTTTATTTTTTAAAATATATTTTATTGATTTTTTACAGAGCAGAAGGGAGAGGGATAGGAAGTCAGAAACATCGATGAGAGAGAGACATCGATCAGCTGCCTCTTGCACACCCCCCACTGGGGATGTGCCCGCAGCCAAGGCACATGCCCTTGCCAGAATCGAACCCGGGACCCTTCAGTCCGCAGTCCGACGCTCTATCCACTGAGCCAAACCGGTCTCGGCTCTTTGAGTCTTAAGGTCCCCAGGCAGTTTTAACAAGTGGCTCCAAAACTCTTTGGCTTCCTTGATTGAGAGGTGGGGTCTGTGTTCTCTTGCCTTGAATTAGGTGGACTCGGGACTGCTTCAACCAATAGAAAGAGCGTGACAGGAGTGATGCCGCGTGACTCCTAAGCCTGGAACCCGAAAAGCAATGCAGCTTCTCTCTTGTTTTCTAGGACACTTGTGCTGGAGGGCCACGCCCCCATGTAAGAAATGTGGCTACGCGATGGAGCCACATCCATGGGCCACATGTGAGTGTCGTAGTGGAGTCTCAGCTGAGCTTCCTTCCGACAGTATCCACTGTCAGCCATGTGAATGGCCACCTTGGATGTCCAGCCCAGTGTAGCCTTCAGATGCCTGCAACCAAATGACCGACCCCGAGTGAGAACTGTCCCGGTAAGCCCTTCCCAAATTCCTGGCCCAAATTCGCCTTCTAAATGCCTGTGGCGTAATATAATTATTGTTTTTTCTTCTCTAAAAAGCTCTTGCCTCTTGGAATGAAAGAATTCCTTCAACTGGCTCCAAACAGCATCTTGCACAGTAGTGTGCACTTTCTCGGGTTCACTGAACATGGTTCGGTTGCTGTCATGGGATTCGTAGTAACTTTCGAACTCTCCGGGATTGATCCCTATTTTCCTACCCTGGGGAGCCTGCCGGGGAGAGGCGAGAAGGGAGTGTCGATGTTGGTATTTCACCCAAAAGCTGTGAGTGACTGGTTATGGGAGCCCCCATAATGGAATGCTGAACTTGAGCGACCACATCAGTGACTGGCACCTTCTTTGGTTTTCACAGGGACCCTAACATTGAAGTGGTGTTATTCCAGCTTTCGAAAAAAAGGGGAATTCTAGGTTCAGAAGTGAAGTCATTACTTGCCCTGAGATTCCTGAGTGCGGAGCTTAAGGCACGTGGATTGAGGTCCCGGCTCATAGCTTCTGACGTGTGGGATCTTAGCCTCAGGTTAAACTCATCTGTTTCATAGTGTTCCGGCGAGGAGGAAATAAAATCCTGCGTGTTTGGCTCCTGCTCTGCCTACCCCATAAGGCCACGCAACTCCCAGGTGGCAGGCCTGGGACTTGAACTCAAGGCTGTTGGAGTCCCAGCTTGCAACATTCTCTGCTGCCTGCCATGGGAGATTTTGATTCCAAAGTGAAGATAAAATGGAAAAATGTGAGGGTTTGGAGTCAGCTCCTAAATTTGAATGATGGGTAATAGTTCCTCTCCTCTATACACTCACATATACATATTTATTTGAGAACATTTCTGTATAGATTTAAGGAAAATTAAGTTAGGATAGAGCAAGAGAAAACAGACTATGAGGTTGAAGGTATACTTCTTGACAGATATCAGTTCTGCTAGGCAATCCTTTTATTCTTATTGCTTTTCTTCGTAAATCAACTTCATTGACTTTACATAGAATAAAATGCACCCATTTTAACTTTGATGCATTTTGACCAATGTATACATCTGTGAAACCACTCTGATCACCAGGCTACAAAGCATTCTCATCATCCCACAAACTTCTGGCCTCTTTGTAGCCAGTTCCCCCTCTCCCAGCCCTAGGTATCCACTGATCTCCTTTCAACCAATCTGGACTCTGCCTGTTCTAGAATCCTCCTATATAATAAAAGCATAATATGCAAATCAACCAAATGGCGGAATGACCGGTTGGCAGGGGGTGGGGCCGGCAAGCAGGCAGTGCCAGCGGGCAGAGGGAGGGGATGATGATGGGGTGGAAGGCAGCAGCAAGTGGTGGCAGAGGGATAGGGGAGTGGGGCTGGCTGCTTGATGGTTGGCGCCATCCCCTGACCCACCCACGGTCTCCTCCCACAGAGGGAGGTCAGACTGTGGCTTAGGCCTACCCCCCGGGGGGAGCCGGCCTAAGCCATCAGTGGGACATCCCCTGAGGGCTTCCAGACTGTAAGAGGGCGCAGGCCTGGCTGAGGGACCTCCCCACCCCCTGAGTGCATGAATTTTCATGCACCGGGCCTCTAGTAACTTAAATAATTGCAAATAATTTAATTTCCAATGTATTGCAAATATTGTCATTTATGTCACACTTAGAAGTGGAATCTAAATACCATAGCTATTTGATACCCATTAAAATCTAATTTAAAACACATGAGCAGTTCTTCCTCGATAGATACAAATTTTGTATCATTTCTTTTTCTCTTTGAACTTGAATTTTCTTTCTATTCTCCCCCAAATATTGTTCTAATATACTTTATGCTTGAAAAAATTTTATTTATGACTCTATTATAATTTCCTATAGACACACACACACACACACACACACACACACACACACAAACTGTACATTGGCATTTTCTTTGTCCTTTCATCCATTTATTAAACAAATATTTATGGAGTGCTTATTGTAGGCCAGGCATTGTCCTAGGTGATGTTCTAGTGTTGGGAACAAATGGAACTCTATGGAACTTGCTTTACGGCGAGGGAGGCAGTGAATATACAGGATCCATAAGTAAAACACATGGAAATTGAGATGTTGCAATGTGCCGAGGAGAGACACAAAGGAGGGAAGGAGGCCTCCAGGGTCAGTCAGGTCAGGTGCTGTTGGCATTTTTGCTAGCACGGCCTCCCTGAAAAGGTGGCTTTTGCGAAAGGCCTGAAGGAAGTGGAGGATCTGGTTACGGAGGCAGTAGCTGGGACGCTGGGCCTGAGGACAGAGTGTGCCTGTCATGTTTGGAGAAGGGCAGAGGCCACCGTGGCTGGTGCCAGGGGATGGAGAGGGGAGGCCCCAGGAAATGAGCTCCGAGTCTTGAGTGGTAAGAGTCTGTAGGACCTTGCAGGGTGTTTTAAGGGTTTTCAGCTGTGACTGATGATGGAGGATTTTGAGCACAATGATCATGTCACCCGACTGAAGCTTTACCAAGAGCTCTCTGGCTGCTTTGTTGAAAATCCACAGCAAGGGGTCACAGGCCAAAGCAGAGAGGGCTGCTGGCCCTGGTGCTGGAGAGCTTTCCCCTCTCCGGCTTCCTCCACCTGCTCCAGGCCCTGGAGGCTGACCCCTGCGGATGGCAGTGCTGGGTGGGCTGCTTGCTCTCCGGCTTCCAGTAGATCTGGGGCCTGGGGACCAGTTGGAGATGAGAGGGAGTGGAGGAGAACAAGATCAAGGCATTTATCCCACTTATTCCTCTGCTTCTCTCCCTCTGCGTAGCTGCAGGCTGGCTGTGTTCTACCAAGTAGTAGTGTCCTCCTAGAGCGGTAGTCAGCAAAGTGCGGCTCACGAGCCACACACGGCTCTTTGGCTCCTTGAGGGTGGCTCTTCCACAAAACACCATGGCCTGGGCGAGTCTGTTTTGAAGAAGTGACGTTAGAAGAAGTTTAAGTTTAAAAAATGTGGCTCTCCAAAGAAATGTCAATTGTTGTCCTGTTGATATTTGGCTCTGTGGACTGATGAGTTTGCCGACCACTGCCCTAGAGCAGGCGTGTCAAACTCACAGGCTAACACGAGCCCAATAAACAAGGTTTCAGTCTGTGTGGGGCCACAAAAAAACCCAAAAGCTTCCCTTTTCATAGGAACGTAGGTTTATTTCGATAGAGTCATGCTGAAGACAAAGGGCTGAAATAAGTGAGTCATCATTAACATAAAACAATAGCACATTTTTAATAAAAAGCAATACTTAGTTTTGAACATTAACTTACCAGGCACTGAATAACTGCACAAATTAATAAGCGTAATGCAAACAAACCTATTTTTCGTGTTCTCCGGAGGCGAACTATTTCCTGTTGTGCACACCAACAAGTCAGTCCAAGACTAATGACGTGGCCATCGGCTGCTAGAATATTCGCTGCTGGTATTTGTGGAGAGTAACAGGGCGGCTGTATGTAAGGCAGGTAAGGGAAATGAATGCAACACGATTACAGTCACCAGTCATTAGCAAACGTAGTTCATTATGAATAATTATGTATAACAGGGTATTATAAAAATTAAGTTCTGAAATTTTTATTAAATATTTCTTACATACCGTTATGTGGGCTGGGCTGCAAAAATATTTGTTGTGAGTGAAATAAGTGAGTTGGAGGAGATAAATATCACATTCTCTCACTCATTTGTGAATTATAATGAACACTATAAACTGATGAACAAAAACAGATCCTGAGACGGAGAAACAGTGATCAGATGCTCAAATTCCAGAGGGAAGGCAGGGGAGGGTGGGGGTAAAGGGGAGAGATCAACTAAAGGACTTG